>CP124713.1:14575000-15825000 GCA_031232105.1 Capsicum rhomboideum | reverse complement strand
CGAGCATTATTGTCCTCCGGCAAATCAAAATATTGCCCAAAGCAGCTGTCCTTAAAATAAACATCCAATTTTTATTCTCGAAGTATTTTTCTAAATGTGTCAAAGAATTTTTCATAGCCGACTTTACCACACAATCACTAGTTAAATCTGTGGCACCATCACACTGCATTCTCATAAGAAAGTTATCAATACATATGGTTTTGACAAACTCTTCAGTGGAAGGGCTATTAGGATGAATGTTAACATTTAGATCATGTTGACTTTTTGATCTAAGTTCAGGATCTCTTATGAAGCTTTCCTCTTTCTCGTGTTCATTTTCATCATCTTCTCCTTCCTCTTCTTCTCTTTCTTCATTTTTATCATCTTTTTCTACTTCATCATCTTGTACAACAAGCTCATCTAGTGGTGAATGTAGCCTAACTACTTTACTTCTTCCTTTCTTTGGAGTTGATTCACTTCCTTTTCTTTTGGGAGTCATTTTATCTACAAACAAGAGGAAAATAAAAAAGATTATAATTGATTTGTGCATCATTAAAAAAAGGGTAACCATGAATTTAACAAGTACAACATAGTAAAATAATAGTTTCAACAGATAAGTCATCTGTTGGAAGAAATCAAACCAGTAGCAAGAATATTTTTGTTGCAACAGATGAGTCATCTGTTGGAATAACTCTTATAATTTCATCCAACAGATGACCCATCTGTTGCAACAGATGAGTCATCTGTTGGAAGAAATCAAACCAGTAAAATAATAGTTTCAACATATGAGTGATCTGTTGCAACAGATTAGTGATCTGTTGCAACAAATGACTCATCTGTTGCAACAGATGAGTGATCTGTTGGAAGAAATAAAAATAGTTTCAATACTGTTTTGATTTCATCCAACAGATGACCCATCTGTTGCAACAGATAAGTCATCTGTTGGAAGAAATCAAACCAGTAGCAAGAATATTTTTGTTTCTTCCAACAGATGACTTATCTGTTGCAACAGATGACCCATCTGTTGCAACAGATGAGTCATCTGTTGGAATAACTCCTATAATTTCATCCAACAGATGACCCATCTGTTGCAACAGATGAGTCATCTGTTGGAAGAAATCAAACCAATAGCAAGACTGTTTTGATTTCTTCCAACAGATGACCCATCTGTCGCAACAGATGAGTCATCTATTGGAAATGTTTTTACAATAAACCAACAGATGATATAGTTGTTTCCAACAGATGCTTAATATGTTCCATCATATTCTTATTCTGTTGTAACATATTACACATTTGTTGGACAATATTTTTACTATGCACATATATAAACAAGAACACCACCACCTTTTGTTCAATTTTCTCAAAACACCACCAACACCAACACCAACAACAAGCTATATCACACTAAGAACACCACCAACAACAACACTAACAAGTTATAACATATACCAACAAACCAAAGTGAAGTGATTCAATACAACAACACAAACAACAAGACAAAATTGTCACAACAGATATCTCCGAAAAAAGTCAAAATTCAAGTTTTACTATTTTTACAATAATTTTTGAGAACAAGAGCAACAACAACAACAAAAAAATTATATTTCACTTAGAAAAGATACCACATTTACATCAACCACCATATTAAGAGAACAAATACCACAAATTAGGATTTTTTCGGATTCTTTTTTTTTTTTGAGCATCAAATCTCAAAATTGTTAACCCATACTTGAAGAGAATACAACTACAGTTCTTTTTTTTTCTTCATTAACTAAAAAGCCCTAATTTTTTGAAAACCAACAAAAAGAGAAGTCCTTACCTGCGAAGAGAGAGAAATTGACGGCTATAAGGGAAGAAGGAAGGATGAAGAAGCCGAATAATGAGTCGCCGGAGGTTTAAAGTCGACGAAAAGCTTGTCGGCGGCGATCTGTTGGGAAGCTTTTGGAGTTCTGTTGGAAAGAGGAGGAGAGAGCAGAGAAAATGTTTGAAGAGAAAGAGGAGAAGTGGGTGTCAATATTGGATTCTTTTATTTTTATTAGACATTAAATAAGTTGTGGATTGTTTTGTATTTTTGAAAAGATTAACAAGTTTTAAAAATATTAATTGAGTCCCCAATTAACCTAATTTGATTTTTAATTATGTTTGACTTGTTCCCTTGGTCAAGAGTCACCAAAAGTTAAAACAAGACTTGTGAGGCTCCTTTTGTTTAATCTTCTAAGGTAACATATGTAGGACGAATAATTAATTACAATTAAGTGATTATAGGAGTACAAGTAGGCGTTTGGCCATCAAATTTTTTAAAAAAACACTTTATTTCAAATTTTTAAAATTGGAGTTAGAGTTAAGCATAATTTTTGAAATTAATATTTAAAATTTAAATATATTTTTTTAAAAATCTAAAATATGATTTGAACATGGAATGTTATCGAAATGAGGTTATTTTATGAAAATAAAAAAATTAGATTTTTTTTGAAAAAAAAAAGTGAAAACATGATTTTAATTGTTTTCCAAATTCCAGTTGTATTTAAAATTTTCATGGTCAAACACTATTTCAAATAAAGTGAAATAATTTTCTGAAAAAAAATGAATAATATTCGACGTTAAACGGGTTCGAAAAAATTATTTTGGGTGAGAGAATATGTGTCATGCACTTACTGTGGAGTAGTATGGTAAGATCTGAAATTTTAAAATTTTGGTATTCGATTTTAAAAAAAATTATATTATTATCATGCCAAATTTGGTATAGTTTGATATTTTGAAGTTTGATTTCGATATTTTATTGTGTGGTAAATCGGTAATTATAATTTGTTCAACTTCGATAATATATACTTGTATAATAGAGTATTGATAATTTCGACTTTTCAAAAAAAAAGACGTCTTAATTATATCATACTAACACATTATACATGTAGAAATATATGTTCAAAAGAAAGTACAAACAACTCCTTTTGTTAATCAATTATTTATTAAAAAAATATTTCAATCAAGACAGATTAGTCAAAGTTCTCACGGCTAAATGTTTAATTTTATATCAATAGTAGGTTGTATATTTGTTAGTATTTTAGTAATGTATACGTAAACTATTTATGTAACTATATAGTACTTGATATGATATTCGATATCTCGATATATTATTTACAGAAAAATGTCAAAACTACCCCTGAACTATCTGAAATGGAACAAAAATACCTTCCGTTTGTTTGTTGGATAAAAAATACCTCTCCGTTTATTTTTTGGCTCAAAATAACCCTCACTTTAACGAAGTGCCACCAAGCACACCACGTGAAAAAAAATTGTCACATGACCATTCCACATCAGCATCCCATTTACGAAAAAGGGCCAAAACTACCCCTGAACTATCTGAAATGGAGCAAAAATACCCTCCATTTATTTTTTGGCTAAAAAATAGCCCTCCGTTTATTTTTTGGCTAAAAAAAAGCCCTCACTTTAACGGAATGTCACCAAGCACACCACGTGAAAAAAAAGTTGCCACATGGCAAGTCCACGACAGCATCCCATTTAATACCCAACCAACCCACTTACCCATCTAACTTAACGACCCATTTAATACCTTGTACCCAACCATTCTTCAAAAAACCCGACCCGTCCTCATAAGTAAAGAATAAAGATAGATTCACCCTTCATTTCGCTTGAACTCTCCCAAAAAAAAATCAATGCAGACTAGAGATTTTGAGGAAAAAGAAAGCCCTTAGTACATGGGTTGAAATTTGATCCGTCTTTATCATGTAAAAGAATATAGGAGAGTTCAACCCATGTACTAAGGGTTTTCTTTTCCCTCAAAATTCCTAATTTGAATTTTTTTTTTTTTTAGAGAGTTTAAGTGAAATGAAGGGTGAATCTATCTTTATCCGTTACTTATGAAGATGGGTCAGGTTTTTTGAAGATGAGTCGGGTACGAGTATTAAATGGATTGTTAAATTAGATGGTTAAGTGGGTCGGCTGGCTATTAAATGGGCTGGTTATCAAATGGGATGCTGACATGGACTGACCATGTGACAACTTTTTTTTCACGTGGTGTGCTTGGTGGCACTCCGTTAAAGTGAGGGGTATTTGTGAGTCAAAAAATAAATAGAGGGGTATTTTTGAGCCAAAAAATAAAATGAGGATATTTTTGCTTAATTTCAAATAGTTTAGGAGTAGTTTTGACCCTTTTTTCGTAAATGGGATGCTGACGTTGATTGATCATGTGTCAATTTTTTTGCATGTGGTGTGTTTGGTGACACTCTGTTAAAGTAAGAGGTATTTGTGAGACAAAAACAGACTAAGAGATATTTTTGAGCCAAAAAAATAAACAAAGAGTTATTTTTAAGCTAAAAAATAAACGGAAGATATTTTTGATCCATTTCAAATAGTTCAAAATAATTTTGGTCCTTTTTCGTATTATTTATAAATCTCGAATACCAAAAATATTAAATGCATACCGTATATCATAATACCAAAATTTTATTATCAAAGGTTTTAATTGGATATATACTGTACCAACCAAAGTTGCACGTGTTTGGTTGTGCTTATAATGAACACAGGTGAAGTGAAGTGTGGGGTTCAATTTCAACAGCAGGTGAGTGACTAATTTGTCGGATTCTGCTTGAATTTATTGTGCTGGATTATACTTAATTCCGTAATTTGTTTAAGCTTGTTTACATAACTACTTTGTTAGTTTATCCTTGAATTCCATACTCTATTTTCTTGAAATTTTGGCACATGAGAATTGGATAGTAGTCTGTTTTTATTGTGTTTCGATTAGTGCATTATTTTGTTATTGTTATTATGTTTCAACTATCCACTATTTTGTTGTTGTTATTGTTTCGTTTTGTAGACTTTGCACTGTTCCTTGTTAGTTGCTATAGTTTTTTCACAGTTCCCTTCTTCTCTGTACCTGAACTTGCTATACTTGAGCTGAGCGTCTTTCGAAATAACCTCTCTGCCTCTACGAGGTAATGGTAAGGTCTGCGTATACTCTACCGTCCCCATACCTCACTTGTGGGATTTCACTAGGTACGTTGTTGTTGTTTGAGAATTGGATCGTCTTCCATGGGTTTGAACTAGTTAATCACACGGAAAGTGCAGTGCAGAGTAGCCTGACTGGAATTACCCTTATTCAATTCTTAAATTAATTTGTACGAGTTTGTGTTTAGTAATTCAAGTGATTGGAGCATTAGATTGACTTGTAATTATGTGAATTTTAAGTCTTTGTCAAATTTAACCCGCTGCAGCTTTGATTGATACTCTTTAATAATTTCACAGTTGGATTGTTATTTTATTGGTTTGGTCAAATATCTATTTAACTCCGATGATTTTCAAATTTTGAGTTATCTTACATTGTTCGTGCTTTTCTGTGTAAACCTGTGGTTCAGAAGCTGTTTTGTCTGCGATCTTCAAGCGCTCTTATTGATGATATTCCATCGTTATGGATGCTCCGAATGAACTGAGCTACAAACCACCCCCAGAATTTGAGGAGATCAAAAAGGATTCACTTATCAATCTTGACATTACTGACTCAACTGAGCTCTGGCTTATACAGTGGCCCCTTAATCAAGTAAGATCCACCAGAATTTATTTTTCTTCCACTTTTTGGATGTAATAAGATGCGTTACTTTTCCCCAATCGGAAATAATTGTGGAACAAGTTCCTTCCAACATACGGGTTTTTCCTTTTCTCACATTATCATAATCTAATTTACATTCTCATGTTATCATAGTTTGATGTAACATTGTAGACTCTAATTTGATCTTAATTCTCTTTTTCTCACCCATCTATGCATCTCCTTGATGCCTTTGTTTATCTATGAGATCTTATTTACATATTAAAAGAAAATAAGAACTTCTTCCATCATCTAGAGGGTAATTTTCTAATCCTTGAATTGATGTTTCGTTTGGAAAGGGAAATGGAAAATGACTATGAAAGTGAGACAACAGTTTTTCTCTACCTTTAACGGTGCAGAGAGCAAATAAGAAATTTCAAGGACGGTCTCTAAGTGAAAATTGATTTGGCAAAGAAAAAGGGATTGAGTTAATAGTTTCCCTCACAGAGGTGAAAATTACCCAACTAATGAAGAGATTTTCCGTGTCTCTTTATTTTTATTTTTTTTGGGACAATCCATGTTAAAGCTCCCATTCTTTCCTAGTTTCTAAACAAAGAGAGAGTTTACTTGTGAGATTTACTATGATTTTGAACAGAGGAGAATGACTCTTAATGATGGGGGTACACTTGAGGTTGTTAATATATTTTTCAGTTGTTGTCACTTACATCGGTTCTGAGTTATGACATTTCCAATTGGCTACTCCAGCATCCAGGTCTTGATGGGCAAGAAGTTTCGTTGAAGCTCCATCATGATGGGCGTTGAAGCTCCATCATGATGGGCATATGGGCAGCGTTGAGGATTCTTCTGGCAAGTACAGTCTTAAGAATAACATTTACATCTAATGAGTTTGTCTCCGCGCCTCAGCACCTCTAGTTTTCATAGCAGGCTTTTTAAGATGGAAGATGCTTTTAACGTCTTGCTCAATGATTGCTTTTGTAACAGGTAAATCATATGACATGGTCAGTTGTAAAGCGCAGGACCCAGATGCGGTGGTCTTTCTATCTTCTGTGTCTGAGCCAAAAATTTGTAACTCTTAGTTCCTTTGCGTTTTGCTATCCATTTGTCTGCTTATTCACTCATGATCTCGCAACACTCAAAATATGCAATACTGCGATGTGCCTTTGGATATGGCGTCTCTATATGTTCTTTTGTGATGCTGGTCAAGTCATAGCTTTTTGACAGTTGAGGCGTCATGTTTCATAATCTTGCTGTACAAACCATTATGGTGTACCATGCATTGTTGTCATGTGAGTAAAGCTAATTTAACTCATATCTTTGATGATTTCAATTTTCTCTACTATGTCCACATATGACATGCTTGTTTTGTTTGCATATTGAAATTTTACTGCTCTCTTAGTTATGTGAAACTTGTACATAATCCAACTACTAATGCTCTCCTGTTGATATTTTTGGTAGAACTTGTCATTCCTTAATGTCAACCTCTATATGATCCACATGCTGTTAAGGTGTTTCAGCAGATTTTGTCAGTGAATTGTTTTGAGTTGTTCTAGTGACCAATGTAAAGAATTTTACAAGTCATATAAGATATTTGCACCTAGATTTTTTCTGTTACTCCAGCTTTTATTTGTCAAGGAAATTGTTCTCAGAAAGACCAAGCACAATGCGGAGTGTTGATTGCATTCAAACAGTATAATCATATGTCAATTAGTGTCCACTTCTTCAAGATCGTCTCTGATGTTTAAGCATAATGTTTTTTTTTTTCGCACAAAGATTATCCTGTTTACGTCATTACCCTATGATCCGTTTACTTTGAGATTCAACTCTTTTTTTTCTTCACTGTTATATTGTCGAGCATCATGTAAGATGGTTTGTTGCACCAATTATGATGTTTTTGCATGTTTTGGCAGCTGGCAAAATTGCGCGGCGTGTTTCCCTTATCCATTACCCGGAACCAAGTGAACTTAAACAGAATAGCATAAACTTGAAGCAGATGATGGCTCAGAGGTCGTCTGCGACTACATTAACCAATTCATCTCGTCGTTTTGCAACTCCTACTCAACGTACTAGGACACGAAGTATTATCCGAACAGGGAGTTCATCCAAATCTACCAAGAGAAAACACAGTGATGGCGGCCCTGCAACATGCAATGACCAATCTGTTCAAGATTCAGGAAAAAGCGGTCATAGTGCATTGACCTCATCAGGGTCCTTTGATCAATCTCAAGATCAAAAATCAAAGAAGAAAAGGAAAATTGATGGTTGAAGTGTTACCTCTTAAGTGTTCTGAATCGAATTCTTTTTGGTTAAAGAATCTCTTTCTTGCTGTTCTAGAACAATTGGGCGCTTTAACCATTCAACCGTGGATGCAAAATCCTCTGTGGCCCAGGTAAACTACTTTACAGGGAAGCCAAAGTCAAGAGCACTTTATTCATAAAGATTATGAGCTTGATCAGATCGTTTCTTTTTCTGGGACGCTGATTTCTCTCTTATGGTAGTTGTAGAACAAATATATGAGGTTTTTGCGCCATAACTTGTGTGCCTTGTTATGATTTTATGCATACGTTTTGACCTGATCATATTATGAGATTAATCCCCCAATGGAATTTCTGTAGAAACAAAAAATCGGGTCTCGAGTCGAGAGTTGGGTTCGTGTCTCAAGTCGGGAGTCGGGGTTGGCTCCCAGGTCGTTAGAAATTAAAGATATTTTGGTTCGCCGATAAAGTTATCTTAAAATTATATTAATCGTTGTTGACTTGACACACACTTTAAGAGAACAATTAGAGGTATATTTTACTCCCAACGTCCAACACCTTTCTTTCCATAATGTGTGTCGTTATTATTGTTCCTTCTTTACTGTTAGTTGTATACCTAGTCAAGGACCTGGTCCCTTAATTAGTGGTGGACTCATACAAGCCAACAAGACGACAAGTAAAGTTGTCCGGATGGAAGCTATATGATTCATACAATATTTATACTTTATTTTCTCATGTATAATTGTTTATTCATATATTTATTTAAAAGTATTGATCTTTTTTATAAATTCATGTATTTCATGACTCGAGATACACACGCAATGCATATGCTGAGAAACTAGTGTATTAAACTTTTGACAGGTGTTTAACATTTATAGGGTAGACTTCAGCTTTGAGATGGGAAGAAAAAGCCTTGTTAGCAAGCACAATGTTCACTGCTTCAGTTGTATGCAACCCATCAAAATAGACATAGTCATTCCTCTTTGAACAAACATTTCCTCCTCTTTTGCATAAAGTTCCTGTTCCACCTTCTGCTACTGTTGCCACTTCACAACAGGGGTTCTTGGTATCACTAAAACCTATATATAAATAAACAATAAAACAAAGTCATGTCATAATTTTGACTTGTACATCTTTGATTTATTTGTGAAATGGGGATCAAAATATCTTACAACAACCTAAATGAAAGGACATAGTATAACTCTTTACAAAGTTTTTTGTTGGGTAGAATACTCAATTGGCAAAATTGTGAGTCTACTATTTGGGAAAAAAAAAAAAAACCTCTCTTGTCTCAATTTATATGATACATTTCTTATTAGTTTGTCCCTAAAAGAATGATATATTTTTATATTTAGAAACAATTTAATTTTATACTTTCCATTCTTCCCTTTATTGAGATGATTTATAGCTACTGAAATACTTCCTCTGGTCCTTTTTGCTTGGAGTTTATACATGAAAGTATATCTTCCTTTTTGCTTGTTTATTTTAGCAAATCAAGAAGGTTTATTATTTTCTTTCAAATAAAGTATTTGTTGTCAACTTGCATTTCCAAAATATAATTCGAAAGGATAGTTTAGCAAAACAAATAATTTTTGAAGGGAGTGCCAAGTAAAAAGGAATAGAGGAGTATCTTTTACTTGTTTTAGACCTTCAGTTATTTCAAAAGTCTTTCATTCTTTCTTAGACCGTATGCCTTGTCAAAGTGTATCAAAATTTTGTTTCTTTTTCCTTAAACATGATTTTATGATGTTCAAAAGCTTAAAATTGACTCTAGAAAATAATGAAGGAGTGAAATTGCAGACCTTTAGGAGTAGAATTTTCTAAAATATCCATAATGATCTTGTAAGCATTGACAAAGACTAGTGTGGAACCAGGCATTTGAAGCCTTAGGGAATCAACCAAACTTTTCAAGTTAGTGTTGAAGAGAAGTGCAGCATTATTCAAAGTTTGTATGCAGCCAGTGATATTTGGATTTCTAGCTCTGGCCATTGGGCTACACCCATTGGGATATAGTGCCATCAACACAAATTTCCTAGCTCCCACATCATACAACCTCTGCAATAATATTAGGAAAACATACTTAACTATTTATGTACTTTAATTAGTCACACTAGCTAAGAAAAGCAGCACCACATTTCATATGTTTAATTATTAAAATGTGATCAAGTGTTATTTAACATAACTTATTAGAGAATGGGGTTGCAATTATGGGGTGCAAGGGCTTCATTCAAATTCCTTTTTCTTGAAAAATTACGTAGTATATACAAACAACAATATGGACATGTAACATACCACCAAAGAATGTGGTGCAGCAAATCGGGTTGTCCCTTTCTTAATCAGAGGTTTTATTTTCAAGTCTTGAATATGGAAAAATTCTTAGTAGGGGGCACTTTCGCTGAGTGGGTCCTATGCAACACGAATCCGAATTAATCAGGCTCCAATGCGGATACCAGACACCGGATACTTATTTAAAATTTTGCCCAAAAAAAGAGGTTCAATTGTTCTTACAAAATTGTTTTCAACCAAACAGTACGAAAGAAATGTTTTTGAGTTCTAGTAAAAGGTGAAAAGCAACTACTCAACAGTAGTTTTTCAATTTATTTTTTGTTTTTTGCTAAATTTTGAATCAAGCAAATGCCACCAAAAGGGGAAACAAGAACCAAAATATTTGCAAATCTTTTTTAAATCTTTCTTTTTTTGAATAGTCAACAATCATTGAACATGGAATATTGGTCAAAAAAATGAAATAAAATTGAAAGCATACTATTAATGCAGACCTTGAGTTGGTGAGAAAGTGTAGTGGTCAAATTTGCAGTGAAGTCTTGAATAGTAATATTTTTGTTGGCTAAGCCCAGGAAGTAGTTGAGTGAGTAATCATTTCCTCCACTTCCCACCACAAACAAGTAATTCTTCAATGATTTTTTGCTTTTGCAACCTAGCTGCTCCTCCAACTCTGGCAATGTCACATCCTCAAAGTTTCTTATTTGTTCATTCAAACTAATCACTTCTCCCTGAAAATTTTAGTGAGTAATTGAATGAATGCTAATGTTAAAACATCACAATTAATAGCTCTATAAGGGTATATAAAATCCATAGAAGCTTGGATAGAATCAGGAAAATTGGCTTTCCATCTAACAGAATCAATGCTACTTTGTAAACGATTCCAATATCCAAAAAATTGATAGGAGAAAGATGAATAAAACCTATTAGGAATTAGAGTCCATACTGATGTATTATATACATAAAATCTATTACACGACCTATCACATTTTACAGTAATAGCAAAATTTCCAATACCGAGATGATAGGATCTATATGAGCAATATGACCAATGGCAATCATTTGAGAATTTACCAATACAGACAACCATAAATACATGCCTTTTTATAGGCAAGATGCACCCATCACTAGGCTATTTATTCATAATATTGGATTTTTTTTTTTTCAATTTCGAGAATCAACCAACGGAAAAATCCGTAGCCCAGGTGACTCACAGCCTCCCTCTCGCCCAAATAAATGAAATGGGATGAATCAAATCAATAAGCTTTTTGAAATGACGGATAGTTAAGATATGAAACAAAAAAATGATAGCTCAGATGTGTTTTTAACCCCGTCATTTATTACACACACAGGAGTAATGTGTTGCCTTTTCTCGTGTGGTTGAAGTCACAAAGGAATATTCATTTTTGGTGTGGCAAACCTCTAATAGTCACATTCATGCCAATTATAATAGCCGCAGAATTTGGCAACATTTAAGAAAAATGAGATTTTTCTTCCCATATTGGATTGGCACATCTATTAACCGGCTAATGTATGTATATGTCCCTTTTAAAGGTCATTATTTAAATTTTGTTTCTATTTAAGAATTGTACTACTCCTAACATAGATCTTGGACCTACAAAACATAGAATGTCATGTTACGTCAATAAAATTTTAAACCGTGTTTTAATTATTTTTTTTCCATAAAATCTTCAATAATCTCTAAAAGCAATTTATAGACCGTGATCTAAAAACTGTCATAAAAAGAAAAAGAAAAATTATTTATTACTTCCTCCGTGCATCTTTACTATTAACTAGACACACACCTTAAGAAACAATAAATAATAGGGATAATTAATTTTACTATATCTTCATTTGAATATAATAAATTTAGGGGTTATTTGGTAGGTTGCATTAGAAAAAGTAATGTATGTATTAGCTCTGTGTATTATTAATACCTTATTTGGTACGCTTTTTCAACTTATGTATAACTACACTCTATTGTGTATTATGTTATGCATAACTAATATATGGGAAACCCTTGGTATTGGCAATGCAAGGGACTTTAATGCATGCATTAGCATGGATAAAGACACAATAGCCCCTCAAAATATTTTTCACATCATTTTCATTATATTTGTGGAGGGTATTTTTGTAAATAATATTTTTGATTTAAAAATATGCAATGCAAGTTATTTTTAACACACTAAACCAAACACTGCATAAGAAGTAATCTCAGCATAACTAATGCAAGCATTACTACATCATATTTTTCACTATTCTTATACGACCTACCAAACGATCCCTTAATATTTCAAAAAATGTATTAGATAATAAATAGTATTTTACCGGATGCAAAATGATAAATTGCCCATTAGTTTTCTATACTACACAAGTATTATTGAATATCTATTTTTAATATAATGAACAAATACTAAAGATGGATGGATGGACTAAATAATTTTATTTCAAAAAAGGATACAAAAAATTCTGCTATTTACAAATAATGTTAGGGTAAATTCCCAATCCATCTATAAATAGAAAGAAAAAAGAAAGTCAAAGGTGACTCTAAACAAGTTGCTTGCCTTATTTGTCAGCCATTGTAATTAAGTGTGTTGGTTTTCCTATAAAGTTTTCCTTCATCATTAATAAACGGGCGGCTAGTTGCATAATTCAGTGCACTAATTGATATAAAAAATAAACTCAGATTATTAATAATCAAATTATTGTCATTTTTACACAACTCTTTAAAAAGAACATTTAATTATGGCTTTACTAGTTACTAGAATATTTGTCTAACAACCTGTTATTTCTCTCTTAAATGTCTCACTTTTGTAATAATAATAGTTTCAACTAACTGAAGCAAGCAATAAAGATGAATTTGAAAAGAAAAGATAATAAACACTTCTTGTTTCTCTGACAAAATCAAATACTTTTTAAACTACTTTTCCGTTTCAATTTGTTCGTTTTACTTTCTATTTAACCTAGTTAAAAAATGTCTTCTTTTTTTTTTATAACTCTTTAATTCTTATTTTCCACATGACATGACATGTTTAACACCACAAAATTAAAATATATTTTGACACATCCAACATATCCTTAGCTTAGACCACAAGATTTAAAAATATTCTTTACTTTGTTTAAACTTTGTGTTTAGTTAAAACAAGACGAACAAACTGAGACGGAGAGAGTAATATTTGAGAACAAAATGAAGAAAACAAAAAGAACTTACAGCAACAGCACCAGTGTCATCAAGAATGCCAGAACCACCAGAAGCAAAGTTGACACCATGAATAATATTGCTTCCATTAGTTGAAGGATCATTGAAAGTTGGAATATAAACTGGTATTTTTAGATAGTCACAAAGAATGTCAATTACATTCTTGCCATTAGTGAATCTTCCAGAAGGTCCTAACAAAGGGAAATCTACTCCATATGGTAAGTAATTTGCCTTAGCCAATGAGTTCACAAGAAAATTGTTGTTCCCATTATCAACTAATGAGCTTCCAAACACAAATATTCCTTGCACTTTGGTGCACTCATTATCATTTTTTGGAAATTTGCAATGCTTAGCATTACATGGAGAAAGAAAAAGAAAGGTTAAGATCATAAGAAGAAAAAATGGAGCACTTTTGGTGTTTAGAGACATTTTGGTTCTCTTTTTTTTTCCTTCACTTTTTTTGGCTCTAAGTACAGTTGTGGTTGTAATGGTCATGATATGAGGGTAGATATATATAGACAAGTTATTTAATGATATATATTGAAGGTGGTCAACAAAGAAAAAGAAAAAAAGAAAGAATTGATGAAAAGAGAAGGTGAAGATGAATCTTGTTTGGGTAAATTTTCAAAATTTGGTGAAGATGAATCTTGTTTGGTTAAGTTAATTTGCTTATTTGGAAAAGTTTTTTGTTTTTTGGGTTAGAATTGCTTCTCAAATAAGTACTTTTGGACAACAAGAGTTTATGTTTCATTGATCAATTTGAAAAGCATTTTCTTAATATTACTCGCCATTTATTTTAATTTGTTTGACTTATAGCCTGTTTGGCCAAACTTCTAAAAGCAGCTTATTTTCAGAAGTGTTTTTTTCAAAAGTGCTTTTCAAAAAAGTATTTTTGGTGAGAAGCAGTTTGTGTTTGACCAATAAAATTAAAAAATCACTTTTGAGCAGCAATTAGTTTTTGGTCAAGCTTTTAAAAATATTTTTAAGTGTATTTTTCTCATAAGTGTTTTTTTCAAAAGTGCTTTTGGAGAGAAACTACTTTTTTTAGCTTATGAAAAACTGTTTTTTTTACTCCCTATAAGCACTTATTTTCTTCCATAAGCTTGGTCAAACACCTCAAATTTTTAAAATAAGCACTTTTGAGAAAAAATAAGCTTGGCCAAACGGGCTATTAGTTTGACTAAGCACAGAGTTTCAGAAAATAAAAAAGACTTTTGAATATTATGATTGTTAACCAAAGATATGATTAATGCATGAAAATGACTCTTTAATCTTGTGGTGTTAGACATTCCACGTGGAATTTTGAATTAAGGAGATGTCAAATTAGAAAAATATATATTTATTTTTAGACGAATTAAAGAGAAAAATAAGACAAAAGATTAAAAAAAAAAGGGAGTATTATATTATTTAAAATGTTATAAGAGTAGCAAACCTTTGAAAGGGAAGGATGAATATCATATTACAAATTATTTGGAAAATCTCCATAATTCAGTTGGTTGATTATCTGAACTTTACCTTGTTAGTAAGGTTCGATTCCCTATATCTACCTTATAATATCCTCCCTCATTTTTTTCTTGTTTCTTTTATTTTAAAAAAATAGAAATTATTTATTAAAGTTAAATATAAGATGATTAAGATAGATATGTGAAGAAAATGTATATATAATTTTCAGTTGATTATATTATGGTTGCGTGCTAATTGCTAAATGTTAATTAATCTTGCTTTGCCCAAAAGTAACTCCATTTCTTTGGTCAATAGAAAGAAAAATTTAAGTTCATTATTATAAGTAGAATAACATTATTACGAATTTGTCACAAAATTTGATGTTATTTTTTATGATCGTTATTTTAATATTATATGCATTGTGTGTATGTATATGTATGTCTATGCACAAACATATATTTCTGTATCTCGCCACTCTCTTACTCCATCTGTTTCATATTACTTGACTCTTGTTGACATGACACCCTCAAGAAATTTTTAATTAAAGATGTATTTTACTAAAGTAACCTTATTAATGATGCTTTTAAACTTTAAATTTGACTACTATTACTTTATGTAGTTATTTAATACTAAAGGTAGAAAGAAAAAAATATAATAAAGTTCTTTGTATTTCATAAATTGGACAAATAAATTAAAACTACTATTTTTAGTATGAGGGTTAAGTAATATAAAATGAAGAGAGTATTCTCTATTGTTTATAAAAATAATTAAGTTTTGATTGGTATTAATGGAGTATTAAATAAATTATAATTTAAAATCTAAATAAATACAATCTTTAAAAATTTGGCCTTATTTTCATAAATTATTTTATATTTTCTTCATTAAAGTATATTTATAAATTTGTTATTACCTGTAATTTTCACTTGTATAAATAAATATTAGAGTTTTGATTATTATTAATAAAATTAATTTTCTTATTATGCTAATTTACGTCATTATAGAACGTCATTAGTTTATATACTTAATTAGTATTCTCATTTTCTTGGCCTAGAAGATATTGTTTATGTTTTTATGACAAATTTATTATATGGATTTTAAAAAATATAAAAATATCATGATTTTAAAGAAGTAAAAGAAAAAGAAGAAAAAAGTTAATAATGAAAGGGTACAATAGGCATTTTAAAAATTCAATTAGGATAAAAGGGAGAGTATGACTATTGTTCAAAGTTGAGGGAGGAATTTAATTTTTAAAACAAAGTTTGGGGGTGAAAACGATTTTCAAAAACAAACAAACATTCAAATCCATGATCTTTGGCACAAAAAAAGTAATAATACACCAAATTTAAAACGCAACAAATGCTTAAAATTGTAGGATGATCTATGTTACAAATTATATAAATATAAAATAGGAAATCATTGAATTATTTTAAGATTGATATTTACATTTTAAAAAATAAAAAAGGGTTAAAATGCCCTTAATGTATTAGAAATGATTCAAAAATATTCTTTTTCTACCTATTGGATCAAAAATACTTCTCCATCCACCTATTTGGATAAAAAAATACCCTTAAGGTTAAATTTAAGCCTAAAATTATCCCTCCTTTTAACAGAAGTTGATATGGCATAAATAAATTTTTAATTAAATATGTGGCGTTATTTTTATTTGTCCACATATAATTAAACGTAAATTAATTCACAATCTTATTCATTAACCCAAACCCAATTAAAAAACCCAACACTTTTCATCTTTCTCTAATCTATGCATGCCCAAATTCAGTTGATGGCATATGTGATTGACAATCATTTCTCGACTAAAAAGATTAAAAAGTATATATAGGAATAAACATAGAAGATAGAATGAAGTAGGAATTCTATTTTGAAAGAAGCATTTTAAGAGTTCAGAAAGCATATCAGGAATGATGTAAAGTAATTAATCAAATTAAAAGTGCTGATACAAAAAAAGATTCGTAGTTAGGGAATAGTTAACATGAAAATTTTGGTTAATTTTAACTATTAAGCACGTTAAATGTTCACAAGAAACATAAATATATTGATAACCTGAGTATCCATAACGAGAGCTAGAGCAAACATAGATTGGAGGTATGAAGAAGTGTTGGGTATTATATTGGGTTTGGATTAATGAATAAGATTGTGAATGAATTTGGGTCTAATTACATGTGGGTAAAAATAATGTCACATATTTAATTTAAAAAATTCATTTATGCCACATCAACTTTTGTTAAAGGAGGGATAATTATAGACTTAAATTTAACCTTAAGGATATTTTTTATTCAAATAGATGGATATAGGGGCATTTTTGGTACAATAGATGGAAGGAAGATAATTTTGAACCATTTTTAATACATTAAGGATATTTTTGACCCTTTTCTGTTTAAAAAATGATATTCATTTTTATCAAATTGATTAAGGTAACAAGTCTATCAGCCTTGCTTTGCCAAGTGAGCGGTGTTTTGCTAAAATTATAAATCGATCAAATTTTGACTTATATTACTATTTACATTATTTACGCGTTTGTTAAATATATAAAATATTTATAAGTTAAACGTTTATAAGTCAAAGTCTGCAAAATAAGCTTCTAACCACTTTTGATTTGGCTAAATTTTTTATTATTTTATTTTTAGTATTAATTTAATTCTTAAATTCCCTTGCCAAAAATAAAATTCTGAACTTTTCTACACCCCTATCCATGGTTCCTCATTTTCTTTACAAAGATACTTTTAAATTTACTAACATATTTGGTAAAAATAGAAACATTTAAGGGTATTTTGGCCATATTTTAACAATAAGCAAATAATCTGCACTTTCTTTTATCAAACACATTAACGATTTTATTCAAAACGTAACTGCTTAATTATAAAATGATCATTTTCAGTCTCAAAATATTTTTCAACAATTAAAATTTATCAACTATTTATAATCAAAATGGGATTTAACTCCTTTTTTTTCCCCCTCTTTACTAAATAGACAAGAAAACATCTTCGGGTTAAATCTTTTTCATTTTCACAGTTCTCTTAATTTAATGACCAAAGTTTATTAAGTATTTGAGGTGACGAAAAAAAATCACTTTGATTAAATTTAAATGACAAAAAATACTCAAGAACATATTTAAGAGATCATTTCGAATCTATCCAAACATAAGAATTATTTTTCACACAAAATGTCATGTTAGAGATGAGTCGATTCACCATTTCTTAAAAAGATATATTTTCTAATTAATGTCATGTTTTCCACTTTGACAAGACTAGTGTGAAATAAAAGAAAATTAGCTTTGGCCATACTCTATGAATGTTTCTTGGCTAGTTGGATTTCTCGTCATCAATTATTTTTTGTTAAAAAAGTATATATTGACTTATTCTGGAATGGTGGATATATAAACAGTTGAAAAGTTGCTTGTTAGATTGAATTTAATTCGATTTTTCTAGAATATCATGGTCTATATATTAAATTATTAATTAATAATAGGGCTTGAGTGGCTGCTTAAAAGGGTTTTCAATATTTCTTCAATCAAATCTCTGGGATGAAATAAACTATACTAGCTAGGCCATAATCTATTGGGAATATCAGTTGACAGAATTGCGATATTAAATTATTTATGGTACGAAATTGACCAATACATACAACACTCCTCGTTTCATATTATTTGAGTCATGTTGATAAGACGTATTCTTTGAAAAAAATTAATTATAAGGAGTATTTTATTATACTAAACTAACCTTAGTAATATTACTTTGAGACTCTAAATTTAATTTGATTAATTTCAATGTATGTAATTATTTAATACTAAGAAGAAAAAGAAAAAATATAGTATAAACTATCTTGATTTTTTAAAACTGGACAAGGAAAATAAATTATCTATTTTTAATATAAGGGTCTTGTAATATGAAATGAGAAGATTATCAACTTTTGCAAGTCTCTACAGAAAAATAATCCCTCCGATCTAAAATATTTTTCACAATTTTCTTTTTAAAGGTAAACGATATGAACTTTGACCAATATTTTAAGATGTATTTTTGCATTATATTGATATGAGAAAAATTATAATTTATAATACTTTTCGTATAGTGGTTGAATATCTAAATTTTAATTTTAAAATATCAAATTAGTCTAATTTAATTTAACTTTAAAAATTAGTCAAATTAACTCTCAAAACATAAAATATCTCAACTATTTTGAAATAAATAAAAAAAAAAAAGGCAAAATGGCTAAATAGCATTTATTGTAAAGGCTTAAGTCATCTGCGGCCCCTTAAAGTTGTTCATAAAATTCACTTAGACACCTCAATTCAAACTTGTACCAATCGAATACTTCAATCTCAACAAATTTGTAACAGTGAGTGTAACTCACCTGCCAGATAGACCAATTAATTAATGCCATGTGGCAATTGGATTCAAATAATTTTTTTTTAAAAAGTAACTTTATTTAATTAATAAAAAAGACAAGAAAATGAATTATTTTTTAAAAATTTACCCCCCCCCCCCCCCAACAACCAATCCTCTTCTTCTCCATCAACCCCACTCCTTTTTCCACTGGCTCCGGTACTGCAGTACACCACCCCTTATTTTTCCTTTCATTTTGATAGCATCACAAACTCCTACCTATTATCTTCAGCTTTTTCTCGACTAGTAATCATTTACCACAGTTACTAAAAACAACAATGAATTTTCAGGGGAAAAAAAGTACTGCATATCACTCTTACCGAAAAAAAATAGAACTTCACCGGAACTAAGCTTTTCATAGCAATAATTTACTAATTGCATTCCATAGCAACTCAACTCTCTTCCTAATTTTGTCCTTGATTTACTCTCTTTCTGTCTCTTCTATCTCCCATCTGTCATTTTTTTTCTTTTTTCTTTTGTATCTTCTCTCTCTCTCTCTCTCTCTCTCTCTCTCTCTTATGTCTCACTTTTCTTTTGTTTTTGTTTTATTTTTTGTATTTTGTATTTTATATTTTCTGTTCTCTCTCTCTCTCTCTCTCTCTCTCTCTCTCTCTCTTTTTATTGTATTTTGTATTTATATATTTTATATTTTTTCTGTATCAAACGATACATTTCAAATAAATTTATCATTTGTATTTGTATATAAACAAGTATATGCATTAATTGTATTTGTTTGAGTCTAAAATATACAACTATGCAATTTATCATTTGTATTTGTATGTCAAAATTATCATTTGTATTTATATATAAACAAGTGTCATTTGTATTTGCATGGGTCAAGTTGTATAAACATATATCTTTTGATACAATAAAATATAATTCGTATCAACAAATACAAATATAAGTGTTCATAGAAAGAAAAATACCAGTTCTTTTTCAATTATTTAATAATATAAATGGTGTAGTCAACTACAAATACAAATACATACAAAACAGTTTTTTTAAAATACAAGTGCATCAACAAAAATAGAATTGTATAAAACATATCACATTCGGATGGTTCCAATTGTATCAACAAATACAATTGTATCAACGAATATAAAAATGTCACGACCCAAACTAACGGACCGTGCGGGCACCTACGCTATCCTAAGTAGCTAGGAGAGTCCTTATTATCCAACCAAAAATATGCTTAAGACTTTTTTTTTTTAAGAGAATACTGTATTAAATACAACAAGGTAAATTAAATATTAATAAAGAAACTTTTCAAAAACTTCTTATAACTATCCTTCACTACCCCAAGACCTAGTCAAACACGTACAAGAGCTACCTATTACAGAATAGACTGACAATAAAATAAATAATACAAAAACTCCAACATATGCCAGGAAAGAAGTGCAGAAGTTAGTGCTGAATATCACCATCCATCTAGTAACTGTAAACTAACCTGCATCCAGTCTAAGAATGGCACTGTATACCTTAGCTTGGTGTTGGTAATGGAAGGGTAACTAGGCTTGACAATGAAGGTTTTATTGTGTGATAAGTATTGAAGTTAGTGATTGCCTGGGCATAAGTTTTAGTTATGGATTGGTGTATTAAGGGAGACCTTAAGAAGATAATTCGATTGTTGGCTTGGTCTTGCAGTTGAATTGTGTGATTAGCGTCCTATAGAATTGACTGATAGATGACAATTTTAGAGGGTAGTAATCCCCATAATGGTGTTAATGCAGAATTGCATGGCATAGTTACACCCATAGAATAATTAAGAATGGTCCTAAATGGAAGAATATAAGTGAATTATTAAATGACATGATTGATCTTTCCTTGGGTGATACTTGGTGGATATTGCTTATTGAGTGATAAGGTATGATGATTAGATGGGTATAAGCGATGTTGTGGAGGAGTATGTGTTGTAGACTCTAACTCTGTCGGATCTCTGTGGCTAATAGTTGTAAGTCTGTATAATGAGTAAGAGGTTGTATTGTCACCTATGTATAGTAGTAAACCATAAGCTTGAACCTAGGGTGAACAAGAGGTGATTTTGGGTGCTTGTCTTCTTCAAGGTGAATCTTTTAACCCTTTTTATCTTGCTTTGACTTATAAAACTCAAGTTTGATACTTGGATCATTTTAAGGAGAATAAGTGATTCATACGTAAATGTTTGGCTCGGCATCTTTGTGTTTTGAAAAGCCTTGATGGAACGATTGAGAAATTAAAAATATGACTATGTTCTTTTTACTTTGTAAATGTATTTGTACACTATAACAACTCGTAAGCACATTATTCAGACCAAAGAAAGAAATTCTATTGATCTGAAGGATTGTTACTTTTTTTTTTTTGGTTTAATAATTGGGTATCCAAAGAATTATTGGCCCAAATAATTCGAACTCTCGCCCTGATAAGGGGATGGGACAACAGTCTCAGCGAGAAGTTTTTCATTTTTCAGAGCTTGGAATAGATACCTTTGGTTAAAGACAGAGAAATCTCAACCATTTCACCTTCTTACGGTGGTGGTGTCATTGGCGGTTAAAAATGCTTGCTAGACCAACAACCAGATGTAAGAATGAACATGTAATGATGACAATTCTATCTGAGTTTCGATATATTATTGAAGGTAGAGAAGATATCCCAAATGAAATTATGAGTCCATGACACTTTATAGAGAGCATATATATTAATAACTTAAGCCATAAGATCTGATTATGAGGTAAAATCTGAAATTTCCAGTTTGAAGTGTCACAAGGAAATACATTTGTCCTGCCTTACTGATGAGTTCATTCCTCATTGAATTATATCAGGTATGAAAGCTAGCACTACAAAAACAGGTATATTATCTTAGGCCATGTTTTATTTTTCTTTTGTAGCTTCATTTATTGAACTTTTCCTATGTGAGCCTATTGACGTTGCCTGTTCCAAGCCCAGATAAAGGAGGAGGATTGTCGAGGGTCAATCGAAAATAACTTCTCTCCCCCATAAGGGAAATCTCAAATGCTCAGTTGGTTGATTACCTGAACTTTCAGCTTATTTGTGAGGGTTCGATTTCCCATCTTATAATCTCTTCCCCAATTTCCCCTTCCCCTGCCCTCAATCAATTTTTCCTTCCCCTGCCCTCAATTTCCTAGGCGTTTGGCTATGAAAATCAAAAGAAAATTCACTTTATTTGGAATTTTCAGAGTTGGAGTTGAAGGTGGAGTTGTGTTTGACCATAGTTTTTGCAGTTAATATTTAGAATTCAAATGTATTTTTTATAAAATATAAAATATGATTTGAACATGGAATATAATTTAAATGGGTTTATTTTATGAAAATAAAAAAATTAGGATTTTTTTGAAAAATAAAATTAAAAAGTAAAAAAAGTAAAACCAAATAAAGTGAAAACACCTCTTGAGGTTTTTAAAATCCCAAATACAACTTCAAGTTGTACTTGGTATTTTTATGGTCAAACAAGAATTTCGAAATAAAGTGAATAAATATTTCAGAAAAAACTGAATAATATTCCTGGCCAAACAGGTCCTTTTTTGTTTTAAAAAAACCTCTCTACCCCATAAAGGCAGGGGTAAGGCTGCATACATCTTACCCTCTGCATACCCTACTTGCATACCCTACTTGGAAGTGTGTTTGGTATGAAGGAAAATATTTTCTGGAAAATGTTTTCCAATTTTCTCATGTTTGGTTGGCTTAAATATTTTGGAAAATGTTTTTCAGATCAAGTTATTTTCCTCAAATTGATTTTCCTTCAAAAATTAAGGAAAACATTTTCCAAAACTCTCTTTCAACCTCACACCTCAACTTTCCACCCTAACCCAAGTCTCGATTCCCGATTCCCGACACTAACAAAGAGGAGTTGGGGTCGGTGCCGGGGTCGGGTCAGTCTCGGGTCGGGAGTCTGGATAGTGTGTAGGGTCGGGCCCTGGGTTGGGTTTCGGGTCGGGAGCGGGGGTCGAGTCCCGGATCGAGATTTAGGGTTGGGTCTCAGGTAGGAAGTCGGGTCTTGGGTCGAGAGTAGCGGTCTCGGGTCGGGGTTGGGTGTTGGGTTCGGGTCCCGAGTTGGGTGTCGGGTGTAGGGGTCGGATCCTGAGTAGGGTGTCTAGTGTCAGGGTCGGGAGTCGGGTGTTGGGGTGTCGGGTCGGGTTATCGGTGTCGGGTCGGGTGTTGGGTGTCGGGGTGGGGTCTCGGATCGGGTGTCGGGGTCAGGTCTCGATTCGGGGTGTCGGCTGGTAGTTGGGGTCGGGTCTTGAGTAGGGGTTGGGTTCAGGTTTGAGAGTTGGTATCTGGTGTCGGGCTCGGGTCTCGAATCGGGTGTTAGGATCGAGTCCTGATTCGATAGTCGGGATCGGATGTCGGGGTCGGGAGTCGAAGTCGGTGCTCGAGTCAAAAGTAAGGTGTTGGGGTTGGGTCCTGGGTCTAGAGTTAGAGTTGGGTGTTGGAGTGGGGAGTTAGGGTCAGGTGTTGGGGTCGGTTCCAGGGTCAAGAGTTGGGGTCGGGGTTGGATCCCTGGTCGGGTGTCGGGGTCGGATCCCAGATGTGTTTATGTTGGTTGTTGTTGAATTTATTTGGGTTTAACTAATTGTTTATGGTTGCTTTTGCCGAATTTATTTGGGTGTTGATTATCTATAGAACTAACGTTGTTGATTACAATTGCTATTTATATTTTTCTTAGCTTAAGATTTGTAAGTTTTATATTGAGATTAAAAAAATAAAAAATGTCGTAACATAGAAAAGAAAAAAGAAGAAAAATATAAATAGGAAAGTCCTTTTTTTTTAAAAATCCATTGTATATAAAGATAGTTAATAATCATGGGCACTTCTTAAAATTTTTTGGTTGGTTAATGCTTTCAATTAACTTATTAATATTTTTGTTGGTAGAATTCGTACTCACGTTAGCATTTTAAAACTAAAATCAATTAGCAGGAGGAGAAAATGAATACTTCAATAAATTGAAGGTAATGTATACAGATTTATAATTTTTAAAATTATTTTCTTTGTCTCAATTTATGTGGCATTATGAAATTTCGAAATTCAAATTAAATTTATTTATTTTGTTTGTGAAAGAGATGAGACACAATAGGCAATAACTCATTTGAGATACAATATTTATTTATATAATTTAAATAGATATAGCATGTATTTTAACGTTAATTGCTACTTTTTAATAATGTGTTCTTCTTATGTATATATTGTCATTGATCGATGTAAGACACACGTGCAAAACACGTACACTAGACTAGTATAAGTAAAAGGGCACACATAAGAATAAACAATCTACTAAATCTTTAGTAAAATTAAATAAACAATTGTTCCCTAATAAATACTCTATCTATACATATGATTTTAATGATATATATTTCAATAATTTCACACTATACTTTTAACTATGACAATTATTAAAATAAATATTATATCTAAACACATGATTAATAGTATATATCTTAACGCACACATTTTTTGACAAAATGATTTTTGAGTGTCATCCAATCACGGAGTTCTTGAAGATGTCAAAAATAATGGGAGACTCGTGAAATTGAAAATATGATTATGTTCTTTTTACTTTGTAAATGTATTTGTACAACTATAACAACTTGCAAGCACATTATTCAGACCAAAGAGAAATTCTATTGATCTGAAAGATTGTTATTTTTTTTGTTTGTTTAATAGTTGGGTATCCAAAGAATTATTGGCCTAAATAATTCGACTCTCACACCAATAAGGGAATGGGACAGCAGTCTCAACGAGAAGTTATTCATTTTTCAGAGCTTGAAATAGATACCTCTGGTTAAAGACAGAGAAATCTCAACCATTTCACCTACTTACGGTGGTGGTGTCATTGGCGGTTAAAAATGCTTGCTAGACCAGCAGCCAGATGTAAGAATGAACATGTAATGATGGTGATTCTATCCGAGTTTCGATATATTATTGAAGGTAGAGATGAGTCCATGACTACTTTATAGAGAGCATATATATAAACTCAAATATACTTTATAGAGGCCATAAGTTCTGATTATGAGGTAAAATCTGAAATTTCCAGTTTGAAGTCATGTCACAAGGAAATACATTTCTCCTTTCTCTACCCCGTAAAGGCAGGGGTAAGGCTGCCTACATCTTACCCTCCACCTACCCTAATTGTGGGATTACATTGGATTTGTAGTTGTTGTTGTAGCAGCTTAATTTAATCCATTTTTCTGTTGATTCTCTCATCATCAGTTGTTTGATCTTTGCTGATTCTACCATGCCATGAGAAACAGTCACGTACATTATACACCAAAAATTCAACAATATTGGATTATAGCAATACTGTCTTACAGCCAAAAATATAAACCATAAGCAGCTTCAACTGCTATCGTTTTTTCCCTTTGATCGCCTAAAATAATACTCAAGCTTACTAAAGGGCTTTTTACAATGAGTCAAGAACTTGGACATATACTTCAAGCTAGAGATGAACCTAAGGAATGAACTCCATCCTCATACATTTGCTATAAATAATCGCAGAAATAAGAGGGGGGCTATATATCTAGATGCTCGGGCGACAAACAACTATGTACACAAATTAATGACTTCAACGGGGATGGGAACTACTTAGCATCTTCATGTTCCCCTTCACCGGTGCACTTAGGTTGATCAGAATCACCATCAGACTCTGATTGTGCTGAAGTGAGACTGCTTATTGTGCGATGAAGTTGACGAGGATTTGAAGTGTTTTGAGAACACCAATTATCTGGAACACTTAAGAAATGTGTGTCAATGAACTTCCGAAATCTCTTGTAATACTCTTTAGGAGAAACGATAGTAGGAAGCTGATTCTTTGGAACCACAAGTGATGATTTGACCCAATTCTCAAGCTGCTTGTCCCATGTATATTGTCTGAGATAGTCTATGATGCCACAAACAAGTTCACGGCGTTGGCTATCCACTCCCACAAGTAGAGAATAGTCCATCACATTGATTGACTGCAAAAATCACAAACAGCACCAGTTTTAGAGGCTAATCCATTAGCTTCAGGTATTGCATACTCTCTTCGTTTCAATTTGGTTGTCTGGTTTTGACTTGGCACGGAGTTTAAGAAAGTTAAGGAAACTCTTATTTCTTGTGGTCTTAAACTAAAGATGTGTAAAATGTACCAAAAGTAATAATAAGTATAAGAAGCAGAAGTGATTTTTTTTTTTTGGATGCTTTCAAGTTTTGGTGGATATGAGCTACTGGTTACTAGCATAGAGCAGTTTGACCCCCATCTTACCTTGAGAAAAGTACAGTCGTTCCATACAGCCCGTTGCAAAGCCCTCTTTGATCTTGTCCCGACATATAAAGGAGAAACATTCATGTCATTCACAAAGTTTTGGTCCAAAAGAACATCTCCTGCACCATTGCCAGCTGCACTGAATCGAGCATGCAAAGCGCCTTTCAGGTCATACTGCCGAGTAGTAACTCTACCAAATGAAAGGTTCTCCATCACCATGAGGTCGTGCCTAGTCTCTTTTCCACCTCTTGGCCTTACATTGACCTGCAAAACATGAACAGCGGAAAGCTCAAAAAAAAATGTGCGGTGTGCTGGCAGGAAGAAAGAATATATTGTAACAGCCAGAAAAGTGAAAGTGACTATAGTAGATTAATCAACCTGATAAATGCCAAGAATTTTTGCAAGGCAGGTTTGATTCCTCTTCGCATGGCACTGATCCATGTATTCAAAATAACTAGGAGCAAACTTCAAGAACGAGTCAAATTCCGCTCTCTTAATTTCCTTGATGATAAACCGATCATCAACTGTTTTGGCAAACAAAGAATTACTTTTGCCACCTTTTGCATCCCAGCTCTTACACCTACTCAAGGAAGCAATAAAATCAACTTCTGAAGTGCACCATCGATCTCGCAAATGACGAAATTGGCTGGCATAGAGACAGAGGACTGAGTATTTATACTTTCCAGACAATTTACCCAAACCCATGGAGACTTCCGCCTGAACAGCCGTGAAAGAAACCGATGAATCTAGCAAATCTACCCCATCTAAACTTGATGTGCGTGATACCTCCGACATGTTTGAAGAGTGATACGCTGTTAAATCCAATGAACCAGTTGAAGACAAATGTGGAGAAGCTAGAGAGAATATCCGCATTAAGCCTTGTGAACTCTCATATGCCTTAGCATCAATTCCTCTATCTTTTCTGCCATCATCTCCAAGATCTTCACATACAATGGGCAAATCCTTCAGCAAGGCCAAAGCACAAGCAATAATGCTTGAAAATTCATCTTCATAATCAGAAACAATGTATTTATCACTTCCAAGGGGAATGTGCAGCTTCGCACCCTCATCAGTAATAAGTTTATAAGTAGTAGATTCTACATCATGGTTTGTGATAGATCCTAATTTCGGCAGGTGACCTCTCTGGAGATCCTCCATGTATTGACACCAAATTTCAGGGAATGGAGTCCACCACCCTTCATCATTCTCTATGTCGGAAAATATTGAGGAGAGGGATCTACTCCTTTGAGAATGGTTAGGATCCTGTGTACCTCTAGCATCAGCATCAATGGCAATTGGTTTATCTGTCTCCAATTGAATGGATGAAGGAAGATTGAGCTGTAAGTTACTTTCATTGCCAAAAAGGCAGTGATCAGAGAGATCAGATTTTACTGTCATATCCTGAAGGGAGAAGTTGTTTCCATTTCCTTTGGCTGCAGTTGTTGACTCAGCGCCATCATTGAAAGCAGATAGAGTTGATGGTTCATCTTTTCCAGAACCATGTGTATCAACAAGAATTTCTTTAATGGGAAAACCATTTGCTTTTGCAGATGATTCAACATTCGGTTTCAGATCATAGTCAGTATCCAAAACATCACCACAACTTCCTACAGTAGTTTCTGTCCTACTGTTATCATCTCCACAAGAGTCTTCAACTAGCTTGGTTTTCAGATCCGAACAATCTTCCAATGCACCGCCATCTCTTTCCGGATAAATTTTAGTGTCTCCTTTAACACTGCTTTTCTCTTGTTGCTCCCTGTGGTTAATAGTATTGATACCTGGCAGTTTATGATGCTTCTGGTCAATAGTTTTGGGATTGGCAGCGGATGATAGTAATGAATGAAGACGGCGATCCCACACACAGGACTCCAGCAAAAGCTTCAGCCGTATTTTATTCAACCTTAGAAGTTTATACACGACCACATCAGGATTCCCATCCATAATGACAGTTTGAATATCAATCTGACATTGAATCCACTTAGATTAGTAAAAGTAAAATAAGATTCAAATATGATTTAACAAGTGACTGGACCAAAATTCAAATAAATCATAAATGAGTTCAATGAAAAAAGGCAATAGGTTTGGAAATAGCCTTCACTATCCACACATGCACGTAAATGCAATTGACATTTATTGACTTATACCTGAATGCCGATTCTCATAAACCAGAAAATCAGAAAGCTAACAACTCTTTAATGCATGTACTTGTATGTATTTGACATCTGTTAACATTATTGTACCCTAGCCAAGATTATCAATATCAAAATCATTTGCTCAGTCACAGAAGGGTAAGGTTGTAAGTACCAAGTTATACTGCATAAAAAAATGCACCATCTGATATGAATACTTCAAAGGGAATTTAAAACCAAAATGGAAATCCACCACATCGACGTTGATCAAATTAAATGCCACAGGAACAAGTAATCTGAAAATGGCAGCAGAAAGGAGCTAACCTCAAATTGAGTTCTCTCCTCCTTCAACATTTTCTCAATTTCAGAAAATTTCCTAATTGATCCTTGAAGATTTATAGTAGTACCAACAAAACGAGACTCTATTGCCTTCAAAGCTTTTTCTACATCACGAAACATCGTAATCCCTTTAATGTACACCTAGTTGAGAAAGAAAGAAAATCTTAGTCAGTAGAGACTTGAATAGGGCATGTAACTTCCATGTTCAGCCAAGAATTTTAAAAGCCTTATTGTATAAAAAGTAGTCAGACTCATAAAAAACATACATCTTCAAAATCCTTCTTAAGAAATTCTCCATTGACAGAACTGCTAAACTCCAGCTTCTCTGGAGGAAGGGACACGGAGTAAGTAGTAACAGTTGAGTACTTAAACACAGCAACCATATGCCCTAACCTGCACATGCAGAAAAATGACATGAATATTTTCAAAAAGGAAAGATAAAATATGAGAAAAAGCACCAACTCCAAATCCCTACATAGTCACTCATAGCAAACGATTCAACTTAAATCCTGAGTAATGTCAAATGTAATTTTTCCTAACAGATAGCAAAAAGCTATCAGTAGTCTTTGCTGTTAGATCTGCATACATGAAAATAATAGACACTTCAGAATACTAAAGATAGCCACAATTGACCGTACCCAAAGAAGTCGAGGAAATCCCTGTGCAAGGAATGACCACAGCTAGCCAGTCTATCAAACAAAGAGGAATTTGAGAAGCTGAGCTCCAAAAATTTTCCAAATGAAAAACCACGCGAGCTAGTGGATACTAAAACTCTTTTCGTAGATTTTGAGTTACCAATCTGGAATTTGCATCTACCACAACGACTCCACATCCAAATCTTCCCTTCACTTTCACCTGGAAGCCCCTTGTCCATTGGAAGAGAACGAACTTGAATTGCAAGTAGATTATTGTAATGTGCATAATAGAAAATGTGAGCTTCAGGGGGTCCATCACAGCTCTTGCATGGGAGTTTCTGTACGACAGAACTTTTCTGTTAACATTTAAAACAAACTCCGCAGTCTAGAGAAAAGTAATTGATAATGATAAGGCGACAATTTTATTTCAAATAGATCATTATAGCAACTATTAACGATGTACTCAGCAAATGACCACCAATCAATCCAAAAAAAATTGTCAATCAAATTGTAATTACAGTGACAGCACAAGAAGAGTTTGAAGTGGAGAGTGTCGAGTTCTGCGCACCTGACTTAGCAAATTATGACGCAAAAACTTTCCAAGCGGAATATCAAAATTTTGATAGAACTTTATGCGAGAAAAATGACTATGGTCACACATAGTACCCCTTGAAGCATTCCGGCTTGATATCAGAACCAGTATACTCTCGGTATCCATAGATGTAACACCATTTCCCATGTTCTTTTGGTTTTCAGGCTTTTTACCAGATAACTGTGATTCCAAAGATTCTTCCTGGCTCATTATTGGAGTACATAACTGTTCTTTTTCAGATGCCATCTCCCAATCACCAGTAGTGGCTTTCTGCTCTGTATCACTTTGATTAACCACCTCAGTAGCATCAGGAACTCGAGTATCAGCTCGTTCTTGATCATCTTCGTTGGATCCATTATCACTGAAACATGAGGGCATGGACTGACCAAAGGTGGGGCCGAGAGGAAAGTTATCCCCCATAACCTTTTTCAGAGAGGCTGAGAGAGATGACAACCCAGAAAGAACAACTGGGTTATATGGCTCAAATAACAGAGAATCACCTTGTGATTCTAGGTTATGCCTTACTTCCTGATGGAAACCATTCGAAATTGGGACATCACTTGAACAGGATAAATTTGTCCCAGTAACAGTCGAAAGAATTTCTTGTTCAGCACTAACAGCTAGGGTGTCATCAGTAGCTGTTGAGTTCACCACCTGGCTAAGAGGAATAGTCGAGAACATTGCTTTTTGATCTAGAAGGAAAGAAGTCTCGAGGATTAAATTATATGCCATGATCACTGCACATCGTACCACACATTTAATCTTCTTCAGTTCATCACTGTTAGCTCCCATTAACAAAATCTGCACAAAAGGTCAGGGTCAGAGGTATAAAAGTAAATATTCTTTATTTTAAAAAAAAAAAAAAGAGGGAGGGGGTGGGGGGGGGGGGGAGGGGATGTGAATCAGCGAATATCAAGATAATACTAAAGAAAAATGGAGCAACGAACCAGGAAAAGACCATTTTCAGATAAACACCTTAGATCTTTTCATCATGTTTAGAGTCAAAAACCACTAGCTAGAAGGGTCTCGGAAATTCCAAAAGCAATAGTAGCTTGTTTGTTTGTTGGTACACAAGGGAAGTTAATGAAGTGCATGAGCTATATCAGTTCTTTTCACAAAGATCCCAAAGATTGTGGTATTCCATCCATTTAAAACAGTAGCAGTCTGAAAAGACACAAGGCCCAGCTTTGAAACAAATGTGAGGGCCAAATGGATGCAAACTAACTCTTATGGAGTATATGATATGGCAAATGCTATGCAAGGCTCCTGATGTACTCTAGCATATTGTTCATGACTTTTTTTTTTTGTTTCTTGAGCAATGACATAGCAATGAAGCTCATGGCCTAACTATTGGTAATCCCTAGTTAGATACACTGTGTCATTAAAACTAACATAAGGCAGATGACTCACCGTGCACCCCAGATGAGTAGGACAGCCCTCAATGAACATCAGTGTTTTGCTAGGCCTTTTTCCACCATCATCACAAGTGTCATGTTCCTCTACGAACCTTTGAAAATGAAAGGAATCACACTGTCTGAGCTTATGGTCAGACAAGATTTCAGAAGATAAGATTGGTGAAACAGTGCAACGAGCAACTCTCTCCAGGCGATGTTCTTTCATATCAAAGACCAGTGTCCATCCTTTCCGGAGAATAGACTCTTGAATGTCACGGGAAACGGTTTTCTCGACCAATATCACATTTGGCTGGTACCTCTCTAGAATTTCAGTGATAGACTTCACCACACTGTCTTTCTCCTGTAATTATTAATTGATAAGAACACATGATCACAGACTATAATATATTCCCTCTTTTTTTAATCTAACTTATAAAGAGAGTTTCTCGTTTACCTGTCGCATTGACTCAAATGATGATAACTCACTTGAGAGACCTAGTGCACCCTCAATCAACAGCAGCCTAGGTTTTTCAAACTTAATTGGCATATGTTTATGGGCAGCATGCTTTTTGAAGACCAGGCCTCTGATAAATCGACTAAAAATACATGGAAAATTACAATGTTAGCCTGGGTTCCTCCTTTGTTAATTTAGTCTTAGATAACAAACATACATATAAAAATTAGAGGTAAGGTTACTCTGAGGATCTTGAGATTTTAAAGGAATAAAGATGGTTACATGTAACCTAAAAAAACATTCAGAAAGTAATGAATAGTGAAAGGAAATGTTATCTTTTATAACGAAGGACTCCATTTGGGACAGCCTAAAAGGTAATATTCAGAATATGAGCAACTAAATTTAAGCAAATATTCAAAGATAGACATTAGTGAAAGTATGGCAGAGGATACCAAATAAAAAGAGGATCGAAGAGCGCCACATTTAGTGGCAGCATCACAAATAGAGGACAACTATCAAACTCTAGGAAACAAATAGTTTTCCACTTTGACAATCCAAGAGTTAAACTGAACATAGAAGGGAAAATCAAATGGAGATGAGACATGCCGTTCTTCTGTTATACCTTTGGCTGGGAGAACCAGTTCGTATGCATTTTATCTTCACATATTTATTAGGATCCATAGCCTTTCCTTCAGCAGAATCAGGCTTCACAAAAGAAGCAGCCTCCCAAGACAAGGAGGTGACTATATCAACCCAATTGTCCACCCCTGATGAAGCAACACCAAAAGACTTGAGAAGGTCATTAACAAGGGCCTTAAGCTTCCCATTCATCACTTCCTCCAATGCCTTCTGCTTTTCCTCTTTAAACTTATGGCTCCCAGAACCTTCTTCTCCGAGGCTCATCAAAGAAGTTGGCTTGCCCCAGCCATCGCCACATTCATCATCATCATAATTAGCCACACTGCCTTCCATATCATCATCACAACATTCTGGTTCTGGGGGCACCCAGAACTGTTGTAGTTCATAACTAGAAGAGACTCCAGATTCGTCATCGTCATCCCCTTCAATTTTGCTACTTTTAGCTTCCTCACAATTATCATTTCTAATAATTTCTGCATCCCTTCCTGTTCGCATGGTTGAACATGAGTCCTCAAGACTGCTATCTGTGCTACACTCATCAATATAAACCCTGAACAGATTAAAACCAAAATGAAAACCACATTGATATGAGTCAAACTTTCCTCATTTCCCAAGGAAAAGAAGGAAGGTATTTAACCTTAACCTAAATAGATTTTAACATAACTAAATTACAACTAACCTCCCATCTGAGCTTGCATCACCTGAAAAGTCACCTGAATGGTAAAAGAATAAGGAACCAACATCAGGCAATGATGAAGAGAATGAAAATGACGGTCTAAAGTATGCGATAAAGAAAGGAGAGCATACTGTAACATGAGATAGAGCTGTTACTGCTATGCAATGAAGCAGATGGACTGATCATACAAGTTGTAGTATCTTGATTTTTGCCACAAAATTGGCATAACGTACCAGAATTTCTACCATCTATTTGCACAGAATTCTCATTTTCTAGTTTCCCCATGTTTCCGCTCGATCTTGTCAGAACACCAGAGTAGTAACATGTATTACATCTGATCCCAGGAATATTTTAACCTGCAGATTTGCCCCACTCAATTGATTAAAAAGTGAAGTTCTGAAACGAACAAAATATAAACTTCCTCTCAAACAATAAAGTAGTGCAGTGATGATAATCGTTCGAACCAAGAAGATCATAAAGTGAAAATAATACGATTTTATAAGAACAAGAATGAAGATAATCATATTCATTATAGCCAATCGTTTCCCTCAAAAAAGAGGACTCAACTTTCAGCAATTGCATCAAAAAGTCAGGCTTAACAATGTACAACAATTGAAGGACAAACATTGCAGCGTAATTTGGAAAAATCAAGATACGTCATTTCTAGATCACTCATTCCGCCTTCAACAAAGTAGTAGCTGTCTAAAACAACCCAGTGTAATAATGTTTGGCCTACACTAATTTGCATTTCAGGTCATAGCTCCTTTGATGAAGAAATGGTTTATCAAATACTAACTAAGTGTAGCATTTATGCATAACAAAATAATATCTGATGAAAACAGTGAACAAAAGGAAAAAGCTTTCAGAAAACAAGGTTGTTCAAAAATGGCAGCAGGAGGAGGTGGCTGGTAACACAACGGTATCTTAGTAGTTAGTCAAACACAATGGGGATATACTTGGCTCTTAACCCACAAGGCTTTCATCTTGTAGATATAAATTGAAGCATCCCCTTAAAAAATTGGTGACTGAATAACTCATCATTCAGATGAAAGATCCCAAACTATTTAAATCAACGAGTATCAACTTGTTCCTCTTAACAATCATCTATCAAAGGTAAATCAATTTTTTCATCAATACTAACCGGAAAACATGAAAAGATCAGAATCAGTATTCTCTAATTGTCCTAAATGTTCAGGCTGTGTTTATAAAGTAACCAACGTCTTAATTTTCATCGTCACACTGACAAAATTGTTAAAGACTTGATCTTTTAGGAAAAGATTATCACTCCACAAAATTTTCTGAATAGCTTAAACAATTCAACCCAGAAAGTAATACTTCTCCTTCTTAAGTCACTGATTAAGAGAATCAGTCCTTTAGCTATAAGGTCAAGTCATCAACAACAGAAGTAATCTCTGAACAAGTCAACAAGTTATGATACCAAAGCGAAAAAACCTCCAACCAGACTCAATTTAAGCTTCCTTAAAAAATCCAGGGCAACAAATCATTCCAGGAAATGACTCAATTTAAGAGGATAAGAGTATTAATTAAATCAAAATCAAGAAGACTACAAGATCATGACTTTCACAAAGGAATTAGCAATTTTGGCCTATAAAACAATCTACAACATAGAAAGCATCATTTCCCCCCCACCCCATCACGAGGATCAATAGTGTTCTCACTTACCATCCAACGTGACTCGAACCCTCAAACTACCGAATGATGGTGGAGATGCTCAACCACTTGTCACATAGATATCATTGGAATTAAAGTTACAAAGATTAAATCTTTCCAAGAAATCACTCAATTTAAAGATGGTAACAGTATAATTCAACTCATACCAAAACAAGATTACACAAAAATCAATCAGCAAAAATAGATACCATTAAAAATGAAGTTACCAAGATTAATTTTTTCCAAGAAATCACTCAATTTATAGACGGTAACAGTATAATTAAGCTCATACAAAACAAGATTTCATAAAAATCAATCAGCAAAAATAAATACCATTAAAAATAAAAGTCACCAAGATAATTATTTCCAAGAAAATCACTCGATTTAAACAAGGTAACAGTATAATTAAGCTCAGACCATAACAAGATTACATAAAAATCAATCAGCAAAAATATATATACCATTAAAAATATATATAGACACCATTAAAAATGAAAGTTACCAAGATTAAATCTTTTCAGGAAATCACTCAACTTAAAGATGGCAACAGTATAACTAAGCTCATACCAAAACAAGATTTCATAAAAAAGCAATCAACAAAAATAAATACCATTAAAAATGGAAGTTACCAAGATTATATTTCTTTCCAAGAAATCTCTTAATTTGAAGAAGATTACACTTGTTGATTTAACAGATAAATTATCTTCAAAAGAAAAAAAACTTAGCAAAGTGGATAAACAATTAAGACAAAGATTCTTCTTTTATGACTTACACTTAAAGCAACCCAATTGACACGTATATGATCACCTCCAAATCAATCAAATTATCAAAAAAAAAAAAAAAAAAAAAAACCTTCAAACCCAGCTATTATTTTCAAAAGGGTTATCCAAAAACTTGAAATCTTGAAAAAATATTGAATTTAAAGAGAGAGAAAAAGCAGGGGGAATTGAGTTGAATTGAACAAGAGAGGAATGAAGTAGGAGAAAGAAGTAGACTTTTTGTCCATAAGTGGGCCCACTTAATGGTTTTTTGCTCAGTTTCATGCTTTCCCAATATATAGGGCCAAGAAAATTCATAATTTATTTATATTGTAGAAAAGAAAAGGTCAGAATTACTGTACCAGAAGTTTCAAATTCTTAAATTTTTGAAAATGAAGAGGCAAAATGTATGTATATTTATATATATATATATATATACAGAATACAGTGTATACAACTGTATTTTCCTAAAATATTTAAAAAGATACTTTTTTGTTCACATTTGGTACATTTGGATTTGATTAGTTCCTTGGAGATTTTGCAAATCATTAAGTTACTATGATTAATTAATTTAATAAAGTGTATATATTAAATAATTATAATAAAGTGATAGTTATGTACATTTAAATACACGCTATACATTCAATTTTATTTTTTGGGGGATAAAAAATCTTTCAACTTAAAAACGTGAAATGTCAGACAAGTATAACGATGAAACAAACGCCTTGAGACGCTTAATTATACATCTTTTATAGTGTAGTAATTTTTGGGACTTCATAGAAGTCGTGACACACGTGAATCAAAATATCAAATTGGTTATTTGTTTTGGGACAAGAAAATTTAGTTTTAAAATGATGATGATAAAACAAATCCCTCAAGAAACTCAATTGTAAAATATCGTAGAAGTCATAACACGTGAATGGCGAGCTATGTACAATTTCTTATAGTTTCTCCGCACTTGTGTTGCACGTGAATGGCGAGCTATGTAGTACGCGATACTAATTGTAAAATATCTTAAAAGTCACAACAAATGAACAAGTAAAAGTTTAAATTTTTTTTGAACAAAAACCCCAACTAAAAAACGTGAAATATCATATAAACATAACGATGAAATAAACGCCTCAAGGAGCTTAACTATGCTTCTTACATGGTAGTAAAGTTCAGGATGTCCTAAAAGTCATGACACATGTGCAAGCAAAAAATCGAATTAGTTATATTTTATTTTGGGACAAGAAAACCCAATTTAAAAATGTGAAATGCCAAGATAGATATGGCAATAAAATAGATTGTTCAAGCAACTCAAATATTACTTTTTATGCAGTACTAGTTTCTTTGACGTGTGTTGCACGTGAATACCGAGTTATGTAGTGTGTGATACTAATTGTAAAATATCCTAGAAGTCATAACATGCGAACAAGTAAAAGTTTAATTTTTTCGAAAGAAAACTCCAACTTAAAATGTGAAATGACAGACAAGCATAACAATAAAACAAATGTCTCAAAGAGTTTAACTATGTTTCTCATATAATAGTAATTTTCAGGATGTCTTAGAAGTCGTGACACACGTGCAAGAAAAAATCTAAATTTGTTATTTTGTATTGGGACAAAAAAGCTTAACCTTAAAATGTGAAATGTCTAATAGACATGACGAAAAAATATACCACTTAAGAAATTAAATTCAAATATTATTTTTTACATATAAGTAGTTTTTTTTTTGCACGTGTGTTGCACATTAACAAATAATTATGTTATTGGAATAAAAATTCAACTTAAAAACATGAAATGTCAGACAAACATAACATGAAACAAACGTCTCAAGGAACTTAAAAATGCTTTTTATATGGTAATAATACTAATAGTTTTCATTCTTAGAAGACATGACACATGTTCAAGCAAATTACAAATTAAATTGTTATTTTATTTTCGAACAAGAAAATTCAATTTAAACACGAAAAATATCAAAAAACTATGAATGACGAGTTATGTAGTATCCCCTTCCTGGACCGAGGCCCCCCTCAAGCAGTCTAACCTAACCCCTAGAACGGACCCCAATCGAAAGGCGTTAGACGAACTAAGGGCAAGCGAGATAAAGAAAGCAGCTGACTCTATGTGTAAAACCTTGCTGTGGGAGAGTCTTTCACCTATGAGAATAAGGAAATTTTTTGGGCAAAACAAAAAAGGAATTCGCCCTTTGACACCAAGGGATAAGAGTTGATTGTTGGCGATAACTTGGTGAAGGGAATCAATGAGAGAAGGTTCTCGAACTGGGTTGTGATCAACGTGGAACAAACGAGTTCAGTCGAACAAGGTAACGAGTCTAAGGGAAGGATCAAGCTTGAAAGTAATGGACGGACATAGGCTTAGTAGTGAACGCAGACCCCGCAACTAGATATGAGAACAATGACAACAATAAAAGAAATATGTCGAGAGAAAGTCTTATCCCAACAAATGTGTTGCGAAGAGAGATCGAAGACGAAGATTTTCTGATGCAATGCGGGCACTGAATGAAAAAGACAGATAAAGAAACAACCCACCGGAAGGGCATACCTCAAGGGGCACCAATCTTCCCCGGCAAATATCTATCTGTACAAAGCCGACCTATGGATAGAAAGAAAAATGCAGGAAAAGAAAATAAAAGAAGAAATTCAAATTTGCTTTAGGAGTGTGAGATAGGCAGATTGGGAGTACACAGCCGAATAATTGTTGTGATTTCCAGCAGTGATAGCTGAACTAATCAGATGGGCCACCCCAAACCTGGAGAGCACACTATATTAGTTGTAAAATATTCTAGAAGTCATAACATGTGAACAAATAAAAGTTTATTTTTTTATGGACAAAAACGTCAACCTTAAAACGTGAAATACTTGATAAACGTTACGATGAAACAAACGCCTCAAGGTGCATAACTATGTTTCTTATTTAGTTGTAATTTTCAGGATGTCTTAGAAGTCGTGTCAATGTACAAGCAATAAAAGAAAGAAATCAATATACTCAAATTTAAAATATTGCTCACTCATAATTATTATAAGTCATTTGACATTAAAAAATGAATTGAAAATAATTAAAGCATTAATTGTAAAAATAAAATAAGTCTCATTATTTTTTAATTTTTTTTTTAACTAGACAGATGAACATAGACGGAGGAAATTCTCGTAAGACACAAAAAAACCAAAAAAATAACAATGTTCCCCAAAGAGTGGTAAAACACTAAAAAGTGTTAATACAATTATTAAATGATAATTAGGAGTTGAGACCAGAAATTAAAAAATCAAAAATATCCTAAAGACACGGGAGACTTATTCGCATAAAGAAGAGAATATATATTTTCTATTAATAAAATATTATCCTTCTTAGACGGCTTTATTTTGTCCCACTAATGGAAACAATATATATTTGAAATTAATGGATTGTTAAATTTTTAACTCAATACAATAATCGAGAAAATTTACACACACTCAATATTTACATCAAATAGTTGATGCAAAACACATATATATTACATATATATTTCAAGATAATTTATCGTGAATTCTAGAGTTTGTACATTAATATTTTCTAATTCTACTAATATTTTAAAAGTCATAACACGTGAAGAAGTGAAAGTTTAATTTTTTAGGATGAAAACACCAACTTAAAAATGTGAAACGTCAGACAAATCTACATAACGACGAAATAAACATCTCAAGAATCTTAACTTTACTTCTTATGGAGTAGTAATTTCAGATGTCTTGAAAGTCGTGACACGTACAAGCAAAAATCTGAATTTGCTATTTTGTTTTGAGACAAGAAAATTCAATTTAAAAATGTGAAAGGCCAGTATGACATGCCAATCAAGCATAACGTAAGCTAATTATAGAAAAATTTATTCGCACTCAATATTTACGTTAAATAAATGATGTATTCCATTACAATCGATTAAGTTATTTTTATTACTTATTATTTAAATTTGCAACTCTAAGCTTGGTAAGTTCTACAGGATGCATGCAGTCCGACCGGCTATGTTGTATGGAACGGAGTGTTAGTTAGTTAAAAATGCCCACATCCAAAAGTTGAAGGTGGTAGAGATGAGAATGTTGAGATGGATGTGTGGACTTACTAGGAGGGATAGAGTTAGAAATGAGATTATTCGAAAGAAGGTGGGAATGGCTTCGGTGGAAGACAAGATGCGGGAAGTAAAGTTGAGATGGTTCGGGCATGTGATGAGGAGGTGCACGGATGCCCCAGTACGGAGGTGTGAGAGGCTGACTATGGATGGTTTCAGACGGGATAGAGGTAAGCCGAAGAAATATTAGAGGGAAATGATTAGGCATGACATGGAGCAGTTACAGCTTACGGAGGACATGATCCTTGATAGGAAGGTGTGGAGAATGCGGATTAGGGTAGAGGGTTAGTGGGTAAGAGTGCGTCCTTACTAGTAGGGAGGAGTGCTTTGTTTGTAGATGTACTCGTCGTCATAGTGTTATGCATTTATCTTGTAGTTTCTTGTTCGTGGTGTTTTGGTGATGTTTGTGATTTTCGGATAGATAGTTCATAGTGTTACTCTGTGGGTATCTTGTTCTTTTATCATTTAGTGGTGTGTTACCCCATTTTGTTGCTTGTTTTTATGTTTTTTTGCTTGTTATACTCTAATTTATCCTGAGCTGGGGGGTCTATCAGAAACAACCTCTCTACTTTATCTGAGGTAGTGGTATGGACTGCGTACCCCACTTCGTAGGAATACACTGGGTATGTTGTTGTTGTTAACCTTTAAGCTTAAATTATTTGATTTAATATAAATATCAATTAAGTATTCCGAAATTTCTGAAACAATCTATCTCAATTTAGAATTGAAGGTCAACCTCAAGTTTTGGTTAAAATTATTTTCTAGATATTTTTACTTAAAAAAGAAATGTAATTGAATATATATCATAAAGGCAAATTAAAGTAGGTCTTTATTAAATGGATCATAGGGGGAAATATACAGCTCATGCAGCATCTATGCACAAACAAATTTCAGCCAATTGTCAAAAAGGTGTGTTATTTAGGTTCCAACCACTACAAATTGAGATGAACATCAAACATTAAGTGTGTATAATAATCAAATTAGTTGCTTAAGTTTTACGAAGTATTTTATTCAGAAAATATATTTCAAAAAATATATGCGGAGAAAGTTGTTTTTTTCCTTTTCTGATAAACAACAATAATAACATATCTCTCCAACCGAAAGGGCGATCACATCAACTATCTACTAACCTTCAACTTTAATAATCTTCCACCTTTATTTTTAGATGTTTTCCTTTTTGATATATATATATATATATTTTTTTTTTTGTATTTATGTGGTGACCTTTTCTGAAAACGTATTTTCTCTTCGTACTAAACACACCCTAACAACTCTAGCGGGTTGATTGTTACCTATTGTTTTATAATGTATCGTATTGTATTATGTTATATTATACTGTGTTGTATTATTTTTCATCATTACATAATGTAGGGTAACAGAATAAACCTACAAGAAAAGTAAGGTACAGATTAGAAATTATAAAAAGTAGGGTAAAAAAATAAAATATAATTATTAAATAATACTTAATTAAAGACAAAACGAGGGGAAAAAAAGATAACAATGTAATTACATCAAATTAGTTGTTGCATAAAATGAGACTTTTCATTATTATTTAACGATTGATTTAACAATACGATACCATTAAAATTAAATAAAAATCAAAACAAATAGTATAGCTAAACTAACAATACAATATATAATACAATAGATAGCAACCATCCAAACAAGATGTAAGTAGTTGAATTTAGATGGTTTTAAATTACACTGAACAAACTAATATCAACATGTATGTTATTTTTTTTAATATTCTCATTGAATAAGAAAAATTACAAGGTTTTACAGAGTGGAAACTTTTTTTTGTTTGTTTAATGACGAAGTCCAAGGTAAAAGGCAATTTTTACAAATGTTTAGCAGGAAAAATACTTATCCCTAATATATGTTTCTGTATATCATTTAAATATTTCAAATTTTAAATTATATTGAGAATGTAATATAGTTATTCTTAATTAAGTTTGTAACAAGATATATGTTTTCTAATTTTAAAAAAATTACAATTAATTATTTATTTTTATAATAGATTTAAAAATGTAATGTGCGGTGTTGGGGTGGGGCAAGTGGCGGTGGGGTTGTTCATGTCAATCATTATCGTAATCGGTTCAACAACAGCCTGTCCTCGGACTAGCCGCAAAGCCTACTTTATTTATACTTCCTCCGTCCAACGATACTTATTCATTATTAACTTGTCATAAATTAAGAAATAATAAATATGGAGTAAATAAATAATTTTAATATATCACATTTTAAAGATAATTAATTCAATACTTTAAAAAAATATATTGGATAATGACTATAATTAATAACTAAGGATAAAATAAACAAATAATAAAGAATTATTTATTAGTTTTTCAAACTGAACAAGTATTATTGAACATCTATTTTTAATATAATGGACAAGTAAGATGGACGAAGAGAGTATCTTACAATTTTTATTTTTCTTATACATTAAATTACTCTAGAGTACAATTTTTAATTTTTATTTTTTTTAGAGTTAATCTACAAATCGATTCCTCTAGTCCTCTACGTACATGCTTTTATAAGTTTGGCCTTTAAGCTTTAAACGTTCCTTTACTAACCATCTATAATTGGTGATAAAACATATTTTCTTTGTCTTAGTTCATGTGATATTATTTAATTAGACTATTAATTTAAAAAGAAAAGACAAATTTTATAATTTCAGATCTAAAATAACAACATAAAATGTACATATTATTTACCTGAAAATGGTATAGTTGAATTTGTATATGGGGTCAAGAGTACGTGCGTTAAAATCTAATCTTATTTGTGTCTGTTTACCAACGAATTGATCATTTATGTAATCAAAAGACAACACATAAATATAAGGAAAATATAGTAAAGCAACAACGATAAACAGATCAATGAAAACGAGGCCCTGAATGATTTTCTCCGATCGCTAGGGTTCCCTTAAAGTGAGCTATAACAAGCCAGTAAGTAAAGAGAAAAAATAATGCGTGAAGAATAAGCTAAGAGAGTATTGTATTGCTTAGGGTCTGATTCCAGATGGTTTACATGTGAAGAGAAATTCCTATTTATCTCCAATGGATGTCTAGTAACCTGTGGAAAGGGTTTCCTTAGGAGGACCTATAGTACTATAGTCAATGACGTGATGTCAGGTGTATTATCTTGATAGAGCCTATTCAAAAGTAACACTTTCTATCAAGAATTTTTCTTTACCTAGCGCTTGAAATCGAAGCCTCTAGTTAAGAGAGAAACATCTCCATCCATTACACACCATCCTTTCATAATCACTTATCCTTAATACATAATTACATCTAAGTTGTTCCTTTCATTAGTCTTGTTTTCTTTTGTTTGGCATATATCGTTAGTTTCTTCATTTGATTCCTTTTTTTCTTCTTCTTACTTAAGTGATCGATCCATTCTCCCTCTTTCAACCGTCATTTTTCCCTTGTCATTATACTTTGAAGTCCTATTCTTTTTTCTATTCTCTTACTTTATTCTTTACCTCTTACATAAAAACAATAATAAATGAGTATGCTATATATGTTGACTAACGTCTGCAATCGTATACCGTATGATCCAAACAACGACATAATAGAAAAGCATAAGACTCTAATATATTGGTCGACTTACTTGTCAATTACAATCCAAACTATAGGACATGTCTCATTACTAATTTGTTGCCCTACCAAATTGTATCAATTGTATCTACCTGCAAACATATTATACAATTTTTAGTTATTTCTAATGTCAAAACTTTTTGGGCCATCATACTGTCCAGGCTTTTGCCAGCATCGAAGTTCATTTTATTTTTATTTATAAATAATCTGAACTAAGAATACTTTTCAACTAAGCCTGTAAGGTTAAATCAAATTAAATATTAGGGCCACTAGCTTTTATTAAAATAAATAATTGAGAGAAACCATTTAGCAGAAACATCCAATTGGGTTTGATAAAATTTCATATATGATTTTCAAACTGCTGAGATATTTATAATGAGAAGTCTCATCGGTTGGTCACCCAAATTAAATGTAATTAAACTGAAAACTCCAGAATTTGAGATGGTCAAACGCACTAATATATCTCTTTTCCCTTGGTATCCATCAGGTGTTTGGTATTCGTATTGGAGTCCAACTAATCTGAATTTACGCCGCGTATGATCCATTTGGTGGAAGGCTGGAAGCGCTCCTTATCAAGAATTTTTCCATACCAAAGGCTCAAATCCGAAACCTCTGATTAAGGAAGGAACAACTCTATCCACTGCACCACATCCTTTAATGGTTAAAAGGACTAATATGTCTAACATAAGTAAATAAATAAATATAGTTATCTTCCTTCTTTATAAATCTTAAAAATATATTAGTACTGTATTCAATTAATCTTAGAATGCTATCTTATTAGTGGTTAATTAACTTTTATTTTATTGCATAAAACCATTAAATTTGTTTTTTATAACATAAAATCCACTCTACTTTGCATAATTAGTTCATAAAAAGTCACTAAACCATTTTTATAATTAAAAAAAAAATCATTCAACTTTGATCAAGTATCACACCAAGCCACTAAATATTTTTAAAAACAAAGATGATTCAACTTTGCCTAACTGTTATATAAAATGTGTAATTTTGTTTAAGCTTTTAAACAAAGATAGCTCAACGTTGCCTAAATATTATATAAAATTAAATATCTATTTCGTTTACTCCAAATGACTTCCTGTGATACTTCGATTTTTTTTGTGTGTGACTTTTGTGATGATAACAACAGCAACAATAATTACGCTTCAATCCATTTCATCCCAACCGAGGTTAATAATTTAGTGATTTTCAAGATATTTAGGTAAGATTGAGTAATTCTTTGTTTAAAAAATAATTTGATAACTTTGGTGCAATATATTAAGTGGAAGTCGAGTGATCATCCGTAAAATTATGGAATGATTATCAAAAACAATATGCATAGCAAATATACATTGCAATTTCGTGGCAAAAAAGTATATTATATTTTTATAGCCCAAAACTAGAATTTAGCCACGGAATGAAAAGTAATTTTTTTAATAATATTGTGTACATATGTGTATTGTAATGTATGTTGTTGTCTATACAATACGGTCTTTTTATTATATTATAATAATGTTATATATATACAATTATTCAATAATATACATAATTAACAAATACACACACACACAAACATATTATATATATATATATATATATATATATATATATATATAAGCGTGTATAAAATGAAGAGGAACAAGAAAATCATCAAAATAAAAAGAATGTATTCTATAAACAACAATATACAATACAATACAAATATATACAAAAAAATGGATTTCATTTTCTTTCACGAATTCAAGCATCAAATTCATCCAAAAACACTACAAAACTACAGCAAATCATCCAAAACTTCAGATTTTGGGTTCCTCAATACATAACCGATCTTTTGCAATCACACCCACTCGAAACAGAGCTTATTTACGAAAATTTAATTTTCAAATTTTGAAGCTTGGAGCTTTAATAATAGTTGATCATCTAAAAAATTCGTGCTACAACTGTAAAATTGTAATGTAAATTTGCTATATGCTTGGTCTACAAATTTTATAGACATGCATTCCCTTAGATGTTCATTAGCAGTAGCAATGATGAATAACTATGAAACATTTCAGGAATTGTGCATTAAATGCTCATTGAGCTATAATTGGGTCATTTTTGGTAATGTAATTAATAGTGGACTATAATTTGTAATGTAACACTGTTGGATACACTTTTATGTAATTTTTTCTAAAATTAATTGATAGTCAAGAGCTTTCAATTAATTAATATTAAGAGTTTCATTTTTGCTTGTTGTAATGATTAATAATTTGGATTTTTAATTGGGGATTTATTTAGTAACTTTTCAAACAAGGAAGCTGAGATATTTTTTAAAAATCTCGTAGATTTTGTTGCCAAACGTAAACGTTAATTGCACTTGAGATTGTCAAATGTCCTAAAGTCTGCGACATTAAATTAAATAAATATGACAGGAATCAATTTGCATAAGAAGATTTATTCAAGATTTATTTATTTATCTCTTTTTATTTGGTTTTTTATTAAGTGTTCGATATTTGCAGTAGAGCTCGACTAATCTGGATTTGTGTTACGTAGGACCTATTCGGAGAAAGCGCTCCCTATTAAGGATTTTTTTATATCCAGACTCGAACCCGAAACTTTTAGTTAAGGAAAGAGCAACCCCATCCGTTGCACCACATCCTTTGATGGTGATTTATTTATTTGTCTCTTTCAGATCTACTCCCATGGTTTTGTTCTATTTATATATGTAGAAGAGATGATGTCAATCTAATTGTTTCAGATATTTAATTTTGTGGAAGAAACAAAATCATTCTAGAACATCTCTTGTAAAGTTTCTTTTAACAATATTTGAATCAATTTGCCTAAGAAGAATTATTCAAGATTTATTTATTTATCTCTTTAATTTTGTTTGGTTTTCCATCCGAGAATTGGCATAATTATTACCGTTAGGATTGAGCTGTCAAAAGAGATTATCCTCCTTTGGGAGACATATATGGATTAGTATAATTCATTATTTATTGGCATATTCAGAATTCAAACCGCGTAGGGCCTATTCAGAGAAAACGCTCTCTACCAAGGATTTTTTCATATCCAGATCTCGAACTCGAGACCTCTAGTTAAGGGAAGAGCAACCCCGTCTGCTGCATCACATCCTTTGATGGTGATTTATTTATTATCTCTTTCACATCTACTCCCATGGTTTTGTTCTATTTATATATGCAGAAGAGATGATGTCAATCTAATTGTTTCAAATATTTAATTTTGTGGAAGAAACAAAATCATTCTAGAACATCTCTTGTAAAGTTTCTTTTAACAATATTTGTTTATTTTATTTGCAATAAATTTTAAGTTTCCTACATATTTTTTATGATTCGAGGGTCTTTAGAAGTGTATTTCTTGAACGTAAGATAATTTGGATTTTCGTGTGATGTATTTGACTGTCAAGAACATCAGGAAACATTAAGATATTTTGAGATGATCTTGATGAAGATCACCTTTTGATCACATCGAGAAAGACAATATTTGATGCCTTGATCTCTTTGTGAATTCCAAGAATTTATAGGATATTCAAGATCATCACTTCGGATTTAAGAAAGTTTTTGATGTCTTGATATATTTGTGAATATTCAAGAGTTTATGGGATGTTCTTGGTACCTCTTCAAAGAAATATTTATTCCTTTTTTAAAGGCGTGAGCTAAAATTTAGAATAAAGCAGAAGAAACGTTCAAGGACCTTATAGTTTGAAGATGGATTAGACTCGTCCTGTAGAGTACTATTTTAAACTAGATAAAATTTTGATATCTACAAATTTATTTCAAACAAAAGATCTCATGTCTATTAATACTTTTGAAAAAACTAGGTAAAATATTCATTGAGTTAAATTTCTTGCACAAAAAATAACCCAAGTATTATTTCCTATCTAAAATGGTCATTTGGCCAAAGTTCTTTTCCAAAATAGCCGTTCGGCCAAGTTAATTACCTCTAATTTGGTCATTCGCCATTTTGGTCTTCTTCTTAGCTGGTCTAGTGGTCCTTCATCTTCTTCCATCTAAATTTCTTCTTCTTTCTTCCTTCTCCTTTCCTTCTTCTTTTTCCATGTTCAATCATTTAAGCTTTCTTCAAATGCTTGATTTTAAATTTTCATGCACCGTAAATGTGAATAGTTTCGAACAAATTATATATCAAAAGACTCAAAATATCGAGAGAAGCTCATATCTAAAATTTGGGACTGTTTAGAGAAAATTTTGAGTTGATCGGGATTAAATAGATTCAAGATAATTTTGATTGACAAGGTGGGTTCTGCGTCCCTGTTATGAATCTCAATTATTCATTTCACTTCAACATTAATTACCACCATAATAATTGCAAAGAAGGATTCTCCCTCACCATTTAGCAGTCACCACTGCGTTCTCACCATATGAAGTGATCATAGCAGCCATGACATCCGAGCCATTAGTTTCACCATTGCTCTAGTGGAGGGAATTGCAAAATGATGAGAATATTTAAGATGAATTATAGTTGAATATTCATATATTAGCCTTCAAAATTTTCCGATTAAAAAGAAAAATATCAAAAAAAATAATTTGATACACGTTTATACACCATTTATACAATATCGATACATTACATAACTATTTATACAATATAGATATATATTTATACACATGTATATTATAACGATATATTAACTATATACTACATAACTATTTATACAAGATTGATACATTACATATACATATTATATATATATATATATATATATACATATTATATATATATATATATACATATTATATATATATATATATATATATATATATATATATATATATATATACACACTTTTGGGCTATTTTTTTTTTTTTTTGTAAATAAAAATATCGCTATATTTATTATAAACTAATTAGTTTATTGTATATATTTGAAATTATCCCTTAATTTTTTCATAATAATCTGAACCAAGAATACTTTTCGACTGAGCCTTTAGAGTTAAATCAAATCAAATTGAATAAGGAGCACTAGCTTCTATCTCTTCCTTTTAGTCGTTCTTATTTTTCAAATATTATTTTGTGTTCAGTTTAAAACTTAATATTACTATTATTGTTCTAATGGTTCCCAACGTGTATCCTAATTAAATTTTTGTTTTTATACGTTACATATATGCATACGCTTATGACCCACTCGACCCGAATAGAAACATAATAGTCAGGTGGGATGTGATGTCATGGACCGCAGACAACTATATTGTGAGTGAACTTATAATTGTTGCCCTTAATTAATCGAAATTATTAGTAAAAAAATTAAGTTAAAACCTTAAATTTGAGACAAAAAAAAAATTGAGAACTTTTTACAGTCTCGTGAAAAAAATTGTGCGGCGCACGAAATGCACGTGTTATGCACGTAAAAGCTAGTTTTATTAAATACTGCTTTTGGTTAGCGGATTCATCTAAATCCTGTACTCTATAGTGTCATCATCACATTTCTTTCTCTCTTTTTTTCGTTCTTATCTTTCAACTAGTGAATCTATCCGCGCTTTATGGTACAATAATCATTGAATATATATAAGAAAATTGGACAGTTTGAGTGTCTTCCGGTTAAGCACCTTAGATTTTCATTTTAAGTCATCACATAAGTTGTGGAAATTGTCAAATGTAATAGACATGGACAAAAAACGAAGAAGAAATTTGAGGTGCAGTTGGAGGGCAAGCTACAGAGCAATGAGACTGTTCAAGATTCAAAAGGGAACACACCTCATTGCTTTAATAAGAACCCAATCATCATCAACTTGTTGCTAGGAACAACGTATAACCAACAAATTGTAAATTCTTACAAATGTGGAGTAATTGACCCTCCATTTTTGCAAAAGTTTATCTACCTTTCTCCCCCAACACACACAAAAGCATAAATTTATATACGCTTTCTCCTCCAACGCACACACACAAAAGCATAAGTTTATCTAGCCTTTTTCCCCAACAAACACACACACATACAAACACAAGTTTATCTATTTTATCTACCCATTCTCCCCCCAACACACACAGAGAAGCACAAGCTTACCTACCCTTCTTCCCCATCACACACACATAAGCACAAATTTATCTACCCTTTTTCCCCAACACACACATACACAAGTACAAATTTATCTACCCTTTTCTCCCAACACAGACATACACAGATACAAATTTATCTACCTCTTCTCTTTTTATATATATAACACCTTGCCATATCTAAATTTCAATTTTCAAATTCCCTGATCACTAATAACACAATGGAGTTCAAATTCCCTCACATTGTTATATTTCTCACACATTTACTCGCGATGAGCCGCCTATTCCGTTTTCTCGGTAATCATCCCATTTCTCTTTTTTTTTTTGTTTTTATCTTTCAAATATTATTTCGTGATCAATTTGAACCTTAATATTACTATTATTGTTCTAAAGGTTCCAAACGTGTATCCTAATTAAATTTTTATTTTTGAATGTTTACATATATGTAGACGCTTATGATTCACTCGACCCATGTAAAAACATAATAGTCAAGTGGGATATGATGTCATGGACAAACGGTTATACTGTGAGTGAACTTATAATTAGTCGCTCTTAATTATTTGAAATTATCAGAAAAAAAGAATTTAAGTTAAAACCTTAAACTTGAGACAGAAATAAAAATTAAGAACTCTTTACAGTCTCGTGGAAAAAAATAAAATTTCACGAGATGCACGTCATACGCACGTAAAAGCTAGTTTTATTAAATACAGCTTTCGCTTAGCAGATTCATCTAAACCCGGTACTTTAGTGTCATCATCATATTTCTTTCCCTTTTTTCGTTCTTATCTTTCAAACTAGTGAATTTGTCCGCACTTTATAGCACAACAATCATTGAATATCTATAAGAAAGTTGGACAGTTTGAGTATGTTCTGGTTGAGTACCTTAGTTTTTCATTACAAGTCTTCACAAGCTGTGAAAATTGTCAAGTGCATTGTAAACTCATTATTACATCCCGTTCTTGAATATTCATAACCAAGAATATGTATGTTCTGTTTATGGATCAAATAAAAAGATAGAGAGCTTACTGGTTGATAGGTTGGGCATGAGAGGCTTGTATGGAAAGTTGAGATTGGAGTAGTATTGTTGAGGTTTGGATGCTGAACGACGAGTGTCCACTGTGTATATTTGAATTGGCAATTGAAGTTTGTGATGGTGATCATCCTCTACAATTACACTTACTTGTTTTGGTCTGTTAAGGAGAATCGTCCCAGAATTGGTCAAAGTTTTAAGGGTCATTACCTATAACGGTCGAAAGTACACGACACTGCCAAAAAAAAAAAGAAGAAGAAATTCGCAAGGCACAAGTTATGTTTTACAAGGCATATATAAGTTTAGTGTCGGAACCCACAAAGTTATAACTCTTGGTTCTCTAAACTTTTGTCTTGTGAAATTAAGTCATACTTAAGGGTATTTTGGCCCACAAATTTTCATTAAATAAGAAGTAAGGAAAAAAATAAAGACCATTGATTTGAGGGGGAAAAATTAAAGACCATCCCGAAATGGGGACAATTCGTGCAAAAACTTCAAGTTTTTATAACTACTTAACCAGGGCCAAGATTTGTACTATGCGCATCAACACTTTCGTAACAGAAAAAAGTAAACTACTCCTACCATTTCAATTCGAGAAAAATAATTCAATGAAATATTCAGGGATTATTATCTTTATCTCACCACTCAAACGACCCAAGGGATCTTATTTAGTAATTGATTGTATGGTGGGGGTGGAAAGGGGGGGGGGGGGATGATGAATCTCCCCATTGGTATAGGTGCACACATTTCTGGGTAAAATGTATAGTACTATTTGCCCAAAATGTATTGAGCGCTTGTCTTATTTTTTTAATTACAAAGTTGATTATGATGTTATCTTCTTATGTGCCATATTCAAAATGTAATAAAGCTTCACAATGACACCATATCGTTACTATAAGGGTCGTTTGGTAGGAGGTATAAGGTGAGATATTTCATGAAGAAGTTTAAGTTATTCCATGGATAAAATTTATACTATATTTGACTGATGGTATAAATTTATCTTGGGATTAATTTACACCATCAACTAAACATAGTATAAAACTAATATCAAAGTTAGTCTTGGTACAACCCGTCAACCATGAAACTATTTTATACCACCTCTCACATGATATAAAATAGTTCAGGAATTATAATTCCGGGATCATAATCCTGAGATAATTTAATCTACGTACCAAATAAGTTGTTGGCAAGATATGACGGGCCCAACTAATTTAGCTTAAATGCATTAGCGGTTATTCCTTCTTACACTTGTAAATATACAGTAAAAGCCATTTCATAAGTTCAAATTGACAAAACATAAACTTAAACTAGTGTCAAATAAAATTATGCATCTTAGATATTTTTCATGATGTCAATACACCATAGTAATATTGAGACAACACGTAGCAAACATAACGAAAGTTGTAGTGCATCGTGGTGTTCTTTTTTTAAATAACAAGTATTATCTGATAAGAAAAGAATAGGTTTTTTGCCAATTTCGAAAGGTAACTCACCTTGAGAAAATCACTCAAAATCACAAAGAAAACGAGTCCCTCATCCACAACCAACAGAGGAAACTCAACATGACACAAGAATTCGTTACTTAAATAAGAGTACTGAATTTCTTCCCTTCATATTAGTAATCTACTATTCCACAAGTGCTGAAAATTGAATCTTACAGAAACTATTTGGTGAATAACCAAACATAAAATTGTATAAATATAGTTGGAGGCTTATACATCGTCACTATAAAAATCAGAGTAAGTTTGAGGGAAGATATATCAGAATTGTTTCTCAACCATAACACTAACATGAATATTCAAACAAGTCTTCATTTCCGGATAAAATAATATTGTCCTCCAAGTCCCGTTAATGATCTTTCTTGCGTCTCGAGGATATGCTTCTACATTAGACACAACGAAACGTGGAAATTCAAGTTCACACTCTAGTTAAGTGCATAAATTAAGTTTGCTGACTTTGGAGTATTCTTTGTTGTATTAAGATATCCAAGATATTTTCCGAGGATATGTTTATGATGTTCACAATATCATTGTTGAGCTGATCATTAAGGGACACAAAAAGGTGAACGAATTACTTAACATCTCAGAGTAAATTTTAGACCTTTATACAAAAAATTTACCTACCCAACAAATCTTTCTTTATCCTGAAATGAAGCACCTAGACTTTCACCAAATTTTACTATCCGAGCGGCTATTACGCATATAGATTATCAGTCAATATAACGTATAATGTAGGGGGAAAAAATCACCTTTGTTGGAAATTGTCACGACCTCCGGACGACATGTATAATATGTAGTATTAAATATGTTGCTTGTAAATTTTTGAATCACTATGTTGTCAAGACACACCATTAAGTAGTTAGATATCATGTCAGATATAAATATTGTCATATGACCCTCGGTACAGTTGAAGCTCTAAAAAACACTTGATCATCTCTATACACAACCATAAGAAAAGTAAAAGAGAAAGAGTTGGAATAAGCGAAGTGTACTAAATCGTCTTAATACATAAATCTTTTGCCTAAAATACCCTTCACCTATTGGAAATGGTACAAAAATGTCCTCCATCCAACTTTAGGCTCTATAATACCCTTCACATCCCCCTTTAGGCTCTAAAATGCCCTCCACATTCACCTTTGGGCTCCAAAATGCCCTTTATTTAACATCTCCAATATTAAATTGAAAAAAAAAAATTCATTAGTGACGTGCCAACTTCTCATTGGTCCCCATTTAATTAATTAAAAAAATTAAAAACCCCCACCCAAAAACTAATAGACTCGATCCACATTGTTACCCGTCCCACCACATGCTATTACCCGTCATATATTTACGTATTTCGTATATCATATAGACACCTAGAATACTGGTAACTCATGTTTCTGGTTCAAAACTTTATTGCTGCACAAGTGGGGAGTAAAGAAGCAAACTAATCGGGTTGATGCTCTTGCAAATTGGGCAAGAATCACCTCTACACATATTTTGCTAGCATGTCAATATAACTTGAGGGTAGCAAAAGGCTCAAAATCTACCAGAAAATAACAAAAAAAAGGCATGAAACTCTATTTTAACAGATAGAAGAAACTAGAACTGGAAAAATGAACATTGAACAATTGATCTGAAAGAAACGTTTTCATCCAAGGTATAAACTTTGTTCAAATCAGAAATTTCATTGTTGTCGATATTTGTCATCCAAGGTACAAACTAACAATGTGGATCGAGTCTTTTAGTTTTTGAGTGGGGTTTTAATTTTTTTTTTAATTAATTAAATGGGGACCAATGGGAAGTTGACACGTCATTAATGAAACTTTTTTTTTTTTCAATTTAATATTGGGAATGTTAAATAAAGGGCATTTTGGAGCCCAAAGATGGATGTGAAAGCATTATAGAGCCTAAAGATGGATGGAGGACATTTTTGTACCAATTCCAATAGGTAAAGGGCATTTTAGGTCCTCTTCCGTACATAAATTATCAGTTCATGTAATGTATAATGTAGGAAAAATTAATCGCCTTTGTCGAATTAGTACACTTATTAAATCACCCCCGATATAAGAGTTCATGCACTTAGCATTAATTAGATAGCCTTATCTGAACAATCAAGTATGTGAGTATCATGAGATAATAGATGGCAAAGCAGTGGTAGTCTTCACCAAAGAGGAACATGAAATTCTTGCGGATACTTGTCGATGGACCATTATAGGTAAATTCCTTACCGGTAGACCTTCAATTGACAAAATAAGATCTGATTTTGCAAAAATTAATCTCTACAAAAGGAGAAGCCAAGATAGGGGCAAAAAACAGGTTCCATGTTTTCATCGATGTCGAAAATGAAGAAGATTTTTACAAATCTTTATTATAGAGATTTCATTCCCCTCTCTGATAACATTGATATGAGGATCCTTAAATGGACTCCAAATTTTAAGCCTAACTCTGAAACATCTCTAGCTCCTGTCTGGGTAAACTTGCCGGACTTACAATGGCATTACCACGAGTGGGATGCCTTATGTCGCATTGTCAACCCCATAGGCACACCATTGATAATGGATAAGACAACCACAACAAAAACCAGGCCTACAACTGCCAAGCCAAGCCACTAATTCATGTGGTAAGAGTGGAAATAAGAAATCGGTGGAGTAAGATGGAGTCGTTTGATAAAAAATAGAATACGAAGCTATGCCAGCATATTGTTCCAACTGCAAAGTCCAAAGGCACGCGACAGCTAGCTGTAAGACTACCTGAATAGACAAGCAACAGGGTAGAGGGCAAAGAACAATGCCTATTAAAGAAGGAAGCAGCAATCAGATTACCCAAATCAATAATAGAGGACACATCAACTATACCAACAATGAACAAAACATGAATGTGGAGAAAGGAAGTAGTACTATGCATCACAACAAGAGTGAAGAATGGCAAAATGTTGACAAAGGAAAAGGAAGTGGCAGCAATGGAAAGCAGAGAGGTCAAGATCACCAAAAAAAAAAAAAACAATATGGAACCAGAAACCGTCTAAAGACGAGACCAACAATCCCTTTAATTTACTCCGAGGGACTGAAAGTGAAGTCATGGATATTGCAGTGTGATCAAATGGAAAAATTGATGATCAAAACAAGGCTCGGAGTGGTCAAAAACAGGAAAGAAGCACAAGACGGGACAAGGCTCACAAACAGAAAGAAGGTGGAAAATTTCAAAAAGCAACAGACTGCATTGAACATAATGAATACCAGAAGCAGAACAACGGCCAACCTCAACAATATTGGTACAGAAATTCAAGGGGAAATGATCAATCATATATATATATAAAGGAGAGTTATAAAAATGGTGATGTGGCACCAGTGGCGGAGCCAGGTTTCTTATCAAGGGTGTTCATACTTTTAGAAGCGACGGGTGAAAAAGAAAGAAAAGCAGGGCATGAATTATTGTACAACAACATACCCAAAGTAATCTCATAATTAGAGTTTAGGGAGGCTAGTGTGTACGCATAAAAGTTAAACTTAAAGCACATGAATAACTGTACTGACCTTAGTATAGATCCATATCTGAAGAAGAATATGTGGAGGAAGTGAGAGACTCACTAAGTGAAGTTGATCCAGCGAAATCACAACTTCTATTCAAATCTCTTCTCTATTCAATGGCTGAAATTCCAAAAGGCCATCATTTTTCCTGTAAATATCAAATCAAAAATATCCCAAAAAAGAAAAAAGCTAACAAAATAATAAGGGATAAATTAAAAAAGATGAAATAAGACAAATACGTCAACTAGTTACTTAATAGAGACATAGCAAAATACATTTAACACCTAGTCTGAGAAAATGATTCCCTATTTCAAGCTAGAAAATGACTACAAATACATTCGACGATGCTTCATCTCTTGAAATGTCTTTACAATAGACTCATTAGAGACATCTTTAAATACTTTTTTTTCTACATAAGGCACTATGCAACCATCTAAGAATTCATCATCCATTCGATTTCGCAAGTCATTCTTGATGAACTTCATTGCCGAAAAAGCTCTTTCAACTGATGCAGTGGCAACGGGTAGAATCAAAGCAAACTTCACTAAAAGGAATACAAGAGAATAGTTTAAATGCTTCTTTGTCTCAACTAACTTTCTTGAAAGTTCCCCAAGTCCACTCAAATTAGAGAACCTCTTATCAATATCACGAACATCAATAATGTAATTAACAAGTTGATTCTCAATAGCCCTCATCTTGAATTCATCAAAGTCATCGGGATATAATTCAGCCATTCTAACTATCTTTTTTATGTCAAAACTAGAAAATGAATCAATTGGATTCAAGGAAGCTACTCCATTAAGCAAATCACTTGTCACTTCATTGAAACGGTCATTAAGCTCTTGTAGTTGCCAATCAATAATTTTATAAAAGACATCCACACGGTAATGGTGCAAGGTAGTATAATCAACTACTTTACGCCGTGATCTTCCAGAATTAGAATATGGATCATCATAATTGGGTAATGGAATATTATGCTTGACACAAAATGCATCCACCTTTTCTTTAAGTGAATCCCATCCAATATTTCTTTTTAAGAGAGGATCCCATTCATTATCTCTTAAAGCTTGCAACCTTCTCTTTGCTACCTTTACAAGAATCATGGCATTTGCAATATCTTGCTCCTTTTTCTGTAATGACACATTGAGATCATTTGTGATTCCTAAAACATCAGTCATCAAATGCAACAAGAAAACAGTATCAAATGTTTGACAACTTCTGAGATATCCCGATGCACAAGCTTTTTCTTCTGAAGTACTTGCATTTTCAACAAGACTATCAAGTACATCAACAATAGAGGCAAAGTTAATAATAAAGTTTCCAAATGATTTGTAGTGAGATCCCCATCGAGTATCACCTGCTCTAATAAGACCACGTTCTTGATTCAGGCCTCTACCCGTTTTTAATTCACCCATATCTAATGCCTCTCTGAGTTTTTCTTTTTGAGACTCTCTAAATTCATCCACACGTTTAAAAGAAGATCCTAACACATTCAAAATATTTGAAACCAATAGTACAAGTTCTCCCACTTGAACACACTTCTTAGAAACCGCGACAAGAGTCAGTTGAAGTTGATGAGCAAAACAATGAACCGAATGAGCCGATCTACTTTCTTGTCTAATCAATGTTTTAAGACCACCTAGCTCACCTTGCATATTACTTGCCCCGTCATAGCATTGCCCACGTACATAAGATAAAGTCAAAGAATGGTGAGCAAGTGCATCCACAATTGTTTTCTTTAAAGACAAAGCACTAGTATCTTTAACATGAACTAATCCAATAAATGCCTCCATCACAAATCCCTTTTTATCAACATACCGTAAACAAATAGCCATTTGCTCTTTGCGTGACACATCTCTAGATTCATCAACTAATAGAGCAAAGTAGTCACCATTTAGATCCTCTATTATAGCCTTAATCGTTTCAATCTTACATGCAGTTACAATATCTTTCTGAATATCATGAGAAGTCATTTTATTATTTTTTGGAGCTCTTCCTAACACATAAGGTTTAACCTCATCACATCTCTCTGCATACCAAGAAAGAGCTTCAAGAAAATTACCTTTGTTTAATGACGATTCACTTTCATCATGACCGCGGAGTGCCAAACCTTGATTCAAGAGAAATCTTACCACATCTATTGAAGCAATTAAGCGAATTCGATATTCATGCTTACTTTTATCATCCAACTTATAAAATGCAGCTTGAATGGATTGTTTTTCTCGCATTAAATCTTCACAATTTCTTTTGGATTGATTATGAACGCTATTCGGTGGACCAATATGTGTATCAAAGCCATCTTTTCTATGCCAATTCTTATACCCTTTAGTTGAAAATACATTACCACCGCCTTGATTAATGCTTTCGCCTTGAAATAAATAACAAGGCAAACAATAAGCCGCATCTGCACTTATACTATATTCCAACCAATCGGGATATTCATCAAACCATGTAGAAACAAAACGACGTGGTGTTCCAAAAAAGTCAGTTTGAGGAAACTGATGAGTCCGAGGTTGGAAAGGACGTTTAATAATGTATGCCCTCCTTACCTCATCACGAATGCTTGGAGGATATTTCAAAATTGGAATTCTTTCAGCCGGGTCAGACTTTAGACTATTTACATCAAGTTCTTGTCTTTGAGAAGAGTGAGATGGTATTTCTATTTGGTTGACACTTTCATCTCGACGTCGTTGATTTTGATTTGGAGACGCGGAACTTGTTCTTGGTACTTTATGGAAATATCTCTCCAAGCTCATCGAAACCCAAACTGAAATAACAGTCAAGCGCGTCACAGTTCACACTATCAGAATAGATGATTCAATTCCAAAAAAATAGAAGTCAAAAAATTGATGCATACAACACAATACACAATAAGCAACTGAAATAAAGACAAATCACCTTGCCCACACCATAGCAACAAAATGAATGGGAAGCAGATTTTTTCGACATAATTTTTTTAAAAAAAGTTTCGAAACTTACCAGGAAGAAGTTCAGCAGCACGAACCTATTGATGATTATTTTGGTCATTAGTTATCTACTTAGAGAATTATTTTGTCCAAAACAAAACAAAATCCACCAAATAAATATTTAGAAAAACATCAATTTCAGATAAAAATTATTGTTGACAAAAGATATAATATCCACTTAAATCACTAAATTAAAGGGTAAAAAGAGCTAAAGAATACCTTTTCACTCTCTAATGGTTGCTATGTTAGCGGCTTAGTGCTGGTCGAAGAAGCAGCGGAGCAGAGAACTGAGAAGCTGGAAGCAGAGATGAGAGAACTGAGAAATATTTACTTTGTATGGTATGGGAGAATTGAGGATAAGAAATAAGAGAAAAAGTCTAAGAAATAAGAGAAAAAGTCTTGTTTTATTAGCTTTTATTAATAAAAACATTTTTTTTACTAAAAAGGAGAAAGTCAAAAGAAACTTCTAGTAGTGGGAACATAAGTTACAGCTGTAACTTACAGCTTTTCAAAATTTAAGCCAAAAAATATAAGTGCTGGCACTAGGATTCGAACTTGGGCCGCATAGAAGATAGTGCACACCCTTAGCCACTGGGCTATTGCTCATTTTGTAACAAGGTTGTGCAGCTATTACAATATATTCACTGAAAATTATATTTAACCTATATAATCGAAAAAATTTTCCGGCGAAGGTTGTTCATCTGACCAACCTTGGGTGGGTGTAGCTCCGCCCGTGTGTGGCACGCTCTGAGGACTCCATTCATATTTATTTTTTAATATTTTTTTTGATATTTTTTTCCAATTAATCTATTAACTAATTACTTTAAAAAGTCTCACAAAATAAATGGTTATTTAAAGCCCAAATATCAGATCATCTTTAAGACAAGCCAATAAAAGCCCAATCCGTTATCAGCCCAAATAATTAATTCATAAAACCTTTTCCTATTCTTCTCTCTCTCTCTCTCTCTCTCTCTATATATATATATATATATATATATATATATATATATATATATATATATCTTTTATTTTCTTGCCTTACATTTTGCAGAAATTAAAGATAATTTAATTTATTTGTCATAATCAACACCATTAATCATTTTTCCTAAAACCTTTCTCTATTCTTTCTTAAAGATATTACTACTTTATTACAATTAAGACATTTAATATCAATGTAAGATAAGTTAATTTATTTTTTGATTATCAACACCATTAAACATTTTCCCTAAAACCTTTCTCCATTCCTTCTTAAATATATTACTTTATTACAATTAAGACATTTAATATCAGTGTAAGTTACAATTTTATTGATTACCACATTACTCCTTTAATTTATATTACTCAATTAATTTAGAAATTTATTGATTACTATAAATACTAGAGCATACCTTCTCCACCAACATCAAGAATTTCTTCTTTTCTTCTTTCCTGATTCTTGATTATATTTATGCTAAAGTATATTACGTTGTCTATGTCTAACTTTATATTATATAATTTTTTTGTGAATAACTTTTATTGTTTACAGTGCAGAAGATAAGATGAGCATATGCAATGTTAGGGATTCAAGTTCGAACTTAATGAGTACAATATCTATCTTACGTTATTCTTCTCATTTTAGTTTGTTAATGTTCATTATTTATAATAATGTGTTTTCTTTTTCTTTTTTTCTTTTTTTGTGCGTGGCTTTTTCCTTCATTATTGGTGATTTTACATACTTATTATTATATGCATATTTTTTTTTTGGGAATAATATTTATTGTTTACAGAGTGAAGAAGATAAGATGAGTGAAAAAATTTGGGGATTTAAATCCAAGTTTCATGAACACACTTTTGTAAGATTTAAATTCAATATTTATGGAAGATAACATGAGCATATGATAATATATAATTTTTATTACTTTTTTTAAAAGGCTTTTAAGATGTTACATGATTTATTATTACAATGTGAATTCAAATGAAATAATTTCACATTTTGTTTGGTACCAAAGATTCTTATTTTTTAATTCTATAAATGATTGTTCTAAATTCTTCTTGGACTCCGTACATAGCAGAAGTTTTAGTATACCGTCTGTCTTTGATTATACTAAATTCATCTTTGATTTATCACCCAACGAAAAAAGAATTGAGAAAGTATGATTATCTCCATGCTTTCAAGACACATGACAACTTGAGAAAATGGAATTATTTTCTTCATCTCAAAGTAATTAATATAATTTGTGTACATAGGCTACAATAATAGCTTTTTTAAAAGAAAAAAATGTATAAAAAGAACTCAACTTTCTTGCTATATGCATTTTGATAAAGGTATTTAATAAAGTTTGATTAATAAATATTCCTCGAACCTTTTACAGGCATTTGATAATTAAGGTTTGAAGAGATTGTCTTAAATAATTATTTTCTTCAAATGTGTTATATTCTCTGTGTAATTGTGACAAAATATTGTTACTGTAGAGGAGATAGTCAATATATAGAAAGTAATATATAGAATGTTTCATAAGCTAAAATTAATAAAAGGTGAAAAGAGAGTTGATTTCATTACCAAATTAAGGATAACAATTTTGGAAGGATATGAATATGAGAAATAACATACAATAAAATAAAAAAGTAAAAAGAGGCTATAATTGTCATGCTTCAAATCCCATTGGGGCGGACATGGCACCCGAAGCCATTAAGGCCCGAGAGAACCAATCTATACGTCACATACTTGTCGTCAATGGGCTAGCATTCAGTCACTTATGGTCACAACATATCAATAATTGAAATCAAATAAGAACATTTTATAAACATGAGACATGGCCGTTAGGGCCATATGGTCAAAAAGGTACAACATCCCTTCCTTTAACTGTACAACGTCTACAAAGCCTCTAACAGATACATAACCAAACCTACAGTCGAGATGAGTCCCCGCTTTATACATCTGTAATACAATACCAAAATTAACATGTACATACGACTCGAAAAGCCCCGAACGAACTGGAGCTCACCAATAATTCGCAGATAACCCGCAGCTTCCTGTGGAGGTCTGCTAGTACCTGTGCCTGCAGCAAGTAAGGTAAGTCCCCCAAGGGACGTCAGTACGAAGAATGTACTGAGTATGTAAGGCTATAAGTAACTGTATGAGATATAAGAACTTTAATGGAATTAAGTACAAGTGAACGAACAATATAAATAAACTACCATATGGTATATGTGTGGAATCATGTACATTGCTTTCTTTACTTTATTGTACTTTACTTTACTATACTGTACATCATCAATCATCAATCATATCATGCACGGGCCCAACTGATCAGTGAGAAATAACATAATAATCGGGATCGTCATCCATGCGGATGTTCCTTTCATCCCATGGGATACCACCAGTAATAATGGGATCGACATTCATGCGAGTGTTTCTTTCACTCCATGAGATACCACCCATGCTATAATAATCGAGATCGATATTCATGCGGATGTTCCTTTCATCCCATTCTCAACATTAACCATTACAGAATTACTCACATTACTTCATTCTTTAGCTATAAGAGTGATACATTGATAACTGTACTTTATTGGAACTTTAGAACGTAACATTATTGAAACGTTAGAACCATGTTCAATGAATGAGAGACAAGTGAATAACAAGTACTACTAACTCTGAAATGAGATACTCTAAACCATTTAGAGGAAGGAGACACTGTACAACCCTTTGGGGATAGGACAAGTGTTATGATAATATGAACAATAGATGCTGCAGAAGAATGCGGAAAAGAATAACCTTACATACCTTATCTTCCTAACACGTAACTACAATGATTCAGCTCCTTCCTTATGTGTTACTCTACAACACAAGTACATAATGGAGCGACCATTAACGGCTAGCTACATTACAAGTTCACAAGACGGTAAGTAGGTGCTTAGCGGAAAGTAAAAAACCGTCCAACGTCCAAAACACATGGTGCATCACTCCCCCCTTCATTATACTACCAAATAACATTATTCCACCACATTACACTATAACTTACTGCTTTTGCAAAACAACACCACCAAACCAGTCCACACACCACCAAAACAGTCCACACATCAACGTAGACATCGCAAACCGATAGAATTTTACACCAAGTTTCTACTTTACATTTCCGCCTAAATACAACTCCACATATCTATTCCATCAAGTCACATAAATACCTTCCACAACAATATACCAAAAACAGCCCACACAATTTTAGAATTCACTTTAACATAACAAGAAAGTATTCTTTTTTCACTAGGCCAAACGTTCCATGTACAATTACGTAAAAATATTTCCATCAAGCCATTCACAAAATTAACGAATTAGGGACAGTACCACACTTAAATATACTGAAATTTAGTCCATATAATTCAATTCCTTCAAGGCGTTAAACCCCTTTTCAAGTTTAAACCCCAAAAAGGCAAATCCTTTAGCCGAAAGCAAAAGTGGATTGTTTTAAAGATAGTGGACTGCTCAATACTTTGCCAACATAACCAACATGATTTACACACCCTATTATGCATATAATATATTAAACCATAAGAATAAACACTTACCAAGTCTTGCAAAGATTTGATCTTGTCCAAAAGTGATTGCTTAGGGTTTGAGAGAAAAAGGAAATATCTTGTTGGAAAATTCTAGAATTTGCAAGTGTGGAATGGTAAATAAAAATCTGATTTTTCTTGGCCTTATATAGTCCTTAATGGTCATTCTTAGCCACACTATGGCCAATAAATGTTATGTTTACTTGGTCAAAGAAAGAATGGATCATTTTCCTTCTTTTGGGTCATGTCTTTTTGTTCAATTATTGGGCCTTTATTGAGCCCATTAACACAAGATTAGTTTAGTCCAATAACTTTCATGAATAATATACCATCTATCACAACTTAATTAATTCCATGAACATTAGGGTAGTCGCGTGAGTTCAGAAATGTATGGGGTGTTACAATAATAATATTTGAACGAAAAGAGTTACTCATTAAAATTGTAATTGATCCTACTTGAGCTCAACAAATATTTCAGAATTATTTTGATTTGACAAACAAGGTGGATAACAACATTTTGACATTCTGAGCTTTCTAAAATTACAAGGCTACTTGATTTAATTATTTTTTTTTTGTGAAGAGGATACAAACAAAACAAGAGGCACGAATAATGAAAGAAAGTTTAGAAAGAATCGCATAAAATTATAAAAGCAAAGATCCATCTGTAATAAAACTTTTCATCAAAAGAATAAAAAGCTCTCGAGAAACATTAGAGTATATTCGTTTGTGCACTTTAATTTATTGTGTGATCTTCATAAGATAAATTAAATAAAAGATATAAAAAAGGAAAATGACCAATTGTAATTAAGACATTTAATATAATACTTATATCATGACAAATATAGCAAAGAGTTAATTAAGAGAAAGTTTGATTTTGGAATTTTCCATAAAAATAGTGGAAGGAAACAGATGAACTATCTTGATTGTTATATAGGAAGGGTACTAAAGAAAAATAAGCAAAGATAAATAACTGAAAAAGAGTGTGGAAAAATGTGAGAAGCGGAAAATAATTTTACGATGTATAAAGAAGATATGGATTACATAATTTTTTTTAAAATTAAAATGGAAAATAATAGGAAAAAGAATAGAACAAGAAAGACAAATAAACAAGGAAAACAATAAAAAGTGAATGAGGGAAATTTCAAAATGTCAAGAAAGAAATACGTATATGATCAAATAATTTGATTTTTTTTTTTCTTAATTGAGTTCCTAAATTTGTGAAACAAAATTTTAACTTAACATATCTATTAGAAATCTTTACAAAATAATAAAGATGGGAAGTTTTAAATTGTCATTTTTGGTATCAATGTCATATAATTCTTTGTAACATATGAGATTAGAAGGTCTAAACTTGAAGAGTCTTGTGTTCGATATTTTATTTGTTAAGCTGAGGATTTTTTATTTTTTTTTCACGTTTGATAACAATCTTGAAAATATAATTGAAATAATAAATTGTGTTCATAGAAAAGGGATAAAATCATCAATAAGTAAAGTTTTTTTTAGATAGCAATTTAACAGTAGTGGTCTATCATATTTTAATTTTTTAATGACCGTGCGAAGCGCGGACAAATTCACTAGTTTAGTTATAAAAAAGACACAAAAGAATATCAAAGGCCTACAAAACAAGAGGAAGAAGTTTGTTAGCTTCAATCCAATCAGTGTTATGTTTCCCCAAGTTCTATTTTTTTCATTCTTTTTGTTCAAACACTGCTATGTTTCATTTTTTATTTTTTTGATAACGTGGTGTCTCGTTAAGCTTGCGCGCACCTGGACTAACTTGAGACCTCATGGTGTTCAACCCAACTTTATTGAACTACTAGGCTACACCCTTGGGTGCCTGCTGTATTTCATTACCGAATGACCGTTGCAAAGTATCCAAAAATTGAAGATCCCTTCGCAATGTAAAACGTTGGGCACGGGCAATATTTATTAGGGTTTTTTTTTTTGCATAAAATAACAAGCGAAAATACCATGATTATTTTCTTTAAAAATGAAAAATCACTGTTTGTATGATTTGTATGTATATAAATTAGTATTAAATTTACATACATATATGAGTTCATGGAATTCTTAATTGAAAGCTAAACATGTTTAACCGAGTAAAACTAAAATTTGCTAGTAGTCAAGGGACCAGACGCAATTATCACGATCACATCACAGGGGTAAACGTTTGCCTTAATTGACTGCCTTTAATATCAATTTTGAAAGTCAATTCTCATCTAATTTTGCCCAACGTGTAGGAATTAATCGTCAAAAACGGAAAACTTCAACATCTTGGACCACTTTTTGGGTTCGGTACGTCTTTTTAGACTTGGGGCTAAATTTATTCTTTTGTCAGGAGCAAGTCACAACAACCATATAACAACCATATATTCAGTAAAATCACACAAGTGAGATTTGAGGAGGATAAAGTATACGCGTTCACCTTAACACTACCTCGGAGAGATAGAGAGGCCGTTTCCGAAAGACCGTTGGAAGTTGCAACAACCATAACTCTATTAATTCCATTTTGAAACTTCTATTATTACCGTATACCACCCAGAAAAGCTGTGAAATGAATGAGATCCTCCCTCTACTTTCAAAGGCAAGCAAACTCTTGGTTTGAATTTTGAGAATTGTTTTTGTGAGATCAAGTCATGATACCGAATGGCCTAAAATAAAGAAAATTACATACATGATTGACCAATCTAATGTGCTTCAATACTCCGTTATCCCAAAGCATTCAACATTGATTTGTCAAGAATTCAACTATAGATTTTTAAGACCAAATTTCTGCCGGACACTAGAAAATACTAGCTATAATTGTAATGCCAGTAATAAAAAAATCCTCCTTTAGCATCACCAAATGATTCAACAGCCAGACAGAGTATGCAAATAAGATCGTAAAAAAAAAAGACTTATTAACCTTCTGGGAGGAAAAGAATTTCTTGTAGAACTTGTTCGGCTGTAGGCAGTTTACAGATTCACCAGACGTCATGTTAGAATGAACATTCTACCCTTTACAATAGTAACAAAAATATAATCACACAAATTAGCCAAGGAAAAGAATAGAAGTGCGTGGTATCAGTCAGAAACAAAGGAAATTGGACCACTAGAGATGCTGGCATGGCTATCATCAAATGCAGACAAAGCTCTCTCTAAATTAGAAACAATGTCAGATATGGTGGGTCTGTCTCTCCCTTCCAAATGCACACAATGCATTGCAGTATAGGCCACCAATTCCACTGCTTCTACTTCTTCACTTGGCTCTGGTGGCCCTACTCTATTATCCAAAATCTTTGTCAATTCTCCAGCCATAATTGCTGGTACTCCAAAGTCCACCACACTCATTGGCGCACCTCCACTCTCTTCAGTCTTGAATATGGCTCTCTTTCCTGTCAAGAGTTCTAACAACACCACTCCAAGTCCATACACATCACTCTTTGTTGTCAACACATTTAGACCATAGTACTCAGGATCAATGTACCCAACTGTGCCAGCAGCCTTCATTGGCCTGCTGCTGTAATCACGATTAGACTCTGGCCCCAATAATGATAATCCAAAATCAGACACTCTTGCAATCCAGTTTGCATCAATCAAGATGTTGGATGACTTAATGTCCCTGTGAATTATAGGCGGAACAGCATAATTGTGAAGGTATTCGATGCCTCGTGCAGCATCTAATGCAATCTTGATCCTCATTTTCCATGAATTCACTATACTACTGCTCTTCTCCACATTGTTCTTATCATGTAAATGATCAAAAAGCGCTCCATTCTTCATGTACTCGTAAACCAAAAGCCTTTCATCCCTTTCTTCACAATAACCAACAAGTCTAACTAAATGTTTGTGGTGCAACCGAGACAAGAATGCCAATTCTGAGTCAAATGCACTTTCTTTCTCCTGAAATTTCTTTGTTCTTGCACCCGTTTCACCACGTTTGATCGCGACCTCACGACCATCCGGTAGTTTGCCCTTGTAAACAACCCCAAAGCTACCAGCACCAATCTTGTTCTCTAGAGAAAAATAGTTTGTAGCTGCAGCAAGGTCAGTAAACTGGAATTCCTCCGCCCTGTCTGCGTGTTTAGAAGAAGTTCCACTCCTTTGACGCCTCATCAACCGCGACCCTTGACGCCTAAGAGTAGATGATCTTGAAACAGGACTACTACTGGACAATTGCCCAGCATTAGAAGTAGCAGTAATAGTAGGTTGAACTGAATTATGCACTTTCTTCTTTCCAAAACAACCACCAGCCCACAGAAAATAAATTATACTGCAAATCCCTGCAAAAGTCCCCACTGATCCAACAATGGCAAAAGCTAATAAACCCCTTCTTAGCCTTGTAGAAGGAGAAGGCGAAGGAGAAGGCGAAGAAGGTGCCAATGGTGGTGATGATGATGTAGGTGGTGCTAAAATTAAGAAATCGCAAGGCCTACAAATATTACCATTGCCAAAACAAAGATTTTGAGACTGCGGATATATACCACAAGTACAATTACTTTGTACACACGGACCTGGAAGAATCATTGGTAAAGGAAGGGCAGCCCCTTGAGGATACATATTACTAGTCCAACCTGGTCCCCAACACAAGACTGAAAAATTGTTTGTTGTCAATCCACATGTAAAATCTGAACCAGCTACGACTGATTCAAAAGAAACTTGTTCTGTTACATTATTAATGATTGAAAATGCACCATCTCCACCCCAGCAAACCACGGTATGATTCACACTCCGAATTCCACAAGTATGATTCATTCCCAAAGCTAATCCAAAATACTCGTTAGACAACAACAAATTAGAAGGAACATCTAATTGACCATTGTTGTTATCACCTCTGCAAATTAAATATCCCGTAGTACTCACCCCACAGGCGTGCCTTCCCCCTGCATATATATTCACCATCGTTTCATTACCGAACCCAGATTGGATAGTTGCAGCTATATCATCACTACTAGTACTACTATTTCCCCAACAGACAACCCTGTTTGAGGTCTCTAAGACACCGCAAGAAAAATTATACCCAGATGAGATTGATATGAATTGTGTTGACGATGATGACCCATTCCTCGAATCGCCTCTCCAGCAGGTAGCATTTTGGGTAGTGTTGTTCTTCGTTAATGCGCAAATTTGGGTGTCGCCCATTGTAACGGTTGTTAACAACGTTGAGTTACTGTAATACAACCGTTTAGGGACGAAACTGTTGTTCCAATAGATGAGAGAAAATCCACCGGACCTGATGCCGGCGAAGCCATCGAGGCCACCGGCGATGAAGTCGAAGGAGACGTCAGGTGAAATAGGTGTGGCCATAGATTGGTTGTCTTTGTCTCTCCAACAATGGATTCTTTGTACTGGTTGGTTAGCAACTATGCCGCAGATAGTGGTGGTGCCGCCGCCGTAAACGATGGCAAGTGTAGAGGCAGAGCCACCCAGGGCTTCAATATAAATGAACACGTTCAGTAGGGCGGCGGCGGCGACGGCCACGGCGGCTAAGGTCGTCGTCATCTAAGTATATTTGACAATTCCTCCGTCATTTGCAGAGAGAGAGAAAAGGGTTTTGCAGTTTCCGCTGTTGTTGTTGTTGTTGGAAAAGCTAAAAGCTAGAAACAGTGAACAGAGGTAAAAGAGGTGGTACTTGATGGATTCTCTATTGCACGTGGCTCTGTGGGTCCCATTTAGCTGAATTTCATGGAACACTACAAGTCACAATGCACACATATTCCATATTCCTCTTCGTTTTTTTCTTAGGGATTAGATGGGGGTTTGGCAAATGTTGACCGGAGGTGAGTCAACCCGTTTAAGTTTGAATTAGTTGTTCAGTCGCTTATTTATTAATTCAATTCATTTTAATTCATTAAAAATTAATCTAATATATAATTAAAATTAATTTTTCAGAAATCTTATTAATATATTTTAAAAAGACCTTTTTTTTAATTTGATACTCTCTCCGTCTCATTTTAGTTGGGTATATTTCATTTTACATGGTGATTAAGAAATCATAAATGGAATGATGAATTTTACTAGTTTACCCTTTACCCATATTAATGATATTCATTGGACATAGGAATAGTAATTAATTGTAGGAATAAAATGAGAAAAAATTAATTGATTCTATCTTGATTTAATAAGTGATCAACTAATATGAAACATTCATTTTTAGTAAGATGACCAATTAAAATGGAACGGAGGAAGTATGTTTTATATATATAGCTATAATAATGTTGGAAATAATAATTCAAAGTTGGAATAGGAATCCTTAGTTGTTTAAGATTTAATATTTTTGGTAATCCTTAGTTGTTTAGGATTTAATATTTTTGATATTTATTTAATTCATGTCTAATTAGAATTATGATTTGTTTGTCCTAATTCATATAGGAATAGATTTTCTAATCCTAGTTTAATTTGGTTATACACTATTATGAATATGGGTGCTTGGTACATATTTTCTAAGGTTGTGAGGTAGTCAAATAGAGAGTAGAAATTCAAGAGTTTTTTGAGTCATTGAATAAAACATCCTATCCCTTGTCTCTTGAATAGTTAATTTCTTCTATTTAGTGATTGTTGGGTCTTTCACTTGTGTTTATATTATTCCTTTGAGTGGTTTTATTTCCTTCAAATAAAAATAAAATAATTTTATTCAATACTAAAAATCTATAAAAGAACAAATAAAACAATTAAAACTTAGTAAAAATTAGACGAGTTGAGTTATAACCCGACCCGTTACCTAACCCGTTTTGACCCAAATAGATTTTGATCGAATTGGGTCTTGATCCATTTGTTATCTTGATCCGTTTTGACCCGCCGAATTGCCACCCTAATTTGGGGTTTCATTAACGTAGCTCTAAAGACTGATTTGTGGTTGGTGTTTTTACTTTTCTGATTGAGTTACGTAGGATTGGGGTAAATACACCAAGCAAGCATGAAAAAGATTAATTTAGGTGGATGAAAAAATAATATTCTCTCGATTTCATTTTATGTGGCACACTTTCTTTTTTAAATCATACCAAAAAGAATGTCAAGTTACTAATTAGAAAAATTTAACTTTAAAATTTCTCTTTTACCCTTAATGAAACGATTTACAACCACATAATTATTTTTCAAAAATTATTTGAATATAGAGAAAAAGTATGGCAAATCAAGAGAATGAACCTTCTGGTAACAACTTTCATACCTCAAATTTTTTGTATGATAGTTTAATTCGTCTCTAATTAGTTGGTATTTACAAAGAGAAATCAACAATTCAATACTAAGGGGAACAAAAATTTAGAAATGAATTAAAATCCTAGGTCAAAAACAGGAGCAAGGAAAACAAAATGCACAAGATAAGTGAGAATGAGAAATGTAGTTCAAAATGGAGACTTACTTTTTCTCTTGCTAGTCTTCGTCGCATGCACATGCATAATCAATAAACAGAAGAGCCAAAGTTAGACGAATTTATAGAATAATAATTAGCAAATCAACCGTCCATTTTAGCACACAACAGTTATGAAATTAAAAAATTATGGCTTCAGAACATATACAACACAAATAATTTGAAGCAGCTGAAGTTTGCCAATACTGTACAAAACAAAATCTAACAGCGCATGTCAGTTTTGACCAATTTTTGTCGTACACATTGCAAGTTGAAATTAATTAGCTTATGTTGTAACAACCTTAGCCACCTTTGGTACTTCCCCTTCCACCATGTATAGTACTTCTGGTGTTTTTATAGTATTATTGCCTATCAGAAACAATCTAGGGGTAAGGTTTACGTTCGCACTATACTTCTTAGACCTCACTTGTGGGACTAAATTAGGTATGTTATTGTTGGTGGTTGACCAATCTTTTAAAATTTACTTATTTTGAAAAGTGTTTTTTGTCCTAAGTGCTATTCGAAAAAGTATTTTTCATGTGTAGTAGTTCGTGTTTGGCTAATCAATTTGAAAAATAATTTTATTCATATTAGAGCAGTAAATTGTACTTGTTATTTTTGGTTAAATAAAATCTGTATTAAATATTATGAACTTCAACAATAAGTTCAAACTAAAGTATGAACAACCAAATGAAATTCTAACTCTGTATTCACAAATATGAACTTCAATAATAAGTTCAAACCAACTTATGAACAACAAAAATGAAGTTCAAACTATTTCTGGAAATAGTAAACCAAACTTAGAAAGAGATGGAGATAGAAGAATCAAGTTCACTGAATTCACAGTGTGTCCTTAAGGAAATTATTCCCCTCATGTACCCGAGTTTATGAATAATAATGTTTAATTTTAATGAATGACTTCTTGAAGGACTTTAGGTAAAATAAATTATCAAGAACTCTTGGTCAAAGATCAAAAAGGAAGAATAATATTCCCTTCTCAATATTTATGGTCGGGCTTCACTTAAAAGGAAGGATATTATGCTGATCCTTAAGTATTTATTTCAGCATCTCTCCCCAAAAGAAGGAGATTTTCGATTCAAGTACCAAGAAGCTCCTTAGCCGCCTCTATCCTAGTTTAGGCTTTTGTTTTTGTAGAGTGGTTCTATTCTTAGAAATTGGATATCTCTTATTCCACTTTAATCTTTTGGGTTGCTTTCTTCATTCATTCTTCCAACGGCTAGTAGTAGTCCAATCACTACTATTTAAGGGGTGAAAGACTAAGGAAGAGATATACTTTTGTCTCAACATTCTCTAGCTCTCTTCTTTACTTTACTCAAGCATTGTATTCTTTTCTGGTTTACTCTGTATTCAAAAAGAGAGACAAGAAACACATAGTTGGTGAGGCTTTTGTATCAAAGAGAGAAAAGAAAAAGAGTGTGAGTTAATGCCAAAAAGCTTAACTCAAATCTTGTAACCTTTGAATTTGAAAAGAGCTAGTAAAATCCCTTGCAACCCAAGGGGACTGGAGTAAGACCTATTAGAGGTCATAACCAGTATAAAAGATCTGGTGTTATTACTTTTCAGCACTTTACTTACTGTGTTCATATTACTGCTTCAAGAAGTCGATTGTCTAGCAAAGACAGTCGACTATATAATCAAAAAAGAGTAATTCACCCCCCCCCTTACTACTTTCAATTGGTATCAGAGCCTGGACTCACATCTATTTGCCTAACAGCAAGTGAGAAAAGATCATGGCCCAAACTGTTGTTGGAGCTCTATTCTCAGAAGGAACATCTCAAACCAGACCTCCTTACTTCAATGGAAAATACTTCTTTCATTGGAAGATAAAGATGGAAACCTACATTAAGTCCTATGATGTTAAAGTATGGAAAATAATCAAGCTTGGTGACCTTCCACTTGTTTCTGCCAAAATGAATGAAAATAAATCAGATGATGGTCAAACATCTACTGAAAATATTCCAACTTTGGAGGATTATACTGATGAACAAATGGAGATCATTTAGATCAATTCAAAGGCTAAAAGTATGCTATACAATGCTATCAGTGGTGAAGAATATGAAAAGATCTCAAGTTGTGAAACTGCCATGGAAATATGATATAAATTGGAGGTTACTTATGAAGAAACAGAGAAAGTCAAGCAAACTCTTGTAAGCTTATTAGTCTATGACTATGAACTTTTGAAGATGAAAAATGGAGAATCGATTGAAGAAACTTTTGCCAGATTTGGCAAAATTATAGTGAACTCAAAGCTGCAGGAAAAACATATCCTGTGGTGGATCAGATCACCAGAATTCTCAGAAGCTTGCCTCCTCAATGGCTTTCCAAGGTTGTGGCTCTTGAAAGTATGAATTTAAATAGAATGACTTATGATAAAGTAAGAGGAGATCTCATAGCCTTTGAAAAGGCTCATTTGAATAAGAAAGATCAATTGCAAGATGAAAAGAAGAAAACTGTGGCCTTCAAGGGTACAAATGAAGAAGAAGATGATGCCTTGGATGAAGATTAACTTGCTCTCATCAGCAGAACAGTTGTTGACAATTACAGGAGATCTAAAAATCTAAGAAGGGAAAAAATAAATTACTCAAAAGAAAAACAGACTGCTGAATACAACAGGAATTAAGGTAAGTGCTATAACTGTGATAAGGTCACATTGCTTATAATTGTCCAGAAGCTAGAAGAGCAACCTCCAAAGGAAATCAAAAGGATTTCAGCAGTTGGGATGGTGAAGATCACTCTGATAATAAAAATGATAACATTGGAGACTACTGCTTTATGGCCATTGGAGAATCCAGTCAGGTAAGAACAAATTTCTGCAATGAATGTATAAATTTACAAAGTTTGTCGGATCATGCCATAGCTAATTTAAATAAAGCACATGATGAGAAGAGAGCTTTATTAAGGGAAAGAAGAGACTGGGAACTCAAACTTGAAGTTTGCAAAATTGAAAAAGATTTTCTACAAGAAAAAATTGATGATCTAAAAGTTAAAATCAATAGTTTTGAAAAATCTTCAAATCGTAGTTTTGTCAGATCTAATAAGCCGACTGGCTCCTCTACGTCAGCTGATGACAATTCTGACAGTGGTAAATCTTTGTATGATAATAGATATTATAGCTGTGAAGGATCTCAATGGTCAACTAACTCTAGTAAGTCGACTAAGGGAACCAGTCACAACCATAATACCTATCATAACACGTATTATAGTTGTGAAGGACCCCAACGGTCAACTAACTCTAGTAAGTCGACTAAAGGAACTAGTCACAGTCATAATACCTATCATACTTGCTCAACCACTGAAAGATACTCTCATTCTTCTTTCTATCACTGTGGTAAACCTGGTCATAAGTATTATAATTGCAGATTTCGTTTTAGAAATCCTGGCAAATGGATTTGGAGACCCAAAACTGAGTCTACAAATTCAAGTACTAACCCAAAGGGAACCAAGAGCACTTAGGTACCAAGAAATAAGTGATATATCTGTTTTGCAGGAACACCACTCAAAGTCTAAAGGAAGATTATAGCTCGACAGTGGATGTTCAAATCAAATGACAGGAAATAGAAACTTGTTTAAATTTGTAACTGATTTTGATGAAGGTGATATAAGCTTTGGAGACAACTCCAAGGGCAAAGTAATAGGTATTAGTACTATCTCCTTTAATGAATCATGTGATATCACTAATATTTATTTGGTTGAAAGATTGAAGTACAATCTGCTGAGCATAAGTCAGCTATGTGATGCTGGTCTGGAAGTAATTTTCAAAAGAATGGGTGTATGATTGAAAGGCATGACAAGCAACTTCTTCTTGAAAATAGACATAGGAATGTGTATATCTTAGACTCTATTAAAATGACAGAAGGACATATCTGTCTAGCCTCTATCTCTGAAGATTCTTGGGTTTGGCATAGAAAGCTTGGTCATGCAAGTATGAGACAAATTAAAAAGCTGGCCAAACATGAACTTGTCATCGACCTTCCAAAGCTTGATTACAAGAAGAATCATATATGTGATACCTGTCAACTTGGTAAGCAAACTAGAAATTCCTTTCCTATTAAAGATATTGTCTCTACTACTAAGCCACTGCAGCTACTTCATATGGATCTATTTGGTCCCACTAGAACTACTAGCATTTGTGGTAAAAGGTACGCATTTGTATTATTGATGATTATTCTAGATTTACATGGGTTATATTTTTGTCTAACAAAGATGATACCTTGAAGAATTTTAAAGTTTTCTATGAAAAGGTTCAAAGAGACAAAGGTTACTATATCTCTGCTATTGAGAAGTGATCATGGAGGAGAATTTGAGAATAAAGATTTCGAATCCTTTTGCAATAATCAAGGTTACACTCACAACTTCTATGCTCCATGATCCCCTCAACAGAATGGGGTAGTTGAACGCAAGAATAGAACTCTTCAAGACATGGCGCGAACTATGATCTGTGAACACTCTTTACCTCATAAATTCTGGGCAAAAGCTGTAAGAACAACTTATCATATTTTGAATAGGTGTCTTATGAGACCCATCTTGAAGAAAACTCCTTATGAACTCTGGAATAACCAAAGGCCCAATATTGAGTATTTTCACTCATTTGGATCTAAATATTTTGTTCATAACAATGGTAAGGACAACATTGGTAAGTTCGATCCTCGAAGTGATAAAGGTATTTTCATGTAATATTCTAACTCTAATAGATCTTATAGATTTTTTAATAAGCTTACTATTTGCATTGAAGAATCTGTACATATTATTTTTGATGATACTAATCGTGTTGTTGAGGATGTTTGCAATAAAGATGATGAGGATGAACAGGTAAAAGTTGCAAGTGTCACATCAGCCGACTCTCCATCAGAGTTGACTAGTGCTGAGAACAGTCAGCCAACTGCTGCTACAAACAATCAATTTGCCACAGAAAATGTTCAGAATGAATGAAAAAGCGAACCTGACTATCTAAAGAAATTCATCATTGGAGATTCCAAGGAAGGAATGAAAATAAGAGCCTCCAGTAAAAGAAGTGCAAGCATTGCTCTGATTCCTTAACTTGAACCAAAGAAAGTCAACGAAGCATTAAAAGATGAAAACTGGGTCAAAGCAATGGAAGAAGAGCTAGAACAATTTGACAAAAACAAAGTGTGGAATTTGGTTCCAAAACCAGAGAACACCTCAATCATTGGAACTAAATGGGTCTTCAAAAATAAAATTGGATGAATCAGGTAAGGTTGTTTAAAAATAAAGCTCGTCTAGTCGCCCAAGGCTACTCTTAACAAGAAGGAGTCGACTATGGTGAAACTTTTGTACCAGTTGTAAGGTTAGAGTCCATTTGTATCTTACTTGCTTATACTTCTCACAAAGGTTTTAAGTTATTTCAAATAGACATTAAGAGTGCCTTTTTAAATAGTTTTATTGAAGAACAAGTCTTTGTTAAACAAACTCCTGGGTTTGAAAATCTAAAATTTCCTTATCGTGTCTTTAAGCTATCAAAGGTACTTTATGGCTTGAAACAAACACCTCAAGCTTGGTATGATAGACTGAGCAATTTTTTGACTGATAATGGTTTACTCGAGGAAAAACTGATACTACTCTCTTTATTAAAAGAACTTCCTCTGGAAACCTCATTATTCAAATATATGTTGATGATATTATTTTTGGAAGTTCTAATGCTGTCTTGTGCAAGGAATTCTCTGATCTCATGCAAAGTGAATTCAAAATGAATATGGTGGGTGAGTAAGCCTTCTTCTTGGGTTTACAAATCCATCAAACTGATGAAGAAATTTTCATTTGTCAAAGTAAGTACACCAAAAAGCTTATACAGAAATTTGGCATGGAAAATGCAAAATCTTTCAGCACTCCCATGAGCTAAACATGTGTCTTAGAAACACATGATGAAGGTAATTCTGTTGATGAAATATCTGATCTGTTAGAATCTCTGCATTGTTCTGTTAAGTCTCTCTTCAAGTTTCAAGGCTGGTCAAACTTTTTTGCCTCTACCCCTAAGCGCATTTATGAACCCCTTGTTCGTCTTTTTTATGCTAATCTCCACTCCTCTAAATTTGGTGAATTAGAGACTCTTGTCATGGGTAAATGGATTTTTCTTGATTGTGCTATGTTTGATGTCATTTTTGACATAAATTGCTCAGGTTTCTCTACTTTCTCTAAAAATCCTTGGCCCTCTGACTTTGATGTCTCCTTTGAGGATGCAAAATGATTTATTGCTCTTGATAACTCAGACCCTCTTCCCTCTGTTCTTGGTCCTAAGAATCTGTCATTTGAAAATCGTGTGATTGCTCATATTGTGGCTACTACTTTGCTTCCTAGAGTTGGGTCTCTCTTCACTCTATCTCAGCGAGCCACTCTGTTCACTTTTTGCATTACCTCTCAGCATAAAATCAATTTGTCCTCCTTTGTGCTTAATTACATGATTGAAGCCTCTTTAGATCCTTCTAGCCTTCTTTTTGGGCTTCTTATTTCTCGTATTTTGGATGTTTGTGATGAGTCTCTCAGTGTTGTTCCCTCCGTGTTTGTAAAGCAGTGTTACAATGCTACAACTTTTGGTAGTATGGTCTATGTTTTGGTCAATGATGTTTGGGTTCATAAGTCTGAAAATTGCTTTACTGGTAATCCTTCCTCTCTAAAGCCTCGTTCCTCGTATCCTCCTGCTCCAGTTCCTCCTCTTTGGATATTAATATTCGACTGATCAAAATTGACTCCAAGCTTGAACGCTTAAAGGACCTCTTGCTAGCTACTCACTTTCAACTAGACAAAATCAAGGAAGTTAGCAAAGAAACTAGAGTTGATGTTGCATGTCTTTGAGTGAAGTTGGATCAAGTTATTAAGGAAGCAATCAAACTTGCAGCAAAAATTCAAGCTACCACTGACTCTCTCTCAGCAACTATTGTTAATCTGTTCATAAACCTGAAGGATTCTACTACACAGACTCTAGCTTATTTCTTTCATCGTTTTGAACAACCCCCTCCTGCTGTTTCTCCCTAGCTTAGCTACCTGAACAATTTATTTTTTTGGTTTTTGATCTGTATATGGACCTAAGTCCATCCATAAATGCTTGTTTATTTTGTCTATTACTATTTGTTTGCTATTCTTCCTTTTTGATTGATGTCAAAAGGGGAGAAAATAGACATCCTACCTCCTTGCAGAACGGGTATAAATTTAAAGGGAGTTAATCCTTTCTCAGTCAACAACTCAGGGGGAGCTAATTTTCACTCAGTCAACCACTCAAGGGAAGCTTAAAAAAGAAGTTAACTATATTATTTCTTTTATTGCCATCCATCAAAAATTGGGAGATTGATAATGTTTAATTTTAATGAATGACATCTTGCAGGACTTTAGGTAAAAGAAATTATCAAGGACTCTTGGTCAAAGATCAAAAAGGAAGAATAATATTCCCTTCTCAATATTTATGGTCGGGTTTCACTTAAAAGGAAGGATATTATGCTAATTCTTAAACATTTATTTCAGCATCTCTCCCTAAAGGAAGGAGATTTTCTATTCAAGTACCAAGAAGCTCCTTAGCCACCTCTCTCCTAGTTTAGGTTTTCGTTTTTGTAGAGTAGTTCTATTCTTAGAAATTGGATATCTCCTATTCCACTTTTCAAGAAGAAAATCTTTTAGGTTGCCTTCTTCATTTATTCTTCCAACGGCTAGTAGTAGTCCAATCACTACTATTTAAGGGGGGGAAGACTAAGGAAGAGATATACTTTTGTCTCAATCTTTTCTAGCTCTCTTATCTACTTTACTCCAGCATTGTATTCTTTTGTGGTTTACTCCGTATTCAAAAAAGAGAGAAAAGAAACACATAGTTGGTGAGACTTTTGTATCAAAAAGAGAAAAGAAAAAGAGTGTGAGTTAATGTCAAAAAGCTTAACTCAAATCTTGTAACCTTTGAATTTGAATAGAGCTAGTAGAATCTCTTGCAACCTAAGGGGACTGGAGTAAGACCTATTAGAGGTCCCAACTAGTATAAAAGATCTAGTGTTATTACTTTTCAGCACTTTACTTACTGTGTTCATATTACTGCTTCAAGAAGTTGACTGTCTGGCAAAGAAAGTCGACTATATAATTGAAAAAGAGTACTTCACCCCCCTCTTACCACTTTCAATGGAATATCCGCTCAAGACAAGATTCACTTCAGCCGAATAGTGGTACCTTAAATTTGTTGTATTTCGAACGCACCCAACGGTAGCAAATCACACTAGACTTTTTGCAAGAAAGAAGAGTTCTTCACTTGAAAATTTTCGTGTCAATTTTTGAGGAAAAATCAGATATTTATAGCCAAAAGGTGTTGCTTCAGAAAATAAAAAATCGTGAAGAGTTGCACTGTTTCAGAACGTTGGGTCCATATGTAGACCCATGTGCATCCGTACATGGTGAGATGCGGTTGCATGTCAGCCTTTGCACAAAATAGAAAGATTTAGGGCTGACTTGCGTCCGCATTTTCTTTGCCAGATGCGTCCGCACTCCATCAAGCATCATTCAAACAGTGAACCGAAGGATCGCATGGAGAAAAATTTCAAATCAGATTAACACTTAAGTTTCAAATGAATTTTGTCCAAAAAGATAGTCTTTCGATCATTTTTCAAATTCAAATCCAAAGTCGAGCGACGACGGCGCGAGACTTGTCTTTTTCTTACCTCACTAACAACATGAAGGAGTACTTCTATACTTAAGCACAACAATGTTCCTTTCTTCCACCAATGTGGAAAAAACACTCCTTTTATAAAGTGAAAGCACAATTAACTCTTTTTCCTTCATTTTCCATTCAAATATCACTAGATCCCAACAGTGCTTGCCAAGGTTCCAAATGTGCTACTGCAGAAAAGCTACTTCATTTAGCTTCTGAAAAACAACTTCTGCTACTACTCAAAGCACTTATTTTGCCTTAAAATTTGACCACATACCTCAACTTTCTAAAATAAGCACTTTTTGAAGGAAATAAGTATTTTTTTTTTTAGCTTTCCAGAAGCTTGGTCAAACGTGCTATTAGTCTGTTTTAGCTGACACTGGATTTGAAATCAATGTGGAGTTTTTTCTAGGAGATCGGATATAAGTTTTTTAATTTAATATGTATGCATGTCTCTTCCTAATGCATATCACAAAATGTTGAAATTACTCACAGGTTCAAAACACACTTCGAGATTTTCAGAAATCAAATATTCTTTGCCCATTCATGAGTGATGCCATAAAAGCATGCCACACTTTTGAAGCCATAGAATCAGCACCTCCAGTTGCTAGTATGTTAGTTTCCCAAGTTGATGTATGCTATTGTCTGTGAAATGTTTCCAAGTGATTTCTTCGGTGATTAACAGTTACGACATTGTACACACTTCAGTCTGAGGTTACAAAAATTATATACTGAGGCTCCATTCTTGGATGCGTACTACAATCTAGAGGATAACAAAAGATGAGACATGAATCCTAGTATCTATTTTAGAAAGGAACAGATCTCCATATACAATTTCTTCCTTGCCTGTGGCTTTCCGTTCAATTATCACATTTGTAATTGATCAGATCAATGCGTAAGCTAAAGATGTCACAAAATGCTATATGTACATTTAAACATAACTATGTTAAACTTTAAAATACTGAAACATATGCATATAAACACTATATACATATTAAATGCAGCGGAATTTAGGATTACCTCTAGCCATGATGATCAAATGCAGGAAGCTTAATAATACCGTAAACCTGAAACACCAAGAGAGAGGAATAAGTGTGGGAGTTTTTCAAGATTGTATCTGGTAGTCTGCAGTTTTTCTGAAGTAGTCTGGTATGATGGGAACACAGGCTTATATAACCAGCTAGTCCTGGAACCCCACTGTTAGTAGACTTCTAATCCTTCCCATCAAAGGATAAGTCATTTACTAGTCCAACCTCATAACTTTCTCCAATATTATCACCAAATAATATATATATAATAATTATATAATTTAATATATGTAAATACAAAATCAATTAGTAATGTGTGGTCCATACTTAATGAAAATCTAACATTCTCCCACTTGGGTCACATATTACTAATCCAGGTGATAACGGATGAAAATTCTAATGAGTAAACACAAACTAGTACCATGCAAGAATCATGGCGGTCCTACCCATTATGAGTCGAGTGCTTCCTTCCATGTATCACATGCACAATTCTACCTTATGACTTTAGTGAGAAAAATTATTTCTCTAGCTTCCAATAAGCTTCCATCAACAACATTATGGATGTTGATCCTTATGGGTTCAATCTTATGTATCCCCACGGATACCGAATATGAAACTAAATGCGCAATAAAGATAATTTCATATCCGCTCACAATAGTTGACATAAATCAAGTAAACACACTTTATAGGGCTAATAATCATACATACTCCAACATGATCCATAAACTGAAGTGCTAGCAAGTTAAGGATCAATCACCAAATGAGATGTATAATGTATTCAATATAAATATCATCCGTCCTCATTTTTGCGTAAGTGTAAGCACTTTGTGTCAAGTGTTTCCTTGACTTCTTATCGTTCTTCATGATGGAAACAAAATTAGGCCTTAGCAACAAAGTCGACTATCAATAGTCCAAACCAAATAGCCTGTGTCATAAAATCACCTCATAGCACACAATAATTTTACTTTCAAGATAGATAGGTCTGAAATGGACTATTAAACACTCATTTATATACAACCACATCTATCGAGATTAAAATCTGCAATAGTTCACTTTATTATTCCTCAAAATAATTGTATGAGGAACTCCCACTAGTCCAAGAATCCATAAAAAATTATGACGACTCAATAATCTGTCATAGTACTCACTATCCTTGTTAGATCACATGATCTTCATCTTTCTCTTCTTTGCTTCTTTAATTCAACATCAAATGTCTTGAAAACACAAGGTGTTTTAGACCTTTTTTGAAAGTAAATAGAGATATACATATCTAAAGTGATCAATACTTAATGAGATAAAATATCTCTAACCATTAAAGATGGATATGAGTATATGATTCATGTATATAATCTTTAAGTCCTTGTATCGCTTCTTCAAGTATCCTTAATGAACTTGTTGGTCTGCTTATCCATATGCAGATTATACAAGTCTCAATATCTGAAAAGTCAAGAGTTTTATAACTCTATCTCTTTCTAACTTCTTTATTTTCTTAATAGAGATAAATCCAAATCTCCTATACATAGATGATAGAAGAAGCATGATACATTTAAATCACTAATCACTTTTCTTTATGTACCAATGCACATAGCTAGGATTTTGCCTTCCAAATGGGATCTATTTCAAAATTTAAACAGTGTATCACTTAAATTTTCACCACTAAAATAACTTTATTTTCAAAATTTGAATATCAAAATTCACAAAGAGAAATTTATAAAATGGATTTTCTAAAATCAAAAGTGAAATCTCAAAATTGGTGGAACTTGGAGTACTTTTCCAAGAATATAATTGAAACTCAAGTTTCAAAAATAATTTAAAAGATCTCAAACCTTTACTTTAAGGCAAGTCCTTTTCCCAAATTAAAGGCTCTCTTTATTTCTTTATGACTTTCTTAAGCTTGCAAAATTATATTTGATATCTCCCACATAGATTGAGAAAACAAAGTTAATTCACCAAAATTAGAGAGACTATCTACTATAAGTGATTTCGACATATAAAATTTGAAGTTTGACATTCCTTTTCAAGTCATTACCTCTACTTGTAATACCCCTTTTGTATGTCATTTTCTGACAGAAGAAGAACCTTACGATTTTTCTGATGAAGGGCTTTCCATACTCTTCTGTTTAAGAGCATTCTTTCCTTTCTTATTAATGAAGGTGTTACTAAACAAAAGGAAAAATCAAATCAATATATGTGGGATAGATCTGCAAAAATTCAACATTACTTTTGTGCTATAAGATAAATGAAGTTGACACTAGTAGATTCCAACATCACCTTTGGGCAAAAGTTTGCAAACCGCATGAAATTTACTAACTATAGAATTGAAACAATTTAAATACAAGAACCCTTCGAACTCTATCGTACCTTTGGGTGACCGGAAAAATTCGTTCTTAGTATTTAAATGTTTCATTCTACCCCGATCAATTCCCTCATATTAACCGTACCTTTGGGCGACCGGCTAATTACCTAATGAATTGATTGCAATATTAACACCATGTCCTTATAAGGTTGACACATCTTGACTGTCAAATTTAAGATGCTTTGGCTACTCTCAAATTTGTAGACATGTTACATTTGGTATTAATGATTTATTTTCAATGTCATATTCTATATGATATTTTAAAAATCTAATACCTTATAGTTCTAGGATGCGTTAACAATCCTAAAACCTCAGGTTTAAAAAAATTTCATGACATTAATCATGTAATTCTTAGTGTCATATTCCGCATGAACCTTTTTAAATCTTAATACCTTATGGTCTTTAGGATGCTTTGGCTACTCCTAAGACTTTATAAGATCTAAAAGGTTCCCATGACATTAAATTATTCTCCATTTTACAATTTATTTTCGGTAATCCTTTAACTTATTAATATCAAAACCTTCAATTAGAGATCAATAACTTTAAAGTCCAAAGCAACACTTAACAGGAATAAGTATGCAAAAACTGAATACGCAAAAAGAGGACCTAACTGCAATTGTTGCAGAAGATAATGTAACACCCCATACGTTTCTGAGTTTGCCTTACATACTCAGTACATTCCTCGTATTGACCCCCTCGGGGGACCTTACCTTACATGTTGCAGGTGCAGGCACAAGTAGCCCTCTGCAATAGGTTGACAGTATTTGCAGATATTTGGTGATCCCCAGTTGGTTCGGGACTTTCCGAGTCATAGTTATACATTGAATCTGATGTTGTAGATGGTATGAAATGGTCGTGTATTTATTTAGAGGCTTTGCAGACATATGTGGGTATATGAATGTAAGAGGTGTATAGTCATTTAGACGGAATGGTCCTAACGGCCATAGTTGCATATAATGTACATGTTTCCCATGACTTTCACCAATGGTATCTTATATATTTCATCAGTTACATGAGAAAGTATGCTATTCGTAAAGAGACATGCATATGAATGAACGTGAGCAAAGATTGGTTCTCTCGGGCCATATCGGTTTCGGGTGCCAATCATGCCTCGTTGGGATTCGGGGCGTGACAGATAGGAACCAAATATAAACGTGGACTTAATAGTACTTTCTGAATGAGATTATGTGATATCTCCTTTATGGACTTATAAAATAGGGAAAAGGACATGGGTTAACCTTTTTAAAATCAAATGGCCAAAGTTTGGCATATTGGACATTCATGGCCAGTCGGCCTAAACAACTTCCATAGTATGGCCATTTCCTAATTTGGGTCATTTTGGCCCAAGTAGTTCAGATACAGTTCATATACCATATATTTCCTAATTTGGGTCATTTTGGCCCAAGTAGTTCAGATACAGTTCATATACCATACTGATACAATCTATATACCATACTGATACAGTTCATTAAAAAAAATAGAGCAACAAATTTATGAATAAAAATTGTATCATTGTTATATAGAATATGTAAAAAAAATTTAATACGATGTGCATAGAATTTGTGTCATTTGTTGTATAAAATATGTATATGTATAAGATGCATATAGAAATTGTATATTTATGATATATTATATATCTGTATAAGATATGTATCGAAATTGTATAAGATATGTATCAAAATTGTATCAGTATTGTACAAGATATGTATCGAAATTGTATAAGATATGTATCGAAATTGTATCAGTATTGTATAAGCTGCCAGCGAATGGCTAGAAAATGGAATTAAAATTTAATGACCATTTTCGTGTCAATAGTTTCAGCCGAAGTGCTCTTTGTGTACTTTTCCGTATAAAATATTCTGAATGGCCCAAATAATTTTTTTTAATAACCACACAACTTAAATTGATCCCTTTTAGTTTATAATAAGGTGCCACAACACTGATTTACATAATTTCAAAAATAATTCTGAATTTGTAATAGCTCGGTGGTACTGTAGGTAGGCTCGTTCATGTTCTTAGCCAATGCAATTATTGTTCACAGTCAACTTAAGAAAGGAGTACTTCAAAACTTTAGTTATTACTACTAATGTTATTATATATAAACCAAGCACACTATAACTGAGAACAAGATTGATTTCCACAAAATAGTTAATGATTGGGACCCTAAATCTGGATCTTAATCTCACGGTCTCAACAAAGAAACCAAACTGAAATGCAATGAACAAAACTTAATTAAGTAAATCATGGTTCAACTTAAACACCAATGTTACTTTAATTCCCAAAATAAAGTATTTGAATCTGTCTCAAGTAATTGATTCCATCACTGACACAACTTATAGAAATATGGATTTGGCTCCCATCCGTTACTCCTTCCCTCCATTTCGTCAAGTACACGTCTAAATGATAGACATGTGTCCTATTTAATCTTTAAAGGTCAAGATTATATTACATTAACAAGTATCATAACCATAGTTAAGTCAATAAATTTGGTAAGAAAAAGATATTCCCCATAACTTTTGGTATTCATTAATATCATTAATTTCATCTTATATTTTTATATTCAAATATTAAAATTTTAGAACATTTTTATTTAGCCTGACATAGTCTTCAAAAATATTTTGGCTTTAGAACAATGTTTTCTTTTATTTCCCAAAAAAAAAAAAGGGATAAAATAATGTTTTTAATAAACATATTTTATTTTCCCCATTCAAAAACGTAGCTTCTTCTTAACTTTTGGAATTTGGATATTTAATATTTGTAATTATATATGATAACCTCTCATTTTTTTTTGTATTTCCTGTTCTTTTATTTTTTGTTTTTTATCGACATTGATAATTCTTCACCTACTTTTTTTTTTCAATATAATATTTCAAGAATAAAGTTAATATCTATTTAAATATAAAAATATAAGATGAAATTAATGATATTAATGAATACCAAAAGTTATGGGGAATATCTTTTTCTTACCAAATTTATTGACTTAACTATGGTTATGATACTTGTTAATGTAATATAATCTTGATCTTTAAAGATTAAATAAGACACATGTCTATCATCTAGACGTGTACTTAAATCCGAAGTCGGTTCTCAAGGCCCAGAAGCTCGGGGATTGAATACCCCTATGTTCCAAGTGACTAGCTTGGCGAAATGGAGGGAAGGAGTAATGGATGGGAGCCAAATCCTAGAAATATAGCCTCAGATAAACACATATTATACTTTTTATCCAAGAATGGCATGCTATATGGTTTAATTCAAAAATTCAAGAAATTTTTTCTTGTGTGTTGCACCTAAGCAACAACGAATCAAATCCAGTGGACAAAGAATTCCATAACCTCCAATTTTGCCACATTCACTATTAAAAGCATAAAAAGGAAGAAGAAAAATCCACATGAATTGACATATAGAGTATGAATTGAGAAGTGGCAGTAAGTTTAAATGAAGAGAAGTTGTTGATTAAACAACAATTCAATAGATTCAAGTAACTGAAAATTGTTATTGTTGGGCACCGAGAAATTTTGAAACAAATAGCTCATGTCGTTGCAAAAATTACAGCCACTTATGTATTGTTGTATGGTACCAAAAATTCTCCAACGAGGACTACAGCCTACAGGAATACATAATCATTAGTATAGAGTGTGGCTCTTGATACCAACTGTTAAACTTTAAAATACCGAAACATATGCATATAAACAACTATATACATATTAAATACAGCGGAATTTAGGATTACCTCTAGTCATGATGGTCAAATGCGGGAAACTTAATAATACCATAAACCTGAAACACCAAAGAGAGAGAAACAAGTGTGGGAGCTTTTTCAAGACTGTATCTAGTAGTCTGTAGTTTTTCTGAAGTAGTCTGATGGAAAGTTTTTCTGAAGTAGTCTGATGGAAACACAGGCTTATATAACAAGTCAGTCTTGGAACCCCACTGTTAGTAGACTTCTAATCCTTCCCATCTAAAGATAAGTCATCTAAGAATCCAACCTCATCTAGAACTTTCCCCAATATTATCACTAAATAATATATATAAAATAATTATATAATTTAATATATGTAAATACAAAATTAATTAGTAATGTGTGGGCATACTTAATAAAAATCCAACAAACTGTACGTACATGTGATCTAATCCTCCTGCTACATACCGTGGTAAGCTGAATGGTTTTTCCTAGCTAGCTTGATGTTTGTCAAGAAGTCATTTAATTTAGTTTCAATTATTTTGAAATTAGAATAAGTGCATCCATATGTATGTGTTTGTGAAGCTATCAAGAGAGATTCAAGTATACAGGCTCGCGCAGAAAAATATATGTTAAAAATAGACTTTTGTGTTTTCTCTGTGCTATTGACACACAGTGGTGTCCAAATTCATACTAAGGGAGATTTTATTTGATTTTGATTGTACTGTGGTTTGGTGATACTTACTGACTTCTGTAACGAGTTATGCTTATTGATACCATTAATTATTATGACAACTCCGATCCTCCTTGAATGTTTTATAAGTGACAAACAAATTTGAATGACATCTCCTTCTAGAAATTCTATCTACTCTTAGCACGATATTGGGAAATCTCATTACTATTACTCAAACAAGCATGAAACATATGCTTACATATTTAATTTGTCTATAGGCCAAATCCGATATGTAATTATTGGAATAATTGTTGGAGACTCAAATGACTGATATGCAAATATGATAACTTAAATGTTGTTCTATATCTCCATGAATCTAGGAACTTTTGCTTGCATAGTATTATTTGGTCTATGTACCTGCATTTGATAACATTCGACATCATGCATGATTATACACAAAAGATCCTTTTCTGGTTCTATCTTTAGCAGATACTGTATATAATTTCTTCTTAGCAAAGATGTAGTGCCTCTTGCCTTCTTAAGTTGTTTGGACAGTGTAATATAGACCTGTAGGAAACAGACTTAAAATTATTACTCGGAGTGAATTTTGCAAAATGTCCGAACAGTTGGTTGGTTATTGCACACTGATTTCTGCATTTTTGTTCTTTTCAGAATAATTCAGTCTTTGAAGAATGATGCTATGAAGTCAGAGGACATATTCTTGCAGCTTCAAGAAATTCAGCAATCTGTTAGATTTGCCTTTTTGAACTGTTTGCTCAACTTTGCCGGTATGTAAACACTACACCAAAAATGATCTTTAATGACAATTAATTAACGGCAATAGCTCAATTGCCGCTAAATATATTTTTTAGCAGCATTTACCAATGACAATTACATTTTAGCTCTCTTTGTAGATGTCACTAAAGCCTATAGCGACATTGGATCTAATGACATTTAACTAATGTCGGTAAAAATTTTAACATTTTTTGTTAAAGTACATATTTATTGCCGCTAAAGATTGTTTTTGTTGTAGTGAAAGGAGTTGATACCTTAGCATTTCAGTATTTTACACTCTAATTAGGTCAGCTAGGAGACACTGGCAATCAGCTTCTGCACAAACATGACAGAGAGAGTTTACATTTTCAAAACGGACATGCTGAACCAGAAGAAAAATCATTGGATCCTCTTCCAGGAAGTATTGTTGATCCACATCTGACGTACAGTTGCTGATAGTCGTAAGTAATATTGGATTTTTCAAAGATGAACTTGCTCATGAATTGTACAGCAAGTACAGACGAACTTAGCTGCAGTCGAGGTACAAAAATAGCTCTTGAGTACTTTATAGCTTTTTAAATCAAGTTAAACAGTACAAGTACCTCTGTAGTACTGTATAGCTTGTCTACTTTGCATGATTTTTTCCATCGAATATAATGTCAGAAACATTGGAAACAATCCACTCAATAAGGGTTGACAATAGGAGTTTGTATGTTTTTCGAACCACTTTTATTCCATAGTTTCTATAATATTAATAACGACGAAACTAAATTGTTCAGAAACACTGGAAACACTTTTGTATGTGTTTCGAACCACACTTTTGCTCCTATCTCTTACTCTTTGGACAAGTTTTCTAAAGCTGTCTCTGAACAAACACTGGAGAATTATTCAAGATTTATTTGTTCATCTCTCTCACATCTATTTCCATGGTTTTGTTCTATTTATTTATCCAAAAGAAATGATGTGAACTTAGTATTGTTTCAAATATTTAATTGGGTGCTAGAAACAAAATCATTCTAGACATCTCTTGTAAAGTTTCATTCAAGTTATTGTTAGTTTAGTTTGCAATAAATTTAAAGTGATAGAAATTGACTGCAAAAATCATATAATGAAACAGAGATTTTATTGATTAATATTTGTGGATATAAATCTATTTATCTCTTAATTATTCTCTCGTAAATATTCTCCGTGATTTGAGGACAGTTAGTAGTGTACTAGTGAACACCATCCGCACTTTGCGCGGATTAATTAAATTTTCTGAGTGTTTGAAGTTTTTAAAAAAAATTCTTTTAGTTTTCAAATTTTAACCGATTATATTATTCACTTTTAGTTTTATACATGTATTTTTCTTAATTTTTCATCACTTAAGTATTTTTATTCTTCTAAAATACTTAAATTTTATATAATATATTGCAAGTGAAAAAATAATTTTATTTTTCTTAAAAGAAAGTAGAAAAAGATTTTCATACATACTTTTAACAAATTTTAGAACACAACTATTTATCAATATATTTAATACAAATTTAATTAATCCAGTATGCACATTTTATCTTTTTTTATTCTTTACTTTCTCTTTAATTTTCGTATCTTTAATATTTTTCTCGTTTCTGCTTTTCTCTTCTTACTCCCTACTAGGGGTGGGCGTTCGATTCTTCGGTTCGGTTTTTTAAAAGTTCGGTTCGGTTCTTCGGTTTTGGAAAAATAAGCACCGAACACCGCACCAAACTAATTCGGTTCGGTTCGGTTTTTTGAACTTCGGTTCGGTTTTATTCGGTATTTTTAAATCGGTTTTTCGGTGCAACTTGCAAGTGAGAAATAAAAATATCAAAATATATCCACAATTTCTTATAAAATCCAAAAACATGGCAAATTAGCACCAGTAGTCATACTAGTATTTTAATAACATAGCAGTAGCAGCAGCAGACTAGCAGCTATACTTAAGTCTTAATATAACATGACAACAACACTTTAAATATTAATAATAACATAGCAGCAACAGACTAACAGAAGTCAGAAGATAGAAATGTGAAATGTGACTAAGGAATTAGGGTAGATTGTAGAAAATAGAAATATATGGGCCTGGGCCTGGCAGCTAGTGCTAGTGGGCTTGTCTTTTAATATAAATGTGAAAATGAAGTGTAATATAAATATTTTAAAAAAAAATTAATTAATTGGTATTTCGGTTCTTCGGTGCACCGAAGAACTGAAACCGAAGAACCGAACTAATTCGGTTCGGTTCGATTTTTTTCGGTTCTCTGATTTTTATGCCCACCCCTACTCCCTACCTCTTCATTTTCTTCTTTCTTCTAATAATAACTCCCTAACAATAAAAAATAAGTAATAAAAAATAATACTTTTAAATTTCAATATAACGTATAATTAAATACTAAATATCACATACAAACATGTTATCGAATATAAAAAGTAGAGATATTATTCACATTAATTACTCAATTTGATTAGAGAATATGAAACGAAAGCTAGAATATAAAAAGACCAAAGAGTTTAATTGGAGAATAAATTATTAACAAACGAAAAATTAAGAGCGAACAAAACATTATATATTGATTTACTAATCCAACTTAACAATTTTTCTTATAATCTTTATATTAATCCAACCTATTTTTCTTATAATCTTTATATTAATCCAACCTATGTCTTTGTGTTGGTAGTCATTTTATTCTTTTTTATTTTATTTAGTATATGTTTTGGTTCTTTTCATTATTACTAAAAGTGTATGTTTTCAGAAAAAAAATTTGTTGGCATACTTTAAATTCCTTTGGTAACGTGCATGAGATTTAGGTTTTTGTCTTATTATTGTATTAAAATTCATTGAAAGGGAGGGAGAAGAACCATAACGTTAGAGTATTTAGTAAAGATTGTTGGAATTTTTAATATAAACTAAACTAATGGAAGAGGAAAAAAATAAATAACAAAACTATCTTTTGTTTTGGCTTTGTATATATAGAAATGAAAACATCGCATCATTATAGTTTTATAATGCTAAAAATAAAATCTATAACGTGGTCTTATTTACCTTCCCTGCCAAATTCAATAGTATTTATAAATAATACTTCATTAATTGATCTTAAATTAATTAAAACTTCTAAAACCTTAAAATGAAATGGAAAATGGAAAATGGAAAGAATTACTGTTTATAATATCAATATTTTTTTTTTCAATTCTAGAAACTTGGAATTCAAAATTAAGAGAATTTTAAAAATTAAGAAAAAGACAACGAAATACAAAAGTAACATTATTTCTACATTTTTTACTAATTGAATTAAAATGTTCACAATTCAATTAAAATATCCAGATGCTTTCACCTATTAAGAAATAAATTACTCCTACCTTTTATTTTCTTGATAATTTATATTCCTTTCTCCTTTAACAGTCATAGTATACCAAGCTCAAAATATTAGAATATCATAAATTGAAAAGACAAAGATTTAAAAATTCTTATAGTAATTTTTTACTGAAAATTAAACAACAACAATAATAATTAGTGTTATTGTAAAAGAGTTCTTTGTTTACCCCTTTATCTCGAGACCTCTTCATTTGTCGACAATCTTTCGAGACGAGAAACCTTTGATGAGCTGCAAAATACATGAAGAAAAAAATCAATAAAGGAGAAAAGAAAAAAGTGAATAAAGAAGAAGAAGAAGAAGTAGAAAATGAAAATGAACATTCAATAATTTCATAGGTAATTGCTATTTATAGAATGGTTCAAACATATGAATTAAGTAAATGGGAGTTGAGAAGACATGTAATTTAAATAGAGAATAGTAAAAGGTAGAGGTTTTTTGTAACTCATTTGATATAATTATTGTAATAAATATGATAGTTTTTTTAATTAGTAAATAAATTGATTAATAAAAAGAAATGAAAGGAAAAAGTTCAAAAAATGAAGAAAAAAGATAGTAAATGCAAATGGAGGCCATAGAGAAGTGCCACATAGACATATCTATAACCCTCCTTTATTATATATATATATATATATATATATATATATATATATAGATAGATAGATAGATAGATAGATAGATAGATAGATACTGATTTGTCAAATATAAGATGATTTGAACTTCCTTGTGATGTATTTCACCGCCAAGAACATTAGGTAACATTTCAATATTTTGAGTTGATCTTGAGGAAAATCGCCTCATGATCACATTGTCTTTGAGAAAGACAAACATTGATGTCTTGATCTCTTTGTGAATACCCAAGAGTTTATGTGATATTCTAGATCATCACTTCGACTTTGAGAAAGACAGTTTATGAGTTTTGATCTATTTGTGAATATCCAAGACAGTTTCTGATGTCTTGATCTACATGTGAATACCCAAGAATTTATGGGATATTCTTGGTGCATCTTCAAAGAAATACATGTCCTTTTTTTTTTTTATAGGCATGAGCAATGGACTATGGTACTTAATAAAGTAGAAAAAATCCAAAAGGGAAATTGCAGATGCTGGTAATTATATATGTAGTAATGAATGCCGACCATTCTAGTGGAGCAATCTTATGATTTACGGACCTTAGAGTTTTTAAAATGTATTGCACTCATCTTGTAGAGTACTATTTTAAATCCGTTAAAATTTTAGTGTCTACAAATTTATCTCGGACAACAAAAAAGGATTGATAATTTATCTTTTTCACCATATATCAAGATTATAAAATGTTCTATAGAATCACCCTATTCACGACTCTTAGGACAACATTATTGTATTTAGGGGTGAACAAAATCGAATCGTAAACCACAAATCGAGTCAAACTAGAAAAAAAATTTCGACTAGTGGTTTGGTTTGACTTGATTTGGTGTCGGAAAAAAAAACCCGACTATAATTGGTTTGATTTGGCTTTAACTAAAAAAAATCAAACTAAACCGAACCAACCCGATATTACATTTATATAATTTTTAAAAATATTTAATACATAAAAATATTTATTGTGATGTAATTTATAAATATTTTTTAAACTTTTTCATTTTTTTTAGGGATTAGGCATAAGTACCCCCTTGTATTATTTCATTCTTTTTCATTGTTCTTAAACTTCAATATATTATTTCAAGTTTAAACTTAGAAATTTGAATGGTTTAATAAGTTTTATAGCCCATAGATATTAGTAATTCAAATAAAGCCCAAATCAATACTAATACTAACAAAATTATTCAATTAAACACTAGAAATGACAATAATGTTGGATATCTAATTTTTAGTTTTGCATAAATACATAACCTAAATTTATTTTTTTATTTAATATTTTCTCATTTAATTAATACGTACTAGACTTATTTTAGCATGGCTTAGTATTTTTAAATTATGATTATTTTAATATAACTTATTAGCATGCAATATTTATTTTATATGACTTTTATTGAATATTTTATGGTCATACTCATTTCATATTTTGTGTTATTTTTTTAAGAAACACCTAAGATAGTTGTATCTTGCTAGGACTAAGGAAATATTTGAAGCACAAGTTAATTATATATTTGTATGAAGACTTTACCCAAAAAAATCCGAGAAAACTGAAAATCCGAAAAATAACCGAGGTTGAAAAAACCGAATTTTATTGATTTGATTTATAGATTTAAAAATTCGACGTAAATAATTTGATTTGATATTTATAAAACCCAAACCAATCCGATCCATGTACACCCCTAATTGTATGAGGTTTTTTTTTTCATTCAATAGAAATTATTTCGTTTTAATTTGTCACTCTAAGATGTTTTGTGACTGTTAAAACAAACAACAAAAAATGGAGGTGGATAAGTTTGGGCCTACCAACTGGCCCAACTTAGTAAACAGGAGGTGAGTAAGTTTGGGCCAAACCTCCAGTTCAATTTTCTCCTTTAATTTTCTCTCTTTTTTTCCCAATAATTTTCTCTCTTTCTCTATCTTTTATTTCTATCATCTATTTCTCTCTTCTTTTTTTTATTTTTTGATTTTCTTTTTCTTTTTTCCGTTTTTTTTCTTTTCATTTTTTTCATTTTTTTTCATTCTTGTTTCTTCTTTTTTTTTTTTTGCGTTTTTTTTTTGTATTTTCTTTTTTCGTTTTTTCTTTTGTTGTCGTTTTTCTTCTTCTATTTTTTTTTCATTTTTTTTTCTGTCTTCTTTTTTTTGTTTTTTTTTTAATTTTATATTTTATATGTTTTTAATATTTTATATTTATTTGTATCAAACTATATATTTCAAATAAATTATTATTTATATTTGGATAGTTTTGTCATGAATTTGTACAATTTATTATTTGTATTTGTATACAAATAAGTGGAGTATATGGATTAATTATATTTGCTTGAGTCCAAGATATACAAATATGCAATTTATCATTTAACACAAATATATCGTTAGTATTAGTATATAAAATTTATCATTTGTATTTGTATATAAATAAGTATCATTTGTATGTATATGGTTCAAGTTGTATAAACATGATCATTTGATACAAATGTAACATTTGTATTTGTATGATTTATCATTTGTATTTGTATTGTTCAATTTGTATCAATAAAATACAATTCGTATCAATGAATATAAATACAAGTGTTCATAAAAAGAAAAAAATTAATTTTTTTCAATTGTTTAAAAATACAGATGATACAGTCAACCACAAAATTCTAATTAAACAAATGAAATCACAAATACAGATACAATATGCGGTTAGTTACAAATATTACAAATACAAAGTAGTTATTTAAAAATATAAGTGCATCGACGAAAATCGAATATAAATACAAATACAAATAAAATAAAAGCACAAAATACAAATACAATATGCAGTTAACTATAAAATATAAATACAAAACAGTTCTTTAAACTACAAGTGCATCAACGAAAATAAAATTGTATAAAAACATATCATTTGTATTCGGATGATTCCATTTGTATCAACAAATACAATTGCATCAACGAATATAAAATATAAATGATGGTGCGAATACAAATACAATAAGTGATTATGATATTTTCGTTATCATTCATGACTTGTACTCGACGTAGCCATGTTTCTCTAAAAAAATTTTAAAAAAAAATACAAGAAAAAACAAAAAAGAAAAAAACTAAAAACAACTTTAAAAAAAAAAACTAAAATGGGGAAAAAAGAAGAAAGAGAAATAAAAGCTAGAGATAGAAGAGAAAAGAAAAACGACTAGAAAGAGACGAAAAAGAAAAAAATGAAAATAGAAAAAAAAATATTAAAAAAAAAGAAAAAAAGAAGAAAAAAATGAAAAAAAGAAGAAGAAAGAAATAAATAAAGACTAGAGATAGAAGAGACAGAAAAAAGTGAAAAAAAATAGAAAAAAAAAAGAAGATAAAAAACCAAAAAGAATAAAAGAAGAATAAAAAAACAAAAGAGAGAAAAAAAGAAGAGAGAAATAAAGGCTAGAGATAGAAGAGAGAGAGAAAAAAATAATAAAGGAAGATAAGGACTCACTAAAATATTGCTATTTTTGTTGTATTTGGTAATTATTTTAAAGTGTTGATATGGGTCATAATTAAGGTTTTAGATTTGTTATGTTGTGTAATTTTCTGTCCCAATTTATCTGAAGATATTTGACTAGGTACAAAGATTAAGAAATAATGAAGCTTTTTGAAATTTGTAGTTTAAGATAGTGCTAGTCATGGTTTAGAATGTGTTATTGTTTGTCGTATTACTTAGTGCTAGTCTTGTTTATACTATTATTTGGTGTGTTAATAACTATTGTTTCTTGTTCTTTTTTTTTTTTTTTTGAGTAAAGAATCTTTCTGAAACAACCTCTCTATCTCACCTCTGAGGTAGGGGTATGGACTGCGTACACTTACCCTCCCCAGACCCCACATTGTAGGACGGAGGGAGCATTAAAATATTATGTTTGGATCAACTATTAATTATTTGAATGATTTAATTATTTTTTTTTATTTTTTTTACACGATAAGCAATTGCGAAAAAATTTAACTCCTCCCTCATTATTCCTTCACTACCTAGTAGTACCACAACATTAACACTACCATTTGATCACCGAGTTTGAAAGTCACCATTATTGTGCTTGGACCTCTCATATATAAAAATCAACATCTGAAAAGTATTGTAATTCGAATTGGTTAATCAAAAATCTTATTTAGGATACTTGTGTGAAGCTTATACTAAATTTTGAGTTTATTTAGCGTTGATTTTAACACGTGCTAGTCAAAAGTTTGAACTGGTGCATCAAAGAAGACAAGTTGAAGCACTATGTGTGGGTATCCTTATGTACATATATTTGTATATCTCGTGTGTACATATGTGTATCTCTTACATATCATGTATATCTATGAAAATTTGTGTGTGATATACAGTGTTTTAAAAGGCGGGGGCGTGAGGCGAAACGTTTTACATAGCACGGGGCGAGGCGTAAGTCCCGAGATATGGGGCTAAGTCCTAAGTATCTATGGGGCATATATCTCATGTATTTTTATTTTTATAATTTGATTACTAAAAATATAAGTAACAACAAAATTTTCAATGATTCTACAAATAATTTCTTAAAATATATGACTATCATACTATGCAATTTACCTCCCTAAAAGAAATAATCAATAAGCTATTAATATTATAACTAAAATTATAAACTCTTTCATGATTAAAAATAAAATACTTTCAAATTACAAAATAAAATATGATAATTTTGAATTATAGGATAAAAACATAACGATCAATGACAAGTGAATATATAAAATTTGGATATGTATTTTAAACAGAAATGTTAAGTCATATGCACCCTCACGACGTTCTCAATTAGTACATAAGCTAGTTGCTTTTAATTTTCTTATTTCAACAGATGAAAAAAACTACTAAGCATCATTTAATTAGTAGAGAATTATGAGTATCAACAACATTGACTAGGGAATTTGACACAATTTGTGTAAGAACTATTAGGCGAGTCCCCGACGTTGGGCGTTAGGCGTGTTCGAGGCGTACAGTCAGGCGCTTAGGATGTAAGCCTCACAGAACTAAGTCCCACACATGAGCCCCGAGGCATTTTGCCAGTGCCCCGCCCCTGGGCGAGTCCGGACTCTGCCTTTTAAAACACGGGTGATATACACACATGATACACATTGTTATAATGATAGTCTTCATGTCAGAGTTTAACTTTGAATTTTGACGACAAACTTGTTCATATCATCTCCAATCTTCCTTAGATTTTGCATATAGCATCGTTCAGATATTTTTAATTAACGAATTCCAACCATATTCATTCAAAAAATAACTACTCAATATGATTGTTAGATTAATCGGTTATAAATATGATCATTATGCTACATGCTTGTAAATACTTTTTAATTGTTGAAATTTCTGAAAGTTTCCTTACTTTAATTTACTAAAGTGTTTAGTTATCTTACAATTACACCACTAATTATGTTAATGTTCCTTTCTTCAGGGTATAATTGATACTATTAAGTTTTCCATTATAATCTAACCACGATTAGAAATAATATCGAAATGTGATCATGTAAACATAGAAAATATACATTATTTTGTTTAGGCCCTTGAGTCCAACATCTTTCTGAATTGAGAACTAACTTAATATGGAAGAAGCAAATTGTTGTGGTGTGATTTTCATTTTGTCAATTAATCCTCTTATAATTCTTCCAATACACATAATTAAGTTCAATCAGTCAAATCAAAGTACTTCGCACCAAAAGACACGGATACAAGGAATGTTAAATTAAATGAATGAGTTGAGTTGCATTTTGGACTGATCAGAATAGACTAAATTAATAAATGATTCATCAAAATATTACTTAAGCTGAAATGGGCAAAAAAACAGTCGTAATTCAATCCGCCTAATTCTTACACAATTTTAATTTTCTTTATTTGTTTTTTTTCCATAATTTTTAAAATACTTAATAAAATTATTTTTTCTTTATTATGATTGTATAACATATTAGATAAAAATAATGCTTTTTCAAAAAAAAATATTTTATCAAAGTTTCTCATGAGTTAATTTGAGTTGCATAGCAACTCAATTTTTATTTTTATTTTTCGAAATGAACTCAATTTTTAAATAGGCTAAAATAAATTGATATGCAAATCAATTTTTATTTTTATTTTTTGAAATGAACTCAATTTTTAAATAGGTTAAAATAAATTGAACTAATAAATGGACGGATGGCCGCTCAAATGAGTTGGACGGTGTTTACAACAAATTTTATAGTGACAGAAATAAATAAACTGCAATCACAAATAAAATATGAAGAAACATAGTTTTATTAATAAAGAATATGGGTACAATTCTGTTCCTCCCTTGATTCTTCTCTCTTGATTTTCTCCATAATTCGAGGGCCGTTAGTAGCGTATTTCTCGAACGTAGGATGATCTCTTTGTGAATACCCCATAATTTTGGGGATATTGTAGATGTGATTTCTTGATCTCTTTATGAATATCCAAGAATTTGTAGGATATTTGAGATGCCTTTTAAGGAAATATGTTACCCTTTAAATAGACATAATTTAGGGTTTAGGGTAGAGTAGCCTCCAAGCTAGGTTTAGGGTAAAGTAGCCTCCAAGAACTCTAACAGAATTTGGATTCGTCTTGTAGAGTTCCACAAAATTTTGATGTCTACAAATGCCCCCTACGTCAAGGCTTGTCGGCGTATAGACTTGATGAAGCTCAAAGACGAGACTTGAAGTACTCTTCCATCTTTGTTTTCTGGCTCCAGATTTGCACATCGAATTTGTGAGAGAAGAGATGAAGGGCAGATTTGGTTCCACGAGATGTGCCAATTTGTTAACAACAAATTTTAAATTCATGAAAAATAAACAATCACAGATAAAATCTGAAGAACAAGAATGTTTTATTGATAGATAATATGGGAACACCAGGAAATTTCTTCCAACTCTTCAACCTTCATTAGAGATGATGTATCATACTCACTCTGGATTGTAATATGATATGAAGAGCCTACACTTTCTTTGTCTTCCTCATGTTCCTTGGTATAAACCACAGTATGAGTGTTTGGCTTTAACACCTCCTTGCACGAAACCACTAGTTTCGTCTTTCGCCTCATTCTAGAAGGAATCAAACTTTGGAAATCCTTTTGGATTCTAGGTGAAAAGTGTGTCATAGTGCCTTGATAACTTCTCCGAGGTTTGTTACTCTTCTTTTTCTTCAGTGGACCCAACCTCTCAAACACAGAAGTTCTTATGGTTTATTCTCCAAGTCGATCAAAGACATAAGGCCTTTTGCTGGAAGTAGTAGACTCCTCTTCCACACTGATGTAGTCGCTAGCCACCCTTCTAATAGAGATGCGTACCGGCGGTGGCGGCATGTACCCTAAGCCTTCGCGCGCTTGCCTGGTAGTGGCTTCTGATGGGATTTTTCCTAAATTTGATGGCTCATTAGGGTTGTATACAGCCTTTACAAATAACTTGTAAGCGTTTGGATCAAAACCTTCTTTCGTACGTTTTGAAGGGAGTGTCATATCTCGCGGTGAATTTTGAGCCACAAATTTCCCAAGTGGCTTTGAGGGTAAATTTATTGCATCTATTCGCTTTACCGGAAGAGTTAGCCCCCCCCCCCCCCCCCACAGTACATTATATTGGACATCGGATGAGTGTCCTTCTTCTTTTCCCATCTTTGGTACGTAGCGGAGCACAGGAGCTGTTTTCTTCTTAAAGTACGTGACATTCCCTTTATTTGAAGTGGAGGGAGGCTTTTTAATGACAACGTTTTCAACAACCACCTCAACCTTCTTAGCTGCAAGATCATCACACTTGGTTGATGTGACATCATCAACCTTTTTCTACTTCACGAAATAATTCTTCAAGTAGAATTTTGCATCTGCGAAGTGTGATTCAGCTTCAGTGAATGGCTTATCATCGGCCACTATCTTTCTCTCCACTCTATTTTCAAGATACTTCAGGCATTGATAGTAGGAGGATGAAACAATTTTGTTCTCGTGTACCCAAGGCCTACTAAGTAATATATTATATGAAGTTTTGGCATCGATCACATACATTAATATATTTGATCGTAAATCGTCCATATGAATCTCTAACTTGATGGATCCTATGGCCCTCTGACCCCCTTGATTGAACCCTTGGATCATCAAATGGCTTTCAGTAACTTCATTAGTTGTGATGTCAAGTTCCTTCAGTGTGCGAATAGGCAGGATGTTTACTTCAGACCCTTCATCTATCAGGATTCTATTTATCTTCTTCTCTAGAACATGACCTACCATATACAAGGGATGATTGTTTAGTGTTTCACCAAACAGGAGATCATCGTCTGCAAATGTGATTTTTGTATTACATACATGTGCTTCTTGGTGAAGAGATTTAGTAGGCCTTTCAGGAGAAGGAGGTTCCATCAATAGGCCTTCGCCCTTTGCTTCTTCTTTGTCAGTATTGAAACAAGATGCCTAAATGTTGTCTTGAATAGTCTTGGCGCAGAACCAACTTGGAAAGAATTCTTCCAAGGTCACAGGACATCGTGGTTTTTGGTGGTGATGCTCCACTACACTCGCCCTCTTTGGCAGCTCAACCAACCTCTGTTTCCTCGGTTTCTTTACCATTCTCCTTCTGGTTGGCTGCTTGGATGAGTCTTTTTGTAGACTCATCATCTTGTTGCGTCTCTACCTAGTCACCAAAGTCCAACCTTCATCATCACCTTCATCAATTAGAGACTTGTCATGCTCTAATGGCTCCTCATTACGCTTTTTGAAGTTGCATATTTGGATCGGATCGAGTGAGCCAAAACTGATGGAGATTTGATGAGAACTGGCCTTCTCATCATCAAGCACGATCTTCTTCTCATTAGCCAGTTGCATGATTTTCTTCTTGAAGACAAAACATTTCTCCAAAGGGTGACCCACAAGTCTGTGATACTTGCAATAGTTTGGGTCATTAGTTTTTCCAGCTTCGTCGGGCCGCTTCATTTCTGGTAGATCAATGAGCTTTAGCTCAAGAAGTTCATCAAAAATTTTGGAAACGTCAGAATCAAGGAAGGGGTATTCTTTTTCCTGCATCTCCTTGAAAGTCAACTTCTGGTTTGCATGCGTTTGAGAAATCGTCTTTATGCTTTGCTTCTTGCTTACCTTTGTGGTGAGCTTCACAGGAGACACGTTGACATTCATGGATTCTTTGTTGTCGTTTTTGGGACAAACTTGGTCCATCTCCTGGGTTCCTGTTTGTCCTTTCCCTTTCGAGGGTTATGGATGGGCGCTACTCCTTTTTTCGGCAGAAGACATACTCAATTCCATGTCGTGAGCACAGGTAGCTAAATCTTCAAAGGATTTTGGCTTAATGCCTTATAAAATATAGAGAAGTTCCCAGTGCATTCCTTGGATACACATCTCTATTGCGGAAGTTTCACTGAGCCTATCTTTACAGTTTAGGCTAGCATTTCTCCATCAATTGATGAAGTCGATAACTGGCTCATCCTTTTTTTGACGAGTATTTGTGAGCTCTACCATGCTCACTGTATGCCTCGTGCTATAACAACGATTTAGGAACTCATGCTCCAGTTGATCCCAGCTATCAATGGAATTGGGCTCGAGGTCCGTATACCAATCAAAGGCGTTTCCCTTTAGGGAGCGGACAAATTGCTTGACGATATAGTCACCATATGTTCCGGCATTGTTACATGTCTCAACAAAGTGGGCGACATGTTGCTTTGGATTCCCTTTGCCTTCAAATTATTGAAATTTGGGGGTTGATAGCCGGCAGACATCTTGAAGTTATCAATCCTAGCAGTGTAAGGCTTGGCATACGTCAGGGAAGACTTGGTAGCAACTTCGTACTTGTCCTTGAGGGTCCCTTCAATGAACTCCTTCAATAGATCAATTGGGATCATTCCGTCAGAAGCGACTGACACCTCCTTAGTAGGTGGTATCTGTTTGGTAGAAGGATCTATCTCTTGAACTTATAGAGCCTTTCCAGGTGCATGGCTAGAATCTCCATCTATTAAGCCTTCCATTCGATCCATCAACTTATCGACCCGAGTGTCTTGAGTTTGCACATACTTGGTCAAATCTTCAATCGCTTTCGCTATACTCATAAGTTGCTCCTCCATGGATGAGACATCAGTTACCATTGTTTGCATGATTATTGGAGACATCAGAGAGTAGCACGGATTGTCACATAAGTTGATCTCTGAAGTCCTTGGCTCGCGCGGAGTAAGTGGAGATGACATGTTGGTTGAATGACCATCGTTCTTTGTCCAAGAGTTTTTTTTAACCAGAGAGAGCTCGTGGATCAAACACCACAAATTTCTCTACAAGCTACAAGTCCAAGCATTCAAGTTTATAAACAACTGAAGATCAAGACGAAGATTCAAGATCAAGCTCAGAAGCCCTTGAATCCAAATTCGCAAGTCAAGATCAAATCCACCAAGTTCACAAATCAAGTTCAAGTTCATCAAATTCAAGATCAAGCTCGAAGCCCTTGAATTTATATTTGGAAAGGCGAATCAGTGGATTCATAGAGATTGTAACACTCACATATTGAAATCAAATAAAACGATTGTTGCGATATTTTCTTATTCCGATTATTATTTTCTCGACTCGAATTTTATTGTCTACAAATTCTGTCACACCCAGTGGGACAATCTCTATCCAAGAATTTGTAGGATATTTGAGATGCCTTTTAAGGGAATATGTTACCCTTTAAATAGGCATAATTTAGGGTTTATGGTAGAGTAGCCTCCAAACTAGGTTTAGGATAAAGTAGCCTCTAAGAACTCTAACTGAATTTGGATTCCTCTTGTAGAGTTCCACAAAATTTCGATGTCTACAGACGGATCATATTTTCTTATGCTAATTTTGCCAACCCAACACATACCATTCATTATTTTGTTAACTTTTGCTTTTAAGGTTACGTTTTTAATGTGGTAGAGAAAGCATCCGTCAATCAAGTATATCTAATTGATTGCTTCTAAGTTTCGTTTTTTGGGGGTAATGTGATACTTATCATCAAGAATCTCATAATTAATAATCCAATTAAATTCAAGATTTTGTTACTTTTTAAGTCCTTTAATACCCATTCTTAAATCCCCTATCTAAGCTTAATTCTTCAAATTATTTTGCAGGCATTATTCATATCTCTACATCAAAAGTTTGTTAAGGTATGTCTCCTCCCAATGACTTGGTTTTTAGTTTTTTGGTTGTGAATTACATGTGATTGATTTGGCTAATAACAATTCTTTAACATCGTATCCCCTTGATTGATTTTCAAATTAAAGGGATGAACAAAGAGGAGAAATAGGTGATGGGGCCATCTTAATCTCAATCTCGAAAACTCCTTCTACATTAGAAATTTTAGGAGTATCAAAATGGATTGAATTACTAATTAAGTGAGTCGAAAAGAACTTACTTAATAAATGCGCGGATTAATGAGCCGCTGAAACTTTTGGATCCAACATTGTCATAGAATGACATTCATATGAAAAGTGCAAGTTGCTTTTTGAAAAATATTAGTTTCTCAAGCCTTACATGTTGGGTGACCGTCCATCACTCCTATAAATCCTTCAGAGTTTTTATTGATTCTCGAGTCTTGTGACTTTAGGGATTAGGGATTGAATAATTAAATTGAGAATTGTATAAAGATTGTGCTTTGATGAGTCTATTATACAACATGTGCATGTGCATAATCATTTTTGGTGTACTACACTACTACGCACTCCCATTTCATTTTATTCCGCTTTTATGTAAAAACAGTTCAAGGTAATTTTTGTTTGTCATCTTATTTTCAGTATTAAATAATTACATAAAGTAACATATGATAGTCAAATTTAGAGTTTCAAAACATTATCAATAAGTTTAAGTTTAGTAAATACACTTTTAATTAAAATTTTCTTAAAAGATGTGTCAGATCAATATTGAGTTCTAAGTAATATGAAATGGGGGAATAATTTGTTTTAGTTTGCTAACATGATAATTATTCACATGCTCGTTGCCACATTAAATTTCTTCTTTTCACTTTATTTTAGAGCCAAAGCAATAACCAGCTTGGCCATATTTTGTATATGTTTTTAATAAAAATGTGAAGTGTTACTACAATACTAAAAGTATAAGTTTAATAGGTGATTAAGTCTTCAAATTTAATATAGGTGATGTAGAAATATTTTAGAGAGTAAAGCTTTAATAGTGTACATGCACTTCAAATTTTGTCAGCGTATGCACAACAAAATTGATGTGAGATTATGGTAGTTAAATGTAGATAATTAAAATAACTTTAATAATCTTGAAAAATGGTTAGATAGATAAGATGCAATACATAAAGTTAAAACAGGGTGATAGAAACAGAAATTGAAAGGAGAGTATTGTGATATATAGGAGGATAAGTCTAATTAAGGAACGATTGGAAATCCGATAATGTTATATGAGAGTGAATACTAAGCCTCTAAGATCCACATTTTCTCATGCTAAATGTCAAAATGCAACATTAGGATAGATATGTAAACACATAGAGAAATGTCATAAACACAACTGTATCCATAATCCAAGTATCACAAATAGGGGATAAATTAACAAAAGCCACTCAAGATGATTTAGTCATATCTTATGTTTTTTTGTTGACGAAGAAAGATGTTTAGGCCTACAAATGCACTAATATATGAGTGTGAAATCATGAATATTGAATGTGTTAAAATTTCCAGTACTTCTTGTTTTGACTGTTTTTAACTTGAAGCCGAGGGTTTATTGGAATTCAGAAACAACCGTTCTACCTTTAAGGTAGAGGTTAGATCTGCATACACCCATCCTCTCCATACCCCCACTTTATGGGATTAATTGAGTATGTTATTGTTTTTGTTGTTGAATGTGTTATAATGGGAGCAAGATAAGTCTAGATTACATAGAAAAGAGCTGTTTCGAAAGATCTATTTATCTTTTAAAAGTATTCATGCATATAACAGAACTATATGCAACCTAGCTTGAATTAATTAATTAACTGGGGCCAAATTAACACTTTCTGAGAAATCGGCAGCCGTTCATTGACCCAAAATATTGATTTTATACCTTTCTCCATTTTGTTTCACATGAATTTTTCTCTTTGTGTATTTATTAATCCACCTATATTCACATGCACTAAGAAATGGTCTGCTTAATTACCTGTACCCCTCGAATATTCTTTTCTTAAAAAATTGCATATTTCTAGAATGCACCAATTGCATATTACCTGTACCCCCTCGATTAGTAAACTTTTAGATTTTGAATTCGCTTTTGTCATCCATTAATAACGGAATATATGAACACAACTACGTAGCATTTGAAAAAGGTCAAAACCTCAAAAACTAGTACTTCCTTTGTTCCTAATCAACTATTGTCCTTATTAAATTAAAAATAGATATTTCTTAATATTTATCATTTCACAAAATTAAAGCATAATTTTTATTTTTCATTTTTATCCTTAGTCATAAATATGGAGATATATCAATATAGTGCAAAAAAGAGAAGTCATAGTACTCCCTCTAGTCCAAAATAAGTGAATTTTTGTCTCAATACATACCTATTAAGGAAAAGAAACTAAGACATAAATTGTACTTTACTTTTCATTTTTACCCTTTTAGATATTATCAAACTACTCTTGAAATTTCAGCCACATTAAAATAAAGTCAATTAAGTTTCTTGGTACTCATAACCTAGAAAGCATAAATGAAGAGTAAAATTGGAAGAAATTTTCAACATGTCTCTTGAAGAATGAACAATTCACTTATTTTGGACCAGGGGGAGTATTAAATAGAGAGGAGTAATAAATAAGGGTAATTTAGTCAATTTAGCATGTAGTTAATATTTTTCTTAATGAGAGTGCAAACAAAAATGATGACAACTATTTAGGAACGGAGGGAGTAATTAAAAAAGTCAAATATTGCTAAAGCTAGGGGTGTACATAGGTCGGGTTGGTTTGATTTTTTACTAAAAAAAGAAAATCAAACCAATCATGTCGGTTTATCAAATCTATAAACTAAATCAAACCAACATAAAATCGATTTTTTCGGTTTAGGTTTTAGTCGGCTTTTTCAATTTTTTCGGTTTTTCTTGATTTTTTTTTATAATCTTGAGTTTTTACAATTATATTGTGATTGTCGACAAGATCAAATATGTTTTCACTCATGTGCTAGTGGCAGAACACAATTATGAAAAATGAGGAGTGGAAAGGAAGAGCGGAGAACTCTCCGGAAACTAAAAAGTAAGATGAAAAGTGACTGAAGAATGAAAATTTTTAGATTGTAAGTTTATATTGCGCTTCGGATCATTTAGTTATCAATTGATGGACAAATATTACATCTTAAAGACCCAAATCTAAATATATATCTACATCTACTTTTTAAATATTGAAAATTAATAAATTAATTTAAAAAGTATTTAGAAAGTAGATTACAATTAGTAATATTTTTTATATATAAAAAGTTAAAATTATATATATATATATATATATATATATACTATGTCGGTTTGGTTTGAGTTCGGTTTGACTTTTCTTTGGTTAACACCAAACCAAACCAAGAATGATCGGGTTTTTTTTTCTAACGTCAAACCAATCAAACCAAACCACAATTCAATTTTTTTTCTCGCTTTGATTTGATTCGTCGATTCGATTTGACTTGACGGTTTGGTGTGTACACGCTAAAGTAATGTCAATCTCAAAAGTTTTGTACTTAATGTGTACACATTACAATTATTACTATGCGTTACATTTATTATATTAGTGGTTTGTTAGTTCTTATACTCTTGATTAATTTTAAATGTTTCTCCATTATATTGTCTACGTGAAAAATTGGGTTACATGCCACATAAATGTTTCTCTTTTCAAATGTATTGAAAAGTTCATTGCCTCTATTCCTTTCCCCACATATTGATGGTATATATGTTCAAATTTCTTTTCTAGATGTGAAAGATTCATACATAAAAGTACTCTCTCTCTCTCCAACAATACTTGTTCACTATTAACTTGACACATTTATTAAGAAATTAATATATAATAGGTGTAGTTTTACTATATCATCTTTTGAATATAATTAATTCATTGCTTTGAAAAATGTATTGGGTAATAACTATAATAAATAACTAAGGGTAAAATGGATAGAACTGGATAAATTATTCATTGATTTTTCAAACTGAACAAGTATTGTTGGACATCTAATTTTATTAATATGGACAAGTATTGTTGGACGGAGAGTAGAATACTAAGGAGTTAAACCTAATACTCCTAATATATATAGTTGACTTTGAATGGATGTACAATTAATAAATGTGATGTCCAATAAACTTAAATCTATATCATGAATGTTCAAAGTGAAAAAAAGAACAATATTACACCTTTCTTTTTTTGAAACTTGACTATTAGATGTGATTTTGTGACCAACTCAGAATCTCGAGGTTATGGATTTTTTGAATTAAGATATTGAATCATGAAACAAATATCATCAATAGTTCCATATACTTACCTTGTTTTCATTCATATATTTATGATTTAATCAAAACATTGAGTTTTCCCGCAATTGGACAACCAATTGTTGGATTTAGAGGTGAGAGCGGATAAGCCAGAGGCGGATTCATCATTTAAAAGTCATTGTGTGCATATTTCAATTAACTTCGAGAATTTGTATATTAAAAGAGAGTTGACCAAAAATTCTTGTACTCTCTCCGTCCATTTTTACTTGTCCACTTTTGACTTGGCACATACCTTAAGAAACAATAAATAGAGGGTTGATTTTACTATATCACCCTTTGGATATAATAAATTTTTTGCTTTGAAAAATGCAATGAGTGATGTATTGTATTTAATACCAAGGATAAAATGGGCAAAAATAGGTAAAATATATTTCCATTGATTTTATAAACTAAACAAGTATTGTTGGACATCTCAAAATAGAAAAGTGGATAAGTAAAGATGGACGAAGAGAGTAATAAATAAATTAAAAAAGAATAAGAAGTTAACCCTATCACATTCATTATTTCTTGTATATATATAAGTTGAAAAAACTGCAGATTATAACAAGCCAAATATATATTGTATTTATCAAACTCCCATGCTTTTTTAGGATGTCAAAGCCTTCATCATGGCTGCCTATACTCTTCTTGTTTGCTCATCTCATTGAAGCTTCTCAAGCTGATCTTGGAACTGCCAGCCGGTATAACCCACCATACACACGTAAGTTTCATTCAAATTACATCTCTCATATTATATTGCTTCGTATTTTAATTTCTCTTCGCTCATAAAAAAGGCAGTTAGGTGCAAGAAACATTTCGGATACGTTCATTCAGGTTGGGAGAAAGTGGCACCCCAAGGGGTACTGTACGTAGACGGCCTACCTCAAGGGGTATAATGTAGGCAACATATTGTATTTGTCCATATATAATATAGTTTTCTTACAATATTATAGAGACCGACATGAATAGTACTGAGAATTCATGTAGTCGACTTCCCTAATTATTTGATGCGTTTTATTCAGACCCCCCTAAACTAATACCTGATCCTAATAATTACCATGTACTTGACTACTCCCTCCATTCTTTTTTATTTGCTCCGTTTGGGTAGTGTTTATATTCCTAAATACTTGCTCCTTTAGTCTTTCAAGAATATTTTGAACAAAATCATTCTATTATGCCCTTGTTCTATATATGTGATCATTATTGATTTGTAAATAGGTATAAAATTTAATTAGGGGCATATTGGTAAAATTACTTTTAATTTTTTAGGAGTAAGAATTTTATTAAGGGGTGTGCCCAATCTAAATGGAGCAAATAAAAAGATTTAGATAAACCTCTTAAAGAATTAGAAGGCCTAGTATACTGCGATGTGTGATTTGATCGAAATTCAGATTTTATAGACTCGGAAGGAAAAACTGTCATCCCAGTCAATCCAATTGGGATGCCCTGGACCTGACGATGGAGGGAGTATTACACAATGTCTTAAATACCCATTGACTTGGCTTTTCTATAATCCACTTTAGCTTAAAAATTAGTCAAATTAACTCTCGTGTTTTGTCAACGACAGCGACGGCATGTTTTGGAAATGATCCAACACAATTCCCATCAAGCAACTTCTTTGCAGCAGCAGGAGAAGGTATATGGGACAATGGAGCAGCATGTGGGAGACAATATTTGGTCAGTTGCATTAACTCAGTGTTGCCTAAAGCCTGTAAACAAGGAGAGACAATTCAGATCAAGATTGTTGACAGAGCAAAAACATCAAAATCTAGACCAACTAAGGAAGGAACCACCATGGTTTTTTCTAGTGCTGCTCTTTCTGCCATTGCTCTTCCACATACACCTTCTCTCAATATTGATTTCCGACAGTAAGTATATTACCATACTATATCTCATTAATTTTATTTGCTAAATTTACGTTGAAACGACATTTGGGTGTATAAAATATTCCGCCTCCAAAGGGTGTAGTGTAGATAGCCTATCGCCCTAGCTAGCCATCAACAGGATTTAGTGACGGAGACTAGTTCGTTGCTATTTCCTTTTTCTTTTCTAGTGATAAGCATTAGTGATGGGATAAGAGTGAGTTGTTTGGATGATAAAGAGTGGAAGCTAGCTCCTAAGGAGGGGTAAAGAAAGCATTGGTGAGTGATTCCCAATTTGAATCATAATAATCTCACAAAGTTGGGTATGAGAAAGGTAGAATATATGCAGACCTTACTCTTACCTTAGAGATCCTTGGCTCAAGGATTTTTTTTTTTTTTTAACCAAAATAAGTATTTACAAATCTAAAAGAATAATGAATTGGCAGAATAGTACTTCCTCTGTTCACTTTTACTTGTCACTGTTTCGTCTTTTGAGGTCAGTCTGCATGAATTTTAACCAATATTTTAAGATATATTTTTTCATAATATTAATATGAGAAGGATTGTAATTTATACTAGCATTTTTCGTATAGTTTTCGATCATATAAATTTTAAATTCAAAATATTAAATTATACATTTTAAAATATTAATTAAAATCCATGCAAGTTGACCTCAAAAAAAGAAATAGTGTCAAGTAAAAGTGAAAGGAGAAAGTAATTTGCACAATATAGGTTTAAAATCTTGATCTGAATTTGGCGGAAGTACGATGATACACTTTTACTGCATATAGAAACTTTTGGTAATATGATTTAAAACTCAATTTATATATTCTACTTTAACTTTCTGTGACAAACATCGATATGATATCAAGTGAAAAATAAATAAATATCTAAACTGCATTGATTTTGTTAAAAAAATAAAAATAAAATTATAACAGTACTACTATATTACTAAATGAAATTTATTATGAAGCTCACGGATATGAACTGTACTTTATTTGTTATTGCAGGGTGTAGAAGTATTGGTGGAGGACGTGGGAGTCACATTCTATTATATTCTGACTTATATTATATCTTTGGCATATATTCTAGAAAATGAATCTTTGATTAATCCGTCAGTTTTTATTAGTCATTGACTAATTATACGTTGAATAGACAAAATTTGTCAATAATGTAAACGAACAAAAAATATGATCGACTGATTAGCCGCTTTTTTAGAAACTTGGACACCTTCATCTGCAGGCAATTAAATGTTTTTTCACTAATTTATCCTTGAAAAGAACTGGTTTTTATAGTATTAAAATAAATAGATAATGCGGTCACCATCAATGCATTCATTGAAGAGAAATATTTTCAGTTGATGTTGTGCAAGTTTGCAAATGTGAATTCAGACAGTTTGACTTTTAAAATTAGAATATTTTATTTGTCTTCGTTTGATCTTATTTGTGAACTCTGATTTTTTTATTTTTTTTTTCAGATTTAAATATTTGATTCGGATGCTACTTTGATTTCTTAAAAAAAAAATTTAATGGAAAAAACTTACTTAAAAACTAGAAAAGATAAGATTTGGCTTGAAATTGTGGATAAAGTAGTTTTCACAATTAAAATGAAAAAAATAGGTCTTTTTCGACAAAGGGTTAAGTGTTTGCAAAATATGGGAATCAGAGACTATGACTGCGTTTGACTAAATTATTGATTTTCCAAAGTTTCCTGAACTGGTAGTATCTAATTTCATAAGATGCTGGCCATCGATAATAATAAACATAAAGGAAACTACAAAATAAAAGGCACAAATTGGAAAAAGAAATTTGGCATCCATGATGACTCTTATATTTTGTTCATCTGTTTATTTTTTCTTGTCATGTTTTTACTTATTGAAAGTCAAACTATATAAATTTTGATCAAAATTTTAACAAATATTTTTTGTTGGATTCTAACTGTATTATGAATAAAAAATGGAGGAAATTTTTTTTCATCGTAGTAATATTAGAAGGATTGCCACTTATTTCTCGTATAGTTTTTGAACATATAAATTTAAAATTTATAATATTAAATTAATCTAATTTAATTTAATTTTGAAGATCAATCAAATTGACTTTCACGAAGCGCAACATGACAATAAAAGTGAACTGAGAAAGTATATGCAAAATGTACGAAATATAATACATCGAAAATATATATTGGATGATGTTTCATGTAAGTTTGCCATATGCATGGATGGGCAAAGAAAGTTGCCTAATTGGCTACACCTAATTGACGAATAGTTCTAAATTGGAACCATGCTTATTCAAAACTATTTAAGTTTTGTTTGGTCAAGCAACCTCCAAGTCAACTTCAAATAGAAAAGTACTTCATATATATCTTCTCCTTTAAATTTTTTTCATTGTCTGCATTAACCTCCTTCGTTTATTATTGTTATCCACATCTTTCAATGATTGAGAGACTCTCTTCTCTCTCTTTCCAAGTCTTGTCTTTTCTAGAATTCTAGTTTCTAAAGTGCTAGAATGAAAGAACGTATAGAGGTACTCAACTAAGCTTATAACTCGATCAAATTGATTTATATTTGATAAAGAATTAAAGTGTTTATAACCAAATCAATAATAAGTTATAAATTGGTGACCCCGCACTCATCACTTTTTCAAATTATAAACTACAAACAATTAAATAAACATCTCGCAAAAATTACTTAGGAAAAAAATATGAAGATAAAAATTGGTAGGCACTTGTAAATAAATATAAGGGGGCAATCGAGTCAACACCATAAATTAAAGAATTGAATGTCAGCTGCCGTATGTTACCTTCAAAAAGTTAGCGTCACAACTCACACCACTCTAAATTATCGCCAAAAGCTAAAGCCGTAATTAATAATTACTCCTAATACGTCGCAATTTAGGTGACATTCTTTTTAAAAAAAATCTATGTTGATAAAAATATTATTTTTTATAATTGAAAATTATTTAAATTTAATCTTTTTTTTTCTATTTTGATACTCCCTCTATTCCATAATAAGTGAATTGTTGAGGTAATGCATACCTATTAAGAAAATTAAATTAAGACATAAGTTAGACATTACTTTCCATTTTTGCCCTTTTTAATTATTGTTAAACTACTCTTGAAAATTCAAAACATTGATCATGATAACAACTTACAAGAAAATAATTCAAAATAATAAATATATAAGAGCAATTAAGTTTCTTGAACTTATCACATAGGAAATCCAAATGAAGGGTAAAAATGAAAGAAAATATCATCATTACTCTTGAAGATTGAACAATTAAGTTAATTTGAACATTAAAAAATGCCTCAACAATTCACTTATTATAAAATAGAGGGAATATGATTTATAGTCATACAAATGATCAAAGAGTGATTATAAATTTCAAAAATCTATTGTCATGATATGACTATTCCTGCTATTTATCTACTAGCCATGTTTGCAGTCCCAGCCTAATCTAGTTATGCTTCTTTTTCAGCTTTTCGTAATTTCAATTTAATCCTTGTAATTTTCCATTTCTTGTAACGACCAGGACACGTGTCTTTGATACACGTTAGAAGTTGTTGTCATTATCCTTTATATTAGTTGTGATTGTACTGAAAGGAATTTTATCGAATATATGAAAATCAATTTCTTCTCCCATTTCTCTCTTCTTTTCTATCACTTTTCCTTCCTCTGCTAATTTCTTCACGAATTGAGCTTCCAGATAGTTCAATACGTAACATTGGTATCAGAGCTCTCACGTTCCTGGGAGTGGGGTCAACAATGGCAGACAATCAGAAGTTCAAAGGCATAGAAGACGGCATGAAGAAACTGGAGACCCAACTGCAAGCTATGTTTCTTGACAATGCCAAACGATTCGAAATGCTAGAATCGAACCAAAATCAGTTCTCAGCACAACTACAAGAGACCAACAAGAAGTTGGAATTGATTATTTCGCAGCTCGAAGTAGTAAAAAGGGTTGATGCTACTCAGCCAAGTTCCTCTCCATGTTCTAGGGCATCGATTGCTCAAGGACCTTTGGCCTTCTGCGAACATGGCCAAGCTTCCAACTCATGTGTTCAAGTATCTCTTTCATCTACATCTACTAGCTATCCAGTAGGTAGAGGGTTCACTTTTCCTCCGGTTTTAACTCCACAAAATTCGTCTCTTATTTCGACCACTATTTCATTGAATCCTATGGTTCCATTGACATCCATTGTTCCCCTATTACCGATACCACCTCTAAATAACCCTCCTTTGCTTCTTTTGCCTACCCAACACAATTCTGTTCTTACCCAGGAGCCTGTTTTCTCTTCTTTTAAGGCTAAAATCAATTTTCCAGAGTTTAACGGTTTCAACCCTAGAGGTTGGATCAGGAAATATGAGCAGTTCTTTGAGATATTTCAAATCCATGAACAAAACAAAATGAGCTACATATCCGTGCACATGAAAGAGAAGGCGGATGTGTGGTTTGATAGCCACATATTGGAGAAGCGAGGCACCAATTGGCCCCTATTTTGTGTAGAATTCTATAGAAGGTATGTCAATGTCAATCCTTTGGACATTGTGGATGAATTCAAAAACCACAAACAAACAGGCAGCGTAGAGAGCTATCAGGAGAATTTTGATGAGCTCAAGGCCTATATGCTACTAGTAAATCCTTTACTGAATGAAACTTATTTCATTTCTAGCTACATTAGAGGGTTGAAGTCTGAAATTAAGTCGTTGGTTGGTATGTCAAACCCCACATCACTAATGGATGATTTTGAAATTGCTAAGTCCTATGAGTCTTCTTTTAAAACCTTAGCCAGATCTCTAACCCCTAGAAAACCTCCCTATGCCCAAAACCAGCCAAGTTCCAGAGTCGTTGTCCCTTACCAAGGAGCCACATCTTCTCAACCCAGAGTAATTATTCCTTATTCAGGCCCCTACCAATCTCACCATCCGAGACCATATAATTCCATACCAATAACTCCCTTCAAACCAAACCCCTTATTTGATGAACTGAAAGATAAAGGGCTTTGTTATAGGTGCCATGAGAGGTACTTTTCGGGTCACCAGTGTAAGCCCAAAATCTTGAATGTTATCACTTGGGAAGGTGCTGAACAAGAACACCACTATAAACTGTTCAAGAGGAGGGGGAGGCTAGTGGAGTTCCAGTTGAAGAGAAAACTATCGAGGAAGAGGAACAAGGAGTTGAACTTTCCATATCCTTATGTGTAGCTCTGCGAATTGGTAGTTCACCCTCCACTGTGAGGATTTTGGGATTTGCTAAGAAGGTTCCCTTAATCATTCTGGATCTACTCATATCTTTGTGGATCCTCAGGTGGTTAAAACCTTGAAGCTAGAGGCAATACCTTACACTTCTCCTAAAAAAATGAAAGTTGCTAATGACAAAAACATGAATTGTGGAGGCGATTGTCCTCAATTCTGGTGGAGAATGCAAGACGATATCTAGAAGGTAGATCTAAGGTTCGGCTATCATCAAGTGAGAATGTTGCCTGAGGATAAACATAAAATTGCTTTTAGGACTCACCATGTATGGCAGTTTAGAGTAATGCCCTTCGGGCTTACTAATACACTTGTAACTTTTCAATCCCTGATGCATCAGGTTTTGGATCCATATCTAAGGAAGTTCATTCTAGTATTTTTTTTATGACATACTTATCTATAGTAGGTCATTAAAGGATCATTTGTGCCACTTACAAGTGGTGTTACAACTATTGAGGGATAACCAGTTATTTGCCAATAAAGCTAAGTGTGCTTTTGCTCAACCACAAGTGGAGTATTTAGGTCATATCATATCTGGCCATGGTGTGGGAACTGATCCTAATAAGGTTAAAGCAATGGTCCGAGGGCCTGTTCCTAAGACTCTTAAAGAGTTAAGAGGTTTTCTTGGTTTAACCGGGTACTATAGAAAGTTTGTCAAGAACTATAGCCTACTCAGCAAACCCTTAACTGCTCTACTGAAGAAAGAAGCCTTTGAATGGAATGATAAAGCTGCTAAGGCGTTTAAAGAACTGAAGATAACTATGTCTTCTGCTCTCTTACTCATCTTGCCAGATTTCAATAAGCCTTTTGTGGTGGAAGTTGATGCATGTAGGACTGGAATTGGCGTTGTACTTATGCAAGGAGGGCAACCATTGGCTTATCTTAGTCAAACACTTAACAAGAGTCATCAGGGGTTGTCCACCTATGAAAAGGAACTGATTGCACTATTGATGGTTGTGGATAAATGGAGGCACTACCTTCACCCTCACCACTTCATTATTAAAACTGACCATTTTAGTCTTAAATTTTTATAGGAACAAAAGATCACCATTTCCCTTCAACATAAGGGATTAACTAAATCGATGGGCTTAAGCTATGAAATCCACTATAAAAGAGGAGTTAAGAATATTGTTGTTGATGCATTATCCAGGATACAAGACAACACTGTGTTATCTCTCAGATGAAGCCCAAATGGATGGAGGAGATATGCCAAAGTTATGACGGGGATACTAAAGTTATAACCCTCTTGGCTCAAGTGTCTATAGATCCTGCTACAGTGGATCATGTGACTTTACATCAAGGCCTTCTTAGGATCAAAGACAAGATTTGGATGGGTAACCAAACTGAATTGAGGCATCAGTTGGTGATCAATATCCATTCATCTGGGCTTAGAGGAAACTCGGGAGTATCAGCAATATTTCAAAGGATCAAAACTATATTCTATTGGCCAAAGATGATTGATGATATCAAGAAGGTGGTACTGGAGTGTGAAGTTTGCCAGAGATGCAAAGATGAATAGGTGGCGTATCCTGGACTCCTTTTAGCCTTACCTATACTTGATAAACCATGGGAGCACATAACCATGGACTTCATTGAAGGTCTTCCAAAATCAGAAGGGAAAAATACCATCTTTGTCATTGTGGACAGATTCAGTAAGTAGGCCCACTTTCTATCACTTCCACATCCCTTCAATGTTGTACAAGTTGATAGATTGTTTATGGATAATGTGTTCAAACTCCATGGATTACCACAAAGCATTGTGAGCGATAGGGACAAAGTATTCTTGAGCATTTTCTGGAAAGAGTTGTTTAAAGGCTTGAAAACTGAATTGAAGTTCATTTCTGCCTATCACCCTCAGACTGATGGTCAGTCTGAAAGAGTGTGTTGACAACCAATTTTGATCTCCCGATATCCTCCCAGACTGCTATTTTATCAAAAAATATCAGTTTTGAATTTTTAACTACTATTTTGGTATCAAATAAATTCTGACATTTCGTATTTATGATTTTTTAAAGTATGCAATTTACTTTTAGCATTTAATTCTTATTCTTCATATATAATATAAAATTTACTAATTTAAATATAATATTTTACATAATTTTATAAATATTTATTAAATTATTTTCGCAAATGTGCATACTCATAATTTACAAACACATAGTCTGTTATTATTATTATTGTTGTTATTATTATTATTAATATAAATTTTTCTTAAAATTCGTATTCATAATTTATAAGGTGCATAATTTATTTCAAATTATTATTTATCATCAACTTTAAATAATATATTACGTATCATTGATTTTATATACGTAATTTATTCATAGTTAATTTAAGCATAACGATTTTCATAATGATTCATTTTGTTATTGTTATAGATTTTATTATTATAGTTATTAAATAGCAGTCTAGTTTAATTTTTTGATTTATTTATTTTCTAGCCACTTTGTACCCAATTCTTGTCAATTTTAGCCTAAATTGAGTTTAATCTGGCCTAATTTTAAATTCCAATCAAATTCTAATTGACCCCAATTTAAATAAATCAATTTTTGACCAATTCTTGCAATTTTAAATCCCAGCCGTTGATCAAAATTGATCCAACGGCTGAGATTGCTTCCCCTTTCTTTCCTTTTAATCCAAAAAATAACCCTAAACCATTTTCTTTTCACTCACAGCCGCACCACCCCACATTCTCTCTCAACCCCCTCTCTCTCTCACCACCGGCGACCCCCACCGGTGGACAGCCTCCTCACCGGAACTCCACCACCAAGTCAGCAGCCTCAACTTCAGTCTCCTCACACACACACCAGCCACACCCCCTCTCCCTCATCTCTCTCCCCGCTTCTCACCATCGCCGGTCATCGTCGACCGGCGATCCCTCAAACAGCCGCCTCCTCCATCTCCGTTCACAACCACTTCTCCGCCAGCGAGCAAACCACCGGTAAACTCCCACCGGTGCCGCGACCCTCACTTCCCTTCTCCAGCCACCCCGATCTCTGTCATCTCTCTTCTCCCTCTCTCACCCGATCCCCTTTTCTCTCCCCATCGCCCTTTCTCTCACTCTCTCGTCTCTCTCGATCTCCCTCAACCACCATCTCCGGCAACCACTAGACCTCGACCACCACAATACCCGCAAAACAGCTGCCCTCCTCATCTCCCTCTGTTTTAATTTACTTTTCTGTAAACTGTCCACTATTGAGATGGAAAAGATTCCATCTTTCGAAAGAGGCAGTGATGATATTGCTAATTCTGGACTGAAAAATCAGGGCATGGAGAAAGCCTTACTCGTATATGGTAGGGTTCAAATCCGGGTATCGCTTTATGTTAATTATGTTAACTTTAAACTGATATATGTTGTGTCGAATGTGATAATTTGAATGTTCTCCTCGTCTGATTAGCATTAAGTTGTGTGACATCTTATACTTGGTAAGCTTTGGTTCTTATACCGTTAATGATTGACTCCAGTTGCTACTAATCTCTTGCCTTTTAGGACAACTTTAGTACTTTGACTATTTATGGTAGATTTGATTCATTTCACTCCTAATTGAGAGAATTGCTTTGTTGATTGGTGTTTAACTATTTCAAATTATTGTGGCAGCTTTGCTACTTGATCGTATATGGTGCTTGTCTTGTAGTCTACCCATTGATTTTTATCTTCTTTTGTTATCTATGGCAACTTCTCCTCTGTTTTGATTTCCCTTCCCTTTTAGTCTCGGACAACCTTATTACTTAGTTGTCTATGTCAACTGTGAGCTGTTTATTTGAATTTTGATTGGATTATGATTAAGGAAAAGAATTTCCTTGATTTATTTTCTTCCCTTTACTAATATACCTTATACTCATTATATAAAGAGGGTTAGTCTATTATTAGGAGGACAGGATTCACATCCCCACTCCTCTTAGACAAGTTTTGGGTCCTGCTTCTAAAGACTTTTAAAAATCACTCTTTGATAGTATTACTCACTTTCTATTGACTGGAAATTACTTACTGTGGCTGGAAAGGCTGGTTTCCTAGTATCTCTTATTGCTTTCGCTACTAACCGGTTAGTCTCCCATTGAAGTAACTTCAATTCCTAATATGTTAGTTTATTGTAGTCTTATTTTTCTCCCATAGTCCTGAATATTGAAAATCTTGGATGTCTTGAGCATTATCTGCAATGTAAATAGGTTTTCTCTGTTGGTTTTTGGTTGCCCTTTTCTTTGTTTATGTGCCTATGTGCAAGAACTTAAGTATCTTATTTGAAATCTGTAATATGAAATGCCTCGAAGAGGTCCTTTGTTTATGTGTTTGAAACTTAGACTATGGGCACTTTGTTAGCTATATTACGATACCCTTTTTGGAAAATTTATGCTGCCAGTCCATATTTTGTATCTATGTTTGTTTTGTTTCGACAGGGACTTGAACATAAGTTCAAACTACGAAGAGTTCGCCTGGATTGGGCAAATCTTGATGGACAACTTTGCTAGTTTAGATACGACTGACACCCTATTTATTTTTCTTATATAATTTGTAATAATTTGTATTCAACACATTGATGTAATAATAATAATTAAGGGAGCTGCTCGGGGTTGGGAAATTATGTGCTAAGTGTTTAAATATTTTTCAAACTTTTTTTTTTTTTAATTCTCTCACAAACTCATATTGTCATTCATCTTTTTGTAACTTTCATTTCTTATAACTAAAACCACTGCTTATGGTTTTTAACTACTTGAATGAAACTTTGTTTTTTCATTCGTTAGTTATACAAATATTTCTCCTAACAAATAGTTAGCAAGAGGTAAACAAGGAATTACGAGGTCTAATTCCCAAGTTTAAAATAAGCCGACGCATCCCCGGGAGTACCACTTACCAAAGTTTTCAAAATGGAGATTACGTGTATCTATACATAAATATTATTTTGCGTATATGTTCTAAAACTCAAAATTTTCAACTGTTTTTTTAAAAAAAATGCTAATATTATTATTTTATAATTTAAGACCGACCTCCAATTAAAAATGTTACTAAGGTCAAAATGAGCGCGATTATTAATATCGTGGCATCATTCCTATAAAGCAACAAATATTTTATTTCTTCTGAGAAAATAAAACACTCTTGATTTTACTTAAATTTTGAATAATTTTAGTCCATTAAATTAAGTTATTCACTATGTTATTTTTTATTCCTTTACTTGTTTGGGATAGTTAGTTCAATTTCAGTTATTAATTAGCCGATTTTCCTACATTTTCATCTCAATTCTCTTTTCTTGTTTATCTAATATCCTTCAGGTTGATTTAGTTTCCATGTCCTTACTTTAATGAACGAGTTTGCATGCTTAACTACTTTATCATTTAGTTTCATATTAATCAGGTTAAAGTGGATTTTCACCAAATTTATTTATTTATTTATTTAAAAAAAATAATAATTATTTCATCACTTAATTATTTAAATTAGCGTATTAAGTGCAATCGAGCCTCGTTTTCACTTAGTTTAAAAAATAATAATTAAGTTTGCATGTTAACCTCCTTTATCATCTAGATTGATATTAATTAGATAATACTGGATTTTTTTCTAACTTATTGGTCTGTTTTAAATAAGTATTTTTCATGACCTATCACCTAGTTAATCCTAAAGGATTAAAATCAATCGACCTTTGCTTATCACATAGAATTCCCCACGTAATATATGGATTCGGTCGGGATCCATATTTGTGGACCTCGAAAGGTGCCTAACACCTTCCTTTCGAGGTAACTTGAACTCTTGCCCGAATTTCTGGTTGACGCAGGCTAATAATTAAAATAAGTTCGTAATTAGTAGAATGGTGCCCTAACGCACCTTAATTCGTTAGGTGGCGACTCTTCACTCTAAATAATCCCAAAAAGAGTTTGTCACATCGGATCCCGCTTTTCGCGAGAAAAATGGGGCGCGACAGAGTGAACAAATGTTTGGAGAATTACCTCAATTGTATGTGTAGCTATAAGCCAAGTGATTGGCACAAGTGGCTTTCTCTGGCTGAATACTGGTACAATTCTAACTACCATACTTCAACGAAAATGTCTCCATTCAAGATACTCTATGGGTATGACCCACCTCAATTGTCATTTGAGCTTGTAGCTCAATCTAAAGTAGAGGTTGTTGATCAATGGCTCCAGTAGAGGCAGATTATGACTAAGGTTTTGAAGAATAATCTGGAAAAAACTCAACAAAGAATGAAGTTCTATGCCGATAAAAATAGAACTGAAAGGGAGTTTGAGTAGGTGATTGGGTGTATTTGAAACTCCAACCATATAGGCCGACTACTGTGGCTATAAGAAGTAATCTCAAACTTACTTCTAAATATTATGGGCCATACCAAGTCATCAGGAAGATCAGTTCTGTAGGATATGAGCTACAGTTGCCTCTTTCAGCAAAGATACATCCAGTTTTCCACATTTCTCAATTGAAGAAGAAGGTTGGTTCTCATGTAACTCCTGGATCCTCCTATTTGTTCTGCTGATGGATAACCACTAGTTGAACCCGTGCCAATTTTGGATAGAAGAATTGTGAAACAAGGTAATGCTGTTGTGGTGCAAGTCTTAGTGCAATGGGCTAATCTCCTTCCAGAAGAAGCTACTTGGGAGGATTACCATTTTCTACTGTCTCAATTTCCTAACTGTGACCCTCGAGGACAAGGATCTTAAGGGGGATAGATTTTCATGATATGAGCTATTCCTGCTATTTATCTACAAGCCATAGTTGCAGTCCCAGCCTAATCTAGTTATGCTTCTTTTTCAGCTTTTCGTAATTTCAATTTAGCCTTTGTAATTTTCCATTTCTTGTAACGACCAGGACACGTGTCTTTGATACACGTTAGAAGTTGTTGTCATTGTCCTTTATATTAGCTGTGATTGTACTGAAAGGAATTTTATCGAATATATGGAAATCAATTTCTTCTCCCATTTCTCTCTTCTTTTCTATCTCTTTTCCTTCCCCTGCTAATTTCTTCACGAATTGAGCTTCCAGATAGTTCAATACGTGATATCTTTCTTTCTTTCTTAAATTTTGTGTCAAGCTAAATGTGCCACATAGTAAATTGAAGGAAGTACTGCAATTTATCCTCCATTCACGTGGTGAAATGGTAGTGATGGTACATGCACGCGGGCCTCAAAACTTGGTAAAGAGTGTGCGTGGAAGTTTGAGTCATCTTCAAAGCATAAAGAGTGGATAGCAAGTTCAGTGATAGGCTTCTCCACAATAAACAATAAGCCTCCATTTACAGTTTACGGATATAGGTGATTTTGAACTTTTGACTCCACTTGCTTCACGAGCAAATTTTGAAGGTTGAAAATTACATTGGTTTTGTCTATTGATTAAGCATGGTCAAAAGTTAAAGGTCACCCATCTCCTAGACCATTCTTGTAAATCACCCCTGTTTATTATCATTTCATAAATCATTATTTTATGACTTTCACAATTCAAGAACAAATGTAAGCATTTAATTAACATTATACTTCCTTATAAAGAACGATGAGATTTGCCAGTGGCGTTTGCTTTCAATGAGTTTGTGGAAGAAAAAAATCGCAGAACTTTTTCAAAAATTAAACCAAACATTATAAAAGAAAAGTCTTCCAGTGTACACAAAAACTGGAAAATGCAGGTGGAGTAATTTCAGTTCTTGCAAAAATAGAAGAAAAAAAAACTTATTTAGACATGGTGCTTGATTTAAAAATAATGTTTTAGTAGAAAAATTCATCGGTTAACCTACCGACGATATTGAGTTACCAATGCTTGCCACCAGCTTACTAGTGATATTGTTCGCTTTTGGCCTTGCGAAGTTTGCGTAAAGTGTTGCAACAAGAAGTCTAATTTTCTAGATTTTTCATGAATTAAGTAGAACCTAGAATTTGTTCTGCCTATAAAAATTCCATCATTAGATGTCAAGCAATCCCCTTTTTCTTTCTCTTAAAAGTAACTGTTCCCACATTCAAAAGTTAAAGGTGGCGGAGATGAGAATGTTGCGAGGGATGTGTGGACTTACTAGGAGAGAGAGGATTCGAAATGAGAGTACTAGTATTCGGGAGAAGGTGGGAGTGGCCTCGGTAGATGACAAGATGAGGGAAGTGCGGTTAAGGTGATTCGGACATGTGATGAGGCGGTGTACGGATGCCCCAGTACGGAGGTGTGAGAGATTGGCTATGGATGGCTTCAAATGGGGTAGAGGTAGGCCGAAGAAATATTGGAGGGAGGTGATTAGACATGACATGCAGCAGCTACAGCTTACTGAGGATATGACCCTAGATAGGAACGTGTGGAGGGAGCGAATTAGGGTTGAGGGTTAGTGGGTAGGAGCGCATCCTGGCTAGTAGGAAGGTGTGCTTTGTTTGCTTCTGTGCATGTAGTCGTAGTGTCAGGCGTGTGTCTTTTAGTTCCTTGTTCGTGGTGTTTTGGTGATGTTTGGGATTTTTGGATAAATTGTGCATCGCATTACTCTATAGGTATCCTGTTTCTTTTATTTTCTATTGGTGTGTTATCCCCTTTGTGTTTGTTGTTTTTATGTTTTTCTTATACTGTTATTTGTCCTGAGTCGAGGGTCTATCGAAAACAGCCTCTCTACTTCGTCCGAGGTAGTGGTATGAACTGCGTACATCTTACCCTCCCCAGATCCCCTTTGTGGGAATACACCGGATATGTTGTTGTTGTTAAAAGTAACTATTTGTTTGGAACAGGGAAAAATACATGGACCACAGGCTCAAGTGTCAAAGTTTTCCTCTTCCTTCATTGGTTTGTGAATGAGAGAAAGAAAACTCACTTTTCCCTGGATTCCTGGTTAATGTAAAGTTAAAAATGTTACTACAACTTTAACCTTTCATCTCAAACCACTTGCTCCTTTACAAACAAAGCAAGAAAGTAGACAATTTCACCTTCAGAAACAGCCTCTCTACCTTCCAAGGTAGAGGTAAGGTCTACGTATACACTGTACTCTCTAGACTCCACTTGTGGGATTACTTTGGGCATGGTAGTTGTTGTTGTAACTTCACCTAATTTTTCTTCCAAAAAAAGAAAAAGAAGTGTTTGTTTCTTTTTCTTTTGTATCTTTTCAATGAATTAAGGGAATGGATATTGATTAAGCAAGCTTATTTTGAAAACAATAACACAATACTGCTCTCACATAACCAGTGTGTTGAACTGATTAAACAATCAGCATTACATGATGAAAAATGCATATTAATTTCTAGGGTAAATCATGAATAAGAAATAAGTACATGGATATCAACTCATAGATATTCAGTAATTACCCTCTGAATTCCAAATTAACAACAAGTCAATGATCCTAAACTCGATATCCGAACAACACTTACTTGATCCTCATAACACAATTGAGAGCAAGTAGAATTCCCCATCTAAGCTTTTCAAATAGAATTAGATCAGCTATAGACTAGCTTGAGAATCACAAGGAAACAACAGAACAGCACATGGCAACTGATAAAAGAATAATCACCCGCGATTTTGGGAACACTATACTAAATGAAAGCGCCATTGGATTGTTAGATTTTTGCAACCCTTGGAACATCAACTGGGAACTGGTCGATCTCATCCATCCACGGGTTCTTCTCCTTGGCTGGATTAATTGATCGTAAAGCTTTCCAAACTGCACTGTTACATTTGAACCCTGAACCAAATGCTATCTGCCAAGTTCGGTCTCCCCTCTTGATCCTTCCCTTAGCTTCCGAGTAAGCCAGTTCGTACCAAAGAGAGCTGCTTGATGTGTTTCCGAATCGATACAATGTCATCCTTGAAGGCTCCATGTGCCAGTCAGTGAGTTGCAGGTTTTTCTCTATTTCATCTAACACAGCTCTACCACCAGCGTGAATGCAGAAATGCTCAAAGGCCAATCTAAAATCTGGGATATAAGGCTTGATCTTCATCTTCAGCAGTTTTCTTCCCACAAGCGTGGCAAAGAAAAGCAACTGCTCTGACATGGGAAGCACTAGAGGACCCAATGTAGTGATATTGGTTTTTAAAGTATCACCAGCTACTGCCATCAAATCCTTTGACAGCGATACTCCAACTTTTCCATTGGGATCTTCCATCTGGTAAACACAAGAAAAACACTTGTCATCGGAACCTTTGTGAGTTCTGACAGTATGTACCAACTGGTACTTCGATCTTCTTCGCTCAGATCCTTTGTTGGAGAGCAATACAGCAGCGCCTCCCATCCGGAATAAGCAATTTGGAAGGAGCATGGATTTCTCAGTCCCAAAATACCAGTTCAGGGTGATGTTTTCCATGCTGAGCACCAAAGCATAGGTATTGGGATGGACTTGAAGAAGATCTTTTGCAAGATCGATCGAGATTAAACCAGCACTGCAACCCATTCCACCTAGATTGTAGCTAACAATGTTTCCACGAAGCTTGTAATGGTTCACAATCATTGCAGACAATGAGGGGGTTGGATTAAACAAGCTGCAATTTACTACTAGAATTCCAATATCCTTTGGCTTAACACCGGTTTTAGCAAGGAGCTCATCAATGGCACCAAACATAACAATTTCAGCTTCTTTTCGTGCTTCTGCCATACAAGGATTTGGTGGTACCCTCAGCACAGCTTCAGGGAGATATGTTGATTCACCAAGGCCAGACCTCTCAAGAATTTTCCTCTGGAACTCAAGAGTTTCATCAGGGAACGAACCAGTCAACTTCGACCTCTCCATGAAAATCTTCCTCGTGCATATCCTAGCATCTTCAGGCTTATAGCACGAGAAATTAACAAGGTATACAGGGCGAGGACGGGTTAGGAAATAGAGGGTGGACAAGAAGACCAAAAGGGTAGAACATATGACAACAGATATGAGATTGAACCTAAGCTGCTCCCAAAGAACATACAAATCACTAGGCGAAAACGTAGAGAGTTGAGCAGCAAGGACAATTACTAGAGGGGATAAAAATAGGTACATTCCATGAGTAATGAGGTAATGATAACCAAGTTTCACATACTTCAGCTTCACAGATTGTTTGAAATCAGGAAAGTTTCTTGAATAAGAAGGGGGGTTGTTAACTGGTACTTCTGGTTTGGATTCACTCATTTTGATTCAACTCTAATAACTTGACAGATTATAGGAAGTTCAAGGATACAAAATTGGAATCTTTAAGGTCAAAGGTTAAACACTAATCTAAGATTGACCTATAGTGCAGATTATAGGAATTTCCAAGATTGAATTTTTATAAGGTCTAAGGGTTATAGGAAGTTCCAAGATTGAATTTTTATAAGGTAAGGTCTAAGGGTTATAGGAAGTTCCAAGATTGAATTTTTATAAGGTCTAAGGGTTATAGGAAGTTCCAAGATTGAATTTTTATAAGGTCTAAGGGTTATAAGAAGTTCCAAGATTGAATTTTTCTAAGGTCTAAGGGTTATAAGAAGTTCCAAGATTGAATTTTTACAAGGTCTAAGGGTTTAACAACAACAAGGGGTTCCTAAAAACAGACAGATCTAACAACAAATAGGATTTAAAACCTCAGCACGTCCAAACTTAGAGAACCTCCTGCAAGCAAAAGTAAAACAAAACAAAAAATTTCAATCAGACATCATGCACATTAGCTACATTACAGTCAAACATAAGATCTAGCACAAAACCCAACAACAATAACATAAACAGTGAAATCGCACAAGCGGGGTCTGCGAAAGATAAAGTGTACACAGAACTTACCACTAACTCGTGTATGTAGAGAGGCTGTTTTCGAAAAACCAAAAAAAAAACAAAAAAAACAAATTCTCGAAACCTTAAACAAGAAAAACAAAGAACCCCATTTCAACCAAACCTTAATCTTTGACAGAACTAAAACAAAATTAAGAATTAACAAAACCCCAGATCAAGAACAAACCTTATGTCAACGCAGACAAAACCCCACAACGGAGAAACCTATGAACTGTGTGTATGTGAGAGAGAATGATTATGTGAAATAGATATATAATGAGGTTTACAATAATAAATACTATAATATAAGGAGTGCATGGAACAGGCAGGCAACAATGAGAAATTAGAACAATGTTGTATATTGTACACACACTTGTTTTGTGGGGCAGCCAAGAAAGTTGAGGCGAAGGGGGGGAATAGAAACAGTGAATCTTGAAACGTTGAAACTTCAAAATGGAGGGTTGAGATGTGAAGTTTGTAAGAGAGAATTTTGGACTGTGGCCATGAGCCTATCGAATTTGACCACCCAACGTGATTATGTGTAGTGCCTGGCTGCTACAATCTACAACACCTAGAAAGCAACTTTTGGAATTTTCTTTTCTCTTTTCCAACTTTTCTTGTCCCGCAATAAAATGCAGAATTATTTTATCCTATATTTGATTAGAGGTATTAGTTAGTTTTCAGATTATTTATTCCACCATTTATATTATAGTGATGAGATAATTTATTTTATATATATGATGGGATAACTAATCCCGAAATAGCCGAGATCAATTATCTCGTGATAACTTGTTTCCAATTAAACAACCCATTAAGGTGGGATACAAATAACACTACGATTCCGAGATAAGTTATTCCGGAATGAGTTATCCTATGCATTTTATTCCAACCAAACATGGGATAAGCTCATTCTAAAATTAATCCCGAGATTAGTTATCTCTTATCCCTTATACCAAACGATCCCGTATAGTTATATTAATCGACATAAATAAATTTATCACGATTTTTAAGTCTTAAAAAAGTTGTATGTCCAATGTCGATTATTTTAACATATGATTATGTTAAAGATAATGTTACCTTCTTTCCTGATCTTTAAATTTTAAATTCGTCTCTTTTGAAACAAAGTTAGACGGGAAAATCATTTACATCCCAACTGAAGTGCAAAGAACAATATCTTTGATTCAAACGTTAATTAAGATAACTACTTCATCTGTTTATAGTATTATTTAGTCTTTTGTTGACCTTGCACATCTTTAAAAAGTTTTAATTAGAGGTATATTTTATTAAATTAATTTTATTAATGATATTTTGAACTTTAAATTTGACTTCGCTATAATACTAAGGGTAGAAATGAAAAAAATATACTAATAAAATTCTCTTAATTTTATAAATTGAACAAATAAACTAAAATAATATTTTAATATAGAAGTCATGTAATTTGAAACGAAGGGAGTAGGAAATTATTAATAATCATTTTATCTTTTGTTGTCTATCTAATAAAGCATCATCACCAAAAAAAAAAAATGTAATTTATAAAACTGAAATTCAAGAAATTTTCATCTCAAGGTCATGCTTTCAATAATTAAAAAAATTAAAAAAAAAATGCATCAGCAGATTAATTCTCACGCTTAACCTTGCTAAATGTACAATTTGTTGTCAATTACAATTCCTCGATTCACTCAGTTTAATGATTTTTATTTCAAAATACTGTAGTTTAAAATAGTGAATGTATATCTCCTGCATATTTTTACATGTTTCGTATTTAAAAATCGTGTTTATAACTTCTTGAAAAAGTCAAAACTATGTTTCGTATTTAAAAATCGTGCTTATAACTTCTTGAAAAAGTCAAAACTATGTTTTGTATTTAAAAATCGTGCTTATAACTTCTTGAAAGAGTCAAAACTATACTCCCTCCGTTTTACAATAACTGAATTATTGAGGTAATACAAACCTATTAAGAAAGAAAATTAAAACATAAATTAGATATTATTTTATATTTTTACCCTTTTTAATTAATTGTTAATCCACTCTTAAAAATTCAAACAATAAGTAAATATAAGCAATTAAGTTTCTTGAATTCATCACATAGGAAATCCAAATGAAGGGTAAAAATAAAAATAAAATAAAAATCCAACATTACTCTTGAAGATTGAACTTATTATGGAATATTAAAAAATGCTTCAACAATTAACTTATTATGAAACGGAGGGAGTAATATTTAATGGAGAGCCAACTAATTAAAAGTAAGTGAGTTAATTAAACAAAGTGAGACGAACGATCATATTAAGATTTTCATTAAACCCTTCCCTTTTTTTTTTCCATGTAAATCCACCATTAAAAGAAAAATATTTACATTTAGAAAAATTATGTAGTTCACAGTTTTTATAATTGTTTGTTTAAAATTTGGCAGTTGATTGACAAATTTGGTTATGTTATTATGATAATGATAGCAGAACTATGTTGACTTGGCTAGTGTTCAATTGTTCATACCTAATCATACTTCATAATTGCAATAAGTTTTAATGCTCGTGGGGTTTCTTTGGGGAAAAAGAAATACATACGCATGTTTTTATTACTAGTCATGATTATTGATTAAGAGTGTGTTCGGTGTGGAGGAAAATATTTTCGTTTTTCCATATTTGATTGATTAAAAAAAATTTAAAATACTTTTTTTTAAGAAATAAGTTTTTAAAAAATAAAGAAAGTAAATTTCCTAATGAAAATAAGGAAAGTAAGTTCTAGAAATAGCATTTTATGTTAATTGTGTTTTTCCTACCCTTCAATACACCACATATGTACCTATTCTTGTAGCCCCTATCCCCACCATCCTAGGTCCCCGATCCTATGCTAATCGCTTATAATATTTGTCTAAATTATATATAATATTTTTAAGATAAATTTGTTCGCTTACCAAATACTAAAAGTAAGTAAATAAATCTGCTTATTTTAATAAAAAAAAATATTTTTCGAGAAAATATTTGCCCTTTAATACTGAACACACCCTATATTCAAAAATTCTTCTATGTCTATTCATTTATTTCTAGTGGGTTGAATATCCTTCGTGGATAAGCTATATGATTTGTTATGATAATAAAAACTACTCCTATCAAACTATTCTTATAAATATCAAAATTTACTATAGTATGTACAAGTTATATATTTATTATTATTTATTTTAGTGAGATAACTAATGACATAGTTATATATAATGAAGAGTTGATTGTTGACACCCTTCATCAAAAAGTTATATAATTATATATATATAAAATCACAAATATCCTTGATAAAAAATTTTAATTTCGCCATTAGAGATAAATAATAGTATGGATATCAAAGGAATAGGAGTGAGACGTTGAAATTAGTTGGGTTGTTCAAACGAACAATTCAAAGTCAAATATGAGTAGTTAATTTTTTTGGTTGTCAATCATAAGAAGAAAAGGTGTGACCGCAATAACATATCTTGAAACTTTATACTATATAATATTAATATATTAATCAAGTGTGCATTTGAATATTTGACGATGAGAATATTTGAATAAAGGGATGGCACTAATGAACCGGTACACGGCTCACCTATCCATCCCAACACGGTTACATTCGATGCCCACGCCTCAGTATTTTTGACGTGAAATATATATATATATATATATATATTAAAATTTTAAAAAAAATAACAAATATTACATTTTAAATTATTATTTTAAAAGTATAATAATAATAATAATTTAGTGTGCTAAAAAATTTTAAAAATTGATTTCATCAAATTTAAATTTTAAGTTCGCCTATAATGGTATCCACCACTTAACTAGGCATCATGGCGTGGCGAATCTTGTCACACCCCAATCATATGGTATATATTGTTCTTTATGCTCCAATAAATCTTATGAACTTATTCCTTTGTGCTTAGCTAATTTGAATTATTCTCTATTTTAAATAGCACTTTATTTTCTTTTCCTTTTTTTCAATTTGAGATTTGTCTAAAGTATCATAATTAAGCATTCTTTTTTTAGAAGCTTAATTACTAGTCTAGAAACCGGTCTGCTGTCACTAGTTCTTCATAGTGAGTTTATTCGAATTCATAATATCGATTCAAATTATGTGTTCATGTTCTAAAAATCCTTTAAGATTTTTCAGTATAATAAATTGCACTCACATTGACTCTAAATTAAACAAAGATAATTTATTCAGCAGTAAATATAATTACTCCTTCTGTTTCAATTTGTTTGTCTTAGTAATTATTTGTACAATCAAAGAATATTTTTTTATAATAATTTTTAAAATACTTTTAAAATATTTTAAATTGTTAACGATTGTGATCTATAGTACTTTTATATGGTTTTTAAATATGTAAATTTTATTTCAAAAATTGAAGACTCTATGTCCAAAATCCAAATTCATAAATATTAGTTAGTCTGAACTTCGTGAAGGGGGTATGGTATACGTATAAATCTAAAATAAATCTCCAACCATTCATTAGTAGAAGAGAAAAACAATTAACCCACGACTGCACGATGGTTGTATAGTTGTACTTATTAGGAAACCTGTGCACAGCAAAAATCCTAAAATAATAAAGTTGTCATCTTCATTGATTTGAAAAGTGATTATGATTTGTAATGTAAAGGGATTCTGAAACTTCACCAATTTTAAATCACAAATTTTTTATTTAAACAAGAAATTAAATTAAAATGTAAAAATCCAAAACGAAAAAACGTACAAAATTTGATTTAATTACCTAAGTACTAAAAATGTACTATACATGTAATAAGACTCTACCTACGTCCATTCTTTATAGCAAATCTAAGTTATGATAGTACTCTTAGGGATCGTTTGGTTGGAAAATACGTTGCCCTGGAAATAATTATTCAAAACTAGCTATCCTGGAATTAGTTATCCATTTTCAAGGTGAAATAAAGATAACAGTACAATCCCGGATAATTAATCTCAGGATGAGTTATCCCATGCATTTTATCTCAACCAAACATGGAATAAGCTCATCCTAAAATCAATCCCACAATTAGTTATTCCTTATCCTTTGTACCAAACGAACCCTTGGTTACTAGAAAACGTTACAATCAAATATTCAAAAGGATATTCTAAAAGGATTATTCTCAAATACACTAAGAAAGAAAATGCAAGATATGACATATAATGCGCATAATACTCTTGATGTACTAGACAAATATATATAAGATCTAAATGCATGAAATGAATTTGGAATTAGGCCCATGAGACTTCAACCTTACACAATAGCCTCAAACAAATAAGGAAGCTCCCCAATTCTTTTTTTTTTTGGACCTATGGAAGAATATATTTCTTGTCTAAAGCAAATGTAAATTTTTATTTTTTTTAAAAAAAAAAGACTATTTGAGGATATATTTCTCTCTCTGCACATCTGTTTGTGGGTTGTTATTCGGAACACGACTTGCCAAGCAACTCGAATATTGTTAAATTATTCTTTTAAGCTGAAGCTTCCTCCATATACAATATGAAAATGTCCAGAAGTGAATTTTAGGCCTTTAGTACCCAAAATCTGTTAGGACCGAAATTAATCAGGTGTCATGCAGAAGCTAGCAAAGCAAGCCTCGAAAGATGCCAAATAAAAGAACATGCGAGAAATACACCGAGACACAATAATTTAACGTGGTTCGGTCAATCGACCTACATCCATAAAAGGAGATGAGCAATCCCTACGGCTCTTATTAATTCAGAATCGCATTAGGTAGACCTACAAGAGGTGCTTCCTAAAATTTCTTGATCAAAAGCGTTTTATCCTTTAATGAATCTATTCGGTACAAATCTGAATTATTTAATTAAACTGATGTGTTTGGATATGCCACATGCCTAAACGAACCATAAAAGAAAAAAGAAAAAAAAAAAAAAAAGAAACATTTCGTTTTGTAGCTCTGAAAGATTTTCAATACTGAATATTTGGCACCCGGTGAAAAGTTCCTAGACTTTAATGGAGTAATACTTTTTTTTTTTGGCCAAAAGACAAGTAGAAGAACAAGCAACAATTAGAGTACTTAATTAAAAAGTAATAAAAATGTTTATATAATTACTAACTAAAAGAATCAGGTGATGATCTGGTCCATGTGGAGACAGAAGAGGATATTGATGTTAGAAAATAAAGAAAAATAATAAGTTGTGGATGGAAAATGGCCAGCTTTTGGATTGAAGTGCGAAAATGAGCTGTATGTATATATATAACTTATATATTAATTGAAAAAATAGTCTTTTATATTTAATTGTAAGTCTCATTATATTGTGGCAGACATGATTAAACAGTTTGAAACAAAAAAGGAAAGAAAAAAAAAAAAAAAAGAGACGAGAGCTTTGTTGTTTCACGTGGGATCCTTTTATCAATCTTTGTTTCCAAACTACTGTATATGTCAGGGGCGAACTAAAATTGGTCCAAACATTTTTTTTCCTACTATTGCCCTACTACTTTTGTAACCTTACATCGTTAGGGTCATGGAATAAGTAAAGATATCTTCAAATTAAGTCCTACATTCAAGCTAATCATTCGATATTTCATACTTATTAATTTGACTAGTTCAAATAAGTATCGTGTATGATCCATTTAACAAGAAAGCCTCTTAAAAGGAAAGGGATTTCTCCATTTTTACATCCCGAATTCACTTGGTCGGTTATTTCAAATTCCCGCCGTAGAAAGATCAAAGATTTTTGTTCTTAGAACTCAAATCCGACACCTCTAATAAAGGATAAAGAAACCTTTGCCCTTCCATTTCACCTTACGCCACTATTAGTCATCGATGATCATATAAGGGCAGTCTGATTCACTAAAGCTTCCGCTATCCACATGGTTCAGAGAAGGACCATGCCACAAGGATCTATTGTAATCATTGATGACCATATAATATATGAAATTTCTGGTTTCCTTGACCGACTATTAATTTGATACTATAATGATTAATGCATGATAGTGGTGGACAGAGACAACTGTTTTTCCAGGATTAAATAAGGAGAAAGAAGATTAACAAGAGATTCTTCAGTATATAAAACTAATTTAAGATCTATCAAACACTAATTTTGATTATCAAGTTCTTTCAACATGCTAACAAGTAATCAAAAGATGATAAACATTTCATAGATAATCTTAACATAGATTTAGTGAAATGACATACAGTATCGCACTTCAATATTTACATGGATTTCTAATTAACAATCACATTAGAATCATTACCAAACAAAAATATTAGTGAACCATTGTAACGAATCCGAATTCTCAACTCAACAATCAATACACAAGTAAACGAAATTGATAAACTTTGATTAATATGGAAAGGAAAAATTACAATATGAAGAACGGGAATAGTAGTAGAAGGGGATGAGAGGACTTCGAGAGAATTGAGGATGAGAAACAGTCTTTTGCCTAAGCATAATTACAATTTGCATAACTCTTTCTTTTACACACATTCTCCCTTTTAACCAGATGTTAATGGGCTTTGGGCCTGGATCCCAAATGAAACACTTCAACAATTTGCTCGACCCAATCTCATTCACTACTTCTAACCTGCAAGACCTGGCCGAATTATCTTGGTTCACAACAGCAATAATTTCATGAGTTGATGGAATTATGTCAAAATATTGGTGCATGTTTGTAAATATCGCAAATCATTATCAGTTATCACTATTGGATCAAGCCTGGCCAACTATGTCTATTCATTATCAATTGCGGGGCTGCTTTGGACTATTTGTTCTTGAACCAAAGGTCTATCAAAAACGGTCTCTCTATCTCTAAAGTAGAGGTAAAATTTGCATACGTTGTTCCCTCCATAGTCCATAGACCCCACTTTGTGAAACTACAGTATGTTGTTGATGATGACGACATTGAGAAATTAGATAGTACTTCCGGACCAGTTTCCAGTGTCTGTATTTTTTTCTCTTTTTGCTTTAGACATCTGATTCAAAACTCATTAGCTCGACTAATTTGAAAGGACACCTACTAAGTAAAAAACGCTCTCCATCAAGTTCTTTTTCTTGATAATCATGGTGACCGAACCAGTTTGCGCGCACCTCAACTAATTCCACTGGATACCTGCCACCCCTCCCACCAACAACAAGTACCAGTAACTCTGTCCACCAAAGCTAGAATAGATGAGAAGAAATCACCTAGTATTTGTCTCTGTTGGGAATTGGGAATTGAACCCAAGACTCATGGTGCTCAACCTACTTCATTGAACCTCTAAGCCACACCCTATTTCCTTCACTTAGGGGTGGGCATAAAAACCGGAGAATCGAAAAACCGAACCGAACCGAATTAGTTCGGTTCTTCGGTTTCGGTTCTTCGGTTCTTCGGTTCGGTGTCAGTTTTTTTTTTTGGTATTTCGGTTCTTCGGTTCGGTGTTTGGTTTGAGGGTTTCGGTTCTTCGGTGCACCGAAGAACCGAAATACCAATTAATTAAATTTTTTAAAAAATATTTATATTACATATCATTTTCACATTTATATTAAAAGAAAAGCCCACTAGCACTAGTTGTCAGGCCAGACCCATATATTTCTATTTTCTACAATCTACCCTAATTCCTTATGCACATTTACATTTCTATCTTCTGACTTCTGTTAGTCTGCTGCTGCTATGTTATTATTAATATTTAGAGTGTTGTTGCCATGTTATATTAAGACTTTAAGTATAGCTGCTAGTCTGCTGCTGCTACTGCTATGTTATTAAAATACTAGTATGATTGCTGGTGCTAATTTGCCATTTTTTGGATTTTATAAGAAATTGTGGATATATTTTGATATTTTTATTTCTCACTTGCAACTTGCACCGAAAAACCGAATTAAAAAACCCGAATAAAACCGAACCGAAGTTCAAAAAACCGAACCGAACCGAATTAATTTGGTGCGATGTTCGGTGCTCATTTTTCCAAAACCGAAAACCGAAGAATCGAACCGAACTTTTAAAAAACCGAACCGAAGAACCGAACGCCCACCCCTACCTTCACTTATTGTCTGTGTTTTCAGATTATGGCAGATCAAGTTCACCAAGGCACAAGTCTTGATGTATTGCTATAGCATAGACAGCAAATATGTTCCATCATCAATCTGCTTGCACTGTGCACATAGTTAAGGAAATCCTCATGACTAATTCATTAACAAAACTTGAATGTTTGCATTGCATAGTAAAGGAAATTCTCATGACTAATTCATTAACAAAACTTGAATGTTTGCATTGCATAGTGAAGAAAATCCTTATGACTAATTCATTAACAAAACTTGAATGTTTGCATTGCACTGTACTATTTCTATTACAGGGAAATCATTCAACAGTCATTTTGTTGCACATTATGATACTTTTCTAAAGGAAGAAGAGGGGTGGGGTGGGTGGGGGGGTGGGGGGGTGCATTCCAGTCAAAATTAAATGGGGGCAGATTGCCCATAAATAGCAAAAGCTAGAACCAAGAAGGATCAAAACCTCAGAGATACTGTGAAGGCGTGACCAAGACGACTCAAGAGTAGCTCACACTGTCTGTTTCTTTGTTTGAGTGATGAACTTCGTCAGGACAAAACAGTCTGGTGGGGTAATGTTTGTGTAATAATTTTGGATTTTATCAGTAACCTCGAATCCAAATTTCTTATAGAAATTGATGGCATCTTCATTAATTGTGTGCACATGCAAATAAATATCGCTAACATTCTGCTTGGCACAAAGATCGAGGACATGATTCAACAGCTTTGTACCTGCACCAGAATAAGAAGGTGAACTAAATGGGAAGCAGCTCAATACTATTGAGATGTATCGAGAAAGATGACATCGGCTTGACACAGTCTTGCTATTCACTTTATCAAAGAGTTAGATAACTTATCAGAAGTTTCTGTTTTGTGTGGTGTAAATGCCTTGCAACCAATTTCAATGATTAAACGGAAAGGACAACGTGAAGATTGCTGCCATAATACTAAAATTTTGAGCAGTCAAACTAGAAAAGAATCATGATAATTTATATGGAAACATGAACTTTGAACAAGGAGAGCTGAATAAGAGAGCACTTACCAGTACCTAACCCACGATATGGAGCCAAAACACCCAGAGTCATTATGTAAACACGAACAGGCCCACCTTCCTTCTTCTCAAGGCGACATGCAATTGAACCTACACAGATATCATTGTAATATGCTGCAGGCACAAAAATTAAACACAGTAAGTTCTTTAAAGCACCTTCTGGTTGCGAACCTTTTTAATACTAATATCTATTAATGATGAAAAAAAAATATGTTTAAATTATGATTTCACCCTAGCTTTTATTTTGATTTCAGAAATCATTATATCTGTCTTGAATTTCTCGATCGATTTTGGTCAAAGTACCCTAAATCAATTGACCATATCCGGTACGGATCCCACACCTATATCGTGTCGACATGGGTGCGCCGCCGAAAATGAAGAGTCTGCAAAACTAAACTAAAGACAAGGCTCTAAATTCTTGAAAGTAATTCCCCACTTTCATTGGAAATATGATTAAACTTCAACTCTTCACTCAGTAGTTGTGTCCAAAAAAAAAAAAAAAGAGGCACCTAAATAGTGATGGAGGAGTATTTCTTCGAGCACAGGCCATTTAAATGGTTTTCCATCTTTATACATATCAGAAACAAGCAAAAGAGATGCATGGTGAATGTAGGACATTTAAGAAGAATATACATGCTATGATTTTTTCTAATAGACACAGAGAGAGAAAGAAGATATGTGTCCTTCCCGCTTCTGCCAGTGATGAGCAAAGTGTTTCTCTTTAAGTCCAAAAGAAAAATAAACAGTAACGCACATAAAGTTTCACCAAAAGGAATTCGAGAAAACACTAGTTGTTCTACTAAGAACAGGATTACATTTTGTTGAACTAAATACATGTCCTACAGGGATTGTCCAAAGAACTTCTCCAAAGGAATTTATAAAGGTCATGGGCTACTTACCTGCCTTTTTAAATGTATTTGGGCCGGATGTTCAGATTCTTTCTCATCAGATCAACCAACTTCTGGTAAACCAATCCTAATACTCATAAGTCCGCATTAAAATTCAATTGTAAACCCAAAATCGGGTTACACTTGTTAGACGTATTAAGCCATATAGTTGTCCCACATGAGTAGTGTAAGCATTTCCAAAAGGGTTTATAAATGTCATGTGCTGCTCCACCTGTAAGCCTTAACTTTGTGAATTAGATGCTCAGATTGTTTTTTCACATGATTAGTTGAAGGGCTTCTAAAAGGGTATGATTTCACACGATAGTTGTCCGACATGAGTAGTGTAGGTATTCCAAACGGGTTTATAAATGTCTTGAACTACTTATTGTTGCCTTTAGCTTTTGGGTTAGATGCTCAAATCTTTTCACATATTGTTGTTTGCTCTGGTACAACAAAGTAACTAAAGGATGTTTAAATGACTTGATTTCCTAGACAATGGAAACAAAAATCATTGAAATGTTTTAGGTGAAACTAAATAGCCTAAACCTATCACAAAAAATTTTTAAAAAATAAATCTAAACAGTCTGATTAATAGTAGGACGATGAAGATGGAGTTGCGGATGTTATACAAAGTGGGGAAAAAACATAGCATGTACAAATTCTAGAGTAACACTATAATTAGACGTGGAGATACAGCCCTTAGAGATGGTGTAGAGATACGACCTTTAGAGATGCAGATGCATATCACAGGATATATTTACCGTCAACGTCAACTTGTGAAGTTTCTTTTACTCCATTAAGGGAGAGGAACATTTCTGCTTCTGTCTAAGTAGGAGATATAGCACTAGATCTCCTGTCTACATTTAACTTTCAAGTAAATAAGAAGGTCCCCTGAGAAGGGCGTCCCCAAAAACTCAGAATTTAAAGACAAAATCGATACCTGTGCAAGCAGGCACTTTCACATTATATTCCTGTATTTCAAATTAATTCTGATATTCGCTATACTGAGGTAGGTCAATTTAACATCTACTTTTGTAAAATATGAGGTTTTTCTAATTGTTATACTTCACTATGTAAACACAAGAAAGAGGGCACAGGTTTCGTACTGTATCATGAGCACTGGGCTAAGGGGCTTTGAGATGATTGCCTTTCTAAATAATATTGATACAATGTTAAAGTCGTATACTTCTTCAATAAATAGAGATTTATTCAGATTGTAACAGTTGAAACTTACAGACAGAAAAAAACTATAGCAGATTCCAACCCAACCCAATCAGCAGAAGGGAAAAGAAAGACCAGAGTACCAAACTACATACTATAATAACCATGTATATCGAGCAACAGAAGAGAGGCCAAAAGAACATCACTAAACTTAAGCAGTTCATTTTGACTTTAAAGAGTAATGTGTTTATTCAAATGTATCAGTGTGTAAAACTACCACATACAGGTAAAAAAAACCACACTAATTAAACTTAGCTCATCCAAGAAACAATTCCTTTGGAAAAGCCTCAATTTCCTTCCCCTTTTCTTATCTGGAGCCATTCTTGTGATAAGCTACAAAAACAAACCCAAATTAGCCCAGAATGGATATAGTAGATTCATATAGCCAAACCAGCTAGTTTGCGATTGAGGCGCAACTGTCGTTGTACCCTTATTGTGAGTTGTACACTTGTACTACTGCATAAGCATCGTAGTTCCCTCTTATTAGTTCGACATCTACCTACCTATGGTTTCTCTTGTCTCATGGATATTATGCATTTGCTTTCACCAGCACATTTCTGTAATTGCTACACTGAAAATAGACTAGAAACTGTCATAACTACTACTCCTCTTATCTCCATTTGACTCCAAAATGTTACTCTAAACTTACACATCAACCCAAAAAAAAAAAAAAAAAAAAAAAAAGAAAAGAAAAAGGCAAAGCATCTCCCTCCATTTCCAAATAAGCTTGTACAAGATAAAATAGGTGTATATTAACTCTACTCATTGTTATCCTCCAAAAAAAAGTACTAAAAGTTCTTTTTTTTTCAATAACTGTGGTGTCTAGACCCTGGACTAATCCGCGGGTACCTGTCACCTCCCACGAGCAACAAAAAAGGAACTAACTTTGGAGGATCCAACACGCAACCATCAGCCTTTTAGAACAGTCCGTGGTGCCCCGGTTAGCTCATTGTCTCATTTTATATAACACTATTACTATTCGGAGAATCAAAAAACCTTCTTTTCTGAAAAATTGCGAACATTTGTAACTTATGAATTAAAAGAATCAAACCTTTCTAAAAAAGACAATTAACAACAGAAAAAAGTACTCTTTTTTATAGTCCCCCACTATGTAACAAAGAATCTATATCCAAATTCACACTGACCATTAAAAATTTGACCCTGGTAATCCAAATCAGTTCATTGGCAAGAAATATCTCAATAAAAAGTCTCGGGATCAAATCCCAGAAGAGACAAAAAAAAATACTAGGTGATTCTTCCCATCTATCCTCCCCTTGGTGGACAGAGTTACTTGATATCTATTGCTAATGGTAGATGACAGGTATCGTGGATTTAGTCAGATGCGTGAAAGCTGGTCCGAACACCACGGATAAAAAAACTAAGTGATTATTCACATCTTTCCTAGCCTTTGGTGGACAGACTTAACTGATACCGTCGATTTAGTCAAAGTGCTCGAAAGCTGGCCCGAACACCACAATTATCAAAAAAACAAAAAATCAAGAAAACCAATTGGGCAGCTACTACTAAGCAAAAGAAAGAACCCCAAGAAAACAGAAAACGAACCTAGCCTTGTGAAGTCACCAGAGGCAATGGCATCAGTGTAATACTTATCATTATATCGTACTGGGAAAATAGCAGTGTTGATTTTCTTGAGTTGCATCATGTTCTTGTCTCTTACTCCATCCAATGAAATTGCCACTTCACGTCCTCCTGCCCCCATTCTTGATAATGGTGATGTGGGTATTGATCTGTAATAGGTGAAGGAAGAACGTACAAGGAACAAGAAGAAGAAGAAAGGATAGTATTAGGTGAAGAAAGAGTATAGTCAAATGCAAAATATAGGTGCTATCTTTTGACCAATGGAAGTGGAACCATCATTTTTCTATGGGCTACAACCTAACTCATTTTTTTGGTATAGCCCATCAATGTGTTCTACAAAAAATTGAAAGTTTTTGCATGGATTGTCTTTATTTCGGGGTGGTTTATAATTTTTGTCTCTCAAATTTATTGATTTTTAATTTTTGCTCATTTAATAAAAATTTATGAACCATAATACCTTTATCTATTGAATAGACTCGGGTCTTGGGTCCCGAGTCAGATCGGGTCTTGGGTTCCTGAGTCGAGTCGGGTCTCGTGTCTCGAGTCCCGAGTAGGGGTCGAAGCTCGGGTCCCGAGTCGGGGTCAGGTTTCGAGTTTAGCGTAGGGGTCGGGTCTCAGATCCCGAGTCGGGGTCGTGTTTCGAATTTCGAGTCTAGAGTAGTGGTTGAGTCTCGGGTCTCGAGTTGGGGTCGGGTCTCGGATCCCGAGTCGGGGTCAGGTCTCAGGTCCCAAGTTTGGGTCGAGTCTGGAGTCAGGGTCGTGTTTCGGGTCCCAAGTCAGGGTCGGGTATCGGATCCTGTGTTGGGGTCTGGTCTCGAATCTCGAGTCGGGATCGGGCGTCGGGTCCCTAGTTGAGGTCAGGTCCAGGGTAAAAAGAGTTAACAGGTGCATTCTCTAATTTGATAACTAGCAATTAGCTAAACAATTTAGCCTAGATTTAATGTTTTTAGGCTTTAGGAGATTAAAGTGGGTTAGAACTATTTTACCCAAGCCATATTTATCCAAATCCATATTTACCCAAATTTTATATGGGTGGATTGTAATCCAATCCATTTTAGCTCAATCCATCCAAATCTGATCCAATCCACCCATTTGCCACCCCTAATCTATTCAGAACTGGACATAAATTTAGAGAATGTTTACCTTGCTCGACATAAATTTCGTAAAAATAATTTATGCGGCATAAACTGTGTAATATTTTCCAGAATTTGTTGTATCATTCAAAAACAGGAGTTATGCCTTTTGGGGGCATCTGTACTTTAGTTCTTTTAGAGAAAAAATTGGTGACTAATGTGGGATGATGGAGTATATGTGTGGGTCTGTGTGATGTATATTTTTAATTTTTTTTGAAGTACATTATGTCCTCTGGACATTCATTCAACGTAATTTGTTTTCCTTTATGATATAAATTGTGGGATATTATCCTTTCACCATATGGCATAATTTGTGAAATATTATGATAGTATTTAAATTATAATCTGTGTAATTATTCAAAGTCAATGAAGTGTGAAACCACAAAGTTTCTTTTTCTTAATAGTGGTATCTTTACCAACCACACGTACCTAGATTATTTTAGCGTGTACTTGTTGAAGATTGTCTTCACCAAACTTACAGATGTGAAAAGATCAAGTACCATTACACAACATCCCTTTTCATGTTTAAGACCCTGTTTGAATTGCCACAAGCATTTTTTTAATTCTATCAGAATACTACAAAAATGCTTAAAAGATATTTTGGCTTTAAAAACACTTAAAATAAATTAATCCAAACAGACTCTAAGTCCATTAGGGGTCGTTTGATATGTGGGATATCCCAGAATAAAGTCAGAAATGAGATTTATACCACATTTGATAGAGAGGATAAATTTATCCCAATATCCTTCTTATTTGCTAAAGAAGTGAAAAAGCACAAGGACAAAGACGTCTTTCTGGAACAGTTGCAGATATTCTTCATGTCAACAATAAGCAAAGACAAGTTATATATGCTTTGACCGTCCATATAGACCTAAATTCCGAGAGGGAAACACTTACAAACACTTGGTATTTACGCTAAACTATACTAGTTTATCATAATTATATGGACAAAATTATGTGAGAATATGTATTAATTAACACAAAGGATGTATGTAAAGGCGCATATCATGTATTTATTGAGCTAGAATAAAACACTGGGTGTGGGTAAATTCTTCCCATACCCAAACCCCATCCCATCTTCTTGTTTTCTACTTTCTTGGGCCTTATGGCAGCATACAAACTTGGATGTCAAAATTGAAAGGCTAACAGATACAAAAGTGCACACACACACACACACACACACACAGAGAGAGAGAGAGAGAGAGAGAGCTCAGAACAGATTAAAAGAGAGATGCATGTTTCACATTAAGCAATATGTGCTTCAATATTGCAAGGGGTCGTTTAGATTTTACATCGACCGACATCCATTAAAAATTTCCAGTATGTGTGTCCTCTATACGTGCTGAAACAGTTGATACACCAGAAGAAGAGGCAGATCACAGATCCTCATTTGGAAGGTGCTAAAGTTCCAATTCTGGAGCACATATCAGTCGTCAGTGCCAAAGTACCGATCACCAAACTCCCCCAAGCCCGGTATGACACGATACTCTTCATTTAAGGACTGATCAATCTCTGACGTAACAATTTTTAAAGAGGGGAATCGTTTGCAAACACAATGTATTCCCTCAGGTGCCTACAGGAAAAGATAGCAGAAGTCAATACATGGTGAAATGCCCTATGTAAAGCATGTGTCATTGCAAATATCTCGGAGGTACAAACAGGCAGCAACTCACAGAGATGAGGTTTAGGAAAATAATGTGGGATTCTGGAACTCCTTTCTGTATGAGCAGTTCAATTGCCTGGTTAGCAGAATTACCTTCACAAGAAAAAGCACATATGATCAAATTCTTTTTAAAAAAAAAAAATCTACAAGGGTAGCAAAGAAAACGACATTTCATCCCCATGCGAAGGACCAGGTAAAAGAACTCAAGTAATTGCATTGTTACTATTACTATATTTTAGTCCCCAGGATCCTGATCCACATAATTAACATCCTCTTTTCCCCTTGTTTATCTTTCCACAATAAATAAAAGTAAGAGAAGAATGATTTCCAAGTCCCAAAGAAAACACAGGAAATAACGAACTGAGATCACCTACAGGGGAAAACAACTCTCTCTACGAGTAGGAGATTTGGTTTCCCAAATAAAATGATCGTCGTATGGGAAATTTCAAAAGCTAGATGTCACGGGTTCCAAAATACAGTACCTGTAGCAAGTACAGGGTCCAGAAGTAGGACATGCCGCTCCGATATGTCTTTTGGAAGTTTTTCATATATAAGCTGCTCAAATGCAATTCACCACGTTATCCATGTTATCCTGTCAATGTGGAAGCAGAAAAGAAAAAGAACAAAACGGATCACCTGTTTCCCATTGTCACCATCACGGTGGATCAGGATTTTCCCAATTTTAATACCCTTGCAGCAAGCACGTAGTGCATTTTCCATACTTTCACCACTGAAAATAAACATAAATTTTATGCAAATGAATTGGTCTTGAGAATAAAGTAGGGACTACAATGCACAACATCAAACCACTTCACTGATGCATAAATACCAGTAAACCATGACCATCCCACCACATTTATTTTGCAAGCCCCAGTAGAAACAATCACACCTCATGCCCCAGTATTCAAAATGTAAGACACAGATCCGTAACTGTGTTTTTACACCCTTTATTGTAAGGTTTGTTTCTACATCCCTTACTCAAATTTCTCAGCTGTCAAATCAGTAAGTTCTGATTAAGGACTATAAAAGTGGTCCAACCCTGAGTATACACTAGTATAAGTTCTAACAGCTAATCTAAGGAGACAAGATAGAATCAAAAGGAGAAGATCTTGGGAAGCTGTAGCATTACTTGAATTAAGAGGATGCCCTTTACAAAGGCTTGAACAATTCAAAGAATTTTATTTTCTGTATCTTTACCACTTCAAAGAATTTTATTTTCTGTATCTTTACCACTGTGCAACTATCAAAACACAAAATGTGAAATAAAACTAGCATCTATCCTCCCAAGTCAATTACTCCCTCCATTCACTTTTACTTGTCCACTTTGGACTTTGCATGCCCCTTAAAAAACAATGATCAATATGAGTATTTTACCACAATATCCATATTAATTGATGTATAATCTTAGGTCTTGGGAAATGATTTGGGGAATAAGTAATTAATGTCGAGGGTAAAACAGAAAAAAAAAATTGTCTTTTCTTGACATGCTAAAAGTGACAAGTAAAAAAGGAAATCTATTTTTGGAATATTGGACAAGTAAAAGCGAACAGAGAGAGTATCATAACTTCCTTTCTGGGATTCACGCACACATATACATCACTATCCAAAGGGCCATCTACTATCACATTCGTCAACAGATGAACTTATCTAGAATCTACCCTTTCAGACCCATTTCCATTTTACAACAACAAAATTTCTGCTCTAGCCTTAACATCTTGCATGGACAATTACCTCACCAAATTTAGGATCGGGGAACTAAAAAGAAAATTAAATTATGAACAAATTGTTTGCGTAGGAATTTGTATATACACGTGTTTGGGAAAGTATAGCAAGTTAGCAACCGAAAGCAAAATTCTCCTTGTATATCCAAATTGTTTGTGTAGGAATTTGTATATACACATGTTTGGGAAAGTATAGCAACCGAAAGCAAAATTCTCCTTGTCTTTCTTCTGATGGGAGACAATTTTATGACTGTGATTAAAAAATTCAAAGTAAAACAAAACATTGATACAGTTATATATCTGAGTCCCTTAGATCATAAATAAAGGTAGTAAGGTACTATTTCCCATGGAAGTCATTATCTGAGTGTCCGCTCTTAAATGATTTAACTTAATAAAAACACATGAAAAGCAGAGAAAAGCAAAAAGTATCACTTTGCTTCGCACAAGTCTAGAGTGGAGACTAGACAGAGGAAATTAATTTTTCTCACTGGTGGACTTAAACCCAACAAATCAGTAATTGGTCATACTTGCGCTTACACATGAAGAAATCCACTGATTTTTTAAAAAAGTGAAGAAATCCAGCTCAGTTCAATTTCAATTCCTTCTTTATCTTTAACCAATATATATCCAAGGTTAAGAAAATTTGTTAACGCCTGATCTAATCTCACCTTCGAATAATGGATACTCCACACAACTTTTTGCAAAAATCAACACCAGTGTATACTGACCCTGGAATTGAATCAAGCAAAACTATGAGCTTGTTTCATATACAGCAGACATATGCACCAGAAAGCTGAGAAGTAACAGAATCACTGATGAACGATAAACAAGAAGTTTTGTCAACCAAACATTCAGAAATTAAAGAAAAAGGGAAATAATAAGTAGGTTATGAACATCATCGAGCGCATCCAACAGAAGGTGCAAGATAGCATATAAAGGAAAATATGAGAGAAGGCCATATAACTGACTCAACTTACTTGGAGTTGAGGCGTGGTTGTTGTACTCGTTATGAACATCAAAGTACCTAAAAATTCTAATAAATGCAGGAGTAATTCCCAACTATTTTGGGTTGAAGCTAAGTTGATTGATTGGTAGAATTTAGGGGTGAGTGCAAAAGCTAAGATGATCCTGAGTGCAGAAACTGATTTATCCTCCAAATGGCTACAAGGTCTGATGAATAATGGTTCCTACGAATGGAGAAGTACTCATAAATGGATAGGCACAGTTCTTTACTCTACATCAAATAGATAATGAAGCTCAATCATCAAGATAGACCATGTGAACCAAAATAGCATGACCGAGGAAAAGGATAAAATTGATGTCACATTAGTTTCTCTTGATGTATTCTGCACTCATTCAGGAGGAAACATCCAGTCAAGGATTTAGTTTAATGGAAATGAATCACAATCATTTTTACTTCTTCCATAAGAGATACTCCCTCAGTCCCAATTTATGTGGCACACTTTCCTTTTTAGTTTGTCCCAAAAATAATGTCACCTTTCTATATTTAGAAACATTTTAATTTTAAAATTCTCATTTTACCCTTAATGAGATGATATAGCCGCACAAATGCCTACGCTTGTTTAAACACAACTTTCAAAAGTGCTCCTTTCTTTCTTAACTATGCGGGCTATCAAAAGGTGCCACATAATTGGGATGTGGGTTGGGGGGGGGGGGGGGGGGGGAGGAGGGGGGGAATACATTTAATTTAAGCAACATAGGGCTTTCTGGATGATCAAAAATCTACATCTAATCACGATACAAGGTATTCATCAAGTGCCTCAAGCAAACCTGTACAACATTTGAGCTCACACTTCATAAACCCCACTACTTGTAACTAAATTACTATTAATTCCAAGTATATTCAAAAGTAAGTAGACAGGATCATTCTTAATCCGTTCCAAGAAGAAACAATTTAGTCTGCAAGGCAATGATAGAGAAAATTGAAAGAGAGAAAAAGTCGAAAAGACCTTCAGATCATATAGAATGTCTTATGAACATACCAGTTGGAGTGACTATTTGCTTCTCAGTGAAGGGCAAATGGCCAAGACCATGCTCCACAACCTGAAAAAAGAGTTCATCGAAATTACTTCTAAGTTCTCATTGTAGAAATTAAGCCAGGTAATCACGGCATATCCAAAGTGCTTCGAAAGTTGAGACTTACCAGACGAATTAGCCGATCAGAATAAAAAACAAAGTCATGCTTTGAAATATCTTTATCTCGAATTAAGGTATGCATGCCTCTAATCTGTAATAGAGAATTTAAAAAAAAAGGTAACTGTCTATTAGCAAACATACAGAAGACACCAAATTCATCAATTAATTAGACCGGATTGTTAGGCAATTTTTTCTTCTTTTCACTCAAGATACATGAATGATCGTCTTTACTAAGAAGTGTCTCTTCCACCCTTTCTCTCTCAACTCCTTGTCCGCCCACATCCACTTGTCTTTGATATAAGCACGGAAGTAAATTATGCTACGCTTCGGAAACTAATGCACTTGAAGCTGAAAGCCTATGAGTATAACATGCTGCTTTTCACCTACCAATTTTATTCTAAAGTTAGCTAATTCTAGTAACCTAAGCTAAGATGAGGTTTTCAATGCATATTTGGATGCCTCCCCAAATGATCTGCACACCAGCTAACAAATTAAAAGGCATTGATCATTCACTAACATCATAAACAGTGATGTGCATACCTGAAAAGTTGACTGAATAACATAGACATTAGGATATATCTTGCAAAGATCATGCTGACCAAGCTTTGTGCGAATATGTTGGACAATCAAATCAATAGCAACATGATTATCACCTCCCCTAGGTATGATAACATCAGCAAACTTCTTTGAAGGAAGAACAAAATCATCAAAAGCAGGCTTGACAAACTTTGCATACTGCATGATTGGAAGAAAATTTGTAAGATTTTCCGAGTCTATTTTCTTAAACCGTACCTTATAACCATATAAGTTAAATACACAAGAGTTTAAACTTTTAAGAAGAACATGTCAATCCTGAATAACTGACAAGTCCGAATAAAGAGAAATAGTCTCAGGTTAAAGCGATTAGAAGTACCTACACAACTATGCATATATCAGATATTACCCCAAAAAAGATAATTTTGAACTCAAAAAACAAGGATAACAGTTAACTTTTTCCCTTACAAATTTAAATAACATCTGGTGCACTGGGGAAAAACTATGGTTTGGTTAAGAGAGAAAATAACCTAGTTACTTTAAAAACAAAGACCATTGATCCCCAAGAATGGACTGACGGCAGTATAGCATATTTTAAGAAAGGAATGCTTGCCTGTTCAAGTACTGAGTTTATGTCTCTACCCCTCTCCACTGTGTCACGTCTTATTCTACGAGCAAGCCTCACATCAGCATCTAGCATAAGGCAAATATAACCAGTAAAGTGGCAATCATGACTAAGAAAAATGATTTCTAGCAATCTCTAGACAGAACTTTCAAAAGGAGAAAGCATCAAGATAGTTTCAATGGGTAAAACTAAAGAATACTCAAACAGGCTTTTAGTGTCTACAACTCTCCAAACGAACACACTCCCTTCTAATAGAGCAAAAACTTCTAAACTAAAGAGACTCTAGAAGGAAAAGTTAACATGATTTTGGTAATCTGCCGGCTTTAAAGAATCAAGTTCAAGTACTGAGGAGGATTTGTCTTATGTCTTATAGAATACTTCAATTTGGAACCCTAAGCCAGTTAGCCTTTGACAGGCTTTCCCATGCAAAAGAGTTCGCCCAAGCTTCTGACCAAAGAGAGAACGTCGGTTGTACAGTCTCCTATACAATACAATAGAGAGCTAGCTTCTGACCACGATTCTGAAAGAAAAGATTGGTCGTACAGTCATTAGCAAAAGAGCTAGCCGCATTTATGGAAATGTTGGAGAAGGCAAATAGAATAGAACAAAGTTAGGGGGCGAAGCGGTTCTAGTTCACTATGTAACTAATTTTTTTTTTCTGGACAAGTAAAGATCGAAAGTATGGTAAAATATATGTAAGAAAATATATGTAAACTAATTAACATGATATCAGTAGAGGGCATTAAAGCAAGCTACTACTAGCTTGCATTAAATTACTGTAGCAACTTTGGTAATATGTAGGTTCAATTTATATCTTTTACTCTTTTATTACTACTACTTTTTGTGTGTGTTTATGGTTTGACATGAACTGAATAATAGCTAAACATGATCTAATATGTCCTGTTTTAGCTAAAGTTGAGACACAAACTTTCTCATAAGTATTTGCCTAAGGTTGGATAGCGAGATGGTATAAGTTGTACTCTACTGAGTATAAATTGGTTCCCCTTGCAGCTGAAAATATGCATCACAGGAGACATGAGGAAGTAAAGCCTCCCACAACTTGGTTGGAGAATGATTGCTTCGAATTGTTTAATGAAAAACTCTGTTGCTCATATATGAGTATGTGACAGTAGATTAGACATTTCACATCTATAAATTAATGAATTCATTTTAGTCAGGGTGAAATGATTCTGAAACTATGACAAGATCACACACAACCTGGAGATCCTTCTTTTCAGCCTAACCATGATAAGGTGCTACAAAAAGTCAACCTATTATAGATGACTATTTCTCCAACAATGCTTGAAAGTGATGAAGTTAACTATTGAGAAAATAACTTAGTCCGGCCTTCTTTCCTAAAATCTAGAAATCAGCCACAAGTAGAATATCTCTGTGGGGAGTTAACAAAGTGATTGATATGTTAAAAAATGAAAAGATAAGCCTGTCATATTGGATTGCGATGTTCTTCAAAGCGTAAAACTTGAAACCCTTTTTGAAATTGGCATGCAAATGAAGCTTATACTCTTGATGGAACACGTGTGCAAAGTAAAAGAAACATGATGACAATAGCAACATGGATGACGAATGATAAGCTGGAATGGAGATGCACATGCACTGCAACACACTGTGCCAAAATTGATTAAAGAAGTGTAACCTGTATCAACAAATATCTTCATACTCATCAGATTGCGAACACGTGCGTCATGGAAAACAAGAATTCCCTCCAAGATGATAACATCAGATGCATTCACCTGGCAGAATTTACATGCTAGAGATTTGCTAAGTTGCTAAAAAAAGAACACACACACACAAAAGAAACCTAACTAGAAAGCTATATGCATTATTTTCTAAAAGATTTATTTTCATAAGAGAAACAGAAGCACGATATCTAATAGACCCATGTAAAATGAAAAAACTGTGCAGCAGACACAAGCTGATACAGAGCGGCTGGGAGAATTTGTTACTCCTGTAAGGAATGTTCCAATAAGGAAATAAGCTTAAGGTCTTAATTGATCCTTTGAAGCAATAAGAACCAAGATTCAAGCACAAAAACATGTGACTCAACAAACTCAAACTTGAAACTACTAAAATGCTATCCAATGACCTTAAATGAGGAACACAATGACCTTAAATGAGGAACATAGTTGTGAAATGTTCTCATTAAAAACGAGAAAAGCAAGGAGACAAAATAATGCAACAGTAACATGGTACAAATACATACCTGGCGGAAGCTATCAGAACATCTTTGATGGGTTTTAAAGTCATATATTGGAACTTGGACCGACATCCCGGATTTTAACTTTTCAACGCACTCTAAGAGCTGCTCAGTGTCAAAAGCATCTGAAAGCAAATCATTATATTATTGTGAAGTTAGAACTCATGCTCCCGCACATTATAGTGCCAGAGGTTGGTTAACTGCAAGTTAAATTAAGTCATGAGAATAACAGTAGCCCTAAATTCCAGATCTTCACCAGTTAAACAGTTACATCTATGGATATTGCATACCTGGGTGATCAAAATTATACTCATGGACACGTTTCATTTCTTCAAGTGTCAAACCACGGTAGAACGAGTCCTGCATTATCATCAAATGTTTATCACCAAATATAAATGTTTCGATTAAAGGAACTTCTCGGCAAAAATCTCCCAAACATGAAGATCACGAACACGCACCCTTACTCAAATACAAACAATCGGAAATTAAATTTATGTACACCAGAAATGTGGTACCCAGTTGAGGAAGAGCATATAGTTTTTATTAGGATTCATAGACATTGCAAAATCTAGTTTCACTTTCTATACTCTACAACAATGCTAGAGCATACAACAACAGACTTGAGCTAACTAGTAGCCAAGCATACCAAGAAATAAGGGGTCGTTTGTTATGCAGGTTTTTTTGTTGTTTTTTTTGACAAAGGTAACAAGTTTGTATATAAATCTTCCACACTAAGACTGGGATCCCAAAAATTTAAATCAGAGCTACATACAACTGAGTAGGCTCCGTAAACAGAGAAGAAAACAAAAAAATATCTTTAGGGCCTAATCATCTTACAAGGACCCTAAGATGTCTATGATGGCTACAGGGTAATCTACATATTCAGAACTGCACCAATAGCAAAAAGTGGTAATGCAATTCATTTTAATCTTGTGCAAAGGACTGCTAATACTTTCATAACATCTCGAATTTCTCTCCCTCCATATAGTCCACTATATCACCGCTGAGACAATTTTCCATCTGCTTTAGTCTGTACTGCCACTACCCTCATTGTTCCAACTTTCCAAAGCCTGACCTGCTCTTTCAGAAATAGTCCACCTTATGCCCCTAAAGCTGGTAAATAGGTTCCAAAGCTGTCTGACCACTTTACAATGTAGAAATAGATGGTTAATTGCCTCTGCCTGCTGCTCACAAAAAAAGCATCTTGGACACATACTTATGCCCCTCTTCATGAGGTTTTCCTGAGTTAGAGCTACCTCCCTTACTACTAACCATGTGAAAAGTGCTACTTTGTAAGGGATTTTCACTTTCCATATCAGCTTCCAAGGTGTAAAAACCTGATTTGGGACCCCATTTGATTCAGATTCTTATAACAAGAGCATACTGTGAAGATGCCTTTATTTTGGCATTTCCACCTGAGAGTATCTTTTCCTTCCCTCAATCCTGTGAATTGATCTAGGGTGCCATAGAATTCAGCCAGTCTTTCCACCTCCCAATCTTGCATCAATCTTCTGAATGTCAAATTCCACCCATGGATAGACCATAACTCTTGTAGAGTAGCCTGCTGTTGTTGATTAAGCACATAAATATCTGGGAAAAGCTGCTTGAGACTACCATTTCCTAGCCAATCATCTTCCCAAAACATGATATTCCTTCCATTATTTATATTGAAGCTTGTTTTTTCAAAGAAACCATGCCATAGATTTCTTATTGATCTCCACTGATACCGTAGGCAGATGTTACCTCTTTTGTCTTCCAAAAATCTTCCTTCTCATATTTTGCTTGGATTACTCTAACCCACAGTGCATGTTCTTCAATAGGAAACATCCACAACCATTTCATGAGTAAGCTTTCATTTTGCTTTCTCAGATTTCTAATGCCTAGTCCTCCCTGCTTCTTAGAAAGGATTACAGTCTTCCATTTAACCAGGTATTAATAATGCAGGGATAAGTTATGAGGGAAGTATTATTTATGCAGTATTAGTTATGCAGGTTTAGTTATTCATGTATTTAGTTATTCCACCTTCTATCATGCATAAAACAATACATAGAGACTCTCATAATTTATACATGTATTACTAATGCGGCCTGCGGGTTTCTAAATTTTAACCAAACACCGTATTAATTTTATACATGAATAACATACGTCCTACCCAACTACCATAGATGGTATTACTTACGTAGGATTTAATATCTGCATAACTCGCCTCCAACCCAGCTACCAAACGACCCCTAATGGCATAATGCTGCCTTAAGAGGTGAATTCTTTTTTCTTCTCTTCTTATTTAAGAAAAGGGAAGCATGGTGCATAAAGCATTCCACTTTAGCATGGTCCAGTGAAGGACCCCACCCCAAAATATGTGATGTAAACAGCCTAATCCCAACCTAATGCAAGCATTTGTGACTTCTTCTACTGCTCGAACCAATAACCTATAGGTCACACGGAGACAACTTTACTATCGCTCTCCAACACTCCCCTTCATTTATCAATACTTTAATAAATCACCGCACAGCTATAACTATATTGCAACAATCAATAAGAAATCAAAAAAAAGAACATGAAACAAACCTGATTAACCAGCACAACACGATGATCATGAAGTTGTTGGATGATCATATCACACACCGTAGTCTTACCCGACGCTGTACCTCCAGAAACCCCTATTCAAAACCCCATAAAAAACAACACAACAAACATAAACTCAAATCATTATAACAAACTCTCAAATTGAAGATGTAATGCAAGAAATTATTGGAATTACCGATGACGAAAGGCTGTTTAGGTGCAGTAGAATCAAGTGGATTAGTAGTGGAGAAGTGCGTGGGTGTAGGAGTAGGAGAAGCGCGTGGTGAAGGTGAAGAAGAAGTGAGAAGGCCATCAAATCGGAGACCGGAAAAGTGTGCACCGGAAGCTGCTTCCATTACGTAATCTATCGCCGTTGTTTCCACCGGCACCGGTGACATTGTTATTGCTTTTTTTTTTTTTTATACTTTTATGCTTTTTTTCTTTCTTGTCCTGCTAGGCTCAAAAACAATTAGGGAAAATGGTCGACTAGTAGTAGTAGTACTAGTATTGTTTTTGAGAATATGCTCTTCGTGTTGATCCATTTCATAAGTTTTTTTTATCTAATAGTAATATGCTGAAATGAAAATGAAAATGAAAATGAAAATGAAAATGAAAATAGAAAAGAAATCGTGAGATTGTGTTGATTTCATTTACAAAAAATATTGGTTATGCTAAAAATAAATAAATTAGCCAATAAAATAGCATTTGTTGAAATGGATCTTATCTTAGTCCTAACTAATACAATATGGATGGCTACTGGATCCGCTGATAAAGTAATGGGATCCCTCACTTAGCATGTACTTTTATTTATGTACTTTTTGTTTTAAATTAGGAGAGGAGAATCTTCTCTACGTGCGTAATTTCAAACTTCACCTGTGTGATTACCTTAGGTATGCTGTCATACAGGAGGACCAGTTGATTAAAGATGGAAATTTTGAATGAACTGAAAATGAAAAAAGTTCTATTTCAGTGTGGCACCATAACAATACACACAACTGCTTCATTGCTCTACGCAATTCTTCATGAGGACGTGTACTATTTCATGGCACTGCTTGAATATCAATACCAAAAGATAAAACAAACAAGCAGACGGGCCAGGGGAACTCAACGTGCAGCCAAGCATATCGATAAAGCTGAAAATCGAACCGTTTTTACCAATATGTTGTATCAACAGTAATATCATTGTAAGGAAGCAGGAAAAGATACTAATATGACACAACCATACAGAAAAACTATGGCTTTAATTTCACCCTTGCATCATCTCTGTTCATCCGAGAAAATGATCACAGTAGCTTCTTTTCCATTACCTTACCAATGTTACCATGATACAACTGTTGGCATCAGCTTTACCCGATACCGCCATCTGTTTATAAGCATCAAGTTAACACCAATAGTAGTAATATCACAAAACAACAACAAAATCCAGACCCTTGAGAGAATAATGTAAAACTTGAACTGAAATTGTCGAAGCAAACAAATTTAGAACTCAGAAAGGAGAAACTTTAACTGTCTGATAGCTAGAATTATAAGGAAAAAAGGACATAAAGGTTTTCCGTTAATGCCATACTGGCCAAATAGTGCAACAAAATTGGCACAAATTTTAAGCTGCTTCTCAATAAACTCATGACCTAACATGTTACATGAACAAGTTGGGTCTTGTAGCCTTGTATGTAGTCTTGAGTTTCCTGGTAGGTGGTCTGACTTTCTTGAACACCAAGGGGAACTTGATTTTGGAGTCATGGAACTGCTTGGTGCTCTCCCTCTTGCACAATTTAGCTGGAATAGTGGCTGTCTTAATGATCTGGATGCAGTGATGGCGGACCCTGTGACGTGAAGCCATCTCTGTGTACATCTGTTCTACAGCTCCATTCAAAGTGGTATCACGGTACTCCTTGTACATGTTGTGATACCCAGTTCTACTCTGATAACGCAACCAGATACCGTAGTTCTTGATCTTAGTTGGGTTCTTCTCAAAGATCTACAGAGACAAACATAACATTTCAGTCAATCATACAAAAAAGTCATATGCCACTTTAAAAGTGAAGTTCAAGAAGCCCCTCGACAGGGTGTTTGGCTATCCTGCCCCTCACTCTCCCCCTGACTTATCAATACACACATTTTCAAGCTGACTCCCTCTATATATATATATATATATATATATATATATATTATATGAGAAGAGTAATATCACCAGAAACACCTCTTTTGTCAAGCAAAATAGCAACAGTATGTGTGTTTATAAATATATATTAGTAACAAATAGCAACAGTATAATATGTTTCTAGATATTAAGAGCACCAAGCATCATCAGCAAAATAGTACTGCACAATTCAAGACCCAAGCATCCCTCTAAAACTAAACTTGCAAAGGGAAACTAGGCAGAGCAATTCAACAGTAAGGCAAGTGCTGTTGTAACTAGGAATCGTTGAAGGCAGCTCCTAGTAATACAGTTTGAAACATTCCAATTGGCAGGTCAATCTAGAGTTCACCTCAACAAACACAGGATACAGCAATCCAATACGATAGTTCTTACTTTCCTATTAAACTGACTAAAAAGATGTAAAGAAAGAAAGAAAAGGCAATAGATATACATGGTGAAACATAAAATCAATTATGGGGAACTAGAGAAAACAACAGACAACTTGCCAATGTAAGCTTTTCAAAGCATAGCCAGACCCTAGTCTCAATAAAGGAGTGTAAAAATTAATATAAACGTGATGAATTTTCTGAGAAATCCACTAATTTGCGATTGAGACACAGTTGATGGATTACTATAACTCAATGTACTAGCTTTGATATGAAAAAACAGACATATAAGCAGACACCCAAAATAAATTGAAATCCTATTCATTCATCTATAAAGACACATCACATCCTAGGAGAGTAAATATATAGATCATACCTCATTAATAGCCAGCATCTGCCCGTTGCTCTTCTTAACCTTCTTCAACTTTCTCAAGAAGTACCTTTTTTCCATTAAATCAACCAACACCCATTCAGTATAATGACTTCCCAATACACATTTAACTATCTAATACTCCATCCATTTTTATTAGTCCAGCTACTTGGCGCACCCCTTAAAGAGCAATAAATAGAATGACAATTTCATTATATCACCCTTTGAATTATTTTCTTTTGAAACAGAGGAGATGACTAAGTTTACAATAACGGTGAATTAGGAACAAAATGATAAATCATCTCTTGATTATCTAAGCTGGACAAATAAAAAAGGACAACTATTTTTAGTATATTGGACATTGGCAAATTTATAACTAAAATATGGGGCACATGAACCCGTGGTCTCTCCGAAAATTAGTTATTTTATGTATATATATTCTAAAATCTGTATAATATTATTATCTGCTGGCACCCATGCTACAAGAAGAAGGCTAAGTGGTGCACTTGATTGGATGTTGAGTTATTTACACACTTATACTCACTCCGTTTCAAAAAGAATGACCTAGTTTGACTTGGCACGGAGTTTAAGAAAATAAAGAAGACTTTTGAATCTTGTGGTCTTAAATTAAAGTTATGGAAAATGTACCAAAATGCCCTTGAATCTTGTGGTCTTAAACATGCCATGTGGAAAGTTGGAATTAAAGTATTGCCAAAAAAGGAAAGGGTCATTCTTTTTGAAACAGACTAAAAAGGAAAGTAGGTCATTCTTTTTGAAACAGAGGGAGAGTACATTTTTACTTTTTTACTTTTTTTTTTGTTAGTGGTGCACTCATGTTCTAGAAATACTAGATTCGCCTAAAAGTGGACATGGGAGTTTTATGCTTCAGGCACAACTGCATTTAGCTCAAACTATACATAACAATAATAAGTTCGTATGCACTAGCTACTTCAACTTAATACATATATGAAAAAATTTCGAAACTTATTATGCTCAGAATGCAATGATCGCCAAGGTACTCACCAGAATTTGGATTTAGCACGGACCTCATTGGTAGCCCAAAGCTTCATGCGGTAGATCTTTGGATGTTCATCGGTTTCCGATGGCAGAGCTCTACCCACCACCTGGTACTGATGAAACTGCAAAATTACAAAAAAAAAAAAAAACATTTTTATTAACTGAAGAGTAAGAAATGGGAAAAGATGAGCGACTTTGTAAAAGCTTACTTTGTATGTCACCATTTTCTGTGCGGTACTCTCCGTCTCTCCCTCCTCAAGCTGCTCTGTGTGTCCGTCTGTGGCGATGGAGAATGAAGGATTAGGGTTTTTGTTTGGAAATTTAGCGAAGACCATTGTGATCTGGGCTAAAAAATGGGCCGACTCAGGCTTGATGCTAAATATGGCCCAACAATAATAGGTAAGCAGTCACATGGGTTTTTCGGGTCATTTGCACTTTTGTCCTTATTTTGTGATTTATGTCCCTCATGACAAATAATTTTTTCATGCGACATAAAACCAGTGGCAGACCCACCATTTAGGGTCTGGGTATTCGGGAGGTTCGAACACACATATAAAGGCCCAAAGCTTCAAGGTTTCAGCTGGAAACCAAAGAACTCGACTATCTTCTTGGTTATCAAGGTGCTTTTTTCAATGTTATACTATTTTTTTATATATATATTTTTATATAATTATACTTAATCTGCGTCGGGTTTAACGGGTGCTGGAGCACCACAAAATTCAACATAGTCCTCTACTGCATAAGTTTATGTTTTTGTTTTATAATATTCCACAAGTTGTGTTCGTACATGACTTATGTTCCAGTAGGGACAGGTCCAATTGTTAAAGAGCAAAAATTAAAGATAACTCATTTGAAGGGCAAAGCGTACAATTTTATAGTACTTTTATTTTCAATATGCACATACTCCCTCTATCACATTTTATGTGGCACACTTCCTTTTTTAGTACGTCCCAAAAAGAATGTCACCTTACTATAACTAAGAAAAAAAGTTACTTTAAAGTTCTCTTTTTACCCCTAATAAAATGATTTACAACCACACAAATATTCAAGAATATTTAAGACCACAAGTTTCAAAAGTCTTTTTTTATTTATTGTTCTTTATACAAGGAGACAAGTTCAGTTTAGCTCAACATAACTTGTTGCTGTCTTGATCAACTGGGACACACTCGAGGCATGGTGTTCTTGTTTGCAATGTTATTTACTGCTAAGAGAATTTATTATATATTCAATTATCTTAAGACTTGATCATAAATGATAAAACAAACAACGAATTTAACTAAGTGCCACCAACTGATAGATGGATTGACGGAACTAATGACCTATAGAACTCTTATTTGCCTTGTCGAGAAAAAAGTGAAATCAATATTTCTCTTACTGTTCAGTTGTTGAACGAATCTCCTTAATACTCCTGATATTTCTAAATTGTTGTTCATCGAACAAAAATAGGAGTTTATTTAACGTTGAATATAATATTATGTTGTGAATTTCCATCGACGATAATAATTGAGAGTTAGGGAAATCTATGGCCAAACGGGTCCTAACAAAATACTCCCTCTGTTTCAAAATAGTTACCCTTGTTGATTTGACATTTACATTAAGAAAAATATTTATTAGAGGTTTATTTTACCAAATTAGCCTATTAATTATGCTCTGAAAATATAAATTTGAGTATATTCACGTTGTGTATTTATTTAATGATAGTGGTAGTATTGAAGGAACATAATAATATCTTTAGAAAGAGGACCAACTAAAATGAAACAGGAAGTAACTCTCGGGCACACTTAGGTATATATAATTATAATATAGTGATAAAAACATGGATGGTTCAGCACCATGCCAGGGTTAATAACAACAAAACAAGACAAAAACTACAAGAAAATCCAGCAGGCTGTGAATTGTGATGCGCTAAGCCAAATAATAAAATTTGGGCATGTACAAATACTTAAATTTTCACTAAGCTTTCTTCAACAAGAATACCCTCAATTAAGGCAATGGCTAGCTCCAAATTGTTAAGTCCTAAGAAACCATTTTCTTTGCTCCTCATTTGCACGGTGCTTGCGGCAGCACTTTCCGCGGAAGCATCACTCTCGTGTGGCACGGTATTTAGCAGCCTCCAGGCATGCGCCAGCTACGTCGTAGTTGGTGGTGAAACTGTGCCACCCGAATGTTGCAGTGGACTTAAATCTCTTCTTTCTATCGCCAAGACCACCCCTGATCGCAAGAGCTTTTGCTCGTGCATCAAGGGTGTTGCTTATAGTGCCACCCCGGAAGAACTCGCCCGCGCAGCCGGTCTGCCCCAACGATGTCACGCCCGTGTTCCGTTCAAGATTAGCCCAGATTTGGACTGCTCAAAGGTCAAATAATATATATGTGTTGCTATTTCTCTATGTAATAACATGGTTTGCTGAAAATAAAGTTGTTATTAAGAGGTTATAAGTTCATTGGTGAGGAATCAAAACCCAAAAGGCATATATAGAGGTATAGGCGTAGTTCGTACTTTTTGTATACGGTTATCGACTTATCGTGATTAATAAAATTTAATCACTTTTGAGTGGTTTATAGCTTGTTTGGCTGAACTTATTTTTTCCCAAAAGTACTTATTTTTTTCTCAAAAGTATTTATTTTAAAAAATTGACGTGTTTGGCCAAGCTTATGGAAGAAAATAAGTGCTTCTGGGGAGTAAAAAAAGTAATTTTTTAAAAAAAGTAGCTTCTCTCCAAAAGCATTTTTGAAAAAAACACTTATGAGAAAAATACACTTAAAAGCACTGTTAAAAGTTTGGTCAAACACTAATTATTGCTCAAAAGTATTTTTTTTAATTTTATTGGCCAAACACAAACTGTTTCTCATCAAAAGTACATTTTTTAAAAGCACTTATGAAAATAGTGAATTTCATCATAGATACTTTTCTCCGAGTCAATTTCATCATGGATAGTGAATTTATTCATCATAAAGTAAAATTACAAAATTATTTTTTGTCATATTAAAGTACAAGTATTAAGCCAAATGCCAAACATGCCGATTTTATTTTTTTTTTAATAATCACTTTTCACTGTGAATGTCCACATTGTATATTGTAGGGAAAAGGCTCAAATATGTCATCGAACTATTGAAAATGACTTATTTATGCCATTTATTAAAAGTTTGGCTCATTTATGTCATCGACGTTATAAAAAAGGCTCATTCATGCCATTTTTTTTAACGGTGATTTTTTAAAAAGGAAAAAGGCTCAAATATGCCATCCAACTATTGAAAATGACTCATTTATGCCATCCGTTAAAAGTTTGGCTCATTTATGCCATCGCCATTACAAAAAAGGCTCATTCATGCCATTTTTTTAACAGTGGCTTTTTAAAAAGGAAAAAGACTCAAATATGTCATCCAACTATTGGAAATGACTCATTTATGCCATCCGTTAAAAGTTTGGCTCATTTATGTCATCGCCGTTACAAAAAAGGCTGATTCATGCCATTTTTTTAACAATGGTTTTTTAAAAAGGAAAAAGGCTCAAACATGCCATCGAACTATTGGAAATGGCTCATTTATGTCATCCGTTAAAAGTTTGGCTCATTTATGTCATCGCCGTTACAAAAAAGGCTCATTCATGCTATTTTTTTTAATAGTCCGGTTTGATGATTTTTTACAAAACTATTTTGTACACGTGACTAATAATAATTCGTCCACATCATTAATTAAAAAAAAAAAGACTCAACTATGCCATCGAAGTTTGAAAAAAGGCTCATCTATGTCATCCGTTAAAAGTTTGGCTCATTCGTGCCATTTTTTTAACAGTCCAATTTGGGGGTTTTTTGCAAAACCATTTTGTACACGTGGCCAACAATAATTCTTCCATATCATTAATTAAATCAACCAAAGAAATTTTAAAATTCCTAATAAGAAAATATCAATTTCTCCGGCCAAAATATTTCTATGTATTTTGTAACTCCTTTATAGGCATTGTAAAGAGTTCATCCATTTTCAATTTCTTCGGAATCGCCGAACACAATTTTGTAAATCTCAAGACCAATTCAAGCCCGAAACAGACATCAACTATTTCAAACAACGAATCAATTAGTTACCGAAACACAATTTTTTAAATTCTTAAAAAATTGTACTTGAAGTAAAAATCAGAAAAATTCTATAATCGGTGAATTTTTTGTAACGGCGATGGCATAAATGAGCCAAACTTTTAACGGATGGCATAAATGAGCCATTTTCAATAGTTCGATGACATATTTGAGTCTTTTTCCTTTTTAAAAAACCACCGTTAAAAACAATGACATGAATGAGCCTTTTTTGTAACGGCGATAGCATAAATGAGCCAAACTTTTAACGGATGGCATAAATGAACCATTTTCAATAGTTCGATGACATATTTGAGCCTTTTCCCTATATTGTATAATCACTATGTATCGTAGATAGACGAAGAAAAATAAAAATAAAGTTGAGAATATAAACACCACATCAAGACAACGTTCTTTCTGGTCTCCATTATTGTTAGCCAGTAGAATCATGGAGTAGGGAATTCTAATACCACGTCACACTTACAAGCTATAAAATGAATCGAAATTTTTTTTGAAGAAAATTATCTTCAAATCATGGAAACAAGAGAAAATCTCAAACGATATAGATATTTCCAATAATTGTCAATGACCAAATAAACGAATTATAACGACTAATATATCTGCAAAACAGAACTCCTATATTGAAACTGTTAATTGAGGCAAGACTCCAAATTATGTTGAGCAATAAAGTCTAGATGAATCAAACTAAATGAAAGAAAAATCTAGATCCTAATTTGGGTAATGTTCTTCATTAAGTTAAATGTCCTAATTAGACAATACTCTTATAAATTATGGTACTCTTAATTTAGATTAAAAAACACAATCAATTAAGATATAGTATTACGCTCCTATAAAACTCTTGATTACGGCAACAATTAACCCCAACTGTTTAGTACCTAATTACACCCTATCCCACTCTTTTGATAATTACATAAAATCTCAAATTTTAATTTTCGCGATATAATACTGAGGCTCGGATACATAACCTTTCTAATACATAAATATATACATAACTCTTATGTATTAATATCACAGAGATACATTCAGATACATAAGTCTTATGTATCAGTAACACAAAAAACATTCCGATACATGATTTTGTCAGATTTTCAACCAAAGACATCTTTCTTATGAATTTATAACCTAATATTTAGTAAGATACAAAACTTTTGTACATTTGGTGGAGGATCGCGTGATGTATCTTCTTGTCCTTTTCAACCAGATACATCATTGTTATGTATTTGTACACAAAAATCAGTATGATACATAGCATTTGTACTTTTTTAGCCAGTCCCGTGATGTATCTTCATGTCTTCACTGCTTCATTTTTCACCCCTCCATCTATACCTTCCATCCGCCATTAACACCATAAAATACTTCCTGCATCGAGATCCTCCATTAACAACAACACCCACGACAACCACCGAAAACCCATCTCCAACTCAACTTGCTCTGTATAAACAAATAAATTAAGAGATCTATAAGATATACTCCGTAGTATTTATTTTTTGCTTTTTTGTGTTTACTTTGAATTTACTCACTATTTTTTTTTTTGCTTGCAACGAGTATTTGTTGGAACTTGGGAGCTACAATATATAGAGAGAGAGTGGAAAGTGGGAAAATTAGGAACATTACTGTGTGAATAAAGAGAGAGAAGGGAGATTTATTCAGGGGGTTTTAAATTTTTTTGAATTTTTACTCCGCCAGATTTATTGTTAATTTATGGACAAAAAAAATGAATTGAATTTGGGATTTGGGGGTAGATGTGATGTATCCGATGATTTGGAGAGATAAAGTAAAATTTGAGATTTTTGGGGGTTGAGATTTTAGGTAATAATGGTAAGTTAAAGTGTGGTACAGTAAAACCTCTCTAATGATACTCGATTAATTAATAAACTCTCTAAGAAAATATTTTTCTCCGGTCCCGACTTGAGCCAATGGAAAAAATTACCGATTTTGATAAGATAATAAAATAATATATTTTCGAAAGACCCCTATATAAATATATGGTCCCATTAATATTATAAATTAATACTTCTTTAAAATTACAAAAATATCTAAGACAATTTAGTGAAATATGATTATAGTTTTTTTTGTTAAAATTTAAATTTAGTTGAAGATCATCTCTAACTTTTCTTATTGCATCCAAAAGTTTCGGTGTTGTCTTCTCGAACTGCACCAAAAAATTGTGAAGAGTTTTAGACGCAATAAGTATTTCCTTATGCGTAAATGGTTCCAAAGGTATTATATCGTCTTCAACTTCATCATCAACATTGTTTTCTCCAATGGTATTCACAATTTCTTCAAAGATCTGTACCTCTGAACATGTAACATTTTCATCCTGGTAATCCAATAAGCTATTGACATCCATTTTATTGTGGTATCCGAGATCATTAATCCTGACATCAAGTTCATGAATGTCGTTTTTACAAGTGAGTTCATTTAAATTTCCTGAGGCTTCATCCCCCAAATGAATTTTGCAGTGTCGATACAATGTATTTTATGTGTAATGAATTTACTTTTGACATTAATTCAATAAATATGATACATAAATTAACAAGATATAATGATTTTAATATAAACAAAATTAACCTTCATTGAATCTCGAAAACACTTTTTAAATTAATAAATATTAATTTATCGATTAAATAATACCTTTATAAAATAATAATATTTTATGGTCCTGACAATATTAATTTAGAGAGATTTTACTGTATTATGCAATTTTCTATTTAGGGGAGACTCCGAAAATTAAGCAATAAATTTAAATGAATGAAATCAAATCAAATGAAGTAGAATCAAGTCTAAATTTTAAATTGGATAAACTCCATAATTTTGACAATACTCTTAATTTTGTTAAGACTTTTGTTTTTCGGTTTAAAATTTTTGTTAAGACTTGTAACTTGTTATGTTATAAAGTACGTTATTGATTGTCTAGTACTAGTGTCAAAATCATGTTTACTTTTCCTACATCAAACCACTTAAAGGAGTGGAAGCTATAAAATCGAGCACTATACTTAAAAGCACTCGATCCTGTTTGAACCTCGATACGTAGAATTATCTTGCAACATAGGTACTGAAATTTTAATTAAAAGATAAAGAAAATTTAAGTAATCGTATTCAAACCGCAAAAATAAGAGAAAATCATAGATGATGACATTGTTGTGACCAATTGCTATTTAATGACCAAATTACACGACTCCTAAATATAAGCGATAAAATTTAGGTGAGGTGAATCAAATTAAATAATATCAAAATTTAGATAGTGAAATCTAGATCTTTAGTCTAGGCAATCAACACTCTTAAAATTCATAAAATGGTACTAATTTGGAACAACACAATCAAATATATAGTAATAAATTAAATAGCATAGCTTGCTAGAACAAGAATACTAAAAATACCCGATGTAAACTAGAATCAATTATCCTACATCATTGCTTGTTGGTTGAAACAAACAGTATAATACACCATCAACTATCAAGTATTTTAATTTGAGCCAACAGTAAATGAAATTACATAAATAAAATAGTAAGAAATTTTAAGAAAAGACAAAGAAGAAGAAGGAAAAAGAGAAGAAAAAAGCTTCATTAATTCCCATCCAACCCCCACCCCACCCCAACTGTTATACTATTGTCATTGTAATTGATGTAATCATCAATGTAGCTTATTTCTCCTACTAAGAGGCTAAGCCGAACAATAAACAACAAAGGAATTAATAAACCTTCAACATTCATATATAATACGTAGTACATAGTTATTTCACATTACTCAAACTACCAAATGCTATAATGGCTACTAGCCCTAGAATGCTAAGCAAGAAACTTCTTTCATTCATCCTGATCATTTGCATGGTGGTGGCACTACCGGTGGCAAAGGCGGTGATGACGTGTGACACCGTGTATGATGGCCTCCAACCATGTCTTAGCTATGTGTTATTTGGTGGAAGTGTCTCCACAGACTGTTGCAATGGGCTTGAATCTCTTATTGGTTCTGCTACCACTACCGCAGACCGTCAGAGCGCGTGCTCGTGCATGAAGAGTCTTGCATCCCATGCCACGGACGAAGAACTCAGTCGTGCCGCTAGTATCCCCGGACAATGTGGGGCAAGTGTTCCTTTCGAGATTAGCCCGAATGTTGATTGCTCAAAGGTGTCAAGGTGAAGTAGAAAAAAGGTTGAAGAATGGAAAGGAGCTAGTCACTTAGTGGTCATGCTTTCCAACTATAGCATATCAACTATGGAAATTAATAAGTAATATTTTTCTTGTTTGGGTTTAATGTATAAAATAAGATATATTGGAGAACATCGATGGCCTCAAATTAGTATGCTCCGAAATTTAATTCCAAAATGGTTTTATATTTCGATGAGAACCTTTATAGAGTATTTTTAAACTCCATCTGATTAAATAAAAAAATTACAAGTTCTAACATACAACCTGCCAATTAATGAAAGATTCAAATTCAATGGAAAAAGTTGGCTAGATAGTTCGAAATTCAAACTTAATTTAAACTCTTGTAAGAATCTTCGACAAGAAAAAATAATGGAGTCCTTTGGCCATCGAACCATAAACCAAAAAAGTTTTCCTTTTTATTGTATGAGCGGTTCTCTTACCCCCCAAAAAGAGAAGTTATTGTTAGACAAGTTAGTTTGGATTTCTTGTTTTCCTAGTTGGATTATCAAAGATGCTTCTGCATCTTTTAACGTCCTAAATTCGTTTTCGCATTAATAAAGTAACGTTGCTTGAAAAAAAAAAAAGAGACAGAGAGAAAGAAGCTTCTTGCTATCCCATAAAGATTGGTTGAGTTGTGTTGACGCACGTTGAATTAGGTGAGATGTATGTAAATTGACATAAACAAATTTGTCCATTAAACCAAAAAGCATGCTTGCCCTGTGATGTACATTTAGGATAGAGGTAAGGTGATTAAACTCTGCAACATGAGTATTTAAATGTGGCTTTCTATACTAAAGGGCTTAAGAATATGTACGATGGAGTGAAAACCCGAGTTAGAATAGTGGGAGATGACTTGAAACACTTTCCAGTCATAATTGAGTTGCATTATATGAGGGATCAGACCCCAATTCGTTCCTATTTGCCCTAGTAATGGATGAACTAACACGACATATTCAAGGGGAGGTGTCGTGGTGTATTTATTTGCAGATGATATAGTGTTGGTAGACGAGACTTGCGGTGTTAATGATAGGCTAGAAAGTTGGAGACAGACCCTAGAGTCTAAAGGTTTCAGGTTAAGTAGGACTAAAATAGAATACATGAAGTTAAAGTTCAATAACGTAACACATGAGGCGGAGGTGTGAACGAAGATAGATGCACAAGTCATACCCAAGAGAGGAAACTCCAAATGTCTTGGATCGATAATCAAGGAAACCGAGAGACTGATGGTGATGTTGCACACCCTATTGGAGGCGGGTGGACGAAATGAAGGCTTGTTTCCAGCTGGGTACTGCGCGATAAGAATGCGTCGCCAAGTTTTAAGGTTAACTTCTACATAGTGGTGGTTAGGCCAACATTATTGTATAGGGAAGAGTGTTGGTCAGTCAAGAATGCCACATTCAAGAGGTGATTGTAGAGAAGATGAGGATCTTAAATATATGTGCGGCATAGTAGAGAAGATATGACTAAGAACATAGTTATTATACGAGGTAAGGTGGGACTGACCTCTGTTGCGAACAAGATAAGGAAAACGAAGTTGAGATGATTTGAACATGTGAAGAGGAGGTGTGTGGATGCTCCAATTAGAAGGTATGAGGGGTTGGCTTTAGCAAGACTTGAGAGAGGTAGAAGTAGGCCAAAATTTTTTTGGGGGAGATGATATACATAGATAGACAAGACATGACATAGTTCAAGCTTAGTGAGGACATAACCTTAGATAGAAAGGTATGAAGGTGAATGATTAATAGTCTAGAAGATTAGAAGGTAGTCAGGTATCGTCACCCGACCCATTAGGTGGTAAAGGTAGGGGTCTAGCCCTATATCTTCTTCTCCTTAATTATTAGTAGTAGACTAGTACTCTCTCCGTTCAAAATTACTTGTCACTTTTTAACTTGACACACCCATTAAGAAAATAATAATTAGCATTGTGAGTTTACCATACTACCCCTATTAATTGATACTAGTTGAAATTGACTATTTGGGATTTCAAAGTCTTAGTAAAAAAAATTAAGGGTAAAACAGGAAAAAAATTTATATTTTCTTGATATATCAAAAATGACAAATAAAAGTGAAAATAAAAAATAGAAATAAGTGACAAGTAATTTTAAACGGATAGAATAGTATTTAGTAATTAATCACATAGTTTTTTTTATATTCATTTAAGTGTTTCCACTATCTGTTGCTTCATCTTGATTTGTCTCTGGATATTTTATTGTTACTTTTTATTCTACCAATCCTTTATCTCTGAATAACTTTTCTTTTGAGCAGGTGGTCTATCATCAGGGGGCGAATTTATGTGTAAAAAATTAGTCACGAGAATCCGTGGTCATTCGACAAAACTTGATATATTATATATATAATTCTTGAAATAATATCAATCACAAAGGGAAGGAACCCGTTGTCACAAACGGCTGCGTGGTTCGCTGGTCGGAGAGTGGGTTGTTTTTCCACGAGGTAGCGTGATTGATTCCCAGTTACTTACTTTTGTCTGTTTTTTTTAAATTTTAAAGTGTATTATAGAATCGAAGAAATGCACTAGAATTCTACTAATTTTCAAAAGTATTCCTTAATAGTAGTAAGTTTGGTTCTCTGCTCGTATCAGTTGCGTTTCATCTTTGATGTTGCCATATTTTATAGAACTTAATATTTCAAATATTCAAACTCTAAAATCTTTCGTTCTATTATTTTAAACTAACTCAAACTTGAAATCACCACAATTTTCTTCCAGTGTCCATATACAGAAATCACGATTTAAGTCCAATAGCCATGACATTAAGAATTGCAATCCTGTAATGGAAGTTGTGATGTTCTAATCTCAGGGGAATCGTCAAAGACATAGGGAGTGAACTTGATTACCAAGGATAACAGATTTTGAAACATATAAAATAGGGCAAACAACACAATTGATTGAAAAATTTTGACGGTAAATATTAGGTAAAGAATGTTTACAGAATTAATAAGGTAAAATCGATATCACATTCCTTCTTTTTTATTCATGATTTCTCTTCTTAGTAAGCAAACTAGCAAAATTAAAATACCTAAAATACATGGGCATTAATTTTAACGTTTTCGTTAAGAAAATTAAGTTTTTTTCATTGGTCGGGTATTACAAAAGTGAGTTTGGTGATAATCCAGAGGCGGAGCTATAGCCAATCAAGGGTGTGCAAGTGAACACCCTTTATCAGAAAATTATACTATGTACATTCCTCTGGTCCAGTGGTAAAGGCCTGGTAGAAAGCTTGGGAGGCCGGAGGTTCGATACTGGCTTAAAATGTCACTTTTTGTCAAAACTCACCTCATATATTCTCTTTTCAACAGTTTTTTGTGGATCCACTAATCCACTAACTTTCTTTTTATTTTTTATGTGTCGCCCTTCTCTCCCCCTCCCCGCCTCCCCCAACCCCAAAACAAAAGTTATACTACTATTGACTTTCTTCTTTAGATATTATTCCCTCCATCACTATTTATTTATATATAATTATATGACATTATTTAATTATTTATGTAATTATAAATTATTTTATTTTGATTAAAAAAGTAATTTAGAGTTGACTTATTTCTAATTTTAAATAATATTCTTTTTGAGATGATATTATTTAATTATTTATGTAATTATAAATTATTTTATTTTGATTAAAAAAGTAATTTAGAGTTGACTTATTTCTAATTTTAAATAATATTTTTTTTGAGACAGACTAAAAAAAAATAGGTGTCACTTGAATTAAGATAAAATGAAATCTTATTAATTATTAATTTTAATTGAAACTTTAATTTGGATATTTATTTTTATTAATTATTTTATAAAATAATATTTCAAATAAGTTTCTATCAAAAAAATTAGAAGAAGAGATTATGTACAATTTACACATATATCATTGTATTTTTTATTCCCTCCTAAGATTTGGACTAAAAAAAATTAATAATATATTAATTTCTTCCATAGTCTTATAAATGAATCAAGAGAGCTAACTAAGATTTGAAACTCTTGATTCTGATTTTCACACATTCTTTATCAAAACACAAAAAGTTTAACATCCATTAAAATTAAGAAGTAGCAAAATTGAAGATCGAAAAATAACTCTAAATTTAAGTAAAAATCGATAAATTAGTGTTATTTTTTCTTAAATGTGTGATACGTGTTCCAATATGATCAATCTATCACGTCATTTACTTATGTAAGGATCCAGAAAGCCTAATTGTTCGAATAAATATTTTGGAAGTAGTCTCTCTTGAAGCTTAAGCTAGAAAAAAAAAAGCAATTAATTTGATCTCAAGTAGGTACCTATTTTTGACCCAAATTAAAGTTCTTGAACTTTTGCCAATTATGTTCAATTAGCATTGAACTGATAATTTGAACTTACGTGAGTAATAAGACGTAATAAGTTTAGTCCGTATTCAAACTTACTCAAAAGACCGTAATTAATGCGTGTGCGTAACGTTCTTCATCATATTATTACCAATAAATTATTGTAAATGAAACAATTGATTAAGATATTCTTGGTTACTTATGGATTAATATATGTGTTGATAGTAACAAACACTGAAACACAATATTTAAAGTTGACTTTCTTCTTTAGATATTATTCCCTCCATCACTATTTATTTATATATAATTATATGACATTATTTAATTATTTATGTAATTATAAATTATTTTATTTTGATTTAAAAAGTAATTTAGAGTTGACTCATTTCTAATTTTAAATAATATTCTTTTTGAAACGGACTAAAAAAAAAAATATGTGTCACATGAATTAAGATAAAATGAAATCTTATTAATTATTAATTTTAATTGAAACTTTAATTTAAATATTTATTTTTATTAATTATTTTATAAAATAATATTTCAAATAAGTTTCTATCAAAAAAATTAGAAGAAGAGATTATGTACAATTTACACATATATCATTGTATTTTTTATTCCCTCCCAAGATTTGGACTAAAAAAAAATAATAATATATTAATTTCTTCCATAGTCTTATAAATGAATCAAGAGAGCTAACTAAGATTTGAAACTCTTGATTCTGATTTTCACACATTCTTTATCAAAACACAAGAAGTTTAACGTCCATTAAAATTAAGAAGTAGCAAAATTGAAGATCGAAAAATAACTCTAAATTTAAGTAAAAATCTCGATAAATTAGTGTTATTTTTTCTTAAATGTGTGATACGTGTTCCAATATGATCAATTTATCACGTCATTTACTTATGTAAGGATCCAGAAAGCCTAATTGTTCGAATAAATATTTTGAAAGTAGTCTCTCTTGAAGCTTAAGCTAGAAAAAAAAAGAAGCAATTAATTTGATCTCAAGTAGGTACCTATTTTTGACCCAAATTAAAGTTCTTGAACTTTTGCCAATTATGTTCAATTAGCATTGAACTGATAATTTGAACTTACGTGAGTAATAATACGTAATAAGTTTAGTCCATATTCAAACTTACTCAAAAGACCGTAATTAATGCGTGTGCGTAACGTTCTCTATCATATTATTACCAATAAATTATTGTAAATAAAACAATTGATTAAGATATTATTGGTTACTTATGGATTAATATATGTGCTGATACTAACAAACACAATATTTAAAGTTGAATACTTGTTAACGTGTATGCAAATGCCAACACTTTAAGCATACATCAAATGCTAGCTATTTCCAGTTATTGAAGCAACGTCCATTTTCTTCTTTCATACTCTTTTAACTTGTTTAGTTTCTTATATATAAGGAAATATAATTAGTCACATATAGAAATAAACAATTATTAAAGTGACGATACATTTAGTAGCGTAAGATTGTCTTATTTCCAATATTCACCAATAGAAATAGTTCAAATCACATAATTTTATGAAGTAAAAATTATTGTTTTTGTGCAGCACCCGCAAGATATATTTATTAGATTAATTAAACAATATACATCCAGAGTGTAAAAATTATTTTCACAACTATATTATTTATAAAAGAACTACAAGTAATTTCATAGTAAAATATTATTTGATAATCTGATAAAAATGATAAAAATAACAATTAACCTATCATCTTAAATTATATCTATTGATAATATAAAAGAATTTTTAGTCATATATTATTAAGGACGTCGCTTGGTTGGTGGAATGTGATAGACAAGATTATCCTGGATAGCATATGAGATTAGCCACCCTAGCTTCTATATGAAATATTCCACCCGCTTCAATTTGTTTGTCTTACTTATTTTTTAGTTCGTTTAAAAAGGAATACTCTTATCTTTTTTGTCAACTCTTTAATCTAGTTTCTACATGACATGTTTAATAACCCAAGATTAAAGGACATTTTGATATATTTTATATATTTTTAGTTTAAAATCATAAGATTAGAAAATATTCTTTATTTTTTATTAAACTCCATGTCAAGTAAAAATAAGATAAATCATTAAAATGAAGAAAATACTCCCTCCCTTCATTAATACTTGTCGCGTTACTAAAAATAAATATTCCTTAATATTTGTCATTTTTGAAAATCAAGACATAATTAGTTGTTTGTTTCAATCTTTACCCTTAGTCATAAATATGGAGAGATATTAATATACAGTAGAACCTCTCTAAATTAATATTCGGTAAATGAATAAACTCTCTAAGATAATATTTTTCTCCGGTACCGTCTTGGGCCAGTGAAAAAAATCACCGATTTCGATAAGATAGTAAGATAATATATTTTTGGAAGACCCCTATATAAATATATAGTCCCATTAATATTATAAATTAATAATTCTTTAAAATTATAAAAATATCTTAGATAATTTAGTGAAATATGATTCTAGTGTTTTTTGGTTTTTGTTAAAATTTAAATCTAGCTGAAGCTCATCACTAACTTTTCTTATTGAATCCAAAAGTTTCGGTGTTGTCTTCTCGAACTGCACCAAAAAATTATGAAGACGCGATAAGTGTTTCCTTACGTGTAACTGATTCCAAAGGTATTGCATCGTCTTCAACTTCATCATCAATATTATTTTCTTCGATGATATCCATAATTTCTTCTAAGCTCTAGACTTTTGAACATGTATAGAAAGAGTGAAAAAAGGAAGAGAGAATAAAGAAAAAAGAATTTAGAGGGGAGAGAAAACTTCCTTTTTTAAGGATGATTTTTTTTCATTTTTCCCATTATTTTTTTTTTTTAAAAGTCGTTATTAATTGCAATCCAAAAAGTATTATTATGACTTGCAATATACAATCCTTATACAATCTAAGGATGTATATTTTGATTCCCCCCCAATCATTTTCACTCATGTAATCCAACAAGTTATTGATGTAATCAAAATTAAACTTCATTGAATCTCGAAAACACTTTTAAATTAATAAAAATTAATTTATCAATTAATTAATTCCTCTACAAAATAATAATATTTCATGGTCTTGACAATATTAATTTAGATAGGTTCTACTATAGTGCAAAACAGAGAGACATTAAATAAAGATGAGTAATAAATAAGGATAATTTCATCAAATTACCTTTTAGTTAATGCTTTTCTTAAAGATTGTGCAAATTTAAAAGGTGACAAATAAATAGGAATGAAGGGAGTAGTTAATACTATCACTTTTAGGGGTGACAATTGGGCGGGTTGGGTCAAATTTGGGCGGGTCAAAATGGATTGGGTCCAAAAGGGTTAGGTAACGGGTTATAACCCAACCCGCCCAATTCTTACTAAAATTTTAATTGATTTAATTGTTCTTTTATAAATTTTTAGTACCGAATAAAATTATTTTTTTTATTATGACTAAATATAATATATTAAATAAAAAAAAATCTTTTAAAAATATTTTAACAAGATTTCTCAAAAATCAATTCGGGCTACATATCAACCCAAATTTTAATAGGTTGAAACGGGTTAGGTTGACATGGGTTGAGCTAATAAATGGACGAGTCAATAACAAACCAAAACTTAGACGGGTTGGGTTTGATTTTGCCACCTCTAATCACTTTAACATGAATGCTAAAATAAAATATTTTAAAAAACTAACTAATACTCATAATTAAATACAAATTAAAATATTTATTTTTTTTTGGAAATTATAATCCTTATCCTACCGATCCGACCCGACCCGACCCATTGATGAAACGATGTTACTAGTGAAAGGAATCCGAATCACCGTCCCCACCTCAAAAACAACGCTTCAGAAAAAATCCCTAAAACCAATTGCATTCAATCTATCCCTAAATCTCTCTGTTTCCTCCCACACCTTACTAATCCCCCTTTTCCCGCTCCCCTTAAAACCCTAAATTTAATCATAATTGCAACAAAGATCCCTAATTTTCTGCACAATTTCTACTTTGATTCACTTAATTTTCTTGCCCTACACAGTTATGATTGACATTGACACAATCAAAAATGGAAGAAACTAAATTGATGTTAGATAATTGTAGTAGAGGAAATGAGAGCTCCAGCAACAGTAAACCGCCTAACCCTCTTGCTGGTGGCCACCGTTTACTCGCGAAGTCGCTTGTTCGGCATCCCTCTTTGGTAAATTTGTCTTCTTTATATGAAATGTTTAATTTTTTGGCTAATTGAGTAGTTGGAATGAAGGGTTACTTGTGTTGGCGCAGTTAGGTTAGATCCGGTGTTTGAAAAACTGAATTTGTTACTATAAAGGACGAATGGAAATAAAGGATTTATGTAGCTGATACGAATTGGCTTTGAAGTGTAGTTGCTTGTTTTGCTGTTTAATGTAGATAATTTGGGTTAGTTGTATTAGGGAAGAAAGGAAAAGAAATAATTATTATCTGTTGTTTTGTTTATGGTATAAATGTATGGTTGGTTATATTAATAAATGTTTTTGACATTGTCGTGGTGGTATGACTCTGCCTGATAAAGATAACAACCAAAGTTAGGAAGGTAAGGTTATCATGTGTAGTCTAAAGCGATGGAAATTGGTCTTTTCTTTTGACTGTTTGATTGTCTTATTGGGGGAGATGTGTGGAAGCATTTGGTATTGGACATGTCCAATTGTGTTGACGGCGGCAGAAAATAAAATGTTGAATTTATGGGCGCAAATTGTTTCTATATATCGTAAGGACTACAAGGTTATTCAGAGTGAGTATCTGACAACTTAACGTAAGCTCTTGGTAATGGATTTAGAGATTAAGAGAAAGAGGAAGAAGAGGGCCTTATATGACCTATTGATGATCAAGAGGAGGAGAGGGGGGGGGGGGGGGAGTTGATGGCGATGAGGTTTTGGGGATTAGTGGGGATGCTAGTAGTATGTGAGATAGAACAACTAATTGCATTAGTGTAGTAGCTTGAGCGGTGTTGGGAGTCTCGAGGGGTCGGTTAGAGGACATCGAGGGGATTTGTGGTGGAATGAAACGGTCCAAGGGAAAGTGAAATCCAAGAAGGTTTCTTATATGAAGTTGGTAGAGAGCAAAGACGAGGAGGAAAATAGGGTAATATGGAGAGGTAATCTGGGGTTCTTGCTTGTGATTCTCTCTGAAAAATATACCTCTTCCATTAATCTCATATGAATTTTGTCCTAGGTCTATATGAAAATTATTAATAGGGTGGTTTTTTGAAATAATAAAAGCTCAATATTTTAACTACTGGATCAATTCATTATTGAAACTTCTTATTTTTATCTTTCTTTGAATTAGTTACTGGCCGAAGAACTTGAAACTTTCAACTTTTGTAAGATCTTTGGTGATTTTGAATTTTCTTGATGTGTATTGAAGTTTTGAGTGGAGATTTACCAGGTGAGAACCACGTTATCAGATGTTCCTCTTGAACCAAGAGCAGCTACAGGTGATCATGCTGCAGAGTACATTCCCTTACTTCGCTCAGGTGCTTGGGCTGACATTGGATCTCGGTCAAGCATGGAAGATGTGTATGTGTGTACCGACAATTTTATGAGCCACTCTAGATCAACTAGTTCTAATGAAGGGACTCATGCCTTCTACGGGGTAATAACTTACTCCACTCTTGCACTTCATGAAACTTGAGGCATGATATTAATTATTACTCCCTCCGTCCCATTTTATGTGTCGCTATTTCCTTTTTGGTCCGTCCCAAAAAGAATGTCATCTTTCCTTATTTGGCAATAATTTAATGACATCATCCCCATTTTATCCTCACTGGGTCCCACTTAATAATAAAAGACAACTAAAAGAAAAACATTAAAGTGACTTTAATAGGGGCAATTTTGTAAACTTTACAAAGTCATCATTTATTTCTTAAACTCCGTGCCCGGTCAAAAGGCGACACATAAAATGGGACGGAGGGAGTATTTTATTACATTACTTATAGAAAAAATATCATTTAATTACGTAAAATAGATCGACTCTCTTCAAGTCCAGATGGCGAACTAACAAGAAATATTAAACTGTAAGTACCTGAGGATCATAAGTCATAAAAAACAAATAGAAAGGGAGGAAAGCAACACAAACAATGGGCACTGTGAAGTTTCAGAATGAAGTGATTTTTTTTGGGTACAAGTTCTTTTTTCCTTCTTTATAAATTGGTGGGAATGGCTCTAATTTCATGGTACTTGGTTAGAATTGCTGGATGGCAGCTAGCCCTTTTCACTTGACATGCATTGGGAATGTCGGAAACTGATGTTCCAGGAGGGAATGTACTGATGAAATAAATAGTTAGAAGCCTTATGATTTAAGTTTTTGATGTTATTTTCTTCCCATGGCTAGTTGGGTATTTTGATAGTACTGAGGGATGGGAAGGAAAAGAAAGTTATAAGGCTTTTTTTGCTTAAGTTTCCATTGCAAGACCACTTTCTTCCCTGTAGGGGAAGGAGCTAGAAAGTTTCTTCTCATACTCAAAACTAATGATATCAATAGAGTCATTTCACTTCATCAAAAGAAAAAAAAAAAAAGAGGTATCAGTATAATCATTTCAAGCATGTATTGTTTGGTGATTGAAAGATGAACAGCCATTAACTAGTCATTATACTACCACCACCAGGACAATACTGTAGCTGAATGGCGATAAAGAAGTTTCAAGCTGATTAGTGTGTTCACAGAGTTGCTTATTTACGCTCTCTGTTTGTTTCATTTCATTATGTTTCCAACAATTGCTTGGAATTTTCCTTGAACTAGTGTTTCTTTGGAGCTTGAAGTAACACCAAGAATTGAAGGCTGAGGGAAAGAAATATTTCAAATTTAAGATCTGTTTTAGACATCTCAAAATTTAATTTAGAATGCAGATCTTATTGTGATGCATTTGTGCAATGAAACTGAAGAATATTGGCTTTCAAGATCAAGCATGCTTACATATTGAAAGTCTTCTTGCTTTTGGAATGTTGTGAGGAAGCATTTATGACATTTTGCATGTGCACAGATCTTGTATGATGGATATAGTTAGAAAAAAAATGTGTTAGGTGTATTAAACTCAACCTTTTTGTTTTTATTAATGCAAGGTTTTCGATGGACATGGAGGTAAGCATGCAGCTGACTTTGCTTGCAACCATTTACCAAGGTTTATTGCCGAGGATGAAGACTTCCCTAGGCAGATTGATAGGGCAATTTCTTCTGCATTTTTGCAAACTGATACTGCTTTCGCAGAAGCCTGCACCTTGGATGCTGATATTGCTTCCGGTACCACTGCTTTGGCAGCCCTTGTTATTGGAAGGTTCACTTGCTCTCCATTAAAGAGAACATTTATCATCTGTTGTTGAATTAAAAATTCATTTGTTGCATTGTTTAGTTTCCATTATTTTTCATTATTTTTGGATGGGTGCAATGGGATTAAGCCAGGTTCAGGGTGGGTTCAAATTTGGAAGTAATTCAATACTACTAATTTGTAGGAATTCTGTGTCTTTTCAACTAGAACATCTCAACTGCTTTTCTACTAGAACATTTGCACCTTTCTCATTGTTTTTCTGTTTTCGATCAGCGGATACTTGTTTTACAACTAACATTCTAAGGTAATTTGTTATGTCCAAGATGTACAATATGTAAGATTATCCAGTCTAGATTATATGCATGAGGTTCTCTATAGATGTCTTGTTGGAAACTTCGTTAAATTTCTGTATTGTTCACACACCTACCTACCTCAATCCTGCCAGTTTGCTAAGTTACTCTACTGAAGGGCAACGAAGGCTGGAACTTGTACTAAATTTTGTGGCATTGGAACTTTGACTAAATATCCCCGTGGAAGCTCTTTAAGTTAGGACTTTCATTTTTCTGGTTTGGATACATTTCATGTTCTTTCTGAACCTGGTAGTGATGAATCTGATGATATAAGTTGAAAATTGTGGCACTAAGCTACTTTTCAGTAGTATATATCTCGAGATGAGTTTATAGTGTCCATCTACATTCATTATTAGATTTATCTGAGGGAGGTGTAATCTAATTTTCTCCAAAAGATGTATCTGTCACCATGAGAACTGTGACTTACTTGTTCATTTGCCTGCAATATTGTCAATAATATTTTAGATAACTGCACTGAACTACCCCTGCTATCCACATGCTTTCTCAGCCTAGAGTGAAGGGGATCACTTAAATATCCTATCTAACTTTTGCTTTGATCTTTTGCATGGAAAGCAGTTCGCTGGTTGTGGCAAATGCAGGAGATTGTAGAGCCGTACTTTGTCGCCGTGGTAAAGCTATTGAGATGTCGAGAGATCACAAACCTGGTTGTTTTAGGGAAAAAGAGCGCATTGAAGCTTCTGGAGGATATGTGTATGATGGCTACCTGAATGGACAACTTAATGTGGCTCGTGCTTTAGGAGATTGGCACCTGGAAGGATTAAAATCTATCGATGGCGGTCCTCTTAGTGGAGAACCTGAACTTATGAGCACCAGACTTACAGAAGAGGACGAGTTTCTCATAATAGGCTGTGATGGTATATGGGATGTCTTCATGAGCCAAAATGCTGTGGACTTTGCTCGTCGAAGGCTTCAGGAACACAATAATCCAGTGATGTGCAGCAAAGATCTCATTGATGAGGCTCTGAAAAGAAAGAGTGGGGACAATTTATCCGTGGTTGTGGTATGTTTTCAAAAGCAGCCGCCTCCCAACTTGGTTGTGCCACGCGGAAGGGTGCATAGGAGCATATCTGCAGAAGGTTTAAAGGAGTTGCAGGGCTTCTTGGATACCTTGAAAGATTAAGATAGTAAACCATGGTCTTTTTGTTTTATGTTCTTTTAGTTTTTCAGTCGTCTTAGGAGTTAAAAGACCTCTCCTCCCCTCCCCTCTTTTCCCTGTTCTTTTTCCTCGTCTGCTGTTTCTCATTATTGTAGACTAGTTAATGGTTAGATGATGGGAGAGATTGTCAAACCAACTGTAACATATGCGGCGCTGTTGTCTGATTAACTAACATTTTCTGTGTTTTAGGTGGTTCTGGATCTTCTTGATAATTTAAATTTAAGATTTCATTTTCCATTTATTTTCTCATTGAAGTATTGCTAGCATATTATCCAACTCAGATGCAGGGTTGGTGGGTGCAAGATGGTCACTGTTTCCCAGAGTTGATTGTGTTACTTCCTATTCGAGATTTCTCTTTGTTCTTTCTGTTGTGTGCTTCGTTGCTGCGTCTAATACTCGGCTTACTTGGGTCAACTTCTGCCTGAAATTTGTTGTTTTTAAGATTGTCATCAATTTTCCAATGTCATTTGATGATCAAGAAAAAAATGATATGCAATTATAAGTTGTAAAAATATAATTGTACTTACACAATGCAAGTATTTTGAGGTCTTTTTTCGTTCTCATAGATATATCTTTAGGCAATCATTAATCGTGAATGTGATGTAGAGAGATTTTTATTTCGCAGCGCATTACATATTTCTATCATTTAGCCTTTCTCAATTTCTCGTAGTCTCCTTATATATGTAATCTAGAATCATACTACCTGGAATATAACTTTTCCTACTGATGAAATTGATAACGCGAATTAATATGCATACAGTAACTTAAATTTTTAAAAAATTTATAGTTAAGTTAGATTCGATTAATTGTCAGAAAGGATTGATGGATTATGGGTGTTCACGGTAGGGTTAAAAACCAAACAAAATCGCAAACCAAATCGACTAAAAAAATCGACATTTAATTTGGTTTTTTAATTTTAAAAACCGACAATGTTTGATTTGGTTATGATTTTACTAAGAAAAAACTGAAAAAATAACCAAACCGAACCGATAAATTATATATATAAATTTTATAATTATTTGAATATGGTAAATATTTTATACCTTTTAATTATTAATTTCGTTCTAGTATACTTATTTCACATGCATTACAACACTTTTAAATCTCATTTCTTAAAAAATATGTTCAAACTCAACACTCTAAGTTGAATTATCTAATTGTACATATGTGGTGTGGTGTATTATTAGTTTTTATTTTTATTTTTTGCTAAGATATCCGTCTACTCTTCAATGGATTGCCCTTTTGATTTTTTAAGGGTTGACCATTCTATTTAAAGATGTCCATTCTATTTAAAGATGTATATTGCTTCTATGGATGTCAAACATGTGAAGTGAAAAAACCTCTATAGTTATGCAACTTAAACATATTAAAACATCGAAATAGTGTTGAAAAACAATAAAAGTTCATATACATTCATCTTGTATATGAATCTATTGATAGTAGAGAGAAATTTATTTATTTCTAACCTTCATTTGAAATAGTTGTCTCATATCTCATTGTTTTACTATTATCAATTTATCATTAGCTAATTATAAACCGAAAAACCAAACCAAACCGAAAGAAGCAACAAGAACCAAACCGATGATTTTTATTTGGTTTTAAAATTTTAAAAACCGACTTAATTGATTTGATTATGATTTTAATAAAAAAATCGAACCAAATCGAACCATGAGCACTCGTAATGGATATTATTGTCTGTCATATTCATATTAACTAATTTAAAATTCTAAATTATTGGACTTTGTATTTTAAGAAAAAACCTTTAAATTCTTTTCCGTTGTTTGTTTAAGCGGCAATATAAACCATTGCCCAAACTGTTGCAATTGGCGTGTATACGGTGCTCATACTGCAACTACAGCCGAAATGGAAATCTCCTCTGTGAAAATGCTCTATACACATGTCATCTTTTTTCCCCCCAAAGCTGCATTTCTAATCCAATTTCGGGTTTGGCATTACTTACAGTTTGTTGTTTCACTCTTGTTCTACTTTTGCAGCTCATTTTCTGCGCGGTTCAACGATGCCGCATGGCCGATTATCTCTGCAGATTAACCATCAAATTGACCTCCTCCTCTCCATTTGGCCTCCCGCTCGTTCGAATTTCAGGCAATTTCTCTCTCCCCCTCTCTCTGTGCAGTGACTCTCTGTTTTTGTGTGTGTGTAAACGTCTGTGTATTGTTAAGTTGCAATACCGTGTGTTTATGACTCTTCCTTCAGAAGTTTTTATCTGTCGTATCAATGTACTCCAGTTTTTTCGAGTTTCATACCTGAACTAAACTATCTTGTGTGCGAGTTTTCTAACTGAAATATCACCAATTTCTTATCAAAATACACATGTTTCCTTTTCCAACTTGATAGTTGGTGATAATGTGTTTTGATAAATAGTTGGTGATAATGTGTTTTGATAAATAGTTGGTGATATCATGTGCGATTTTTACCATTAATGCATGTCTATGATGGTATAGATTCAATGTGAAGACGCATTGACTAGTTTTTTCTGGATTTATTAAATTCACATTTGCGTGCAATTTTTTTAGGACAATTTTTTTTTATCCAAATATAATCAGTATCATAAATCCATTCCCTTCTCCAGAATTCAGAGCATTTAATTTAATCTATTTTCCCATGACCTTCAACTGGCAGTGATTCTACTCCTTTTTCTGGGCTTGGGACCGGCTTCCGTTTGGGTAGCTGGCATGATGGACTAATGTACAATACAGGCTATTAGTGTTTTTTAGTTGAGAGCATAAATAGGTCAGAGTTGCAACTTCACAAATGATTTGTCATGCTAATCTGTCTAGTTCAAATTTTCAATGATTGTTGTGCTTGGAATAGGGAAATGAAATTGTGTTTAAGAAACAGAATGCGGAGTTATAACTTCGAACTGCAGTTTGATATGTTGTGCTAATACATCATGAACAGTTTCCGATACTGGTGTTGGGAGCAAACTGGAGGATTACCAATATTTGAAATATAGAAACGACCCTGTTCTGGCTAATCAGTGGGGTAAGCATTTGGCAATTACATTCTTATTATGTTTTGACTCTACTTTCCCAAGTTATATTCCTCAGAGAGTTATACACCTGATGTGCACATAGCTTTGGTTTAAGGTTCAGTAGACACAGAGCTCTCATTTAAGCATATCTGTGTATTGTACATATGAAAGAAACAAGACCACACACTAAAAGAACTTTGATCAACATTTTACGATATATTTTCTCACCACATTGATATGAGAAGAGCTGCAACTTGTAGTACTTTTTGTATATTTTTGAATATTTAAATTTAAATTCTAAAATATTAAATTAATCTAATTCAATTTAGGCTTGAAGATTAGTCAAATTGATTATCGAGAAGGAAAAGTGACACATATTTTTGGACAGAGGGAAGAATGATCTATTCTCTTGTTTATGCACAATGCCTATACAGTTGTTCATGTGGTTCCTAGATGGTGCTCGTCCCATAATCCATGACTCTGGACTTTTTTCTGACCGACTATAATGCTGATTAAAACACTAGAAAAAATCACCTTCTACTCCATCTCTTGGAATATGAAGCATAATTTGATGACCCAACTTGAGGATACTAGGAACATTGCTCTTCAGATTTGAGCTAACAGATTAGGGACCTGAAAGAGGAGTATATTGTGGGGTGAGATGATGACGTTTCTAAGGGCAAAGTTACAGAACATTTCAGCAAGTGATCAGGTTGCATAAATGCCTTTGTTTTACTCCCATGGCTGCTGAACAAGAAAAAAATAGAAAACAACATAAAGAGAGGAAAAATAAGTAACTAACATAAGAATTCAGTTTTATTATTCTGCTTATTGCGTTTCACAGGTATTGCAACTCAAAATTATGTGTCTCTGTCTTTTAAGTTTTCCTGTCTGTAAGATACAAATACAATTGAAAAGCCTTCCATAAGTTTTTTTCTACCACCTGTGAGTGTGCTGATTTAGTATCTTTACATTGCAGATGGGATGATTTCTCTTGCAACTACAAGTAAGTCTTACCCTTCTTGGTGAATAATTCTTTTGCTTAGTCAAATTTTATTGTAAGGACAAACATTGAGAAATTTTGTAAATAATATTTTTGTGATGTAAAAATCGAAGTTGTGTCAATGCAATACCGTAACTACTTCAACTTCAAAGGATGAACTTCTTGCTTGCCTTCTGCTCCTCTGAACTTCGCTACTTACCTTTAGTTTTCTAAAACTAAAGGGAGCTGAGACGTGGTTGGTTTGTAGTGCAGTTCGATTAGTCTATGCTTTGGTGGCAGTTTATACGTGACATAGTCTGCACGCATTACTCTAGCTAGTCTATTCTTTCCTTTGTCCTTTGAGGGATGTGATACTCAATGAATTTCCTTTGTCTTTTGAGATGCAGTTTGACAGTCCATTGAACTTTATGTTGTTATCCAACTTGAGAAATTCCAATCAAGCTCACACAGCTTGTCTTTTAACTTACGGTGCTAATTATCTACTAGTAATAAATTGTTGTTATCGCTTTGGAAGAACGGTTTCTGGATAGAATTATCTTTCATAATGACAGGTTTATATAATTTGCATATAAAACATATTTCTTACTTTTGACAATTATGTAACGTTGGAAGTACTCCTACTATCTCATAGGATTGAAAATACTGTGTAGTTTAAACTGAGGGATGAAAGTTGCAGGCATATCTGATAGTGAGATACACAATTTAAACTTAAATCTAAAAGAATCTAATTCTGCTGGGAGACTGACAAAGCTACCCTCAACTGCAAAGAATGGAGCCAAATTCAGGTATGCCATTTTCAGGCGCTCCATCCATGTAATGCTAATCTTAACTAGTTTTCTCTTGATCGTACCCTTCTGGTCTTTCCCCCTTTTCTATGCTTCTGTGTTTATGCACATGGTTGTAATTAGTTTTACCTTGCAGTGGGACTGAAGTATCAGTATCAATATCCAAGAGCTTTGATGACTTATTGGCAGAGGTTACTTGCTTTCTTCAAAAGGTTTAATTTTCATGCCTGTCAGCTAATTCGTTTCTCAAAATATTGGAAATTTCTATTAACTACAGTTTTTCATGGCATTTTACGCAGATGATCCTTATGAAGATTCCGGTTAGTTCATTACTTCTCTTGAAATGCTTTATGTTCAAATCAAATGCGACTATCTCCTCTATAGACCCCTCTCGGTTCTCATAGTTCAAAAACAAATGTGACTTGGTTGATATAATGACAGCTACTAACTGCTCAGACAGTTCAAGATGTTCAGTATATAGGATACAATATCAACTCTGGACCTACTAAATGCAAGTGTTTAGTTTTTGGATGGGTTCACCATGTCAAGAATATTTCTGTCCGTTATCAGATTCGCATTAAGCTTCAAATATTTTAAGCTTTTATATCATTTTAATCAAGTTCTTTGGCCTTATTAAATTTAAAAAGTTCTCTTTTTCCTTATCCTGTTTCCTAGGAAATAGCTAGGACCACTACCTCTCTGTGCCTGATAATTTGTTTCTCTTCTTACAGAAAGTTGTAATGGAACTCTTAGTAAGTGGTGATGACCCTTTGGGATCACAGACTGAAAGTCGTATTCTGGCAATTGAGGGCAGCTCTGTATATTCTCCTGTTGAAAGCATAGAATGCTTGAAAGTGGGACTCAAGGATTATGTTTGTAAGAACCAATCATGCTTCTCAATTGGGTGAGTACTAGAAAGGTGCTACGTTTTGGCTAATGAATGATGCATCCCAACATCTACTTTTTGCTGAAGGGTGGGGATAATGTGTTAATAGGTCTTACTTCCACATGTTGAAATCAGAATTCTTAGGTGCTAAAATAAAAAGATAACAAAGTACTCCCTCCATCCCATTTATGTGTCACCTTTTCACCGGGCGTGGAGTTTAAGAAATAAGTAAAGACTTTTGTGAAGTTTACCAAATTGTCCTTTTTAGAAAAGTAAAAAAAAAAAGGAGTATTATCTTTAAAATCAAGTGGGGCCAATAAGGGTAAAAGAGGAATTGTACCGTTAAATAGTTACCAAGTAAAGAAAGGTGACATTCTTGTTGGGACGGACCAAAAAGGAAAGTGTGCCACATAAAATGGGACGGAGGGAGTAGTACTTAGCAATGCTATTTCTTGTTTCTTCATTGTCCACTTTGACATAGGTTTTGCATTTGTCATTTCTTTGCTTTATAAGGACTATTGCATCTACTATCTTTAAGTTAGGCCTTTCATTCTGCAATTAGTCCATTAAAAAGTGTAACATTTACAGTTCTTCGTTCTTTCTTGTGTAGTTTTGTCTGTATGTCTGACTGTTCATGTGGTACTTCAGTGTGATGTAAAGTATTGCATTATTTTTCTGAAATGCATAATTTGTAGATTTACCTTCTTATAAGACTAGTCTAGTAAAATAGTTTAGATTGAGTGAAGATGGGAAAAAGAAGCTTGGGATGCACTGGACCAGGAGAGGGAGAATCAGAGTCAAACATAAAAGGGCATGCTAGAGCTCAAGCCATAGAAGGTGCATGTAGAGGCGAGACGATTGATCACATGTAGCATGCAGGAAGTAGCAACTCAAATTCAAGTTTTTTATAATATGGTCGACAGTTCATTGGCTCCTTCTATATTTTGATGTAGGAGGATTTAAGCTTCGTAACATTGCTTAGTTAAGATCTATTGGTGGTGCTAAACTATAAATTGCAATGGCTCATATAGGATATATAAAAGATCTTTGGAGAGGCAACTGCGGTCCAGAGCCAAAAACAAAATAAAAAATTAATGTGCAGCACATTGAATCAAACTTGCATGTAAAGTTGTATAGTATCTTATTTCAGGGAAAATCTGAAGGTTGGAACTGGGGTTGCTAAATCTTCAGGAAGTTCTCAAGGCAATAGCCAGGTGGTGGAAGCTGTGTTGATTATCAGTGAGCTGTCAGAACTAGTCCCTTCTTCCTGCATCAGGGAACAAGACATGAAAACAGAGGTTTGTTTTGGATTATTAATTGAAGGAAGCTCTTAAAACCGTAAAAAATGTTTGCATTCCAATATGGGTTTTATTGATCATGTTGTGACCAAATGTAGATAATAGTATTCACTGTATAGATGTCATGTTGCATATTCTTTCCCAGCTTGTATTAACTTGTATTTTGAGTTCATTTGTTGCCCTAGAATGTGTGGATCGTGAAAGCTAATGATAATATACCAGATATGCATTATTTTATGTCTTCGGGATTTCAGTTTTCAGTGTTCTTTTATCACTATTATGAATCTGTTGTTTTTAAATAAAGTATGGAGTACAAGGTGAAGAACATTGTGCACTCTATGGTGTATGGAGGCTAAGATTTATGCAACTTCCCCTACATCATGAAGTAGAGAGCTATTTATGTGAGTAATAAAAATATTTTCAAATTTTGAGGGCCAGTAAGTGGACCGCTTTCTTTGGCCATCTTGATAACATTGGATTGGATAGGTTACATTATACAACTATGTCTCAATTCCAAGCAAGTTGGCGTTGGCAATATAATCTTCACTGACCATGTGGCTCCATTTATGTTCATAAATAGAATTACAATTCAGGGAAAAAGAATCTACGTGGAAAGTGTGTTTATCATATTGTAATACAAAATTTATTTTCTAGAATCTAGGGTATCCCCATTGTACACCAAACCGGATACATTATTTATCCGATCTTATCTAATGTAAACAATTATGGTCTCTGGTATTGAGTCTAATTCAGTATTGCTTATTACACCTCGAGGATATCAAAAGTTTTCACTAAGTGAATTGTACAAGTTATAGGTTGGTTGTCCCAGGCATTTATAGTCCTTACAGTTGTTTCTGCCTATTCTGGACGTATGTTGGAAGCTCAATGTAACAAAGACATGTTAAATAGCATCAATTCAGAGTTGTCATTTAGTATCAGGAAGATGTTTGGTCTGTTAACATTGTATGCACTTATTTTTAATTTTATAAAACCATCCGCCCAGGCATTCACCCCCCATGATGGTGGGGGGTTCTACCTCGTATATTATTTAAGCAGAAATATACAAACGTAGGGGACTTAATATCTAACTTCCAAAGTAAACGAAATACAAGTGGGGACCCAAAGGAAAGCTTTGGGAATTCCCATTATCAGTTAAGCTCACAAACAGGGTGCGATGAACATATGAGGATTCCAATATGAATCCTCACTCATTCATTAATCTTAGCCAATTCCTTTCTTTTGTGTCTTGATTATCTAGTTAGCAAAGCCAGCTTTGTCCATGATATAAGCTCCTATCACTGCTTGATTGGAGCTCATTATCAGATACAGAAATTCTGTAAGATGGTTTGATAGCTCAGCTAGCCCATCTGCCATAGTATTAGCCTCTATAGCATTGAGTTGTTTTTCCGTTCATGCTTGTTAAATTATTCTGGATTCTGGATATCCAGTCAGTCAGCTTTCAGGATGGTTCGTTGATGCCATTGACATATCCACTACTATTTTAGATTCCACCTCCAGTAGCACTTTAGTAATTCCATCACTGCAAGCCAGTGCTAGCTGCAATAGCCTTGGCAGCATTACTATAACTAAAAGGAAGAGCCTCTGAGAAGGCCATGACAATTTTGCTCTGATGACCTCTTAGAACCCCCTCTTTTCCAGCTAGTTTCCCTTCTAACATTGAACTGCCATCACTGTTGAGTTTGATATAATTTTGAGTAGGCTTGGTCCAGTAGACAGTGATACAAGTTAGCTTTGGCTTAAAGTTATCCACTAATCACAAACCTCCCTCCTGTTGGAGTTTAAGTTGATCAACCCAAAACCTTTTTGAATAGCAATCTTCAGATTAACAAAATCTTTTAAGCAATTTTTTAAAATTTAAGTTCCCTGTATCTGTTTGATGATGTGCTTTGAAGTTTCTTAAAATCATCTCTGATCATTACTTGCTCGTCTTCTTTTAGTTAAGCCAGTATCTCACACACCTTCACATTTTCTTTTCAGTATTATAGTTTGTTTTTTGTTTTTTGATTTGTATTAATGATCTTCTATGCCTGATTCCAGATCTTATATTTCAAAGACTTTGTACCTTGTTCCGTTGCTCAGTCTTGCCTCGATGCATTGATAAACATCAACTGGAAAAGCTATGGGTTGGCTATGCGGAGCGTTGCAGATCATGATGGTAGTGTAATGCTGGAATGGGAGAACATGCCATCAGATCTCCACATTCATATTGCCATCCATTGTTACCATAGACAATATCCATCATAATATAATACATATCCATGATAATTGACATGGTCATACACTCTTAGCATTATCTTCAAACAATGAGAATTGTCTTGAATGTATGTTTTGCTTAACTTCCTGACAAGGTGAAACAGTGGGTTGCAGAAAACAATTTACATGATCGAAATCTTGCTAGAAAAGCTGTCAAGTGTGCTTTGGATGACTTAAAGGAAAATAATCAAGGGGTTCTCCTAAGTACACGTGCACTTAAGGTACAATTTTTTCTCTTCTCTGCATTCTATTTGGACATTGGATTTTGTAATTCCTGATATTGGCTTAGCTATGAATGACATACCCCCAATTGTTTGACCCATTCTGCATTCTTATATGTCCATACCCAAACATGAAGCAGAAAGAGTAGTTTGTATGTTTTTCTTTTGATACGGATTGTCTATTTGAAACAGCCTCTATGGACTGCGTACACTTACCTCCCCAGACCCCACTTTGTGGGAATATACTGGGTATGTTGTTGTTGTTGTCTTTTGATACGGATTGTTAGATTGGTTGCTAAGCAGATAGTATTCAGTAATTCCAGCTGGCTTGGTAGTTCACACTTCACATACAGAAACTAGTCATGCTTTAGACTTACATTCTTTAAACACCATCTGAAGTTCTATATGACTAGGGCTGATTGTATCTGAACAAGGGATGACAGTTATTTAAACACAAAGAAGAGCAGTCGTTGGCAAGAAAGATATTCTTATTGCCTCATTGGGGATGAAAGTTTCCTAGAGAAAGTTCTCCTTTCTACTGGGAGCGGCGTTTAAAGCATCATCTATTTAGCATTGCTATTCCAGCTTTTGTCAGATATAACATTTTTATTAGCTGGAAGTGCATATGTTCATATGTTTCTGCAGGGTCCTTTCAAATTCGGTACCTATATCCATGGTCAGGGGCGTACATAGTATGGCAGTAGCTGATGTGTCGCACCCTCTATCCCAGACATTAGCTATATATTTGAATAGTTTGTATCTGTGTGTATTTATATTAATCCACTGCCACAACTTAGTACTAGGTGCAATAGGATTCCACATGCACCAATTTAAAATCTCGTTACGCCTTCTAGCTGAATATATGGTCCTCTTTAAGCTAGAAATGGCCAAAATTTCAGTTTCTCTTCGCATATATAGCTAAGGTTCTAATTTTTTAATTTTTTTTCTGTCGCAGATGTGTGATTATGCACCTGACCTTGCAAAAACGCTTGCTCATCTGATCTTATCCTCCAATGACTTGAACTTCCAAGAGGAATGTTGTTCACTTCTCGGGGTACAGTCTCAAGAGGTTAACACGGATAATGTTGGAAATTGCATCAGGGAGAGGATAATTTCAGTCATTGGATTAAATGACCGCAACTCCCAGAAGCATAAGGAAGCCGCAACCTTCCTCTTTGAAGACGACTGTTTCCAGAAAGAGGATTTCATCGACGAGGAATATCAAGAAGGTGAAGAAGCTTACAACTTTTTGGATCTGTAGAAGGTTAGGATCACTGTTAGATGTCCAATTATTAATTTCATATCTTATTATGTTTATGATTTTATCTCACAATCAAACTATTCTAGTTACTTCTGTTAGGCTTTATTATTGCTATTGAAGGGTAAATGGATTTATCATTTTGGGGGAAACAATATGTATGGACTTCATGGTCTTTGAGTTTGTAGGTCCAAAATAGATAAACTGAAGTTAGTTTGCACGTGGAACTAGTAAACTCAACCATCTCTACAACGCTGTGGTGAAAATGAGAATATATACTTCAAAATTTCAGTAACTCAAGAATTTTACAGGTAAGGTAAGATTTATCTACACACCATCCTCCCAAGAGCCCACTCGTTGGGTATGTTGTTGTTACTGAAATATCTAAATCACTTTTTTACTGAGATATTTCGTGTTTTCGAATATTAGGTTCTTTAAGCCTTTCGACTAATGCTCAATACTTACTCAGCTTTGTTGCTTGAAAATTTTCACTTATAATATCAGACTAGATTAATTTGTTTCCTTGAATTAATTGAGACATAGAAACCTAGAAATTACACAAAAATTACAATTTAGTCTAAATTTTCTTGGCATAAATTTCACCGAGCGAAAAGTGTCAAGACAAGAAGTTTAATGCAAACTATAGTCAAGTGAGACGAGTCTATATATACTCCCTCCGTTTACTTTTACTTGATCACTTTTAATATTGCACACCTCTTAAGTATTTTACCACAATACACATACTAATTGATATATAGTTTTAGGTCTCATTAAATAATTTATGGAATAAGTAATTAATGTGGAGGGTAAGATATGAAAATGTATGTTTTTTCAGTGTGACCTTGGAGTAACTTGTAAAGTAGTTGTCATGTGACCTGGAGGTCATACGCTCAAGCCGTGGAAATAGCCTCTTCCAAAAATGAAGGATAAGGCTGGGTACAGTAAACCCTTGTGGTTCGGCTCTTTCCCGAACCCCGCGCATTGCGGGATATTTAGGGGTCGTTTGGTAGAGTGTATTAAAAAAAATAATGCATGCATTCGTTTTGTGTATTACTAATACCTTGTTTGGTATACTTTTCATCCTATGTATTACTAATGTCAGCATTAGTTATAAACTCTATTTGATATTAAGGAATGTATTACTAATGCATGGAAATCCATGGTACTAGTAATGCAATAGATTCTAATACATGCATTAGTATGATTAAAGACACAATTATCCCTCAAAATTTTTTTTCCACATCCTTTCCACCATATTTATGGAGGGTATTTTTGTAATTTTTTTTTAATATTAGAAATTATGCAATTCATGCTATTTTTAATACATCAAATCAAATTCACTATTCAGGCCAAAGATTCCTTTGGGAAATACTTGGGCTTCCCCATTTTCCACAAAGCTCCTACAATCAGAGATTTTCAATTCATAGTTGATAATCTCCACACTAAATTGGCTGGCTGGAAAACAACATTCTTAAAAATAGCTGGAAGAACTACTCTAGCCAAATCTTCCTTGAGTAGCATCCTACTCATGTCATGCAATATATCCCTCTCCCAAGTAAAATCCATAAACTTATTGACTGAACTCAAAGGAATTTTATCTGGGGCTCATCTGTGGATAAAAAGAAAATACATATGATGGATTAGGATACTCTGACTCTCAGCAAGAAGGATGGGGTCTGGGCATGCAAAAAGCTTCTGTTAAGAATGAAACCATGCTATACAGTCTAGCCTGGAGGTTCCACAACAACCATCATAAGCATTGGGCCAAGATTCTTAAAGCCAAGTACAGTAAACACATCATGCATTGTAAGACCAATGCTTCCAGATCTTGGAAAGCTCTTTACACTAGTTGGATCACTTGTACAAATGCCTCTCAATGGGTAGTCCACACAAGGAGCAAGGTTAACTTCTGGACTGATAGGTGGCTACCTAACCACAAACCTATTAGGAATCTTATTCAGGGGCCTCTTCCCCAACATCATGAAAAGGCCAAACTTTCTAATGTTTGGAATAATACGGCTTGGGATTTTGACAACCTTCTCTTCAATATCCCTCTGCATATGTATCAATCAATTCAAGCATCCTTCTTTCCCAACCTCAAGACATCTAAAGGCAGTCTAATCTGGAGACTAAATAGCAATGGACTCTTTAGCATTACTAGTGGTTACCACTTTATTGACAACAATAAGAGGAAAACTACTGGGAATATCCATAAAACTTTCTCTTGGATTTAGAAACTGCAAACTTCTTCCAAAATAAAATTTTTCATATGGTTATTCCACCACAACAACCTCCCCACCAACCATACCCTTCACAAGAGAGGCATTAATATCAGTCCCAACTGTCCGAGGTGCAATCACCCGGAAGAGGATATCTCTTACATTTTCTTTGACTGTCCTTTAACTCAAGAATTTTGGAATGCTTTGCTAAGAAAAAACAACAATAATTCCATCTCCATTACTAATTTTCACCCTTCTAACTGGTCCAAGACTTGGAGTTCTCATCAGGAGCAGCTTTTGACACTATGGTCCAGTGGAAAACACTTCTCCCTTTTTGTCTTTGGATAATTTGAAAGAACAGAAACAACAATACCTTCAAAAACAATTCTGATAAGCCCATCTTTGCTCAGGCCTATTCAGAAGCAGTTGAGTATACTCACCTGATCAACCATAACACCCCCTCCAATACTATGCTCACTTTAAATATCATGTGGAATCCCCCTCCAAGGGGATACTTCAAGCTGAATACTGATGGTTCTTGCATAGGCAATCCAGGCAAATGAGGCACTGTTGGAGTCTTCAGAAACAACAAAAGCGACTGGGTGCTAGGATTTCATAAGAACTACCACATAGCAACCAATAAACAAATGGAACTTCTTGTTTTAAATAAGGGGCTAAAAATTGCTGAAGAAAACAATCTCACCCCTCTGGAGATCAACATTGATTCGGAGGAAGTCATTTTAATGCTTAATGAGGGTAATCTTCACTACAATTCTATTCTTCATGATTGCTGGTCAAGGCTAAGGAGATTGGGATGTCCAGTGGTGCAGCATAGCTATAGAGAAAGCAAAATAGAGTAGCAGATGCCCTAACAAAGAAAGGAGCAAATTCTGCAAATTATGACAGATCCCAAATTTTGGTAGTTCCTCCCATGTATGTCTATGAAGAAGTACGGACAGACATATTAGGAACTATTTTTGAAAGAAGGATAAAACCTACTTCAAACTCTGGATTGGGGAATGCCCCAAGTACTTATGTAATTAATCCAGACTAATATAGCCGGCTTGTATTTTGTTTTGCGTACTAACTGTTTTTGTTGAATATAAATATCCAATTAACCAAAAAAAAATATATAAAAAAAATCAACTACTGCATAAGAAAAATGCTTGAATAACTAATGCAAGCACAACTAACACCAACATTACTAATGCAAGATACAACATGTTTTGCACTATTCTTATACACTCTAGTATTGGTATTTGCCTTGATTTTCTTACCATAATTGAGTTTTTCTTTTAGGAAAAGGAAAACATGAATTCTCCATATTTGGCTAATCCTTGTTCTTGTAGGAAAATATTATAGATTCTATAAATAGAAGCTCCTTTCTTCTAGCTTGGTAGCATCCACAATGTAGTCATAAGAGCTTTGAGTATTGTTTGGGGGGAGAATTTGTAAGACACAAGTGTTGTTGTGTCACTTGTGAGAATCTCTTTATATTCTAAGTGAATTGTGTGAGGTTGTCTCTCTCGACATTTTGTACTCTCTTTTATATAGTGGATTGCTCATCTCCTTTTGTGGATATAGGTCGATTGACCGAACCACGTTAAATTATTATGTCTCTTTTGATGTATTTCTAGTCTGTCTTCTTATCCATGGTCTTTCGAGGTTTGCTTTGCTAGCTTTCGCATGATACCTGATTATTTCGATCCCAACAAGTGGTATCAGAGCGAGGTTAAAATGGGTGTTCATCTTGGCGAGTTCAGTTCTAGTCGCAACCTATTTGACGATAATGAAGATTTTGGTTTGAGAAATTTTATTAGAGTGTTACTCTATGTAGAGACAAAGATTAATGGAGGAGATTTTGGAGATGGAGATTGAACTTGTTAAAGACTACGTGAAGAAGGTGGAACAAATTTATTTTGTCAGAAATTCAGGCCAAGGGGGAGAATTGTTGGTATTGCCCCTAATTTTCTTACCATAATTGAGTTTTCCTTCTAGGAAAAGAAAAACATGAATTCTTCATATATGGCTAATCCTTGTTCTTGTAGGGAAGGTTATAGACTCTATAAATAGAGGCTCATTTCTTCTAGCTTGGTAGCATCCATAATGTAGTCATAAGGGCTTTGAGAGTATTGTTTGGGAGGAGAATTTGTGAAACACAAGTGTTGTGGTGTCACTTGTGAGAACCTCTTTATATTCTGAGTGAATTGTGTGAGGTTGTCTCTCTCGACATTTTGTACTCTCTTTTAATATATAGTGGATTGCTCATCTCCTTTTGTGGATGTAGGTCGATTGACTGAACCACGTTAAATTATTGTCTCTTTTGATGTATTTTTAGTTTGTCTTCTTATCCATGGTCTTTCAAGGTTTGTTTTGTAGCTTCCGCATTACACCTGATTATTTCGGTCTTAACATCTAGTGCACTGGAGTGCCTATTTATGTTTTTTCAATGTATTCAATGTAAACATTAAACTTCTTTGACTAATGTTTTTCCTAAAATGTAGGCCAAAGTTATTACCTCTTACAGCTTTGAGCGCAACAAAACTAAGAGATTGAATATATTCCGTGTTGGAGGATACGATTTGTTACTTTCACGATATGGGAATCTTACATATATAATCAGACAAGTTGAAACAGCTTTCTCCACTGAATTTGGGATTTCATTAGCTAGACTTGCAATCACTCCATAAAGTTACTTTGTTTGAGGAATTCCAATATCGAATTACAGTGTTTCTTTAAGTGCCCACACACTTAAACAAAAGCTAAAGAAGATGCATGCCTAGAATCTAGATAGATATACCATGATGATGATGGTAGCCAGCTTTAACTAGAAACTACAACATCAACAATAACAATACTCAAATGTAGTTTCATAAGTAGAGTCTAGAAAAGGTAGAGTATATGCACGATCTTTTCCCTATTTTGGGAGGTAGAGATGTTTCCGATAGACTCTCGACTCAAGAAAAGACATATCAAAGTAGATCAAAAAAAGAAATGACGGAAGTGAAGCAATCATGACAAAATACTATGCATTCTGGATTAAAAAAAAAAACTGTAACTACAACAAAATAGTGCGATAATCGAACAACAAGAGACAATAGATAGTAACAGAAATCAAAGGACATGACTCTATAGGAGAAATACTACAACTACTAGTATGAAAGGATAATTGAGATCAAACTCTACTACCTACTAATTAACCTTCTACCCTAATTCATGTCCTCCACAATTTCCCATCTAAGGTCATGCATGTCTTCGGTAAGCTACAACTACGTCATGTCCTGTGTAATCACTCTCTCCAATACTTCTTCGGCCTACCTCTACCTCTCCTAAAACTATTCATAGTCAATCTCTCACAATTGTGCACTGAGACATCCGTGCAGCTCCTCTTCACATGCTCAAACCATCTTAGCCTTGCCTTTCACATCTTGTCCTCCACCAAGGTCACTCATTCCTTGTCCCGGATATCTTCATTTCTGATCTTATGTCTCCTAATATATCCACACATCCATCGTAGCATCCTCATTTCAGCAATTTTTATTTTCTAAACGTGAAATTTTTTTGATTGGCACACACTTTGCCCTATAAAACTAGTAATAGTATAAAATTAATTAGCTAGTGGCTATATATATATGTAGCTTGTGAGTGGTATAAAAGAGAGCCAATCAATCCCTCTTTAGCTTGCAGGTGTAATGCTTTATTGATATTTAATTTGGTTGTCTCCAATGTGGAATCATATTTCTTACACTGTTTAGTACTAATGATCTCTCTTTATATATATATATATAGTGCTCATATAAAAAGTTGGGACCAGCCTTATATCATAGCTCCAATAGGTACGGAGACATGATTCAGACGTAGCATCTTTCATGTCATGAGTTTGATGAGTTGATCAATTTCTCCGCAGAGGGTGGATCTAAAATTCGAAATATATAAACATTTTAAATTTATACTATTCATTTTAATTATTGAATTCGCAATTAAATATTTTGATATATATAAAAGATTTTACTTATATACAATATTGGGTCTAAGTAAAAATAAAGTTCTGTTCGAACCCATCCATTATTAGTTGTAAATTTATATGGATTTCTAGGTCAGTTGAACTACCTAAATTACCACTTTGATCCCCTGATAGATGCAGCGTGAATTAAGATTAGTTAAGCGGGCACTAGACACACCGATGAGTAACAAAAAAATTGTAATTTCATTAAAAAAATCGTTTTGAGTTATTTTTATTTACATATAAAGCATTATATTACTCCCTCCGTTTAAAAAAGAATGACTTACTTTCCTTTTTAGTCCATTTCAAAAAAAATGACCCTTTCCTTTTTTGACAACACTTTAATTCCAACTTTCCACATGACATATTTAAGACCACAAGATTAAAGGGCATTTTGGTACATTTGTTATAACTTTAATTTAGGACCACATGATTCAAAAGTCTTTTTTATTTTCTTAAACTCCGTGTCAAGTCAAATTAGGTCATGCTTTTTGAAACGGAGGGAGTATCTTACAACCTATAGATTTCAAAGTTCTTAATTAGGTAATTGTTGAAGACTATCTACCAGTAAAATATTATTATTATTCTCCTATTTTTTCTCGTTAAATTTCTTTCACACATATGCATACAGCAACTTTCACTTGTTAGTTATCCATGACTATCACCAAACATTTTGTCTGTGTCTCACTTAGCTTCTAATATATTGTACTGCTATTACATACTATCGAGCCCCGGGGGTCTATTAGAAATAATCTCTCTATTTTTTCAAGGTAGGTATATATAAGGCTATATACACACTACCTTCTCCAAATTTCATTTGGGGGATTACACTGAGTATGTTGTTGTTGTATTACATGCTACCAATAAGTATATCAAACTCTTTACTGTTTAATTAATTGAATTTAAGCAAAAAGGAGCCAAAGAAAAAAAGTGCATGCATGATATAAAGTAACACTGCCACAAACAACAGGTAAAAAGATCCCATAAGAGATTTGATTGATCATATCATAATTCACATAAATTCTCTCAATTAATTTGCACGTTTCTGAACTCCAGTCTGTACAATTATCATCATCGTAATATATAGCTAGCTAGTGAAAAAGAAAATAATAATATTTCATTTGGATCCAAAAATATGTATGCATGGGGTCGTCTTCGCTGAGAATTACTCATAGCAACCAGGCCCTTATCATTATTGTTGCCATTGAATAGAGAAAATTCCTACTCTACTAGCTTGTTTTCTTGCTGTTCTTTCTAGCATCAATTATTTCTCTCAAGAAAGTGTTATGATTTTTAGGGGAGACATGTAAATACTAACAAAGTAGAAAATATGAATGAAAAAAAGTCTTATAAAATTTTTATATAAAGTAACTGGTAAAGTTTCTGCCATGTGACCAAGAGGTCACGGGTTCAAGTCTCTGAAACAGCCCCTTGCAGAAATGTAAAGTGAGGCTGCGTACAATAGATCCTTGTGGTCGGGCCCTTTCCCAGACCCTGTGCATAGTCGGAGCTTAGTGCACCGGACTGCTTTTTTTTTTTTTTTTTTATAAATTTTATTAATCATAGGTTTTTATATTATAAGCACATTAATGCAGTACTAGATTTCGCGTGCAACTAAAGTAATAGACTCTTACTAAACTTAAGAGGCTGAATGTTCTAATAAATCAACTACTTATAACTAATTATTCTAGAAAATTATAGTAATAACAAATGCAACCTCAATCTTGAAAAATCTTAAGACTTGCTCATTTCTTTCTTTTTTCCTTTTTCAGTATGAGAATTCTTAAATCTAAAAAGTTCAACTTGGGTGAGAAAAGGAGGTGACAAAGGAAAATCTTTTGAATGACCAGCAATGATTCGTATCTAAGATATATATATATATATAAGTAGCCCTAGTTGTCGTGCCATATATAGGGGGAGCAAGGGTTGTCTCTATTTTAAGCACATCACTAACTACTAAATTAAGCTGCTGTTAATTTTCTTTTCTTCAAATAGCATAGACATGTCAATTACTTACTATAAAATTTAGGGTGAAACTCTATCAAAAATAAAAACAATAAAAATGGATTTTAACTACTAAAATGTCAAAAAAAAATAATGAAAAATTTAGTGAATGTTAAGAATAGAAATTAGGTGAGCCTCTAATTTCCATCGGTGCACCCACAATCAAACAGTGGAACCACTTTATCTTTGTTACTACGGGTGCCAATACAGAAATATATACGCTATTTAAGACATATACATATATTTTCTCTGAAATTATCGGGTGTCCGTAACCCTCTATCCTAAGGTTATATCCATCTCTGGTCATGTTATTGTTACAAAAGGGAAAAGAAAACTAAAAAAAATGAGGGAATAAAGCAATTAGATGCATAAGGAATATAGTTTTCTTGTTCCATGAAGATGAACGTGCAAATTAGTATATATGTTCCTATTTTCTTTTTAATCCTACAAACTACAGTATGTTATTTAATGATTGTTTGAGCTAGGATGTTAATATTACTCGATTCGTCTGAATTCAATATTAAAAATTATTTCTATCATACGCATTACGATTTATAGCTAGCTTCTAATTTTTTGTTTATACGTCTCGATCATTGTTAGGTGAAGAAAAATAATTTAAATAGCACAAATTCAAAAGTTACCCTCTCCAAACTAAAATCAAAATACTTTAGACAAATTCGGGCTAGAATTTGCAGCTGTAGAAGTAGATATCTTATACAAATTAGACATTTTTTAAATTATTAGATAGTCACACAACTCAATATAATAACCAAATAAATAACATTTTCCGAGTTCAAGTCTCAGTGTTACCCCATTATTAAAAATATTCACTTTGCCTGGCTTACTAAAAAGAATCAGACCTACAATTATAAGAGAATATTTTGAAATATAGATAAATAAATAAAAATATACTCTCTATCGAAGTTTATGTTTTCAGAGATAATCCATCAATATTGAAAACTAAAATTTTACATTTATTACGAAATGAAATTGGAATATCATTTAGGCCCCGTTTGGTCATGTGAGATGAAGTCATGATTTGAAATTATGAGATGAAGTTGAAGTTTTGTTTGAACATGCAATTTGGACTTTTTTATGTTGTATATTTTTTCATGAACATAAAAACTCACAAGTTGTGAAAAACTATCAAAATTGTCTCAATTCTTTGTACAATCTTACCAAATAAGCAAAAGTTTATAACAAAGTATAATGCACTATCGTAAAACTATTATAAGAAAAATACAATATTTATTAATCAAACTTTAGTTCAATAAAAAATAAAATTAAAGATGTGTTATAGTGTACTACTCTTTAATATAATTCTCCCACATAGTACGGACAATCTCCTCACGTAGAGCTTGCATTTCTCGATCTGATAACCGAGAAGATGAACCAACATTTTTACTTTGAGTCGTTTGTTGGTCAATATCATTAGTAACTATGTCTTCATGTTCATATACTGTGAATATTTCATCACTCCTTTGGTATTCTCGCAAAAAATTATGTAACATTGCACAAGCTATAGTTTTTTAATGAATAAATTTGGAAACATTATTTTTTTAAAGAATGAATTTTTTAATGGTAAAGTAGGAGTTGATTTGAAGTAATAATAACTTTTATGTTGGTGAGAGTAATAGTTATATGAGATATAAATAGTTTAAAGAGTAATAATATGAACTATAAAATTTATTTACATATAAATAAATGGTTGTTAGATATAAATGTTGGGGTATTTTTTTATAAAATATAAACTTGTGGGTTAACTTTAATATTTGAAAAATCTCAAATGATGATTAGAAGTTTCCAAATCATGTTTTTTGAAGAATTTGAGATTTCATGTCATGATATGAAATCATGACATGAAATTGCATAACCAGACATTGATTTTATCTCATAATTTCATATCATAAACATGAAATTGCATGTCCAAACGCCTACTTAGAAAACTTATTTTCTCTAGTTCTGCCATTTTCCAAAAATTCTAACTAATCAAACATGAAAAATTGAAAAAATATTTGTATTTACAAAACAAACCCTTTGTATTTACAAATTTTATTATATACTTTTTCCGTACAAATATTATAATCTATAAGTTTCATATAAACAATGTATAGGATTTGACATTTGAATAGTCAAAGTTGAAGAATGACCAAAAAATTAGACATGAATGATGTATATATATGAGTGAAGTAAAGTGATAGATCACCAATAAGAGTTGTGATGGAGTGGTAAGTACTCCTTCATTCTTAATTAGAGGTCTCAAATTCGAGTTCCCCTGAGTACGGAGTCGTCTTTGTTAAGGAGCACTTTAGCCTCCAATGTGGGACTTTTCAGCGCGAATTCAAATTTAGTCAAACTCTAATGTGGATATCGGACACCTGGTGGGAAATCAAAAAGAAAAGTTGAGTAATAGATCCCTATTGTTTCCAATGGAAGATAGATAACACCACCTTTTTCTTCGATTTTTCCATCACTGTGTGGAATTGACTTGAAAAGATACGATCAATTTTTTTAACTGACAGTTTACTAACTGAAGTTAAAATTATAGGGAAAAGGAAAAGAAAGTAATTCCACTCAAGTTAAAATAATGGAAAACAGAAGTGAAATAAAAATTATTAATACCTGTATAACTAAAATTAGCAATCAAACGACCCCTTAGTTCCATGCATGTAGTATGAGCGACTTTCCAAAAATTGATTTAAGCTACATTACCAAATGACTTGGTACTTACTTTCAAGTTTTAAGTACTCCCTTCGTTTTATTTTACTTGGCCTCTTTTAAATCGACACATCCACTAAGAAAATATTAATTATATGTATATTTTATAAAATTTATCCTATTAATGATATTTTGAAACTCTAAATCTGGCTATTATATTTTCTTTAGTTATTTAATACTGAGGGTAATATGGAAAAAAAGTAATAAAACATGATTAATTTGCGAAAATGAACAACTAATTTGAAACAAACATATTTAGAAAAAAGGCTAAGTAAAATGAAGCGGAGGAGTAGTTTGAATGTATAATTGCATTTGACATGTTAAAAGGACGATATTAATTTCACATTTAGATGTTGAACTATAGACATAAAAGTTAGCCAACCTATTTAGCCATTTTAAGTTAGCGTTTGTACGTGTGATTTCATCTTATGATTTCAAATTAGTGTTTCGACATGCGATTTGAGATCAATAAATTAAAATTCAAACTCTCAAATCATTATTATAGTTTAATTTCTTCTGCTTCAGTCATTATAGTATTTGTTGTTTTTATTGTTCTTCTCCATTATGGTTCAACATGACTGCTTCGCTATTTTGGTTCCTTTTTGTATTTGATTCTTGCATGCATTACTTGAGTCGTGAGTCTATCATAAACAATCATTCTAATTTCACAAGGTAAGACAAAATACGCACCACTCTCTTCAAACCCACTTATGATATTACACAAATATATTCTTATTACAACGAATTTTACCAATCGAGTTCAAGTAAATCCACCAATTTCAACACAAAATATAAAGGTCAATGCTAAACACACATTGCTAAAACCTTAAAAGTTGTAATTAGAATTTTTTTTAAAAAGGATAATTAAAGTCACTTTTGTCAAATTCTCTTCTTAATTTCCTCATCTAGAATTCAAAAGGAAATCAGCGATTTCCAAAACAGACCAAGTTTTAATGGAGGCATGCATATTTGGTTACTATTACTACTATTTCAATTATTATTCTTTTGACGTCACCACTTGAGTCTTGTTGTACGATAACTTCAATACAAAGAATGAAAAAAGAATGAAATATTTTTATGAAAAAGAAAAAAGTACATTTACTTTTTTTATTTTTATATAATAATTATATCATCACACGCAGCCATTAGATATTTGCCTTGGTGTTGGTGTGATGCGACTTTCATATATTCATCCAACGGTCCAAACAAGTAACCCATTCATACAATTTTCCTACCATCAAACTTTTCCATTCTTAGCAACAAAAATAACTTACACTCCATCCTTTTAAATTCACATATATATACTCCCTTCGTTTAAAAAAAAAAAACCTAATTTGATTTGACATAAAATTTAAAAAAATAAAAAAGATTTTTGAATCTTGTAATCCTAAATTAAAGTTATGATAAATATACCAAATTATCCTTGAATCTTGTGGTGTTAAACATGTCACGTGAAAAATTGAAATTAAAGTGTTTCCAAAAAAGGAAAGAGGTCATTATTTTTGAAATGGACTAAAAAAAAAAAGTAGGTCATTCTTTTTGAAACGGAGAGAATATTTATTATTTAATTAGACTTGAAGTTCAAAATTTATAATTTCAAAATACATTATAATTTCTACAGAGAATATATTTTTATATATATATATATTTAGGATACTCTCTTTGTTAGATTTCACTTGTCACGTTTTACTTATCGAAAATCAAATTATATGAATTTTAATCAATATTTTGATATATATATATTTTTATTATATTAATATAAAAAAATCATAACTTATAGCATGTTTCATATATTTTTTCTATATTCTAAATTTTCATATTAATATATTAAATTAATCTAATTTAAACTTGCTTCAAAAATTAGTTAAATTAAAGAAGTAAAATATGATAAGTAAAATGTCAAGAAAAATTTATTCATTTTTATCAAAAACTCAAATAACCAAAAAGAAAAAATCAAATCGTCAAATCGGGAATTCAGTAAAATTTCATTCATACGCTAGATGTCATCTCAACTCTCAAGTAATCACCATCACTTTCACTACCACTTTGATTAATTTTTTTTATACTCCACGTGGCACATAGATGGGACCTACGAGATTATTATACACGTCATGCTTATTGGCAAATGGGGGCCAAGGAAAGAGGGTCTAGAGATAAATCTGTCAGTCAGCGCACATGACTACGTCTGCCATGACGTCACGTTACTAAAAAAAAACCTTGAATTTTTTACGTTACGGTCAGGTCATGTCAGGACATGATTTTAAGATAACGACAAAAGAGAGCATTAGTGGCGACCTATAAGCGGTCGCCACTAAACGTTGATCATTTGCGGCAACCTTATATGTCGCCACTGATGAATTTGTTTTGTATGCATTTATATTCAAGTTTCATGTTTGGTACTTAATTATTAGTTCTAAATAAGTATTTTAAGAGTAGTTTCCTAAGTGAACATATATAATACTATAACAATATATTCAAACGTGTTAATTATTGAAGTGTTATAAAAATAATTACATAGAGTCATTTATTTTAAATATTAATATTAATAATAACATTTATTTCAAATAAGTAAAAAAATAACTAATTTGGGGACATATTTTTTTATTTTAACTAATAGTAATAATATTAATAAAGATGCAGAATAATTAGTAAATTTTTTATTATACTATTTTGAAGTTATAAAATGCAGTAATTTTGTTGCTTCTTAGTTTTGATAATTCAAAAAATTAAAAGGAGAAAAACAAATGAAATCATCAAAAAAATAAAAGGAGAAAAACAATTGAAATCAAGACATAAAAAAATTCAAAATAATTTAAATGAAATGCTAAAATAAATTCCCATCCCATTCAGAAATCCCAACCATCTAATAAGTCCCAAGATTTCCTCTATTCCGCCCCTTAGCCTTTCCCCAAACTTTACTTTAGGGTTTCTTTTGTTCTTTCGTTTTCTATTTCCCATTACTTCCTTGGTCAATTTTATCCTTGTTTTCCATTTAAGAATTTTCAGTAAAGAGGAGTTGGAGCATCGAATTCTACCAATAGAGGCCTAGTCAGCGGTTGATGTGTGTGCGGTGTGATATTGTTTATTTTCCTGTGTCATCATCTACGGCTTCTAGCAAAGAATGATATATGGACTTATGGATGATGCGAAATCCTTTCCACATTGCCTTTGTTTCTCATCTTGGCTTTCAGCGACTAATGCAGAGCAAATTGTTTCAGATTTTTCTCTACTTCTTTCTCTCTTTTGTAGTTGGGTTAGTCATTCGATTATTTCTTGGTCTTCCATCGTTAGATCTACTGAAATTTCATGATTTTATTTGGGGATTTTGAATTTACTTGATGTATGTTATGTTAAATTTTAATTACTATGTGGATCTCGTTTGGCAATTCATACGGTTGACCTATGCAACAAAGTATTTCCTTGAGAATTGTTGTCATTTAGTAATTGTGCTCTTATTGATTCACCATATGATATCCCTGTTTACCCTTCTCTCAGCCTCAAGAGAAGGTTATGCATTTATGGTACTTGATTTGTTTTGTTTGGTGAGTTGAAATATCAATAAAGAAAGAAACAAATGTTGTGTGAATAATGTGTTTCTGGCCTAAGAGAATTAATGGTTCTCTGCCTTTGTTAAAGTTTGTGTCGTTGATGTTTACCATATTTCTTTTAATTGTGTTATCCAGGTTAGTTTACATACACCTCGATTAGTTCATGAAATACCTGCCAAGTCTCTTCAACATATGTAAAAATGGCTAAAAACTATGTTAATATGAAGCCATGGATTGAAGTGACACCTCGTTTTCCCAACTAAGATTTCTCATTTTTCAAATTTTGAGACAATAAAAGAAGAAGATAATCCAGCTGGAAAAAAAATGAAGATGACATAAAAGATTTCTCATTTTAGCGATTCTTCAAGAATCCATCTAGTGTTTCTTCTTCCCTTTCAGGTTTCTTTTTGGTTACGGAGAAGAAGAGTATTAGTTGTTAGAGCAAACTAACGTGAACTCTCATTTTAGCTTTTTTTCAAGAATAGCTTTGTGTTCTTATGGGCTATGGACAACCATTTCAATAAATTTGAAATATGTTATACATGGTTGAGTCTTGAACTTATCAGACAATTCCATCATTACAATATAAATGGTGAAAGGACACACCCTCAGAACAAACTGAACTTCCAAGTTTCAACTATGGATCAGCCAATATTTACCATTCACATCAGATTCCTAGGTGAAAATATGAAATCATTCTCATAACAAAATAGATTTAAAGAATAATCAACCATTTACTCATTCTGGCCTACCTATAATTCTTCTTTAAAAAAATATCATAAAATATTGTTTACCTTATACACAGCAAAAAATAAAATCTAAAACCTAAAAAAGTAGTTTTTTCTCTTGTTTATGCGTACCTTCACCTAGTTTGATAGTAATATAGTATGTGTGTTATGGTTTATACTTCTAAAGAAAAAATAACCATTAAAGATAAGTTTCTTACTTGTTAAATAGATATAAACCTTACAACAATGCATCTCTCTGTTCATCCTTACAAATAGTCTGCTAATTATACACTATTTGGCCTAATAAAACTTATTTTATTGGTTTAACACTTATTGAGATGTGCATTATTGATATTGTAAATATTGATACCAAACTATTCTTCCTACTTGTATGGACAACTAACAAAAGCTATTGATGTTAATACCTACACCCAATAGATTCATGGATAAGAATAGTAACATAATAGTGGGACAAATCACACAATTCTTATAAAATAGGATAACACAAACTTACAGTCATGTTGGAGATTTGCAAGATTACAAGGTTAGTAAACATAATTTGAGCATCAAGATTTCATCCAATTGTTTTTGTGTGCATCAGGGTAAAACATTTCATGTTCCATGTAGTTACTTTATCTAGTATTTTAAATTATGTTGCTCCAATCCTCCAAAAAAGCTATCACACCTATTGAATCCTTCAAAAATGAATAACTTTTGGAGAATCCGACACACTTTCGACAACTTTTTTTATAGATCCATGCAATATATCTTTGGAATATATGTATGATGTTCATTAGTAGATATTACATTGATCTTCTTCTACATGTTATTTTTTGTAAATAGCCCATTAGAAATTTATTGCTCTTTGGTTCTTATGGTTTAGCGTGTATGTTGTTAATTGGTAGTTTGTGATTGATTATTGCTCAACTATGAAATGAAACATTCATGCCGGCTGAAGATCATGTTTCTGTTGTGCTAGTGCTCTATTTGTCAGTTCGACTTCATAATAAGACACTACTTAGTGGCATACTTTTACAAGTGTGTGCTGAGATTTAAGGTTGTTGTCTTGTACTTTTTCGAGTAATAGCATTAGTTTTAGGCTAGTTAATGTGAAATCATGACTATGTGTAGATCACGATCGATTCCACTGATGTTCTTTTCTCTCCATAACTTTTAAGTTTTCTGTTTAGACTGAATCTACTCGTGTAACCCTGACATGAAGTTTTCTATTTAGACTAAATCTACATGTGTAACCCTGATAAAGCTAGCTTGCTGCAACTTCTTCTAAACAATTTTCAGACTAAATCTACTCGTGTAACCTTGACATGAAGTTTTTTATTTAGATTGAATCTACTTGTGTAACCCTGATAAAGCTAGCTTGCTGCAACTTCTTCTTTCACTTTTGGTGCTGCACCCAATGTCGATATGACATGAGTGTGGGGTCTGTACTTTGACCTCGAGTCCAAGCAACATAAGTACATACAACAAAAATTTAGCATTCTCTTTAAAATCATTCTCGATGAAATGAAAATCAGATTGAAAAGGACAAAATTAGATTCATGGATAAGAATTGTGTTTTCCTATTTTATATCTCAGAGGCAAAAAGTTCTAAGTAACTACAAATGCTAGTATTTGAAGGATGGTGTGATGTCCAATTCTAATTCTAACCTTAAATTGTTACTATCACTGTTACTCTATGTTCAAGAGGTCCTTCTGGAAAAAAAATTGCTACATTCTAGAGATTTCAAATTTCTTGAGGATTTTATTTGAGAGTATTGGCACTCTTAATAGTTTAAATTTTTTGATGAGGCGATGTACATAAGAGAGATTGAATTTAGTTCACATTGATAGAATATCTTTGTTGAGTTTGTGGGAATGGGCTGTGATTGATTTCTTTTTCTTAACCTCCTTCACATAACAATATAATTTTTGTCACCAGTAATTGATGATGGGAATTTTAGTCAAGTCTGACTGTTGTCCTTTCATTATCCATTTCACAGATGATTGAATGCACTGCCCATGGAGATAATAATGATGAAGTGATCTTCTCATAGCTTGTAAGATTTGTAGCACTAGTTTAGGATTGAAAATATCTAACTATTTAATGATAGAATCTAAATTTAAGTTCTTGCCTCATGGAACTTGATTGATCAATCTGGATTTGGGAGCTCTAAAACTGAAACTACAGGATTACGAAGAATATAAGGTTTATACATAAACAAAAGTCTCCTGTCTTATGACAAATATGCTCGTGGCGAAAGTATCTATTGCTTTAATGTGGCATTTTTACTTTCTTAAATATGTTTTGCATTACTTTACTATAATATTTCTGTGGGTAACCCCTTTCTCTATTAGTATTAGATTATAAGAATGAATTTGTATTCTTTTTCTTCATAACAAGGACTGTCATTAAACAAATACAAATGATGCTGATCAGCGAGGAATTTGAAGACACTATATGTTTGGCTTCTTTTTTTATTTTGGTTATATGTAAATGCATAGGTGTAAAGTATTGTGTAGTATTGAATTGACTTTTTAGTGGTGTAACTACTTATGATATTCGAGTTGGAAAGTATTTTGGGTGCTTTCCGTAATAATATTGGATGTTTTTCATATTGATAGAAATATACATGTATATAGAATAGAAAATTAGGTTGCAACAAAAAATCTATTAGCATTTTTTTTTTGTTGAAAAAATAAGTTTTAGTGGCGACTTTTAGTTGCCGCTAAATTCATTGGTTGGTGCAGCGACAAAGGGTTGTTGCTGAAGATAAAATGTTTTTTGTGTCTGTTGTTGTCGCCACTAAAGGTAAGTTTATAGTGGAGACCCTGTAAAAGAAGAACAAGTTCTTTAGCGTATTCAATCACTTTTTGTGGCAACCAATGTCGCCACAAATGTATAGCTTTAGTGGCAACTTGCAATAGTCATCACAATTAACTTTTAGCTATGGAAGTAGTAACTACGGCGCAACTGTCGCTGCTAAAACTATTTAGTGGCGACTTTGGGGGGTTTTGTGGGAACTTTTGTCCCTTCGAGGTGCGTTGTGACATGCGTCCGCACTTCGTCATATGCGTTTTCAAATGGAGAATATTTTCGTATTGGATTTTTGAATTAAAACATCTTTAACTCTCAAGTTTCAAATAAATTTTATCCAAAAAGATAGTCTCTCGATTGAGCCAAGGCCGAAGCCGAGAGAGCCACGACGATGACAACGCGAGGTTTAATTTGTTCTTGCCTCACTATCCACATGAAGAAATGCATCTCAATATATACACAAGAAAGTTCCTTTCTCCCACCAATGAGGGAGAAACACTCTTCTTTAAAGTGAAACCACAATTCACTTTTCTTTCATTTTTCATTCACATTTCATCACTAAAACTCGACAGATCTGACACTGCTAAAGTTCATGTATGGGATCTGGTATATATAGTACACTTCATGCAATTCGTCTTTGGATGGCTAGCTGAAGATGGAACAGTAATATTAATATAGGGATTTAACCGTTATTTTAGCAATTAACTATCTATCGTGCTAAAGAAAGAGGTTCTTTAGACACTAATTAAATAAGGGTAATTACGGGAAGTTAGAAAATAAGAAAAAAGAATTCGTGGAAAACTCCTTATTTAAGGGAGTAAAAACTATGACCAATCTAGTATGATTTGACCCACGTTTTTAAGCCTTAACCTTATTCTTCTATCAACAATTGTCTTCTAAGAATTTATTCTTCAATTTCTATGTAATATCTCTGCAACTTAGTTGTCAGCATAATCAGTTTCTCTTAAAGATCTGCTAAGAACCTAATTCTTCTTAAAAAAAATTTGTTAGTCGTCAAACTTAAATTTCAAAGTGTGTTCTACGTGAATCATAATAGTGATACTTTTATTGGAGTGGAAAGTCTTTCAGCACAATACATGTGTATTAAGTTTTCACCATCTCGTTTTTTCGTTTACCCTTCCTCAATTTCTTATGTAATACTAGAATTTTATCCAAAAAGTACCCCTTCCAATCTTTTAAAAGATTTTTGAGACGACTTAAATTATTCATGGAAGTCAAAGGGGAAGAAAAATGTTGCTGGAGACAAGAAAATTTATCACACATCAATGACAGGGCCCGACTAGCTCCATTTCTAACCTTTGACACGTGCAATTAATTCAGTTCAACTTTATTATTATTATTCTGTTTGTGGCAATTTATTTGACACTTTTCGTTTTTCAAAAGTCAAACAATTTAAAATTTGATTGTGAATTTGGATATAAAATCTTTAAATTTTTTTCAGCAAAATTTATATATTTGAAAATTAAGTAAAAAGTATTACAAGTCTCAATAATTGATAATTCAAAATATTTAAATGATTATGAAAAAATTAAGGTCAATTATAAACTTATTTGAATCTCGAAATTCGAAAGATGCCACATAAATTGAGACGAATATTGTATTAAATTAAACTCGAATAATGTAGCAATAACAGAAAAGATAATGGACTCAATGTATGTAGGGAATTAGGGTTCTTTTTTAAAAAATACTTTTAAAATAAGGATAATAAATTTAAGATAAAATGTGATTATGTGTTTAATTGAGAGATTTTGTTTTCATATAAGTAATTTTGGGATTATTTACTCTACAATTTCACATTATTTTTGTCACATTCACTTTCAATTTGGGATTATGATTCTCCAAAGCCATATGTAATCACTTTAATTTGAATTCGAACAGAAATTAAGCAACACAAATAATTGCATAAGGTTTAACAAATTATGACTACTATAGCAATGTAAGCTTTCAAACTAAGAGAGGTTGATTACTTTTCTCAAGTTCGATGACATTATTTGAATCTGAACAGTATAAATAATATTATACAAATAAATAACATAGTCAAATTTTGCGATTCAATTACTTTATGATATTGTAGATTCAATTTACAATCTACAATAAATTACTCAAAAGTTATTTGAAACTAACGCATATTTAGTGTAATTAGTTCAGTCCTACAATTAGTTAAATTACGTTTTGATTAAAAAGATTCATTACCATGTCAATGTATATATTCTTTAAATCTTCTTCAAGTTGCTAAATCGTGATTATTATAAAGAAATCTTTAGATTATATACACTAAAGTCCCAAAATATTTTCAATGAAAATCAATATAGTTTAGATGGTTTTAATAGGTTTGCTTTTCTTTTTTAAAACCATGTTACCAAGTCACACAATAGAACCCGTGGTCGCTAACATTTGGATACGTATAAGGTAAACTTTGTTTTAGTGTAATAACCGTCAAATCACACATAAGAGGTAGATCTTACTAGACAAGTTTGTAAATGAGCTTGAATGAGAAATCAGACATAGATTTCGAACCTCTTACCCCCCACCCCCAAGCCCACCCTGTTTAGGAGATCATCTACTCAACCGACTTTCTCGGGTATCAAGTTGCACTCAGTGGCGGAGCTATCCTTGTTCGAGGGGTGTCAAGTAGGTTATGTAGGTTAAATTTTGATTTTATAAAAATGCATCCAGGTGTTGACAGCATTTGACACGAGCTGAAGATTTAGTGGTTAAGGTGTTGCAAAGTTTTTCTAAGCTTGGTGTTCTACCCGTGCTAGCAACAGAATAACACATTTTTATTGCTTTTAAACAACTAAAATGACACATACTTTGCTATTATTACTACGTCTCTTGTCAGGTTATAATGTAATTACCTTTTGTTTTTATCAGTAAAGTTTATTTTGTTGTCTTTTTTTTTATGTATTTATTTCTTTATATTTTGACACCTCTTAATAAAAATTCTGACTTCGTCACTGACTACGCTTACTATAGAATATTCTGTGTAATTAAATATTTTCTAAATAACGTCACAGACTTTATAATTTATCATAGTATGAAAATTAAAGTCATGCAGAGGGAAGAAAGAGCCTTGAGAAGGAGAACCAAATCCTTTCCTTAACATTCACGCCTCCATTAACACACTGCTCATTAATAACCCCCCTCTGTTTTCCCCCCCTGTTTTTCTCTTCATTCTATGCAACTCCGTTCAATTACTCACGCCGTTTATTTTACTTGTTCATATTTAACTTGATATATCTATTAAAAAGAGTAGTTTTACTATATACTTCCTCCGTTCGCTTTTATTTGTTACTTTTTGACATGGTACACCCATTAAGAAAATAATGATTGATAAAGTGAGTTTATCGTATTGCCCATATTAATTGATGTTTAGTAATGTGTATTGAAAAATGATTTGGAAAATAAGTAATTAATGTTAAGGGTAAAAACGATTTATTTTTTGTCTTTGAAAATAATAAATAATAGAGGTAATTTTAATAGATCACCCTTTGAATATAAGAAATTCAATACTTTTAAAAATGTATTAGGTAATGAATTGTATTTAATAGCAAGAGTAAATGAACCAAGATGATAAATTATCCATTGTTTAATCAAACTGAACAAGTATTGCTGAACATTTATTTTTACTATAGTGTACAAGTAAAGATGAACGAAGGAAATACTAACAAGGTTAAAATAGACACAAAATGATAAATTTTCATTTGTTTTTCAAATTGAACAAAAAATATACAAAACTATCGTTAATAACTGAACAAGTAAAAATAGACGGAGAAAATTAAAAAAAAAAAGGCCTTAAAGAGGAAACTCAACTCTCCCCCCCCCCCAACAATATCACCCTACCCCTATCTTCCTCCTCTTTAAATTCCCACTTGTTACACTCTACACATACTCAGACGAAAAAGAAACAGAGCTAGCTACTATTACACACAAGCAAAACAGAGGAACTCCCAGTGTGAGAAACTTTTACACACTTTTCAAAAGCCAAAAGAGATTAAAAAAAAATAAAACTTCCTTTCCCTTTAATTTGAAAACCCCTTTACATGGATTCTTGTAAAGAAGAAGAAAAAAATAATCAACAACCAAAATGGCTTTGGGTCAATGGACCTATTATAGTAGGTGCTGGTCCTTCTGGTTTAGCTGTTTCAGCTTGTCTTAAAGAAAATGGAGTCCCTTCACTTATTCTTGAAAGAAGTGATTGTATTGCTTCGTTATGGCAATACAAAACTTATGATCGTCTTAAACTCCATCTCCCTAAACAGTTCTGTCAACTTCCATTGTATGACTTCCCTGAAAATTTCCCAAAATACCCTACAAAACATCAGTTCATTTCTTACTTAGAATCATACGCAAAGCACTTTGGTATTAGTCCAAAGTTTAAGCAGGTAGTTAAGGTTGCGGAGTATGATGAGGTGAGTGGGTTTTGGAGGGTGCAAACTCAAGATTTTGAGTATTTGTCTAAGTGGTTGATTGTTGCAACTGGGGAAAATGCAGAGCCAGTGATGCCAGATATTCAAGGGATTGATAAGTTTAAAGGGAAAGTTATGCATACAAGTGTTTATAAGTGTGGTACTGAGTTTAATAATCAGAAAGTTTTGGTAATTGGATGTGGGAATTCTGGTATGGAAGTTAGTTTAGACCTTTGTAGACATAATGCCATACCTCACATGGTCGTCAAAAATTATGTAAGTACATTTCCCTTTTCCTCCTTTTTTTTTTTTTTTTTTTTTTTTTTGACCTTTCAAGAAAATAATTGGTTTCCTCGGTATTCGATACCTGCTTAGGACAAGAGATTGCTCAAATGATACGCATCCTTACCTGTAAATCCTAAAAAGAAACATTACAAGGACTAAAGGGATTTCATTCCCGTGCTTGAAGCCGTGCACTTGAAATCTCTAACTAAGTATAGAGGGATATGTATGACCTCACTATATTTTTTGGTAGTAAATTTTTTGTACTACTAATGAATCATGCTTTAAAATCAAACTTTCTTGTTGTTACTTGTGACACTATTTTGCCTATTTATGTAAGTTTATTTTCTTATGTTTCTTCTCCTTTTTCTTCTTTTTTTTTTTTAATGTGGGGGGAGGGAATTGAATCGTTTGTGTGTTAACTTAAGTAAGTTTTGAACTAATTTCTGTTTGGCTAATTTTTTACTTCATTTTTTCTTTTTTGGGATGCAGGTGCATATTTTACCTAGGGAAATGTTAGGAATATCTACATTTTCAATAGCTATGGCACTTTTGAAGTGGATGCCATTAAGAATAGTTGACAAGTTCCTATTACTTGTTGCTAACTTGACCTTAGGTAGCACAGACAAATTAGGCCTCCGGCGACCAAAAACCGGTCCCCTTGAACTGAAAAATGCCACCGGAAAAACTCCGGTACTCGACGTCGGAGCTTTATCACAGATTAAAATTGGAAAAATTCAGGTAAATATCCAAAATTAAATCTTGTATAATTTTAGTTTTGTTCTCTTTTTTTGTATAATGAGTGGTTTTTTTAAAATTTTTGTATTTTTTTTGTATATTGTTGTAGATAATGCCAGGCGTGAAGGAAATAACAAAAATAGGGGCAAAGTTTTTAGATGGCAAAGAAGGAGAATTTGATTCAATAATCCTAGCAACAGGATACAAAAGCAATGTGCCTACTTGGTTTAAGGTATAAATTAAAATAATCCTTTGGTTAAACTCATTTTATTTGTTTCTAATTTTTTTACAATAAAAATATTGTGGATGGACCAATGACAAAGAGGGATTATAAGCCAATGAATATTTTGTTGCTAGCTTATAAAGTTTCTAGTTTTATCTTTACTCTCAATATCACATCACTTCCATTCTTACACAGGCAGAAGGCTACAAAACGTTTCTTAAATCAAAAAAGAGAATTTCTGATCTCATATGTCTGGACTTTTCCTTATCATCAACCCAACTATTTTTATCTATTTTCTGCATTTTGCCAAAGCCCACCCCACCCCACAAGAAAAAAAATAAATTTAACATATAGTTTGCGTAGTACTTCCTGTAGCTTGGGAATAATTCAATAATGATAACTCATGTCTCAATTATTATTTTCCATATTTAATGAATGCCTTGTACACTATAATAATAGATTTAGATTAATGGCCATATTAAATTATATGTAAAGGAGAAATGCACTTGCTAGACCATGTATAGTGGCACATTGGCATATGTCCTACGGTTTAGATTAGATGTAGTGAGAGTACCAACTTGCTGAGACTTTTAGGTCATTTTTAGGTCTATCACATGCAAAAAAAATTCTTTTTTCAGAATTAATAATGAAATATTCAAAACAATAATAATTATTTTTTGATTGACAAAATATCACATTTAATTTAAATACTGATTTTTTTTTGTTGATATTAATTTTGTAGGGAAGTGATTTCTTCACAGAACAAGGGATGCCAAAGACACCATTTCCGAATGGTTGGAAAGGGGAGAATGGATTATACACAGTGGGGTTTACAAGGAGAGGACTTTTAGGGACTACAAATGATGCAAAAAACATTGCCAAGGACATTAGTGAACAATGGAGGAAATACAAGGGCTTCTGTAAAAACTTTTGTACTACAAGAAATCTATCAGATAGCCAAGGCATTTGTTTTTAGCCTTTTAAGTTACAAAATTAGGTGATAGTTAAATTTTCCAAAAAGGGTCCTAAGTTTTGGAAAAAGTAGTTTGGTAGGGGTTAGGGGGTTCATAAAGTGTTATTTTAGTTCTTTAATATTTTCAAGGAGTGGAAAGTTCGTCCTATCTTTGTCGTTTTCGTTCCCCTCTATTAGTCTCTTGTCAAGTTTGTAAATTAATCAATTTTTGGAAAAGTTCTCTTTGTTGTTTTCTCATGATGTAATTTTCTGAGTTATTGTATTTAATGTCTGAAAGTAGATTTTTCTAAGAATTGCTACCAACAACACTATATTCTCTTTATTAATGATTTGGTTAAATTTCTATATTTGAACTAAGAAATTCACAATATGTATAAATAATGACATAATATATGAACATGTCCTTAATTTGGCATAGCTCACATTTTAAGCCTTCCAACTTTTAGTGTGCACAAATAAATAATTAAATTTGTATAAAATTGATCAAGTAACTACATGCACCCTTCGTGGCATCTCACATAAATTGTCACGTAGGACATGTTGTCTGTTTGTTCAACTTTATACAAATTTAAGTCTCTACTTGTGCACATCCAAAATTGAAGAGCATAATATCAACTGAGGTCAACTTAAAGATCACGTTTATGTATTATGCCATAAATAATTCATTCATAATTTTGGTAAATTATTTTAAAAATAATTCAGACATCATAAATTCAAATTTCTGCCTCTGCCTCTATTGGTACAAAGGTAAAATTTATTTTGAAAGAAAATTGTCTCAATATTTTAAATAGACGACTACGACGACAACAACAACAACATACCCATTAATATTTAATTATAATTCTATAAGTGAGATCTAAAAAAATATAGGATTTACGCAGATCATTCCTTTACATTTTTCGAGAGAATGAAACTATTTCCGATGGAGTGTTTCTTATAGACCATCAGATAAAAATTTAACAAAATAAATAAAAATTGGTTTTCTTCGTATAATGAAAAATAATTTCTGAAAAATTATTTTGAGAAGGTGCTCCCCATTATATCTGAGTTTAATTGATGTTCTATAACTCAACGTCAAAAGTCAAAGGGTGAGATAAGCAATTGTTCTGAAAACGGAGAAAGCCGTTAGACATTTTTGCTTTTCCAGTTGGTTGAGATCATCAATATTTCCTTCAATTCAAGATCAACTTCTTTGTTTCAAACACCAATGCTACTTTAATTTGCTGATGCCATAAAGTTGTACTTAGAATAAAGTACACTTTTGAATTCTACTACTTAAAAGCTATCATTGGCATTGCTAATCTAAGTTCATACTCCCAATATTTCACTTTACTTGATTTATATATCAAAAACAGATATTTCGTTTTACTTATTTATTTTAACAAATCAAGTGAGTTTTACTATTACTTTTTTTCTCAATACTAAACTTGACAGTTTTTTTGATTTAGTTAACGAGTTGAACACGAATCAACTCATCAAATTATTTGGTCAAACATATATTAACTTTCATTAGTTTTTCATTAAAATAAAAATCAAAGGGTAAAATGTTAAATAATGTTGGATTGGTTGAGATATGACCCGTTATTAGGCTCAACATATTTGACTTTGAAGGGGATATATAAATGAGGACCTATTTAGACTTGTACAAGCTAATATATGATCAGACGACCTGTTTATTTGCCACTTTGCTAGTATCTTTAATAGCCAAGAATGTAGGTAAAATAGCCTTACCCCCCCACCCCACCCCACCTATAAGTAAAACATCCCAAGAAAGGGGCAAGAGGGCAGAGATAATTAACCCAAGTCTACATGATGGAAGCTAGCTAGTGAGTAGTGACTAGTGTGGTCTGTGGAGGAGATAAATTAGAATAGGTTTAGGATGAGGGAAACGTGATCGTCAGTGATGAGTACCACGTACATAAGGTGATCGTCAGTGATGAGTACCACGTACATAAGGTTCTATCTTCTCTTAGCTTCTTGTACTAGTTGTAGTATCCTTCATATGCACGCTGATTATTGAGACAATGATGGATATCTCTATTGTACTATATAGTCTATATACGTGCTACCTTTCATTGCATGCTTATATATTGACCACATTCATAATTCAGAGGCTGAGCTAGAGTAGTACACGGGGTTCGGTCGAACTCAGTAGCTTTTATATAGATCCCGTATTTGTACTAGAAAATTTAGGAAATATATATAAATATTAACTCGCGAACCCCCTTGACAAAAATAAATTAATGGTTCAATGGTAATGAAGTGGGTGGCAAGATTTTGAGCATCTAGGTTGTGGGTTCAATCCCAGATGTCAGCTTAGTTTTTCCTTACTTTCTTTTTCCCTAAGGAAAGTAAGGTAATTATTGATCTCCTTTCCTTTTTTCAAGTACACATTTTCCTCTTTCTCCTATTCTATTTATGCATTTTTTTTTCTTTTTTTAAATATAAGATTAACAATTTTAAAAAATGTAGAAAGCAACATTCCTGCAATTTGCAATACATGTTTTTCTCTTTTTACCTATATAGTGTTTAAGTGGTTCATTTCTTTTTGAATATATATTGAGTATCGTTATTCGTTCTTTAATTTGTCGATTATTATATATTAGTTGAGGTTGTTGTTGTGTCTTAAATTCGGAACCCCCAAACCTAAAATATTGGCTCCGCCTCTGCATTCATTACAACAATTATAGTGGGATTTCTTTAAAGCTTTACAAATTTACAACGTAATTTATGATTTTTTTTTATGAGAATAAACTCAACTTGGATAGGAACAATTTTAAAAAATGTAGAAAGCAACATTCCTGCAATTTGCAATACATGTTTTTCTCTTTTTACCTATATAGTGTTTAAGTGGTTCATTTCTTTTTGAATATATATTGAGTATCGTTATTCGTTCTTTAATTTGTCGATTATTATATATTAGTTGAGGTTGTTGTTGTGTCTTAAATTCGGAACCCCCAAACCTAAAATATTGGCTCCGCCTCTGCATTCATTACAACAATTATAGTGGGATTTCTTTAAAGCTTTACAAATTTACAACGTAATTTATGATTTTTTTTTATGAGAATAAACTCAACTTGGATAGGGACAAGATCCAGGAACTTTTTATATGACTTAACAATTCTTCTCTAGCTTTTGAGGTGGGAGTTAGACTCGAGATCCCTTCAACATGATATAGAGGTAATTAAGTCCATCCATAGGGTTCGATATGGGACCACCATACCATGGGGGCATTGGCGGAACTTGGATCCTAAGGTAACTTTTGAGCCTCTAAACCACTAACGCAACCTATTGCCTTGTGTTGGGAGTTGGGATTCAAAATATATACTCCCTCCGTTTCAGAAAGAATGACCTATTTTCTTTTTTAGTCTGTTTAAAAAAAAATGATCCTTTCCTTTTTTGGTACAGTAACACTTTAATTCCAACTTTCCACATGACATGTTTAAGACTATAAGATTCAAGGATATTTTGATACATTTGCCATAACTTTAATTTACATATACATATATATATATATATATATATATATATATATATATATATATGTATATGTATGTATGTACATATATAACAACTTATTGCCTAGATATGCGGCATAATTTTTGGCCAAGTAGGTTCAAATGAACACCCTTCCAACCTTCTAGATCCTTCCTATGTGCAAGGTTGTCCATAATTGTGCACGCTCTAATCCAGATAGTGTTTGATGTGAGGGAGTGATGAGAATCATCCCACATCGAACCGAAACATAAAAATAAATTTTAAATAAATTTTTTATCAAAAGTCAGAAATTTTGTCCAAGATAAACACACAATAAAAATATGGAAATTTCCATGTAATCTAGGTAGTACTTTAATTTAAAATCACGTTTAGGTTAAATTTGCCGCCATTATTATAATACTAATCCATATATGACAAAAAGAGAGAAGAAAAAGTCCAAAAGGAGAGTTAAGAGGGTTGCAGAGTGGTGCAGAGTGGCTAACATTAATTCAATTCAATGGAAAATCCAAATCACACGTTTTCCTTCTCAATCAGTTTCTCCCATGCACGCCTCACCGCTCTCTCTGTCTTCACTGACCTCTTCTTACGACGTCATTCCTTTCCATTTACTCATTAGTCAGTATTCTTCTGCCATATTGGTAGACTCACAAAATTCAACTACTACCCTTCATTTTGTTTTACTTGATTCACGTATTAAAATAATTATTTCAATCTACTTGTTCTATATTCTATTTCAGAGAAGAATTAGCTTGGAAAGAAAGGGAGACGGGAGTTCATTTTTTTTGCTAGAAAATTGTTCACTATGCGCAACCGCAAGAATCTATCGTATGCAATTTTATCTTGTATTTCTGTCAGAGGGTGTAAATGTATTCAAACTTTTAACAATACATGAAGATTTTATTTTTTTTTGTATTAAAAGCTAGCTTTATCTATTTTAATACAGTTCAATGCAAATCCAAATTTAATCGAGTTATTGAGTTTTGAAGAAAGAAATGACTTGCATGATTTGTGCAAAATATCTTTTTGCTCTTCTGGTGACTCGAACCTACAACCTTAAAATTGAAGGTTAAGGGTGTTTACCATCCAAATAACTACCTATTGTCTTGTGCAATTAAATACCTACTCCCTTAGTCCCATTTTAATTGTCTTTTTTTTTTTTTACGTCCATTAAGAATAATAATAATACATACAAGGTAGTATAACTGCTAAGCAATCCCAATTTTTTAGATATTTTTTTGAGAATGAAGAAATGTTCAAAAGAACTATTTTTTAATGTTTGGAGTAAAGTTGAAAAAAAATGGCAACATTAAATTTTGAATTCATAATGGATTAATTAATTTGGAAAAACTTTTTTGAACTAAAGTGACAATTAAAATGAGACTGAGCGAATATCTATTATAAGTTATAACTATTAGGGGTCATTTGGTAGGATGCATTAGAAAAAAATAATACATGTATTAGCTTTGTGTATTATTAATACCTTGTTTGGTATACTTTTTCAACCTATGTACACTCTATTGTGTATTATGCTAATGCATTACTAATACATGAGAAACCCTTGGTATTAGTAATGCAAGAGATTTTAATGCATGTATTAGCATGGGTAAAAATACAATCAGGGGCGAATTTATGTATAAAAAATGGGGCACGGGAATCCGTGGTCATCCGACTATACTCAGTATATTATTTGTATAATTCTTAAGAAATATATCAAATATTAACTATAGGAACCCATGCTCAAAATGAGTGGATGGTTCACTGATCGAAGGGCCAAAATTTAACCTCTTAGTCTTGGGGTCGATCCCAGCCAGCTGCACACTCGCCCCTTTTTTTCAATTAAAAGCAGCTTTTATTTATTTGTCTTTTTTTTTAAATCCTTAAGCACTAAATGTTAAAAGTCAAAATGGCAACGTAATTAATTAAAAATAGCATGTTTTTTTCAGAGTTTAATCGTTGTTTCCCTTTTCATATTTCACCCAGAAAAATCACATAAAAATTAATTTCACTTGTTCTTTTTCGATATCCCATTGCCAAGGTAAAATCAAATCAGAGAAATCAACATTGCCAAGGTATAATCAATAGCTCATTCATTTTTTTTCGTTCGAGATTTCTTTTCTTAGTAGGCAAATTAGTAAAATCATAAATTTCAAAATACATGGACTAGCTCATTCGTTCTTTTTCGTTCGAGGTTTCTCTTCTTAGTAAGCAAATTAGTAAAAGCATAATTTCAAAGTACATGGACTTTAATTTTAGGATTTTTACAAAAAAAATAATTTTTTCATTGCTTATATAATAGGAAATCATTAAGAGCTAATGAATTGGTTATCTCGGACTCACATATTTTGCGGATAAATTAGACGCTGGTAAGGTTTCATTATACTTTAATTTAAGTTGAAAGGAATGTGTTCCTCTATTTTATTATTAATTTGCAAGGGTGTGATTCCCTTATTATTGAATGTGAAAGGGGTGTGATTCCTCTATTTTATTACTATGAATTAGGTAAGGGTGTTATTCCCTTATTTTTGAATGTGAAAGGGGTGTGATTCTCCTATTTTATTTCAAATTTGCAAGTGATAACTTTGTGACTAAGTTAAATAATAATTTGAATTTGTAGGAACATTTATCCTTGAACATTTAAATGGACAAATACATGACTAAGTTGTACATCGGGCAACCAAACTCTAATAGTCGTTCATCCGTTAATTCACATGTAGCTCCAAAAGTTCAAAGAGAGACAATTCCACTTCCTCCTTCAAATGTTGATTGTATTCTTGGGGTGGGATCTCTTAAACGGGATCCCAAACAAAGAAAGTTCATTTCTCAATATAGTCCTAATATTCAAGACGATGTAAGAAGACATTATATTTTGATGAGGCCTTATTAAGCAGAACTTCATGAATATCCTAAAATTAAATTTGGGAACAAAGATCTTTAAACCTTCATATTCAGCCTGGTTGGAATGTAGCATAAAAAATGATGATGCACTTTGGATTGTTTTTAAAATACAAAGTCTCGTCGAATACAATTGTAAACTGATGATATTTTTTTATGGTAATGTAAATAATTATCTTTTTATCGCCAATTTATTGTCACTATAAAGTTTTAGATCTTATCTTTAAAGTAATGGTACACCCGTCTTTTAGAAATCCTGGATTCGCTTCTGAATACAATAGCCCCTCAAAACCTTTTCCACATTATTTTCACTATATTTGTGGAGAGTATTTTTATAATAAATAATTTTTTTTATTTAAAAATATGCAATGCAAGTTATTTTTAACACATCAAACCAAACACTGAATAACAAATAATCTCAGCATTACTAATACATCATATTTTGCACTATTCTTAAACACCCTACCAAACGACTCCTTAATGTGTCATAGAAAGTCTTAGTGGCGGAGGCAGAAACCCGATCCTAGATTCAGCATAACACAATAATTTTTTGCTTAAACTTATATTTATATTGAAAAAATTATTAGATATATATGGCACTCGTAGTAGTTGTCCTACCGTAATTTGAAATTCATAAAGTTTGAAATTTTGACTCCGCCTCAAATAAGAACTGATGGATTCATTTCAATCTATTTGAATGCAATCCCATCTTTCTTTCTTTTCTTTCATTGCATTTAATCCCTACACAAACTCCAACGTGTGCAACTTTCAAACTAGTATTTCAACTTGCAGCTAACATCGTACTACGGATACTGCTAGTACCATTTATTAATTCTACTATATGACGATCGTCTAGATTTTCTCCATATCTTTCAACAGATATCATATCATATACACATCTTATAAACCAGATTCTTTTCAGTGGATTATTTCAAAATTACGTTAATTAACTCAAATTAATCATTTGCGATAGGCGTTTGAATAATATTTAAATGAAGTAAGAAAATTAAAATTGAATTACAAATAAATTATTTGGAGTTAAATTTACCTTTAAAAAAACAAATTACTTTAAAAGTTTGTGAATGAATAAATTCGAATGCTTTTATTTCAATGAATAAATTCGAATGCTTTTATTTCACTTTGAAATACTTTTCAATTAAACTTTTCCTATACTTCACTAGTATATATTTCAGATGCTGAAATTCACCATTTAGAAGTAGGGGTGGCATAAACACCGAAAAACCGAAAAATCGGACGGAATCGAATAGTTTTGATTTTTCGGTTTTTCGGTTTGGTTTCGGGTTTTTTTTTTTTACAATTTCGGTTTTCGGTTCGATTTTAGGTTATAGGGTCCATATATTTCGGTTTTTCGATTAAACCAAAATTTTATAACATAATTTTGAATTTTTTTTATTATATATATATATTTATACTTGAACCGGTCCAAGACTCAAAACTTATAAGCCGGCCCAACCTATAACCTACTGATCCGACTTCCAAAACCTAATTTACTTTCACAGTATCGCAAACTCTCATTCTCTCAATTTCGATTTATGCTCTGTTTTCAGGTTACTGGGAATTGAAAGTTAGTACTACTAGTGATCTACTACCAGAATTTTGAGGAGTTTGAAAGTTACTACTACTTACTACTAATCTACTAGCAAGTACTACGTACTGAAAATTAAAAGTTGCTCAATTGAAAGTTATAGTCCATTCTTGAAATTGCTAATCTAATAGCTTTCTTCAATTCCAGAAAAGTAGCATGTTAGGAATGCACATAAGCTAATGCGCACGTCTATTTGCTCCCAATTATATAAAAAAAATAGTTTATTTTGAATTAAAAAATATAAAATAATCTTTTTTCTTCAAAAATTGTTCAATTTACAAATAGAAACTAGTCCATTAAATAGGCCCATAACCGAAAAAACCAAATTTAATAAACCGAACCGAACCGAACAGAATTTGGATAAAACCAAACCGAACCAAATTAATTCGGTTCGATTTTCGGTACCCCCTTCCCCATAACCGAAAATCGAAAAACCAAACCGAAATATTAAAAAACCGAACCGAATTACCGAATGCCCAACCCTATTTAGAAATATTGATGGCAAAACCAGTATCTGAAAATAGTGAAATATTGATGAATGATGATGGCCAAACCGCCGGGTTATATCACTTATAAATATTTACCAATTAGTTAATAAGAACCATGCTCTTGAATCTAACCAAATAATTATAGGCGGATCTAAGATTTGAATTTATTGTGTTTCAGGTTCTGAATTCTTTGATATATATATATTGGTTCTTTCAAAATTATATTGGAGTTTATAAAACTTTTCAATATATTTCTCAAAATGTTGCATTCAATTGATCTACGTAAGCATTCTCGAACACTGTACATGACAAAACTTTGCTTTCAAGAAATTAAATTAACGTGCAAATATGTCAGTTAAAAGAGACAAATAAGGGGGGATCACTGAGGTTGCTAGAATATAACTTCAAACGTAGACTGCAAAGTAGTGTTAGAAATTTCAAAGTATAGATTGGCATGACTCCGCATGCATGCATGCATGCAAACATTACTGTTAAACTACTGTTCATTCAATTCATTTAATCTCGAGTGTGAAGTGCGTAGTTATGCGTACATTTTCTTGCAACGGCTCGAAGCAAACTGTTAATATATTCAGGGGCGGAGCCACCTTTAGCGAAGAGTGGTCAGATGCACACTCTTCGTCGAAAAATTATGTGGTGAATAGAGGTTAAATGTTAGCCATTATGAGTGTATATTTAATTTTGCACACCCTTAACATAACTGAGAATAAAATTTGCACACCCTTTGTCAAATTCCTGGCTCTGCCACTGAATATATTGTCTGACTTTGCCTCAAGCCTTTTAATTATGCTAGACAATTTTATCCTATTTGTTTCTTTGAGCCGAGGGTCTATAAAAAGTAACTTTTCTACCTCACACAAGATAGTAATAAGATTTGCGTATGCCCCACATTTTTCAGATCTCGCTTCTGGAATCACACTATGCATATTGTTGATTTAATCCTATTTGCTTATATATGGTTGACTAAATTGCTTCTTTCATTATAATGTGAGATTTGACTAAGATAAGATTCACACTGTACCGTCAGTGGCATAGCCATATGTAGTGAAGGGCTGTCAGGCTAGTCTAACACCTTTTATCAAAAAATTATACTATGTACATAGAAAATTATATGAAGTATATAGGTGAAAAATTATTTTTCGTACATATATATTAAATCTTGAACACTCTTGATGACATTTCTGACTTCTATAACTAGTGGTCCGTTGGCTAGCTGTTACAATATTGATGCTGATTTGAGCAAGCGTACAAATCGACATTTTTCATTTATTTGTAAACTTAATTTCTACATACACTTTGAATGTATCAAGTATGTACATTGAATTTGCGGGGTTCTTTATTTTTAGGATTAGTTCAAATGAAGTGTGGTAACTGAGAAAATGATAGTTCATGAAAACGTCCCCAGCTATTCACTATTAGCTCAATTAGGTATAGGTACTACTGCAAGGCCCATAACTATATATAGATTAATAAGGAGAAGAAATTCTTCTCTTCTGAAGAATCTTTTTTGCTGTGTTCTGAAATTTTTTATCAGGGGTATTTTTTGGAAATGTGGGGGCCACTAATTTGTTTTTGTTCCAGTGGTACGTAGCTTTTGAAGCAGCAACATTTCACTGACCTAACACTATATATATATATTCGTCGGACACTTTTTTCAATGGCTACCCTCTTCTCCAACATTCCATCATATTATAAATCATTATTATATATATTATGCTACAAGTTCTTTCTTTTTTTACGACTAAACAATGTGTCTAGCGATCTTTTATTTCTCAAAGCATAGTGTTCTCGACATTCTTGGCGACCAAATACACCACAAGAAGATCTATATCATCCCATACATTTGAGAAATACGCTACTAATAACGACCCATGAACCAAGGAGAATATTTAGAAGAGAAAGAAAGGGATAAACAAATTTGTAGTAACAATATTGATGATTAAAATTATTCTTTTTCTTAACTTTATGATTGCAGTTTATTATTTTCTCTATTTGTATTCTCCCTATTTAATTTTCTATCTTTTTTTTCATCTGAAAATTGCACTACTATATAATTCTCGATATAGTATAAATTACGGCTATATAACATCGACTCAATGTAATCAGGTCCTTTCTCAAACCCGAAATATAATTTAGCACAATAAACTGCCCTTTTATTCTATAGTTTTTTTTTCTTGATTGAAAGATGTCGTTATACAAAAATCATGCATCTCATATAGTGCATGCTTGAAACCACAAAATTTATGTAATTAATTTTCTTGCAAAATCATAACTGTAGTCTGTATATCTGATATATATGGTGTGTTTATATTCTCCCATTGTTGGTCAAAACAGTATGAATGACAAAATAAGTCGAGAGATTTTAATTTCTAGTGAGAAATAAGACGTTATTATATTCAATTTCACTTGGTGAAATTATATGCCATTTAATTTTATAAGTCATGAAACAAATCCTAATAGAGGACCACCAAATCTTCTAAGAAAATACTAAATAATAAAACAAAGGGTAAGGGTATCTAGCTATGTTTAATTTCAGGTGGAAATTAAAGATGAGAGGGACTAATGCTAACTGAAAGAGACCCTAAATATATGCTCGTAGATCGAATCATTCTTCCATATTCTAAGTTAAATAATGCGTTGAACACATTATTTTAAAAAATAGAAGTTTGTGTTTTTTAGTCACAGCTTCAGGAAGCAAAACAAGGTAGCAGACCTATTAGCAAAAGCAGGATTAAGGACAGAAATCCTTGATTTGAATCTCAATCCATTATCAAAAAAAATAAAAAATTCACGTACTTAATCCATAAAAAAATAATCAAACCAGCACGTGAAAGGCCATGCATGTTGAAAACATAATAAAGAACATAATAGTGTACTTTCTGTAACAATTTAATCTTTTAGATAAATTTGTCACGTAATCTAATAAAACATTGTGGAGCTAATCGATGGCCTTGTTCATTGCCTAAATTTTGATCTTAAAGAACATAATGAAACTTCGAATTAGGTGAGACATGATTGTATGCACCTCTTACTAGTATCATCATGTTGATATAATTATTAAAAAAAAGTTTTAAAAAATAAAAAGATACTCTTTAGGATATATGCAAGATGTTAGTTGGAATATGAAATGAATAACAAATATTTTTTTTATTTGCTTTATATCAGAAACAGTTTTTCCACCTCACTTACGGAATTACACTGGATATTGTTATAGAGAAAGTGATGATGATTAGTTTGGCATGCAGTGTACTTACTAGTTATAGAAGAAATGGCAATGTCTTAATTGGTACATTTTGTAACATGTAGCTTAAGGACGTAGCAACATCTTTTCCTCTCTTTTTCTTTTTGCTCAGTGCTGAACTGAAGATTGCAAAAAGGTGCATAACAACAGAAGGTATATACTAATAAAATATGGAAGAAAAGCTGTTTTCAAATCTTTGTTATACCTATAGTTGTAGTGCTGAAAATGAGAAAAAGAAGTAGTATAAATAAACGCTAGAGGATGTAAATGAACTTTTCTTCCAACACTCGATAAAGTAAAGTAATATGCCTTCTTTGCTTCGTGCAATAATTAAAGTTGCCTTTTGTGGTACGTGTGTTTTCAAAAGCCCTTTGGTTTTTTTTTTTTCTCCTTGTTCTTTTTGCATTTTTGTCTGCAAAGCATTACTATTGCATTTTAAAAGTGAAATATATGCCTCCTTGAAAACTCAAACCCAAATTTGTATTCAAGCATTGACCAACACGCCTGCCATGTCATATTACTTTTTTCTTATATTAAAAAATTAATTATTTTTCTTTATTCTACTTGTTCCTTTTATATTACTTTTTTTCTTTGACTTTGACTAATAGCTTTTTCAGATCAACTAGGAAACGACTACCATATCCTCTTCAGCTTCATCGGAGTTTTAAACGTCAAAGAATTTCGACGTTCTCGATTGAAGCTAGAGGCGAATGGGAAATTCCGCCATCGAAACCTCTTCTACTTTCGCTTCTAGTATTGACCTGCGAATGATGCTTTGGAGAATCGCTAGGAAATGGTACTAGCGATCTAGGCTGAAGGTACAGGGCTAACAGAGAGACTAGTGCTGATTTCGATTTAATAATGTTGACATAAAAATGTTCGACTGATGCTTGCGATTTTGTTATGAATTTTTCTCCATTGGTGGGTCTGTTACCCAATGAATTCCTCTCCATTAATGACAGTAAAGTTTGATCCTCTTGAATTTTGATTTCGAGCTACCGCCAAATTTTCAAATGGATGGTTGATGGGTCTATTCTCACATGGTGAGTGACAGAAGTTATTTCAATGGGTTTTAGCTAAGCTATGGAGAAAAATGTACGATCAAAAGGTGAGAAGAGACTTTTGATGGAAGGACGAGGGTGGGGACCTAGTGGTGGAGGAATGAAGCTCACATGGTGGATTGAAGGTGAGCCATCGACGCTGGTATTGCTCCGTTGAAGAGAAAAAAGAAGGAAGAGGAAGAAGGCACAAATGAAAAAATAAATAGAAAACATAAAAAATTTAAAAAATCAAAAAATTAAAGAAGTGAAAGAAGGCAAATAACCTCTTCACTCAAACTTTCTTTGCCACCTCAGCATTTAGGAAGGAAATAATTTCACTTTAAATCAGTTTAGGAGAGTAATAAAACCCGTGAAGTTGGAGTGTGCAGTTCGGAATTCGGGTATAGATTGAGGGGGGAATTTGGCAATTTTCTCTTTAAAAAATGGTGCAGATATGCCCTTGTCATTTAACAAATGGTGCATATAATCAAAGATTTGTGTTAAAAGATCAAAGTAATACAACATTAAGTGTATTGGTCCAATATACAACTATCTTGAAATTACAACTCTCCCTCGGCCCCTCCACTGGCTCCACATATACCCAATTTCAGGGACAAATGTAGATTGCTGAAAAATATGAAGATGGTTGAATTTAATTAGTAATTTTAATTCAAACTCATATTGCATTAAAAAAAAAGAAGCAGAAATTATTCTTCACGTTCGAGACACTGTTATATATAAATTTACAAACTCATACAATTCAAATTTTGGATACGCAAATCAATATTCTACGGAGGAAGAAGAGAAGAAATCCATGGCAAGAAGAAGGTAGGTGAGGAAACGTCAAGTTTGAAAAACAGCTTAATTAGAAAATTCCTCTGACCCTCTGCAAGCCTTTTCTTTTAATTACTATTTATGTTTTCATCCATAGTCTGATATCTACATTGGGTTTCTACTAAATTCAAAAGTTGCAAATTACAGAATTTGTTTCTGGAAAAATGCTCTAAATATGATTTTTTTATTCTTAGAGGTTCGAATAAGAAACCTCTGATTAAAAATAAAAGAATCTCAATTATCCTACAACGATACATGTTGATTCTGCGTAAACTCTTTCACTCTCACGCTAGCACGCTAAGCAGTTGATAATTGAGACAATGATGGGACTCTGACAATCTCTGTTGTACGAATTGACGAATGCTTATTCATATACTCCCTCCATCCCATTTTATGTGACCTACTTTTCTTTTTGGTCCGTCTAAAAAAGAATGTTATATTTTCTTATTTGGCAAATTTTTAAAGTTACAATTACTTTTTTACCCTTATTGATCACTTAATTAAAAAGTAAATGCATTACCTTTTATTTTTTAAATAAAATTAATACGATTACATTTTTAATTGCAAAGGACAATATGATAAACATTATCAAGTCAAATCTTATTTCATAAACTCCATACCTAGTCAAATTAGGCCACATAAAATGGGACGGAGGAAGTAATATATCTATATATATGTACTCCTATCTCACTTCTGAAATAGTGGTATGGACTGCGTATACTTATCCTTTTCAGACCCACTTGGCGAAAGTATACTGAGTATGTTTTTGTTGCTGATGTACTCCTTACAATACTGGAATTTCTTCAAGTACTACACTCTGCCATCTATCATGTGAACTTCATCCAATATTGACGAACCTCTGCATATATTCCGATGCCTTGTAGCACCTTTCTCAATATGGTAAATTCAAATTCCTACACAATCACATTATTTATTCATTAAATAAATTGAACTAAATCAACGTCAAATTTTAAAAAAATCTCGCATAAATATCACATGAATCGAGACCGAAAGAATATAAAGAGTGAGAAACAAAAAAAGACGGAAACTAGAATTAACAAGTCAATAACTTGTGGAAGAGGAAATGGAAAATCCAAATGACACTATTAATGCTCTCTCTCTTTTTCTATTTGTTTGTCTTATTTTTCTTTTTAATCGATTTAAAAAAAAATCTCTACTCAGCATGTTTAAGACCATAATATTAAATAACATTTCATATAATTTATATATCTTTAGTTTAAGATCACAAAATTAAAAAATTTACCTACTTCTTACATTTCTGTCAAATCAAAATTGAAATGGGGAATAATTCCCTTCTACTTATGCATGTACGTATGCGTTTTTCTCTGTACAGTACTGACTTTTTACGTCACTTTTCAATTTTTTTAATTTTTTCTGAAGTACTAAATATTGTTCTTCTTCTGCTGTCTTCTGTCATGTTATCTATCAGATAGATACGTTACACGATAATGCATGCATGATTTATGAGGAAGAGCTATCTACTATTTCCTCTGGATATTTGTGTATCTTCTGCTTCTGCTGTGTCATATACATTCATTTCTATCGATCTTACTAAATAATTTCTTCTTTTTTACTTCCATAAAATTCTAAACCTTTCTTTAAAAATAAAAAAAAATCACTTCCAAACGCAAATTTCAATGTCTCTTAACTTCCTTTTCAAACTGTCGAATTGCTAAGTTATACTAACATCATTCACGCTTTTTGTTTAACTAGAGGTAATTGGACTGATTTTTCAAATTAAATTGGATTAGATCAGTTTTAATATTTTTGACTGATGTTTAAAATCACCAGATTAAATGATATTTTGATATATTCTTGTATTTACGAATACAATCCAGGTGTATACACAAATCCAAACAACAAAAAATATATGAGACTATATTATTCATTCGCTCTAATTTTACTTGTATTTATTTTCCTTTTTTTTCACTTGTATTCATTTGCTCTAACTGTCACCAAGTTGTATCACTTGTATTCATTAACTCTAGTAATTGTACCAAAATGCATGCAATCTTAATACAATCATGATAGGCCTCTTCTTAATACAGAAAATATAACAAAGAGAGGCGAAAATACAAAAATACAAAGAGGGAGAGAAAAAGAGATGAAAATACAGTAATACATAGAGGGGGAGAGAGGCAAGCGCGAGTAAAATAAAGTTATAAATTGTAATCTTTTAAAGTATAACTATGATTAGTTAGCTAGCTATACTATGTAAATTTTCCTTAAACTAACCGGGTTGAATTAGCCGATAACCGGTTCGGGTCAACCAAGTAGCCCGCAACTGGTGTGGCTCATAATTTACATGTCTTCATTGCATTTTATGTCACGCCACATCTAGTGTACGAGGGTCAAAATACTTAATTAACATTTGATATGAATTAAAACATACTAATTCTTTTAATTTTTGGGAATTAAAGTTGTACATTTGGAAATTATATATATATATATATAGTTAATAATTTTAAATATATTTAAGAAAAGTGTGGTAAAAGAAGACCCTCTTTATTCGTCATGGGCCTAAAATCGCATATCCTATGATAGATCATTAACCCAATTAACTACAGTCGACCATGGGCCTAAAATCGTGGGTCATGTTCAAGGGGTTAAATGGAATGACCCGACCCAATTGTCTTATTTAGATGAAGTCAAGTCAGAGACCTGTAACGATAAATAGCTTTTAAATAAAAATTAACAATTAAGTTTCTTTTTCCTTATGATGTGATGAACATGGAGCTTTGATTTTTTTAGTCTATAACAATTCTTATTTTAATTTAATCAAATATATTACTTTTGTAGGATTATTTTCTTCTATATATTCTAATTATAAATTCGCCTACTAGATCATTTCATCCTCTATACACATTACAATGTATTTATATTTATATGTGGAGGATTTTGAATAAGTGAGTGAAAAGTCTTGTCCTATCAAAATATCATTTTATCTCACCATCTATATGAAACATGGTCATGTTTGTCTGTTATTATTATAAGATTGTAAATGAAAATATATAACGTATGTTTAGGATGGAAGCTTATGGATTCTTAATTCTAATATTTTCAAATTATTGAGTTCTAAATTAACAATTTGTATATATTCAATAAAGTTCGAAAATAAATACAGAAGTTGAACAAAGTTACTGAGCTTGATCGAACCTATATAGCGCACCCCCTAGCTCCGCCCCTGTCTATTAAAAGAGACAATTATGAGGACTGAGGACTGGGATTTTCTGGACTGCGTAGGTACTTCCAATATGCAGTCTGCAAATTAGCTAGTAATTGGAATTTTAAAGTCGTATAGTTTGGCATACTTGCCATGCATGCCAAACCTTACTATATTTTTCGTCGTTTTATTCAAGTTGTGGTAGCTACGAGAGATGATATACATAGCTGATGGGAATATTATAATTGAAGGTCCACACCACACTGGCAACTATACTATAGTATACAGTAAATTTGCCATGCAATAAGCAAATCGGCATGCATGTATATTTTTATTTTGTTTGCAGACGACAAATCGATAGTTTCATTTATGTGTCCCTTTCTTTAAGAATTCTCCAAATCGTACAACCTCTTTTGCTCTACCCTTTGTCCTTTTTCTTTCTTTTTTTTTTTTTTTAACTCTCTCAAAGTATGGTGGCTGAGAATGATAGTTGATAGTTCACAAAATGATCCACACTTGCTAGCTAAGCCATATATAGTACTAGAATATAACTAGATTAATATATAACCAAAGAGAAATTCTGTACAATCACTTTCTAGATTTTCTTGTTTTATGATTTTGGGTCCACCTATTGGGTTCGAAATCGAGAGGGCGTCATGCGGAAGCTTATAGTTGTAAACCATCAATGTGACAAATCAGATGACACATAAAACAATACTAAAAACTTAATATTATTATATGATTTGGTCAAACGACCTACATATAAAAACCTAATATTAAAAAAAGCATAAAAATTATTGGGAGAAATCTTCCCCTAAACAAGATTCTTTGATGACTACATTGTGGATGCTATTGTGTTGTGATTTGAGAAGAAGGGTATTCTATTTATAGAGTTTCAAAACCTTTCCTACAATAAAGAGGTTAGCCAAATATGGAAGAGTTTTACATTTTCCTTTTAAGAAAAGTAAAAGTAATTATGGTATTACTTTTATTTTCCTTCAATAGAAAATTAATACTCAAATTTGGTAAGAAAATCAGGGCAAAAACCCTAACAAATCTCCCTTTTTGGCTTGATTTTTTTGACAAAACTTGATCCGTCTTCTTCATATGCATGATCTTCGTTCTTCACATAGTCTTCATCACTGCTGCTTGGCATGCTTTAAAAAGGAGCTTTTAGGGTTAAAAATATATGAGCCCTTTCGAGTTAAAATTATTGGAGCCCTTTGCAGGGTTAAAAGTGATTTTTATTTTTAAAGATGTAACAACAGGATTGTTGAAAATATGATTGACAATTGTCTCCACATGTAGTTTTTTTTTTTTGATTTTTTTTTTTTTGACAAAAATCTTCATTATCGTCAACTTGGTTGCAACTTGCTTTGAACCTTCAATCTCGATGAACCATTGGACTCATAGGATCGTTAGCTCTGATACCACTTGTTGGGTTCGAAATCGAGAGGGCGTTATGCGGAAGCTTATAGTTGCAAACCATCAATGTGACAAATCAGATGACACATAAAACAATACTAAAAACTTAATATTATTATATGATTTGGTCAAACGGCCTACATATAAAAACCTAATATTAAAAAAAGCATAAAAATTATTGGGAGAAATCTCCCCCTAAACAATACTCTTTGATGATTACATTGTGGATGTTATTGTGTTGTGATTTGAGAAGAAGGGTATTCTATTTATAGAGTTTCAAAACCTTTCCTACAATAAAGAGGTTAGCCAAATATAGAAGAGTTTTATATTTTCCTTTTAAGAAAAGTAAAAGTAATTATGGTATTACTTTTATTTTCCTTCAATAGAAAATTAATACTCAAATTTGGTAAGAAAATCAGGGCAAAAACCCTAACACCACCTTAGCTTGTTCATATATATATATATATAGAGAGAGAGAGAGAGAGAGATTTCATGGTAAAGAGGGACTATTTTAATGGGTATATGTACCTCATCTAAGAAACAATGCATTAAATGAGTGGTTTCTTACCTATTTTCTTAAGCTTGAAATTAAATGCAAGTAAAAGATATTATCCTTATCTAACACAAAATTATGAGGATGGGTAGGCTGCGCCGGGTAGGGTGATGGATCTTGTGGCGGGTGGAGGGCAGGTATTAGATTGGGTGGGGGTTGAGGGTAGAGGTTACGTTGGGTTGGGGGAGGGTAAAACTTACCTACACCCGGTGTATACATCAAGCCGATACATGCATGCCATATGTTTGAATTTAGAGTTCATGTTACTTAACCATGATTAATTAACATGTATTTTCCTACTTTTATTGTGGAAATCTTCTGCTTCTGCTGTGTCATAAATAACTGATACATTCATTTCTATCGATCTTACTAAATAATTCCTTCTTTTTTACTTCCATACAATTCTAAACCTTTCTTAAACAAAAATAAAATCACCTCCAGATGCAAATTTCAATGTCTCTTAACTTCCTTTTCAAACTATCGAATTGCTAAATTATAACGCCAATATGTATTCTGCAAATCAACTAGTAATTGGAATTTCAAAGTCGTATAGTTTGGCATACTTGATGACATGCATGCCAAGCCTTACTGCCATATATAGTTATATACCACTCTTCTGTCATGCCTAGCTAGCAGCCATGCAACTATATATAATACGGAGTATTATACATATAGTATAAAGAAAAATTAGTACTATTTGAACTTATTGTATATTACCACGTTATAACTAAATCTCATGCACTTTTTATGAATAGTTACGGCCTGTACAATAATTGTCATGTACATAATCTAATATACTAGTGTAACTAGATTAATATATAAGCAAAGAGAAATTAAATTCTGTAGAATCTTTTTCTACATTTTCTTGTTTCATGATTTTGTGTCCACCTTTATTCAGTGGTATATATATGTAGATTTCATGGGAAAGAGGGACAACTTATTTTAATGGGTATACATATATGTAATGTACCTAATCATCTAAGTACATTTTTATTTACTTAATTAAGGGTGTGTCGGTATGAAGGAAAATATTTTCCATCAAAATCAAGGAACATAAGTGGTTACTTAGGGAGTGAGTGGTTGTGAGGGTAGGAGAAGATAATGTCACTTGTTTTCCCTACTTTCATTAAGACATTAAAGTCATTTTTCTTATTTTTAAAAATCTTGTTTTCCTAAATAAAATATTTTTCACAATTTTTATCTAATCGAATGAGAATAGGAAAACATTTCCTACCGGACACACCCAAAATCTTCAACACTCTTCCGTCATGTACGTTCTAATTCATTATACATTATTTGGGCCAAGAACTTGTAAGTTTTTTGTGATAATATATACGCCGTGATGTAAGTTAAACTCAAAAATTTTAGGGCTCGTTTGACACAAGGGATAAGGGATAACTAATTCTCGAATTAATTTTAGGAGGGGCTTATCTCATGTTTGGCTAGAATAAAATGCATGGGATAATTTATTTCCAACCAAAAGACCCGTTAGTGTCTAATTAGATAACATTAAATTATATCGAAAAGTTTGCTTATTTTACCAAGTATATATCAATTGTTAAAGAATTTTCCAAGTAATTAGTTATAGTACTTTAATTTGTTTCAAGTTTTGTCTCCTTCTTTTATTCAAAGTGTGGTGGCAAAGAGAATTGTTCACAGGAGGTCCACAGCTTGCTGCTAACATTTGTTCTTCCATTATTGTTAGCCATGCAAACAAATTCTCAAACAATCCATACACTATAAAAGTTATAGGAGTACTGTATACGGATCGTATATTTTATGTATATTTTGTATCAAACGCGTGACAAATCGATATTTCATATATCTATCACTATCGTCTATGACATACGTATATATAAATCCATTGATTGAGGTTCTTGAACCTGTGGTTGATTTGTCTTACAGTTTGTTTTTTTGTTTCATTATTTTCAAAGGTTGTTGACTGATGGAGAATGACAGTTCATGAAGAGGTCCACAACAAGTAGCTTAATTAGCTCTACATTGCCACAACCATAGCTACATTAATAAGAGGAATTTTCTCCTCTTCTTAATTCTCTTGTGGAAGGGGAGCATTGGAGTAACCGGTAAAGTTGTTGTCATGTGACTAGGAGGTCACGGGTATAAACCCGGTAACTGGGTCGGTTTGACCCGGTTCCGGCCCAGTTAGACCGGCCCAATAGGAGACCGGACCCGGAACCGATATGGGAGTGGGCTAGGGGGTTTTTTAGGAGGCCGTGCCGGTCAAGGTAACGAGACCGGTAGACCGGCCCAGTTAGAAAATCGGACCGGCCCGATTAATAATTTTATTTTTTTTTAAATTGTAATAGGGCGGGGCCTGCCTGAGCTGTTTTGGACCGTTGAGGCCCAACGGCCATAACAACCTTTTAGGCTATTTTTTTAAAAAAAAAAATTTAATTCAAATTTTTTTTCCCTATAAATACATGTCATTTCAAAAATATTTTCTTACAATCTCATTCTCTCTCAAATTTGCTAAAATTATCTCATAAAGTGTTCTATTATATTTTATTATTTTGCAATTACAAATACTACGTGGAAGTTTCCAAAAGTACTCAATTGATCAACTTTCGAATACTTCAGAAATTTGGTATTATCGTTCCATCTCTTCCTTTTAATTTTTAATTAGTGTATTATTTGTTGAATATTTATTTGTATTGTTTTTGTGTTTTTTGAATAATTGTTAGTTTAATTTGTAATATGGATAAATTAAGGAAAGTCGGTAAAAGTGTTAGAAATTTTGGTTCCGGAAGTGGTAGTGGTAGTAAGAAACAAATTGGTTCCGGTAGAGGTAGTTCAAATACTCGATATACTTGTGTGCCTTCGGTACCAATTAGCGAACCCTTTGAGAATGAAATAGGTGTAGGTGCTCACGATATGAATTATTTAGAGGCCCAAGAAAATTATTGTAACACCCCGTACCTTTCCGAACCTATAAGACTATGTTAACATTTATGGAATTATTTGGACATGAGAGTGTTGATGAATTATGCATTAATTAGTGGGCTTAAATGAATCATGTGCAATTGGACTTAAATGAGGCCCAAAAATCATATAAAAGACATGGCCCAAAAAAATGGAAAATGACCCATTCTTGTGACCAAGTCAACATAGTATATTTATTGCTTAAAAGTTTGGCTAAGGATGAGTTGAGAGACTATAAAAGGCATCCAAAATCTGATTTTATCCATTAAGAGACACAAGCCATTCTAGAATTTTCCACAATATTTTTCTCTTCAACCAAACTCTAAGACAACCATCTTTTGGGACAAGATCATCACTTTGTAAATATTGATAAGTGTTTATATTTATGGTTTAATATATTATATGCATGAAAGATGGTGTAGATCATGTTGGTTATGTTGGTGAAGTGTGAGAAGTTCACTATATGTGAAACAATTTATGTTTGCTTAATCGGTGAAGGGTTTTGTCTTGTAAACTTGAAAGTAGACTTGTGGTCTTGAAGGAAGTGAACTTGATGGGTTCAATATTGACATGTGAGATGTGATTATAGCCTTAACTTGTTTTATTCTTGCACATAATGTTTGGAATTGTTATTGCAAAATTGTGCATATATTTGGTGGTATATTGAAGGAAAAGTGTGGTTTTGGTGATGTTCATGTGTGTTGTGAAACCATGACTGATTTTTGGCATCCAAGATGATCTAAAATATTTCAAGAGAAGTTTAGTTATGATCATGGACCATTCATTGCATAAAAAGACCCAAAAGAGACCCTTTTTAGCCGAAACGGGCGCCCGCCCTCGCAGACGAAGCACCTGCGGGCGCAGGTGCCTCTGTCTACTGCCAAAGGTCACCTGTGGGCGCACCTCAGCCACCTGCGGGCGCAGGTGGCTTCGCAGGTCATGCCAGAACTCCGTTTCGGTTGTTTTAGCATCTCTTTGACCCCCCAAAACCCCTATACCCTTTATGGATGCAATTATCAACTTATGGTACCTTTTAAATGACTATAACGGAGTATCCCGGAGGTATTATTAATGGTATAAAATATGGATTGTTGTTAAAGTGTTATTGTGAAAGCTATCGAGTGACTTGACGGAGAAAAGGTAACGTAGTGTTAATGAGGAAGTGTAAAGGGTAAACTTGGTGTGAAATGTTATTGGTTTATGATGTCTTGGTCAATGTGTGAAATGTGATGATGTTGTTGTCATGGTAATGCAGTGGATTGTATTGTAAAGGACGAAATGACGCTATATAGCAGTCACGTAACTCATTGTCATCTTATGCACTTGTAAGGTAACTAGTTGTTAACGTGAGCTCCGTTATGAACTTGTGTTGTAGGGTGACACGTAAGGAAGGAACTGGATTGTTGTATTCACATCTAGGACGGTATATTAATATTGAGAAGATAAGGTATGTAAGGTTACTCTTTCCGTATCCTTCTGCAGCACATAGCGTTCTTATTGACGTTGTACTTGTTCCATTCCGAAGTGTTCTAAAGTATCCCAACTCAGGTTGACATATATTGTTATTAGCATGTTTCTTATTCTTAGACCGATTGTGATTCATATGTCTCTTATTCATTGACTGAAGTTCCAAAGCCCTCATAATATTGTAACGACTAAAAGCAACTATCTCAAGAAAAGTAATGACGTAGGGAGAATCCATTCATTCTTAAGTAGCATTGCCAATAATGTTATGAAAACGAATGTATCAATTTCTCACAAATGAATGTATCAATCTCTCAAAAGTAAGAAGTAATGCATATTTGTTGGTTGCAAGAGGAAAGGAAGTGAAGTAATGCATACATGGTTACTTACTTTATAGTTACTTTACGGTTACTTTATGGTTCTTTGAGTACGGGTGGCAGCTCTGGAGGCATAAGCCTAGCTCGAGCCGAACCTGCTTCATATATTGACGGTTACTTTTATTGACGGTTGTATATTGACGGTTACTTTTATTGAAGGTTGCATATTGACGGTTACTTTTATTGACGGTTGCATATTGACGGTTGCATATTGACGGTGACTTTTATTGACGGTTACTCATTGACGGTTACTCATATTGACGGTTGCATATATTGATGGTTATGTATTCAACGATAATGTGAATGGTAATGTACATAAGGCAAGAGATTAATGAACATAAAGTAAATGGTTCCAAGCATTCAGATCGATGGTTTGTGTATATTGGCTATTCCCTCATATTTGATTCCATTAAGGGCCTTATGTATCATGCAGTTTCTTATAGCCTTACATACTCAGTACATTCTTCGTACTGAACCCTTTGGGGGAATTTGCCTTACTTGCTGCAGGCACAGGTACTTACAGACCTCCACAGTAGGTTGTGGATCATTTGCGGATCTTTGGTGAGCTCCAATTGGTTCGGGGCTTTCCGAGTCATAGTGTACATTGATTTTGGTATTATGTAAATGTGTATAAAGCGAGGACTTGTCCCGGCTGTAGGGTGGTTTGTACATATATTTATTAGAGGCTTTGTAGACATATGTGGGAAGAGGAATGCAAGAGATGTATGACCATATTGACTCGATGGTCCTAACGGCCAAGTTTCATATATTGTATATGTTGTCCATGACTTCCACCATCGGCATTTATTTATTATATGGAATAGAATGATATTCATACAGAATCATGCATATGAGAGTACATGAGTAAAGATTGGTTCTCTCGGGCCTCATCGGCTTCGGGTGCCAGTCCGCCGCAATGGGATTTGGGGCGTGACAATTATGGTATAGAAGAAGAGAATGAAGTAGACTTTGTTGATGTAGATGAAACTGATGATGTTGATGTTACACCCGAATCTGATAATGTTAATATTCATTCTAAATCGGTTAATCTTCCTCCCCGGCGCCCTGTAAGAGCTCATAAAAAAACTAGTATTGCGTGGAATTTTTATACTCGAATAGAAGGATCTACTTAGGTTAAATGCAATCTTTGTCAGTTAAAATATGAGCATAAGATCGGGGGTTTAGTTGATGAGACTTTTGAGGGATAAACACCCAATAGAGCTAGCTCAGGTAACTGGTGGTGGGACAGTTGGGGGCCTAAGACAAACTAGATTGAACCCAAAAATCGGTAAATTAGTTAAGGATTATAATAAAATGAAGGATCGTGAAGAATTAGCAAAAATGATAGTTGTGGGTTGTTTGCCTTTCTCTTTTGCTTCTTCTGAAGCTTTTCTTCATTATATTCAGGCAATTTATAATCCTATGTTTGAGGGTATTCCTAGAAGTACTTGTCGGTCCGATATTTTTAGACTCCATGCACAATATGTTTACTATTTATCTGCATTATTAAAAAATATTCCATGTAGAGTTGCTTTAACTTCTGATCTTGGTCGTGCTGTTAATAAAAATGATTATTTAACAATTACTTGTCATTGGGTAGATAGTAATTTTGTCATGCAAAAACGTATTTTAACATTTTTGTATGATGAAGACCGTAGACACACTGGAAAATTTATTTCTGAATCTATTACAAAAGTTGCAAGATATTATGGTATTGACAGTAAAGTTTTATGTATGCATCAAACAACAACACTACTATTGACTTGTTAAAAATTAAACTTTCTCCACCGTTACCCGAAATATTTCATGTTAAGTGTGCTTGCCATATATATAATTTAATTATAAAAGATGGTCTTGCTTTTTTTGAGCTTGCTATTGAAAAAGTTAGACTTGCAGTTGGCTTTATTCAAGGAAATAATAGAAAAATTGGACTTACCGAATTTAAAAGAAAATGGACTTAGACCGAGATTAATGCCTGAAGAAATAGATGTTAGATGAAATTGTACGTATGATTTCTTAAATACTTGCAATATTTATAAAGTTCCTATTACTATGACTTTTAACCAATTTGCTAGTGTTTTTCCCGATAGTATGTTACAAAATTCAGATTGGGCTAAAATTGATGATATTGTTAATTTCTTGCAAAAATTTTATCTAGATACGGTTGAATTTTCTGGTGCTTATTATCCTACTGTTTGTAATATTTTAGCTTATTTAGCCGACATTTCTTTATTGCTTAACGAGTATAAGTCTAAACCAGTTTACAAAGATGCTATTGATGCAATGATTGATAAATTTAAAAAATATTTTTTTCTGCTTTCCCCTATTTATTTAGTTGGTGTTGTAATAAATCCATGTATGAAATATAATACTATGTTCGAATTTACTTCTCTTATTTATTCTGCTTTAGAAGTAAAAGCTAATGAAGAACCTTCTTTGTTTACGGCTATGTCTGATGCGAATAATTACATGAACACATTATACAATCATTATGCTGATTTACTTGACAATGCTTTGCCGTCACACATTACACCGACCCCTGCTCCCCATCCTTCTGAGGAACCATCATCTTCTAAAAGACAGGCACATAGTATGCCTGCTTATTGTGTTTCTGATCTATCTGTTTGGAATAGATTGCAGCCTTCATCGTAAAGAACCGTAAGTCGGGAAGAGCTTAAGTATTATATCATGCAGCCTACAGAGGATCCTAGAGGTAGAATCAACACGCTGGAATGGTGGAAGAATAATGAAAGACAATATCCTGTACTTTCAAGATTAGCTAGAGATATATTGAATATTCCACTGTCAATCGTTGCATCAGAGAGCGTTTTTAGTCAAGGAAGGCAGCAGATTGGAGACAACCGACACTCATTGGGAGGCAATGCCATGAATGTTTTAGTTTGCCTTAGAGACTGGATTAGAGCAGAACGAAGAAATCAAGGAATGTTCGTGGAGCCGGAAGACGAAGATCTTGAAGAAATAATGACTTCCAGAGAGAATTTAGCACAATCAAGTCCAATGCATGGCTTTGGTGCCATTGATTTTGACAATCCACAGTCAATTCCCGTTAATGTTAACATAGGTGAATTGGAAAAAATGATGAAAAATTTGTAGAATTTACAATTAATCAATTGAATTTACATTTTTCAATTTAACTTTGTGAAATTAGTGAAATGTAATTGCAACCTTGTAACTTGTAAGTTTTGAAACATTTTGCAATCAATCAAATATTAAGTTCATTTACTCTTTACACATTTTTTCCATTTAAAATTTAAATTGAATATCTTGTATGAATTCAATACTTTTAATATAATATTATCAAAGTTTACTTAAACTTAAAAAAATATATATTGAAAAATAATATTAGCAAATATTACTTAAACAAGTATTGACATATAAAAATTCTAGATAAGTTTTAACTTTTAAATAGTATATGTCAATACTTAAATATATTGAAGTATTATTCTTTTAAGAAGTATATGTTGTTGAATATTGTATGCATATTCTTTTAAATAGTAGTTTATGTTGTTGAATATATTTCATGTATATTATATTAAGTAATAGTATATGTTGTTGAATATATTGTATATATATATTCTTTTAATTAGTAGTATAATGAAGTATGTATGTATGTACATTTTATTAAGTAGTAGTATATGTTGTTGAATATATTAAATGTATATTCTATAAAAATAGTATATATTGAATGTATATACGTGTGTATATTCTTTAAAGTTGTATATAGATTGAATGTATATATGTGTATGTATATTCTTTAAAGTTGTATATATTAAATGTATATACGTATGTATATTCTTTAAAGTAGTATATATTGAATGTTTATATGTATGTATATTCTTTAAAGTTGTATATATTGAATGTGTATGCGTATGTATATTCTTTAAAGTAGTATATATTGAATGTATATATGTGTATGTATATTCTTTAAAGTAGTATATATTGAATGTATATATGTGTATGTATATTCTTTAAAGTAGTATATATTGAATGTATATATGTGTATGTATATTCTTTAAAGTAGTATATATTGAATGTATATATGTGTATGTATATTCTTTAAAGTAGTATATATTGAATGTATATATGTGTATGTATATTCTTTAAAGTAGTATATATTGAATGTTTATATGTATGTATATTCTTTAAAGTAATATATATTGAATGTATATATGTATGTATATTCTTTAAAGTAATATATATTGAATGTATATATGTATGTATATTCTTTAAAGTAGTATATATTGAATGTATATATGTGTATGTATATTCTTTAAAGTATATATTGAATGTATATATGTGTATGTATATTCTTTAAAGTATATATTGAATGTATATATGTGTATGTATATTCTTTAAAGTAGTATATGTTGAATGTATATATGTATGTATATTCTTTAAAGTAGTATATATTGAATGTATATATGTATGTATATTCATTAAAGTTGTATATACGTACGTATATTCTTTAAAGTCGTATTTTAAGTAGTATATATATTGAATGTATATTAAAAAATAATCAAGGTTCAAAATACTATTTTTTTTTTTAGTCGAGACCCGGTAAACCAGCCCATTAATCTGGACCGGTTACCTAACCCGGACCGGCCCATTAACGGGTCAAAAATATTAAATGGGCCGGTGATGGAATTATTCCTGTTGGCCCCGGCCCGACCCGACCCCGTAAGAGTAGGGATCGGACCGTACCCCGACCGGTGAAATTTAACGGACCGGAGCCGGGTTGGCCCGGCCCAGTTAACAGTCTTGCAAGGGTTTAAGCTTTGTAAACAGCCTCTGGCAGAAATGTAAGGTAAGACTGCGTACAATACACCCTTGTAGTGAGGCCTTTCCCCAGATCCTGCGCATAGCGGGAGCTTTCGTGCACTGGACTGCCCTTTTTTTAATTCTCTTATGTTTTCTTACATTAATTCAGTTTTTTTTTTTTTTTTGATTGATTTGGACCACTTTGTTCTTTTGCTTCACTGGTATGTATATAACTTCAGCATTTCATGGGAAAGAGAGACAACTTTAGTCTCCAATGGACATATACTCTGAAGTCTATTATTTCTAATTAATATTTCATCTGACCGATACCAATAAGAAATTAATTAAAGGGCGTTTTCTATAAAAAAATAAATAAATAAATAAATATATATATAAATCAGTATTTTACTTATTGTAGATTAAGAGATGAAATGAAAGGTTAAAAAAAGATACTAATGTCAGCATTGAGATATACTCCTTCCGTTCCTAAATCGATGTCACCATTTTTGCTTACACTCCTCTTAGTAAAAATATTAATTAAATGTTAAGTTGATTAAATTATCCTTATTTAGTACTCTTCTCTTTTCAATGATTTTTTTTTGCACTATATTATATCTCTCCATATTTACGACTAAGAGTAAAGGTGGAAAAAAACAAGTAATTATGCCTTGATTTTGTAAAATGAGAAGCATTAAGAAATATCTATTTTTAGTAAGGGCGGCAACTTATTAGGAGCAGAGGGAGTACTTTGAAGGAAAAATCTTAGTAGTTCAATTGGTTGATTATCTGAACTTCACTTATTGGTGAGTAATAAATGAGATATACTTTGAGAGAATGTAAGTGATCGATGTTTTGATCAAATAGATATGGAGTGAGGCTTTATAAAAAAAATAAAATGAATGGTCACAGATTTGGTCTAATGTAAATATCGGATACATGTACAAGCAAATCCATCTCATATTTATAAACTATTGAACTGATTAAAAGTTTAGGTTTTTTTTTTTAAAGTCTCGAAGACCAAGCTCCATAAATCAAAGACAATTTTTAATTGTTTAGAACAATAGGCATGTATATAGCTCAGTGACTTCATCTCATTTATAAGCCATATTTAGATGCAGCTTTAATTATTTTTGATGAAATTAATGAAGATTGTCTTCTTCTTGTTTCCTACATTGGTGACAGGAAATATTATCTCATATAATATAAATGAGTTGAACTTTGTTTTGTATCAATAAAATCACTCAACTTAGGTCTTTGTATCAATAAAACCAGTCAACTAAATTTATCATTAAAAAATGTAACATGACAAATAAATTATTATATATTAAAATGGATGCCAAAAGATAAATCATAAGGAAGTCTTTTAAAGCATCATAAACATGTAGGAAACCGTAGAGAATCATAAGCCATAGAATTTGCATAAAACTTCTTTACTTGATACATATACATATACATATATGATGAAATCATAAAGGAATAGCTTTAGTGGGAGTTTCTTCTAACCGACATACACCATATGAGCTCATGATGCACCAACTTACAATTTCAGTTGGAGAGAGTTGCCCTATACTTGTCAAGGTATAGAACCTATCTATCTACGGAACCATCTAAGCCTCTTGGGCTAACATAAACCTACGGTGGCATGTAATTTTGGACAAGTTATCTAGAACGCAAGTTCGCTCGGTGCTAAATTATCTTCCCAAAACATATCTTCAAAACTCATATCGTATCATGCAACATATCTTGATGTCAAAACTACTATCCATACTCATTGATGACATATCTAGATACCGTACTAAGCGTAAAACTTACCCTTTGGAAAAATTGTTCATAAGAATTGATGGCATACTTAAACACCATTTTATTCATGAACTTACTATTTGGAAAACCGTTCATATCATTTAATAAACATATCATTACTTTTATGCATATAACTTAGATCATGAGAAAGCTTACTTGAAATCATGCATAACTTGTAAACACTCAAAATAACTTTCATAACTTTATAAATAATCTCAAAACATGCTTGGAGGATCACAATCAAATAGTAAAACATGTTGTTCATAGTAATTCATTGGTAGGTATAAGAAATTTTTCATAAAAATCATATCTTTGCATAAAAACTATAACTTGAAGAGAATTGGGTAAAAACCCTAGCTTTAAACATAATTCGTCATATAATTAAAATACTTAGGCGTGAGAATGAAAGGAATCCATCACTGAATCTTGCGTACCTGAGAGAAGACAAATTCTTGACAAGGAGAACTTAAGAAATTTGCTTGATTTGAAACCCTAACTTGCTTGATCTTGTTATGGACTTATTGGGGACTTGTTCTTGAGATATTAGGGAAATAATAGGCTGTAGGATATTATATATATAGGTTTTGGTGACCTTGTGGGTGAGGGTTAAAAGCTAAGGAAAAATCCAGATTGTCCTTAGAAAACGTGGCTGAAAAATTAATTTCGGGCATCAAACGGAAGCTCCCACGATCGTGGGACCTAACCACGATCGTGGTATGAAATTGTGGGTTCTAGGAGGCCTTTTCAGGTCTCTGGACTTCATTAGACGATCACATCCCACTATCTTGAGTTCTGCCCAAGATCGTGGGTTTCAATCGTGGTATGGGTCGTCAAATCTGACAACTTGATAGTGCTTCAGTAAAATGGCCATAACTTTTTACTCCAAAAGCGGATTAATGAGCGATAGGATGCATTAGAAATAAGACTCAAATAACTTTAATTTTTTGGGTATTAGGCCACCTAACTCTTCATATACTAGGAGTAATGATCGTTTGAAGTTGACCCTATAAGAATTTCTCACTAGAACTTGGTCGAAAGAGGAGTTTCCAATTCATCTGTGTTAGGAACTTCTTATGACATTAAATCACATTCAATACTCTCATTATACTAGAGATTTGATAATAACACCTAGTTATAATTAAGAAATCAATGAATTAGGTCTAACTACATACTTAGAATGACTAAATCCTTAGTCAAAAGTTTGGGGTGTTACATATTTATATTTCCATCCAACCACTAAAGAGAAACCCGAAAAATCTCCATATTTCAGGAACAATATATGCCAAATCAATACAAGTCTAGACATAAAAATGCTTTGCATCATTGAAGATGGAATTACACAACAATTCTTAGTAGTCATCTGAAAAGTAAAGCTATCTTGAAGATGGAATTACACAACAATGCTCAGTAGTCATCTGAAAACTAAAGCTATCTATCATTACAAAATAATTATTTATTTTGCCATGTCATATTTTTTCAATGATAAATTTAGCTAAGTGATTTTATTGATATAAAGGTATAAATTGAGGAATTTTATTGATACAAAACAAAGTTCAATGACGTTGCTAGATAAATTGCCAAAGTTGAGTGAGCTTTTGAGATATTAATTCTAATATAAATCATTAAAGATTCCAAAACATAGAAGGTTGATCTAAGTTTAGTATTAGTTAGAATAAGAAAGGAGCTAATTAAGCATTAAAAATAATAAAAAAAGAACTAGGGCAAAATCTTTCTAATCATGGAAATCAAAAGGAGTAAAAGAGAAGATGAATCAGAAGCCTGCCTACCTAATGGTAATTAAAATGAAAGAAAATACAAGTGATACAACATAGTAAAAATTGATATAGTAGAACAATGAATGAAATCGAAATAGAATAAATGAGTACAAGTATACAACTAATACAAGTTGATAGAAATTGATACAATAGAGCGAATGAATACAGCTGAAATTAGAAGCTAATGAATCCAAATGATACAACTATTAGTGAATGAATACAAGCTAGTAATAATTGTGACTGTATTCATGGATACAGTTCTACTGAACGAACAAATACATGCTATTAGGAAATAGATACAGGTATAAATGAATGATAAACAAGCAAGCTATAGCTAGTCATGGTAATTATGCTCCAAACTATAGTTATTTATGAAAATTTTCCATTGCAAAACGGAAGTTTATATTTACTTTGGGCCTTGTAAAATATAATGGGTCGTGTTCCTCTTCGTACGACCTAGTCAACTCATTGGGCTTAAATGCCTTGTCTCTTTTCATCTTACAAATGTATTGGGCCTAACAACTTCAGGTCATCGCAGACTTATTTGAGAGTCAAAATTTATAAATAAATTTAAAAACTGGTGATAAATATGTCCTTCATCCCGGTTTATTTGATGTTATTTGGCTGAAGAACAATGAGGAATATATGACTCTTTATGAATGGAGAGATTTTTTTGGTAATCGACGCAAAAAGAGAACAGAAAAATTAAATATTTTTAACTTTAAAAATGTGAATATTTTCGAGTCACAAAAATTTCTAAAATGTCAGGAGTACTGAATTGCTGAGAAGGTAACTTATTTGAGGTGACTGGGCTGAAGTCCATTGATATATTCAATGGAAAGCCCAAGTTTACTGTACCAAGCCCAATTATTACTTCTTTGTGTTGCCATTGGAAATTGAAATACAGGGTTTGTATTGGTTTTACTTTCTTTTCTTCTTAAAATCAAACTCTTCTGAAATAATAATAATAATAATAATAATAATAATAATAATAATAATAATAATAATAATAATAACCACAAGGGCATGATTAAGCAGTTGGGAAGTGGGTTTCTCTTGTGGGAGAGCTAGGATCGAATTCAATCTCCAACTCGTAGCATGAGGTTTATTGTGCGGTTTACTTCTGTGTGATTTACGAGCTATTGCATAGTGAGTAGATTATCCCAAAAAGCTCACCATAGAGTGATGATTCAAAGGCATAAATTGTGGCAGAGTTTGTGGATTTTTCTAGGAATTCCAAAAATGATAATAATAATAATAATAATAGTCTTTTAAAAAAAAAACAAATAAATTGAGATCACTATATATCTATATTTCAGGATAAAGTATTTTTATTTTTTAAAGATATTTCTAAACCAAATAAGTAGACCAAATAAATAAAAGATTTTTCTTAAAGAGTGTCAACGGAGGGACTAATAAAAAGAAAGAAACAACGGTATTTTCATCAACACCACATTTTCCAAAAACCCTTCTTACATTTTGATGGCGTCCAAACGGCAAAGAAGGCAATCTCAAATGGCGTCCAAACGTGGATGAGTAATGACATTACTAACCATAACATTGGTCTGAGGATGCTCTCAAAGCATAACATTGTTATAAGGAAGTGGTTGTTGACACCTAATTTTCGCCCTCCACTATTTAATTTGATCCCTGAGCTGTTTCGATTATAAATGAATTCGAATTATTTGTTTCACCCGGATAAAGGATTTTCTAAAATGATTTTTAAGTTAAATTTTATCATTTTTGGTACTAATTATACATTTTTGTATTTAAATGTACGAGACCGTATAGTTTTGTTATTCAAATAAATATTTTGTCAAAAACCGGCTCTAAATCAAGACTCGTCTTTTGTTCGGACAGAAAAAGTCTTGGTCTAAATATATTTCACCTTGAAAATAGAATATTCGGGGAAATATTTATTTGGTTTCATTAAATCAAGAAGCTCGGGATTCAATTAGAAGTTAGTTCGTTTCAATTTTGACTCAATTTAGTCAATCTATTAAGAATAGGCCTTTATTAGAGTCAACAACTTGGTTATAATTGCAAGCCAATTGACCCATTGGCCCTCAATTTGGTTATGTCTTTAATGAATTGGACTAATTCCTAAGTTAATTTGGCTATTTATTAAATAGCCTATTCTTACCCTTTTAAAATCCTAATTCTACCCTTACCACCAGCCCATTACCCGAAATGACCCACTCTATCCTAACCCGACCCGACCCAATACCTTTAACCCCTCCTCTTCAATCCACAACATAACAAACAACGATACCAACAACAGCAAACCCTAAACGACTCCCCTTCTCTTCATCTCCTCAACCAAACGACACCACCCAGCTCCAAACGACGCTCCCTCGTTCGTACAGCGTAGGCATACTTAGCACGGGATAGGATCGTATGGAAGCTTCCAGGTGGCTCTCCAACAAATATCCTCTCAAATTTCCCAATTTATATTTTTCATTTTTTTTCAATTTCGTACAAGATTCATATGATTTTCCAACTGGAAAATCTCGTCCAATAGGATTCCAAAATCCCATAAGGTTTTCTTAGTTTTCCTAAAATAAATTAAGTGGCGACTCTGTTCAAAATTGAGTTTGAAACTTTTCCTAAGTTTTTGAATTCAAACAAGTCTTAACCATTTTTCCCGCAAAACATAAATGGCGACTCTGCTGGGGATTCAACTAGGTTCTAACCACATGTTTTTAAAACTAACTTCTATTTGACTAACTATTTGGGTTTGTAATAATTTACTTGCTTTATTTATTTATTTACCTGTTTACTTTCCGCAAATTATAAACTGTTGCATTCATGGCATGTTCCGCCACTTCTGGCAAAACATTAGACATTAGGAAACAGGGCGGTTATGTGGGTATCTACACCCGCCCTTCCGTATAAAACCTTAACTTTCTTTGCACCGCCAAGTGAAGTAGTTGATTCGAGTCGGTCAACAGTCACTTGGTGTGTTAACTCGATAAGTCCATTTCGGGTTCCCAGTCAATTTGAACAAACCACTCTAGTCAACTAGGATAGAGTGAAACCAGGGGGAAAAAATTAAATTAGTGTCATATTTATATGAAGAAAAAAAAAAGAGCTATAATAACACATACCTTTTTTGTGAAGTGTAAAATCGCACACCTCATAAAAATGAGTACGCCAATTGGTTTCGCCCATTCATTGGCGCCCATCTTCAGTTTCATCTTTTTTTTCGTATTTTGAAGGCATAAATTCCAAGGTTCATTATTAGGAACTACCATATTATGCATATGTACCTCCCAGTCGACGGCACTTGAGATTCTGTCAGCTATCGCATTGAAGTCTCCAAAGTTAGGAGACTTGTTACTCTTATGGTTAAAATACGTGGTTTCCATTTGCTCGATAAAGCTTGGCAAAGAACAATTGGCATACAAGCTAGCATGCCGAAGTACTATCTCTTTATTGTAACTACAAAGAAGAAAAATAATTATTTACTTTGTAAAAAAAATAATATATATATATATACTATAATTTTTAGTTTAGATAATAAAGCATATATAATAAGTTCTTACGTGGAAGCTTTAGCGTGTCTAATGCAACCCAGCAAATGATCGATGTCTTTTGGTATATTGCTCCCAACAATGTGACGTATGATAGTTTCCAGATTACTTATTGCATCATTTCGCAATTTTGGGGTCGATGGTTGTGTGGCCACGCCACAAATGCATACTGTGACATTCTGTCTAATGTATATATTATTTTTGTGAACATAAGACGGAGCTTTTCTTCCATCAAACCAAGCAAAGAAGTATTGGATAATTTTCCTGCAAAAATTCAAATTTAGTTATATGGTTAGTTAAGTTCACAAATTAACTACTATTAATAGAGTTTCAAACTAACCGAATTATAATTCTTGATGGAGAACGTAATCGGTATTCTTTTAATGTTGTTCCTGGCAACTCAATCAAACGTGTGCTAGGTTGTTGCAATTTCATCCAATCTTCTAGAGTTGCAGTACCTGTTGCATTTATTATTCTATCTTCGTTGGAATTGCATGTTTGTCGTGAAGAACTAGCCATTACGTACCAACGAATAAATGAAAAGAAGTTTGAGCAAGAGAAAGGGAAATGTTGTGGATATCCAGAAGGCTTTCTTACTCTCTTTGGAACACTATCCATGCAGCCATTTGGTGGGCAATTTGAAGAAAAGAAACTACAGATTTTTTCAAGACAGAGAAGATTCTGTAGTTAAGATCAAGCACAACTGTATAGTTTTGCTTAGACTATGGAGCAACATGACCGCATTAGATGTAAATTGTAAGGATTGTAAGGAAGAGAAGGCACTCCTTTATATAGCAACTAGGAGTGTGTCATGCTAATGGTATGGTACGGTATTTGAAACTTCAGCATTCGGTTTTTAAAAATATTATACCATTATCATATCAAATTAATTCGGTATGGTTTGGTATTTTGAATTTCGATTTTGGTGTTTTGCAGTATGGTAAATCGGATACCAAAGTTTACTCAATTACTACAATATATACTTAGCTTGTATAATAGAGTATTATGACTCTGACATTTAAAAAAAATGTGAAATTGAGTATAATTAACAGGGTTTAATTACACTCTCCAATTCACAGTGGGAGCTTTGAATTGCTAGTAATTACATGGTGTAATTACAAGCTAGTTACTTTTTAATTTCTTTCTTTTATTTCTATATTTTTTTTTCGTTTTAGTTAATTTATTATTTCTAATTATTTTTAATTTTTATTACTATAATATTTTTTTAAATTATATTTTATATTTTTATATTTTTATATTTATTTATATTTCATTTCCTTCTCATTTCCCAACCTTTATTTCTTGCGATTTCATGCAATTGTTCGTAATATCTATTTTTTTATTTAGCATAATTTTCTTAGTATTCTAATTTTTAAATTAAAATAGAATTCATTGTTGAATAAAGTTATATACTTACATTTTTCTTTTCTTTTGAATCATATTAATGTACTTTATGTTGAAATTTGACATAAGAGTATCATGTTAACTTTTTTGTTTTGAATTTTGAACTTATGTTATATTTTCAGTTTCAACTTATTTATTTTACTAGTATTGACTTGATATTTCACATTGCAAGCCATTTATTTTTTAGTTAGAATTGATAGATTATCTTTTTGTCAAACGTTTTAATAATTTTATAACATTATATTTATAAAATTAATTTTTTTTGTCAAACGTGTATTTCATGATGTTCTTAAAAATCATGTAGTTTTGATTTTTATGATTAATTTGATTAATATATACTAATTTAAAAAATACAAATCAATTATTTTTTTTACAATACTAGTTAAGAACATATGTTTATTAATTAATATATTTTCAAAAGACAATAATATATCTTAAATATTTAATTCAATGTCATTTATAAAGGGGAAAATTATGCAAAATGTCCATTGGGAAAAAAAATTACACAAAAACTAACCCACTTTTTTTTTTTTAACTTAGAATGGCCAACCGGCCAAAGTTATTACAAAAAATGGCCGGTCGGCCAACTGAACCAAAACTTCGGTATGTGATTGACTTGAATGTTTGGCCATTTGGCCATTTATTTTTAATAAGAAAAAAACAAATTGATGTGCTATTTAAAAAAAAAAATTGGTTGTTTAACGTTTTTTGTTGCTCTTTTTTTAATTTTTTTTTTCTTTTCTAATTGTTTCACTTTTTTTATCGAAAAAATGAATATCTATGTTGTTTTGTTAGTTTTTGTTTATATTTTTATTTATTAAGGTGGGAACGCATGGTAGTCAAATAAATATTGACATCGATAAATTACATAATTGTGTATATAATATCGATACATAATTATACACCATTCATACAATGTCAATACTTTACATACCTATTTATACAATATCGATACATGTCTAAATATTATTTATACAATATTGATACACACTTGTACACCATTTATACAATGTCAATACGTTACATAAATATTTATACAATATCGATACACGTTTATACACATTCATACAATATCGATATATTACATATACACTACATAACTATTTGTACATCATATATACTAGTTTATACATTACATATACACTACATAACTATTTGTACATCATATATACATATTTATACACCATTTATACAATACCGATACATTACATAATTATTTATACACTATTTATACAATATCGCTAAATGTTTATACGCTATTTATACAATATCGATACACGTTTATACACTATTTATACAATATCGATACATTACATATACACTACATAACTATTTATGCAATATCGATACATTATATATACATTACATAATTATTTGTACATCATATATACATGTTTATACACCATGTATACAATATTGATACATGAAAAAAAATTGCACGGAAAATGTTTGAAAAAAAAGAGCAAAAATATTATTTTAAAAAAAAAAAAAATTAACGCTTAAAAAAAAAAGAAAAAAAAAAAGAAGCATAAATGGCCTAATGGCCTTGGGCCAAATTGAACTTTGTTGAGCCCATGACCCTTTTGACTATTTTTTCTGTAAATGAAAAGTGGGCTACTTTTTTTGTAAATATTTTATTTTTCTGTATATAATTGAAATTTTCCCTTTATAAAGGCCCTTATTTGTCTAATATATATTTTTAGTTTTTGATAATTAACTTTTTATTTTAAAATTTTAATATACCATGTAATTACACTTGTGCAACCAAACAATACACTTATAATTACAAGTGTAATTACATTATGGCAAACAAATATGTCATTGTAATTACTAGGTTGTGTAATTAATAAGCTTGTAACTACTACCCTAGTAATTACACCAATTTCAATTACCATGTAACTTTCCAAACAGACCCTTAGTTTTATACTAAGATTAGGTTGTGTATCTGTTAATAGTTTAGTAATATATACAAATTATTTATGTAACTATATACTTCGGTATGGTATTCGGTATTTTGATATGATATTTATAAATATCAAATACCTATCGACTACCAATGTTTTTTTAAGTGTATACTATATACCATATCAAATACCATAATAACAAAATCACGATATCAAAAATTTTAATTCAGTATGATAATTCAATATTTATCATACCAAGCCCACCCCTAATAGCAACGAATAAATGAAAAGAAGTTAGAGTAAGAGAAAGGGAAACACCTCAAGGAAGTTGAAGGAAACAATCCTTTATAGAGTAAAGGAAAATGACCATATCTACGTTTATTAGTTCATTCCTGAAAAAAATACTTAACTATTGTAAATTAATATTCGAATTCAGTCACGCACAAATTTATCCTACAAATTTGGAATCTTTCTGAATTGATTGGCTTATAAAACATCACTGTCAATTACGTTTTAGCTTTAAAATGTGACTTGCAGTAATGCAAAAAAAAATGCTAAAATCCACCTCGTATAATTGATCATAGGTTAATTGTTATTAATAAATATTTTTTGAATAGGATGTTCGGGAAAAAAAAATCAAATTTTCAACACATTCTAATAATTTTCATCAAAGCTTGTGCTTGTTGATCAATTAAATAAATATATTGAATATTGCAAAGTAATTATTTTCAATTTGATCAACGATGGCTATTTTGTATAATAATTGGGTACCATTGAAATGACGCAATTTGAGTAAGAATATGTGGCAATCTAAGACCCCATAAATCAGCCAATCACATAGGCAGAGTAGGAATTGTACTTTCTCCAACTCAATCTTGGCCATCCAATTTCTATGTAAGTTAAATCATATTTTATCCGTCGGATATTTTGATCGGACGGATAAAAATAGTCAAAGATTTTCTTTCATTTTTTCCCAAATGAAGCCCGACATAGTACCCCCAATCCCTAACCCCTCACCTTCCTCTAAACGGGTAACAATGCAGAGATTCGTCCTTCACATTACCACGCGAAATTGTCACAGCAAAGATTCGCCTGCAAAAATGAAAAGAAGTTAGAGTAAAAGAAAGGGAAACACCGCAAGGAAGTTGAAGGAAACAATCCTTTATAGAGTAAAGGAAAATGACCATATCTACGTTTATGAGTTCATTCCTGAAAAAATTACTTAACTATTGTAAATTAATATTCGAATTCAGTCACGCACAAATGTATCCTACAAATTTGGAATCTTTCTGAATTGATTGGCCTATAAAACGTCACTGTCAATTACGTTTTAGCTTAAAAATGTGACTAGTAGAGATAAAAAAAAGAAGCTAAAATCCACCTCGTACAATTGATCATAGGTTAATTGTTATTAAAAAATATTTTTTGAATAGGATATTCAGGAAAAAAAAATCGAATTTTCAACACATTCTAATAATTTTCATCAAGCTTGTGCTTGTTGATCAATTAAATAAATATATTGAATATTGCAAAGTAATTATTTTCAATTTGATCAACGATGACTATTTTGTATAATAATTGGGTACCATTGAAATGACTCAATTTGAGTGAGAATATGTGGCAATCTATGACCCCATAAATCAGCCAATCACATAGGCAGAGTAGGAATTGTGCTTTCTCCAACTCAATCTTGGCCATCCAATTTCTATGTAAGTTTAATCATATTTCATTCGTCGGATATTTTGATCGGACGGATAAAAATAGTCAAAGATTTCCTTTCATTTTTTTCCAAATGAAGCCCGACATAGTACCCCCAATCCCTAACCCCTCACCTTCCTCTAAACGGGTAACAATGCAGAGATTCGTCCTTCACATTACCACGCGAAATTGTCACAGCAAAGATTCACCTACAAAAATGAAAAGAAGTTAGAGTAAAAGAAAGGGAAACACCGCAAGGAAGTTGAAGGAAACAATCCTTTATAGAGTAAAGGAAAATGACCATATCTACGTTTATGAGTTCATTCCTGAAAAAATTACTTAACTATTGTAAATTAATATTCGAATTCAGTCACGCACAAATGTATCCTACAAATTTGGAATCTTTCTGAATTGATTGGCCTATAAAACGTCACTGTCAATTACGTTTTAGCTTAAAAATGTGACTAGTAGAAATAAAAAAAAAGAAGCTAAAATCCACCTCGTACAATTGATCATAGGTTAATTGTTATTAAAAAATATTTTTTGAATAGGATATTCAGGAAAAAAAATCGAATTTTCAACACATTCTAATAATTTTCATCAAAGCTTGTGCTTGTTGATCAATTAAATAAATATATTGAATATTGCAAAGTAATTATTTTTAATTTGATCAACGATGGCTATTATATATAATAATTGGCTACCATTGAAATGACCCAATTTGAGTAAGAATATGTGGCAGTCTAAGATCCCATAAATCAACCAATCACATACGCAGAGTAGGGATTATGCTTTCTCCAACTCAATCTGGGCCATCCAATTTTTATGTAAGTTAATCATATTTTAACCGTCGGATATTTTGATCGGATTGATAAAAATGGTCCAAGAGTTCCTTCCATTTTTTCCCAAATGAAGCCCTACATAGTACCCCCAATCCCTAACCCCTCACCTTCCTCTAAATGGGTAACAATGGAGAGATTCGTCCTTCACATTACCGCGCGAAATTGTCACAGCAAAGATTCGGCTGCAAAAATAAAAAGAAGTTAGAGTAAGAGAAAGGGAAACACCGCAAGGAAGTTGAAGGAAACAATCATTTATAGAGTAAAGGAAAATGACTATATCTACGTTTAAGAGTTCATTCCTGAAAAAATTACTTAACTATTGTAAATTAATATCTGAATTCAGTCACGCACAAATGTATCCTACAAATTTGGAATCTTTCTGAATTGATTGGCCTATTAAACGTCACTGTCAATTACGTTTTAGCTTTAAAATGTGACTAGTAAAATAAAAAAAAATGCTAAAATCCACCTCGTACAATTGATCATAGGTTAATTGTTATTAAAAAATATTTTTTGAATAGGATATTCAGGAAATTTTTTTTTGAATTTTCAATACATTCTAATAATTTTCATCAAAGCTTGTGCTTGTTGATCAATTAAATGAATATATTGAATATTGCAAAGTAATTATTTTTAATTTGATCAACGATGGCTATTTTGTATAATAATTGGCTACCATTGAAATGACCCAATTGACTAAGAATATGTGGCAGTCTAAGACCCCATAAATCAGCCAATCACATAGGCAGAGTAGGAATTGTGCTTTCTCCAACTCAATCTTGGCCATCCAATTTCTATGTAAGTTAAATCATATTTTATCCGTCGGATATTTTGATCGGACGGATAAAAATAGTCAAAGATTTCCTTTCATTTTTTCCCAAATGAAGCCCGACATAGTACCCCCAATCCCTAACCCCTCACCTTCCTCTAAACGGGTAACAATGCAGAGATTCGTCCTTCACATTACCACGCGAAATTGTCACAACAAAGATTCGCCTGCAAAATTGAAAAGAAGTTAGAGTAAGAGAAAGGGAAACACCGCAAGGAAGTTGAAGGAAACAATACTTTATAGAGTAAAGGAAAATGACCATATCTACGTTTATGAGTTCATTCCTGAAAAAATTACTTAACTATTGTAAATTAATATACGAATTCAGTCACGCACAAATGTATCCTACAAATTTGGAGTCTTTCTGAATTGATTGGCCTACAAAACGTCACTATCAATTACGTTTTAGCTTTAAAATGTGACTTGCAGTAATACAAAAAAAATAAAAATGCTAAAATCCACCTCGTACAATTGATCATAGGTTAATTGTTATTTATAAATATTTTTTGAATAGGATGTTCAGGAAAAAAAATTGAATTTTCAACACATTCTAATAATTTTCATCAAAGCTTGTGCTTGTTGATCAATTAAATAAATATATTGAATATTGCAAAGTAATTATTTTCAATTTGATCAACGATGGCTATTATGTATAATAATTGGCTACCAGTGAAATGACGCAATTTGAGTAAGAATATGTGGCAGTCTAAGAACCCATAAATCAGCCAAACACATAGGCAGTGTAGGAATTGTGCTTTCTCCAACTCAATCTTGGCAATCCAATTTCTATGTAAGTTAATCATATTTTAACCGTCGGATATTTTAATCGGATTGATAAAAATGGTCAAAGAGTTCCTTTCATTTTTTCCCAAATGAAGCCCTACATAGTACCCCAAATCCCTAACCCCTCACCTTCCTCTAAACGGGTAACAATGCAGAGATTCGTCCTTCACATTACCACGCGAAATTGTCACAGCAAAGATTCGCCTGCAAAAATGAAAAGAAGTTAGAGTAAGAGAAAGGGAATCACCGCAAAGAAGTTGAAGGAAACAATCCTTTATAGAGTAAAGGAAAATGACCATATCTACGTTTATGAGTTCATTCCTGAAAAAATTACTTAACTATTGTAAATTAATATTCGAATTCAGTCACGCACAAATGTATCCTACAAATTTGAAATCTTTCTGAATTGATTGGCCTATAAAACGTCACTGTCAATTACGTTTTAGCTTTAAAATGTGACTTGCAGTAATAAAAAAAAATGCTAAAATCCACCTCGTACAATTGATCATAGGTTAATTGTTATTAATAAATATTTTTTGAATAGGATGTTCAGGAAAAAAAAATTAAATTTTCAACACATTCTAATAATTTTCATCAAAGCTTGTGCTTGTTGATCAATTAAATAAATATATTGAATATTTCAAAGTAATTATTTTTAATTTGATCAACGATGACTATTTTGCATAATAATTGGCTACCATTGAAATGACCCAATTTGAGTAAGAATTTGTGGCAGTCTAAGACCCCATAAATCAGCCAATCACATAGGCAGAATAGGAATTGTGCTTTCTCCAACTCAATCCGGGCCATCCAATTTCTATATAAGTTAAATCACATTTTAACCGTCGGATATGTTGATCGGACAGATAAAAATAGTCAAAGATTTCTTTTCATTTTTTCCCAAATGAAGCCCGACATAGTACCCACAATCCCTAACCCCTCACCTTCCTCTAAACGGGTAACAATGCAGAGATTCGTCCTTCACATTACCACGCGAAATTGTCACAGCAAAGATTCACCTACAAAAATGAAAAGAAGTTAGAGTAAGAGAAAGGGAAACACCGCAAGGAAGTTGAAGGAAACAATCCTTTATAAAGTAAAGGAAAATGACCATATCTACGTTTATGAGTTTATTCCTGAAAAAATTACTTAACTATTGTAAATTAATATTCGAATTCAGTCACGCACAAATGTATCCTACAAATTTGGAATCTTTCTGAATTGATTGGCCTATAAAACGTCACTGTCAATTACGTTTTAGCTTTAAAATGTGACTTGCAGTAATACAAAAAAAATAAAAATGATAAAATCCACCTCATACAATTGATCATAGGTTAATTGTTATTTATAAATATTTTTTGAATAGGATGTTCAGGAAAATAAAATCGAATTTTCAACACATTCTAATAATTTTCATCAAAGCTTGTGATTGTTGATCAATTAAATAAATATATTGAATATTTCAAAGTAATTATTTTTAATTTGATCAACGATGGCTATTATGTATAATAATTGGCTACCATTGAAATGACCCAATTTGAGTAAGAATATGTGGCAATCTAAGACCCCATAAATCAGCCAATCACATAGGCAGAGTAGGAATTGTGCTTTCTCCAACTCAATCTGGGCCATCCAATTTCTATGTAAGTTAATCATATTTTAACCGTCGGATATTTTGATCGGATTGATAAAAATGGTCAAAGAGTTCCTTTTATTTTTTCCCAAATGAAGCCCTACATAGTGCCCCCAATCCCTAACCCCTCACCTTCCTCTAAATGGGTAACAATGCAGAGATTCTTCCTTCACATTACCACGCGAAATTGTCACAGCAAAGATTCGGCTGCAAAAATAAAAAGAAGTTAGAGTAAGAGAAAGGGAAACACCGCAAGGAAGTTGAAGGAAACAATCCTTTATAGAGTAAAGGAAAATGACCATATCTACGTTTCAGAGTTCATTCCTGAAAAAATTACTTAACTATTGTAAATTAATATTCGAATTCAGTCACGCACAAATGTATCCTACAAATTTGAAATCTTTCTGAATTGATTGGCCTATAAAATGTCACTGTCAATTACGTTTTAGCTTTAAAATGTGACTTGCAGTAATAAAAAAAAAATGCTAAAATCCACCTCGTACAATTGATCATAGGTTAATTGTTATTAATAAATATTTTTTGAATAGGATGTTCAGGAAAAAAAAATTGAATTTTCAACACATTCTAATAATTTTCATCAAAGCTTGTGCTTGTTGATCAATTAAATAAATATATTGAATATTGCAAAGTAATTATTTTTAATTTGATCAACGATGGCTATTTTGCATAATAATTGGCTACCATTGAAATGACCCAATTTGAGTAAGAATATGTGGCAATCTAAGACCCCATAAATCAGCCAATCACATAGGCAGAGTAGGAATTGTGCTTTCTCCAACTCAATCTTGGCAATCCAATTTCTATGTAAGTTAAATCATATTTTAACCGTCAAATATTTTGATCGGACGAATAAAAATAGTCAAAGATTTTCTTTCATTTTCCCCAAATAAAGCCCTACATAGTGCCCTCAATCTCTAACCCCTCACCTTCTTCTAAACGGGTAACAATGCAGAGATTCGTCCTTCACATTACCACGCGAAATTGTCACAGCAAAGATTCGCTTGTAAAAATGAAAAGAAGTTACAGTAAGAGAAAGGGAAACACCGCAAGGAAGTTGAAGGAAACAATCCTTTATAGAGTAAAGGAAAATGACCATATCTACGTTTATCAGTTCATTCCTGAAAAAATTACTTAACTATTGTAAATTAATATTCGAATTCAGTCACGCACAAATGTATCCTACAAATTTGGAATCTTTCTGAATTGATTGGCCTATAAAACGTCACTGTCAATTACGTTTTAGCTTTAAAATGTGACTTGCAGTAATACAAAAAAAATAAAAATGCTAAAATCCACCTCGTACAATTGATCATAGGTTAATTGTTATTAAAAAAAAAATTTGAATTTTCAACACATTCTAATAATTTTCATCAAAGCTTGTGCTTGTTGATCAATTAAATAAATATATTGAATATTGCAAAGTAATTATTTTTAATTTGATCAATGATGGCTATTTTGCATAATAATTGGCTACCATTGAAATGACCCAATTTGAGTAAGAATATGTGGCAATCTAAGACCCCATAAATCAGCCAATCACATAGGCAGAGTAGGAATTGTGCTTTCTCCAACTCAATCTTGGTCATCCAATTTCTATGTAAGTTAATCATATTTTAACCGTCGGATATTTTGATCGGACGGATAAAAATGGTCAAAAATTTCCTTCCTTTTTTCCCCAAATGAAGCCCTACATAGTACCCCCAATCCCTAACCCCTCACCTTCCTCTAAACGGGTAACAATGCAGAGATTCGTCCTTCACATTACCACGAGAAATTGTCACAGCAAAGATTCGCCTACAAAAATAAAAAGAAGTTAGAGTAAGAAAAAGGGAAACACCACAAGGAAGTTGGAGGAAACAATCTTTTATAGAGTAAAGGAAAATGATCATATCTACGTTTATGAGTTCAATCCTGAAAAAATTACTTAACTATTGTAAATTAATATTCGAATTCAGTCACGCACAAATGTATCCTACAAATTTGGAATCTTTCTGAATTGATTGGCCTATAAAACGTCACTGTCAATTACGTTTTAGCTTTAAAATGTGACTTGAAGTAATACAAAAAAAAATGCTAAAATCCACCTCGTATAATTGATCATAGGTTAATTGTTATTATTAAATATTTTTTTGAATAGGATGTTCAGGAAAAAAAATTTGAATTTTCAACACATTCTAATAATTTTCATCAAAGCTTGTGCTTGTTGATCAATTAAATAAATATATTGAATATTGCAAAGTAATTATTTTCAATTTGATCAACGATGGCTATTTTGTATAATAATTGGCTACCATTGAAATGACCCAATTTGAGTAAGAATATGTGGCAATCTAAGACCCCATAAATCAGCCAATCACATAGGCAGAATAGGAATTGTGCTTTCTCCAACTCAATCTTGGCAATCCAATTTCTATGTAAGTTAATCATATTTTAACCGTCGGATATTTTGATCGGACGGATAAAAATGGTCAAAGATTTCCTTCCTTTTTTTCCCAAATGAAGCCCTACATAGTACCCCCAATCCCTAACCCCTCACCTTCCTCTAAACGGGTAACAATGCAGAGATTCGTCCTTCACATTACCACGCGAAATTGTCACAGCAAAGATTCGCCTACAAAAATAAAAAGAAGTTAGAGTAAGAAAAAGGGAAACACCACAAGGAAGTTGGAGGAAACAATCCTTTATAGAGTAAAGGAAAATGATCATATCTACGTTTATGAGTTCAATCCTGAAAAAATTACTTAACTATTGTAAATTAATATTCGAATTCAGTCACGCACAAATGTATCCTACAAATTTGGAATCTTTCTGAATTGATTGGCCTATAAAACGTCACTGTCAATTACGTTTTAGCTTTAAAATGTGACTTGAAGTAATACAAAAAAAAATGCTAAAATCCACCTCGTATAATTGATCATAGGTTAATTGTTATTATTAAATATTTTTTTGAATAGGATGTTCAGGAAAAAAAATTTGAATTTTCAACACATTCTAATAATTTTCATCAAAGCTTGTGCTTGTTGATCAATTAAATAAATATATTGAATATTGCAAAGTAATTATTTTCAATTTGATCAACGATGGCTATTTTGTATAATAATTGGCTACCATTGAAATGACCCAATTTGAGTACGAATATGTGGCAATCTAAGACCCCATATATCAGCCAATCACATAGGCAGAATAGGAATTGTGCTTTCTCCAACTCAGTCTTGGCAATCCAATTTCTATGTAAGTTAAATCATATTTTAACCGTCAGATATTTTGATCGGACGGATAAAAATGGTCAAAGATTTCCTTCCATTTTTTCCCCAATGAAGCCCTACATAGTACCCCTAATCCCTAACCCCTCACCTTCCTCTAAACGGGTAACAATGCAGAGATTTGTCCTTCACATTACCACGCGAAATTGTCACAGCAAAGATTCGCCTGCAAAAATAAAAAGAAGTTACAGTAAGAGAAAGGGAAACACCGCAAGGAAGTTGAAGGAAACAATCCTTTATAGAGTAAAGGAAAATGACCATATCTACATTTATGAGTTCATTCCTGAAAAAATTACTTAACTATTGTAAATTAATATTCGAATTCAGTCACGCACAAATGTATCCTACAAATTTGGAATCTTTCTGAATTGGTTGGCCTATTAAGCGTCTCTGTCAATTACGTTTTAGCTTTAAAATTTGACTAGTAGAAATAAAAAAAAATGCTAAAATCCACCTCGTACAATTGATCATAGGTTAATTGTTATTAATAAATATTTTTTGAATAGGATATTCAGGTAAAAAAAAATCGAATTTTCAACACATTCTAATAATTTTCATCAAAACTTGTGCTTGTTGATCAATTAAATAAATATATTGAATATTGTAAAGTAATTATTTTTAATTTGAGCAACGATGGCTATTTTGTATAATAATTGGCTACCATTGAAATGACCCAATTTGAGTAAGAATATGTGGCAATCTAAGACCCCATAAATCAGCCAATCACATAGGCAGAGTAGGAATTGTGCTTTCTCCAACTCAATCTTGGTCATCCAATTTCTATGTAAGTTAAATCATATTTTAACCGTCGGATATTTTGATCGGACGGATAAAAATGGTCAAAGATTTCCTTCCATTTTTTCCCAAATGAAGCCATACATAGTACCCCCAATCCCTAACCGCTCACCTTCCTCTAAACGGGTAACAATGCAGAGATTTGTCCTTCACATTACCACGGGAAACTGTCACAGCAAAGATTCGCCTGCAAAGTTGCTGAATTCAGTCGTCACCAACTCTGTCACGCCTATCTATCATTGGGTGGTAGATACACACTATAGGTGATGTGGAAGTTTTGTTTGATTTTCAGCGTATTTGGTAGTTGATTATCGTTGACATTTGACTGAAAGTTATGAATTTGTACTAGGTAGCAATTTCAGTGCGAGAAGGTTGTTTTGATTCATGGGTTAATGATGACCAAACTTTAGTGGCTTTTAGTAAATAAATTGTCCTGCTTACATTATTAACAAGTTGTGTGATGTGCCGAACATCACTTACATCGCTGTTTATTATTGAGGATAAATGCAAGAATTATACTATGTGATTGGTGTTGCAAAGTTATATGTGGAGTGCTGTATTATTAGGAAGTCCACCATATACCCTCCTGCAGGTTTAACATCCTTGACATCGTCTCTACTAAAAAAGAGTAAAGTCCTCAGTTTGGGTCTTATACTGTGCACCCCGTAGCTTAGACTGATCTCCCGTTCCCGTTGTTGGATAATTGGACATTCCATGTAAGCAAGTAATAGCTATTGTGAAAATGAAGAAAGCATATAACACAAGTAGCATAAACGTGTGGACTTCATGCATCCAAGGTAGTGGCCTAGTGTTATTTGATAAGGTACTATTGCAATAACTTATCAAAAGTTTGACCTACAAATGTGAACCGGACCGACAAAAGTTTGTTGAACTGCAGGGAGTTAGCTTCTTGACGCTTTCAACTGTCATCCCTTTCAATTATTGTGACTACCAAGATATAGCAACATGTTCTCCTCCCAAGTTCCAAATTATTTTCTCCTTCTTTTCTTTGTATCTAGTAGCTATAGGACAGGGAGGACACAAGCCTTGCGTACAAGCTTTTGGGGAGGACCTATTCAATGCTCAAGACCCAGAGGAAAGTAAAGCTAAAAGCTCATTCTTCAATTGGTGGCATTTTGGAATGTGTGGTGGGCTATTGGTGACCCTCTGGATATTGAACTACATTCAAGATAACCTTAGCTGGGGTCTGGGATTTGGAATTCCCTGTATTGTCATGGGTCTCGCACTTGTTGTGTCTTGCTTGGAAGCTTCACTTATCTGTTTCGCCAAAACAGTGATGATAAGAACCCATTTCTTAGAATTGGTAATGTGTTTATTAATGCAGCTTGGAATTGCCAAACAACCGCTTTGGCTATATCAGTGGAACAAGAAGTTCAGGGTATTCTGCCTCGTGAAGGTTCTGAACAATTCAAGTGAGTATAGTTTTGCTTGATTTTTCTAATTGGATGGGTAATAGTTGTTGGTCTTCCGATCTTCTTATGATGATCATATAAAGGGTAAATACTACAGTTCTTCAATAGGTTAGAAAGGTCAAATTTTCTGCAGTGTTTTATCTGCTGGGGTTTGATTTGTTAAGAGTTAAAAGGATCTAGGGATTTTAGACCGCATAGTCTTAAGCTTGCTATTGAATGTAAAAGCCAATACATGTATGGACACTCTAATTTATTATGGGATACTATTAGCCATTTCAATGAAATATACTCTTTATTAAACACAGGTTCCTCAACAACGAGTTGCTTTCACCTGATGGTACCAAGGAAAATGGGAATTTGTAGTATCAGCGAGGTTGAAGAGGCTAAGGCTACTCTTAGGTTGATTCCAATATGGACAACATGTTTTGTATATGCTATCGTGTTTTCACAGTCATCCACTGTATTCACCAAGCAAGGTGCAACTTTGGACAGATCTCTTGGTTCAAATTTTGAAGTACCAGCTGCCTCATTACAATCTTTCATTAGCCTCTCTGTTGTCATTTTTATACCTATATATGACCGTATTTTGGTTCCCGTAGCAAGAGCTATAACTAGAAAACCATCAGGCATAACAATGCTCCAAAGAATCGGAACTGGGATTGTGTTGTCTGTACTTTCAATGGTGATTGCTGCTATAATCGAGAAGAAACGTCTCCAAACGCTATAGATCACGGGCTGGTTAACCTGCCAAAGGCAACAGTTCCCATGAGCATTTGCTGGTTAATACCTCAGTATCTACTATATGGTATTTCCGATGTATTCACCGTGGTTGGTCTGCAGGAGTTCTTCTACGATCAGGTGCCAGTCGAGTTGAAAAGTATAGGCCTTTCTCTCAACCTGAGCATTTTTGGCATAGGGAGCTTCTTGAGCAGTTTCCTTATCTCTGTTTCAGCAAAGATTAGTGAGAATGTCAATCAGCTTTTAGATCCAAATCATGCGTCAACCAAAATCAGACAAACCAAGCAAGTCACATTAAATGCACTTCTTTTTTCTGGTTAAAGTAGTAGATTTATGTTAATAATAAATTAAAGAACGTCATTACAAATAGTACAGCTCATTCGAGCAAATAAGTTCCTAAAGCGAGCCAAAATATTACTAGTAGTAGTAATTTTCCTAACAAATATAGTCTTCTTAAGAACTATCCCTCTAGCAAAACAAAGCAAAATAAAGGAGGGGTAGGCAGAAAGGTAATTTCTCCAAAACATGCTCGCTTCATTCCTTCCATAGCCAAATTGTCTGCAACTGCGCTGGTTTTCCCTAAAGGTGTGCTTGATCTCCAAAACATCAAATGCACATTTCAAGTTTCAGGAACGTGACATAATATAATAATGATACTTTAATACACAACAATATGTAACTCTGCATTACCACACTAAAGGTTCTCATTGGATTTCAATAAAACTAGAATCTTGACGAGAGAAATTGATGAAAAATGGTCTCTTGGGTTTAAGGGTAAGATTTATTTAAGTCCCTTGAATTTCGCTAAACATAAAAAACAACCATTTGCATTTTTGGTCACTATTAATCTATAAGTAGATGGAAAACTTGAACTTTAAAAGAAGGCTTGTAGCTTGCTTTGCATGTGACATTGTGACTAGACCGGAACAAAGATAAAGACAAAGCTGCACACAAGCAGGGGATTCATGAAAACTATAGGATGGGTATTTCTAATGCAGTGTTAACACATTTCAAAGAGAACCAGTAAATTTATTCTTGACTCTTGAATGTACTTGTATGAACTACACACCAATATAGAAGATATTAGTACTACTGTTGTATTTCATTTTCTAAAGAAACCTCCAAGGTGCTTTTATATAGGGAAGCTATTGTGAATATATAGAGGTAAGGCTTACCCAATCAGAAGCAAGATTGCTGGTACTACCAATTGGACAATTTAATCATCTTTGACTTCACCTGAGGCAACAAAAAACAAGATATTTCATACATTTAGAAGCATCAAGATATTTTACACAAGAGGAGTTGCCTTTTATCATCCTAACAAAGATCAACATAGAGGTCCCACCTAAACCATTAGAGCAAAACAATCCAACGCTAACTGAAAACTAGGTAAACACAAAGGCCATTGATAACAGAGGAAAAACTAGTTCTACAGAGAACAAATAGCCTCGCCTCGTTAATAAGAATAATCTAGAGTCCAAAGTGTGTTATTCAGGAAAGGAATGTATATTCAGGAAAGGAATGTAAAATCTGTTGATTTACTGAACTATTAGATATAAAGAACAAACTTTACATTTCGCTTGGAGGCAATACAATTGCAATTGGAAGGGGGAGAGAAACTTACATAACACCTCGCATTGAAGTGAAAGTGGGATAAATGGACCCAGGTTTAGAGGTTTGTTCTGGCAGGAAGAGTTCTGGACCTTAAACTTGTCACTCAGATCAAACGTGCATGTAGACACAACAGGACGCTGGTTCCTGGGAGAGTACAGGATAGCCAGAAAGAACCTTCGGCATGACTCCTTCTTTCCTAAATAGAGAAGAGATCCAATAGCATGTTTATCCTTAAGGACATCTCGGTGAACAGTGTTTGAGATATCAACCTCACATATTATTCTTCCTTCATCAAAATCATCGTCGGGCACGGGCTCCAAATCACGAATGATTAGCACAACTTGTGACTTGTAGTTTTGGAATGTGTACAAGTGATTTTCTACGATTACACAATCATTCCACTGATATTTTCCCGATAGATGACGCGTGAGAGGTGTCAAAGGTTTTTCATTGGTATACATATACCAAGTCTGATCCTTGAAGCTGAAGCCATGAACAATATAGCGGTCAAACAGCTTTATATATAGGGTCTCCTTCGAATAGTCCATAATCAGATTACGATCAAAGGCAACTGCAGGATGCCAGACAAAAGAGGGTTGAGGTAGTGAAACCCATCCTTTAGAAAGATGATTCATATTGAGCATCTCAAAGTGTGGCCATCGGGGAAGGGGACTATGACTAGAAATCACGTAAAGGCAGTGATGAATGAAGAAGACAATTGGTTTGGGCATGGGAGCTTTCAATTTTGGGATAATGTTGTTGTCCATCCATTTCCTGTTGGGAATATCATACACTTTGATTTCCAGAGGATAAAATAAATCACCATCCTCATCTAATTTGGCGTCCCCAACAAAGTACAATTTACGGTCACCAGCGGTATATCCCACTCTCGCCAATCTCCTTGTAAGAAAGGGCTGCCTTTTGTAGGAGACAATGAAGTACGTGTTGTTGATTCTAGAAGCAGCAGTATCCTTAGCGAAGGCATGGACAGAATCAGAATCTTCTAGAAAGAAGATTACTGTGGATGACCATTTGTTGTAATTAGAGGGCAATTCCCGAATCGATTTCCCATCTAACAGAATTCTCATTTTGCCTACAACAACAATTCAAGAATTCAATATTGTTTCTCGTGTAAGGGTTTAAGAAAATAGCAGCATCTAACAGCTTGATTATCAAACAGATATTAAAAAATAATTTTTTTTAAAAAAAAGGACAGCTTGATGGGGGAAGAGATTTACGGTGAGCAGCTGAGCTGTGGGGGAGAGACAGACTCGCCGAGTCTTGGTGAATTGGGGTTTTGGGCTGCCGTCTGCCGATCTCAACAAACAAATCTGCGTCTGTTTGTCTGATGCTTCAACTTAAATCGGGGTGGCCAAAAACGAAAACTAATTCTTTGCTGAGAGTACTTCTCAAGTTTTTAATTAAATAAAAGTGATAAATAAATTTTAAGTTAAAAAGGAAAAAATTGCTCAAACAATTACAGACAGTTATTAACAACTATATTAAAAAATTGAATTTTTTTTTTATCATTTTTACCTAATTTAAAAAATTTGAAGGACCCTACTTAATTGACAAACTTATTTGTCCCTTTTAATCCGAAATTCCTCATTCTAATAAAACCTGGTGACTTAGGGGTTTTGGGCTGCCGATCTCAACAAACAATCTGCTTCGGGACAATGAATTAAGGGTGATTAAAAAGTTTCAAAATTGAGTATAGTTGATTCAAATCTTAATTATTGAATGTGGGTGACTATTTTTACATTAAAGATTAAAGGATTGAATTTCATATCCCCAAGTTTTGAAACTTACACTTTGACCCATATATATAAAATCCTAAAAATAAAAAAGGAGGAAACAAAAATCTTGTTTCTTTTAGATTTTATTTGTGATTGCAGTTTATTATTCATCACGATAAAATTTATTGCAAACAGTGTGTATGAATAAGTGATTGTGATGTGTCAAAGGAGAATGTGCTAATAGACCGTAAGAACTAAGCTTGGCTAATTTATCATGATGTATTAGTGGGCTAGTGATTCCCGATTTTTATCCACTAATTGTAAGCATGTATAGAATGTGAGCAGTTATGTTGCCTCCATGCTAAGTACTAGGCACTAAGCTTGAATTTTAGATGATCACCATGGTGAAGGAATGACAGTATGAGGGTGATAACACTAGTTTTGGAAGATGGATTTAGTAGGCTCGAAATGGTGTGTGGGAGAGCTTAAGTTGATAACTTATACAAGGTTTGAATGTGTAAGCATGATATATATGAGGGCTAGTGTTGAAACAGTGAATTGCAGTGAATTCACTAGAAGAATAAGAGCCTTAAGTTTACAAGAATAAGGTGTACACAAGGTAGTATGATGTTAGCTGCGGTTTTAAGTTTATAGGTGTTAGGTATAACTAGTCGGTGCTCTTAAATTGCTATGAATGAAGAAGGCTAGGTAGGTGTTATGAGGCTTTTTAGAGCTGAATTGAGAGAATTATAGATAGATGATGTTGAGCCTTTGGGTATGGTTTTAAATTTCATTGGACTGAGTGGTTATGAAATAGAGTTGTGATGCTAGTAGATTAAGAAGAGGAAGTTAGATTGTAGAGTGTTGGAGGAAGTGGATATGTACGCCAATAAGAGTATAAGTTATCGAATGATGGCCATAGAGGCTGGATAAAGTTGTGAGTGGTATCTCTGAAAGGAATGTCCTACAAAGAAGTTAGTACTTTCCAAAGATAGTTTATCATGGTGAGTTCAGTATTGTGTATAGTGACACCCTGGCGTGTCGAGTATTGTGCTTATTGATGAGTTTAGTATTCTTGATTGATGTGGAGAAACAAATGATGGTGTGATATTCTTCTACACTATTTTATTTTATTTTGACAAATTTGATGAAGAAATGGAATTGTAGAGAGTTATGATTGAAAATAAAATGGAGTGGTAGGACGGGTCCTGAAGAAGAAGTGGTGGGGTAGGGTGGGAGGATTTTAATTTCTTTTTTGCTTTAATTTTATACTCTGATGCGCCTATTTTTTATTTTAATTAATTTTTTTGCCATCTCAGTTTTAAGGGGTAAATAAATTTACTTTATATAGTGCAGGTGTGTATTAGGTCACTTCAATAATTTAGGTGTGTCTTCGACTTTTCTATTATAATTTAGGGTGATTTTGATGTCTTTTCCCTGCAGATATATTTAAAATTTAAATACGTCCAAAAGTCATTATTAAGTGAGCAACAACTGTTATCCGGAAGTCTAAAAGCTACTAATATATCAACAGCCACAACTGTTAGATTGACCTCACACATTTTATTTCTTCGTTTGGCATTCATTTCTTCTCCTTCTAAATGATACCCAACTTCAAATCTTTTCCTTCATTTGTAATTTAGGAGACGTATATATTTTTTAACTGATATCGATTTTTTTTTTTTTGCATGAGTCTCCATATATTTAGTTAGATGATAATTTGTATGTTCTATCTATGACAAACATCAAATTAAAATACTTTCATAGTAGTTTTATTTTTATGAGGACAAAATATATTTTACGAGATTTAAAAAAAAAGACGAAATAAATTATCTTGCAACTCCCAAAACCTCTCATGTACTTTATGTTTCTACCGATCTCTTTTCATCCTTTATATCAATATGTGAGTTTGGTTTTTGAATTTGGAATCGTTACAACAAAATTGACATTTATAACTATATAATATTTATAGTTATTGAGATGTCCAGTCTTATAAATATTCCTCATTTATTAATTTTTGTAATCTGAAATTATTTTTTTGTTTTAGGTCTATGCGATAAAAGAGGTTCACGACTAAGAAGCACGTGATATATTTTCAGTTTTCTTTATAAGTTTACGCGTTCATAATTTTTACAGAGGCGTTGTATTCAATACCTTTGTATCAAAGACATATCAATTACACAAGCTTGTGAATTATAATTTATAAGTAATTTGTTTAGAATAGTGGTAGATATGGTACGACATTAAAAATTTTGGTTCAATAATTTTGATTTTTGGTTTATAAAAATTAATATACTATTGTCATATTAAATTATTGTGGGATGGTTCGATATTTTACAATTTGATTTTAATATTTTACGCTATGATAATTGGTAATAATTTGTTCGACTTCAACTTACCTATGTTTATATAATAGATAAATATGACATTGATTATTTTTTTAAAAAAAATATCTCAATTTTATCATACAAACACTTTAAACATGTGAAAATAGTCAAAAGAAAGTATCATCCATTTCCTTCGTTAATCAATTACACAAAAATGACAATTCAATCAAGATAGAGTAGTCAAAGTTCCAATGACTAAATAATTAGTTTTGTACTATCACTAATTTATAAATTTGTTAGTATTATAATAATATATAATTGTATGGTTATATATATATATATAATAATTTTTTTAGAAATACATATCAAATACTATACGTTGAAACTGTAAAATTTTAAAATTTAATTTTGATATCTACCGCACCATGTCCATCCCTAATTTAGGCTTTAGAGTCTCTTTAAGTTATGAAATGATCGATTTTTAATTTTAATCTTTCAAATAGACTGATATTTAATTTCTGTCCTTAGAAATCAAATTTATATTTAGCGAGACATAACTTATAGAATATTATAATGCAAAAATATAAACTTACAACCATGAAAATAATTATTTGAAACAAGAGCAAAAGTGTAAATGACCCAAATTTTTTGTTTGTTAAAATTCAGTAAGCAACTTGAATCGTTCTTATATTTTGATTTTTGAGGTTCAACAGCTCAATCATTCCTTTTGAGCTAACCTAAATTTAATTTGGGGCATCTATTCCTTATTTAAAGTTCTTCTCTTTTATATATTTTTTTTCTACTTTCATCCACTTTAATATTATTTTTATCATCACATGTATATGTAGGAGTTTTATTAGGAATTCTTAATTTGAGCCTAATAAGTGTCACCTATAACACCTAAAAATCATAATTGTAATTATTTGACCAGTGGTCTTATGCATCACATGTTTATTATAATAAAATAATAATAAATAGATTGTTATGATATAACAACAACTAAATGCGTGAAGTAAAAAACCAAACATTAGTTTAACAAATATAAATATTCCTTAATTGATCAATAATTATTTTTTTATAACATTGCAATTGATCTAGAAATTTCATAAATATGATGAAATATTAAAGAATGTAGATTTTTTATTTTTATTTTTCTAGACGCGAATACAGAAGATTAAAACAAATTCTCAAAAACTTAATTTCAAATTCTAAATTATATACTCTTGACAACGACGTTATATTATTGTTAGTAAAACTGAATAGATTACTCGAATCTTACTTTTAGAAGCGGTTATACTTATCACTGGAGTTACCCAAAATGACTTGTTTAGACTTGGGTTAAATGACAAAGTATCCTATTAGTTTAATCAAAAACCACTTTGACCCTTTTTGACTTCAGAGGATGAAATTGTCATTTCACCAATTTGGCAACCTACCCGGAATTGATCAATTCTTTAAGGTTCTACATTAAATTAATGAAAATTTGAAGATCTAGAACATGAAAAAGAAAAAACAATTCACTAAAATTAAGGGACTTAAAATGCAAATATACTGCGAAAACAGTACATCTGTCGAAAGGCTAAATAACTTGAAATGACACTTTTGTCCAGGCTAATTAATTAATTATTTAAAGCAATAAAGCAACTCTATAGTCTATAAGTACTACTCCTACTTTTCTTCCGTTCGTATTTAACTGTCCAGTATTTTAAAATAAATTTTTAATTTTATTTATTATTTTTAACATATCAATTTTTATTTTTATTTTATCTTTTTCATGTTTTACCCTCAATATCATTACTTATTTCCAAATTATTTATCAAGACAAAACACTATATATTAATTAATATTATTATTATAGTAAAATATAAAATACCATATTAATTATTATTCTTTAAAGAACGTGCATAACATCATACTCAGTGAAATCCCACAAATAAGATTTGAAGGTAGAGAATTTATTTTTAAAAGACACTCGGCTCAAATGAGAATGTACAAATTCCAAGGTGGATAAATAAAAGTGGAGATGGAGGATGTGTTAAGATGTCATTATGGTTAATTACTCGACGATAAAGGGCTACTCTCTCTATTTCTTTATAAGTGTTTTTTTTTACTTGTGATTTTGTTCCTAAATAAATATATATATTTAAGTCTTTAATGACACTTTAATCATAATCTATGATCGTAATCTTCTTAACATGTCTTTGTAAATAATTTTTACTTTTATATACCATTTTTAACATATAAAAAAAATAAAAAAAATCTTTTTCATGTTTTAACCTCAATATTTACTACTTCCTCTGTTTCAAAAAGAATGACTTACTTTTCTTTTTAATTCGTTTAAAAAAGAATGACCCTTTCCTTTTTTGGCGATACTTTAATTTCAATTTTTCATGTGACATGTTTAAGACCACAAGATTCAAGGGCATTTTGGTACATTTGTCATAACTTTAATTTAGGACCACAAGATTCAAAAATCTTCTTTATTTTCTTAAACTCCGTGCCAAGTCAAACTAGACCATCCTTTTTTAAATGGAGGGAGTATTTATTTCTAATTATTTACCAAGACCAAAGATTGTACATCAATTAATATTATTATTGTAGTAAAATATAAAATACCAATATTAATTATTATTCTTTAAAGAAAGTGAAAATCCGACAACAACAATAACATATCCATTGATATCTCACAAGTATAATCTGAAGTTATAGAATTTATTTTCGAAAGACTTTCGATTCCAGTGAGAACATGCAAATTCCAAGGTTGATAAATACTCCCTTCCGTCCAACAATAGTTATCCATTATTGACTTGACACATAAATTAAGAAATAATAAATAATAAGAGTATTTTACTATATCATTGTTTGAATATAATAAATTTAATGTCTTGAAAAATGCATTGAGTATGAACATTATTCAATAGTAAGAGTAAAATGGATAGAAAAGGGTAAATTGTTTATTGATTTTTAAAAAAACTGGACAAGTATTGTTAGACATTATTTTTAGTATAGTGGACAAGTATGGTTGGACAGAGGAAGTAAAAGCGGACATGGATGATGTATTCCCTCCGTCCAATAATAGTTGTCCACTATTGACTTGACACATACTTAAAAAATAATAAATAATAGATGTAATTTTACTATATCACCATTTGAATATAATAAATTGCATGCTTTGGAAAATTCATTAGGTAATAAATAGTATTTAATAATAAGGACAAAATGGATAAAATATGATAAATGATTTATTATTTTTAAATTGAATATCTATTTTTAGTATATGACAAATAAAAATGAACGGAGAGAGTATTAAGATGTTATTATGGTTAATTACTCGACAATAAAGGGCTATTTTAGAACAAAAGAACAGACTAGCTTCTTCTAAGAGGACTTGGTTTGAAAATTTGAGAAAAAGTAAGGACTTGTTCAGCAATATTCAACTTTACTGAACAATTACAATATCTGCAACATCAGCTCCAGCAAATCCAACCCTTCTTTTATAAACCCCTATCATCATCAGAAAAAAAACGAGAATTTCAGTTTCATAAGCAAAAGAAATATAAAAAAAAGTTGAAGAAAATAAATAAAAAATAAGAACTTTTTTTTTTTTTTCAATTTTCTTTGTGTCCATCCATCTTCAAGATTCCAATTTTATATGAAAAAAAACACAAATGTAAAGGGTATATACAGACATCCTTATGCTTTTTATTTGTACCCTTTTGTTCTTTTTATGTGTTGAATTGATTAGTAATTAATAGCCCGTTTGGTCAAGCTTATTTTTTCTTCAAAAGTGCTTATTTTTCTCAAAAGTGTTTATTTTAAAAAATTGAGGTGTTTGGCTAAGCTTATGGAAGAAAATAAGTGTTTCTGGGGAGTAAAAAAAACAGTTTTTCATAAGCTAAAAAAAGTAGCTTCTTTCCAAAAGCACTTATGAGAAAAATACACTTAAAAGCATTTTTAAAAACTTGAACAAACACTAATTGTTGCTCAAAAGTGATTTTTTAATTTTATTGGCCAAACACAAATTACTACTCACCAAAAGTACTTTTTTGAAAAGCACTTTTAAAAAAAACACTTCTAAAAATAAACTGATTTTAGAAGTTTGGTCAAACAGGCTATAAATTAAGATCACTATATAGATTTGTATTGGTTTTACTTTCTTTTCTTCTTAACTTTTTTTTTTATAAAAAAAATAAATCAATCTCCTCCGAAATTTAGGATAATAATAATAATAATAATTGTCACACCCCTTTTTCGAAGGGTTTGTCCAATTAAAGTGACGGTATTGAATATGGATTATTTTTGTTTATTTACAGAGTCGCCACTTGGAATTGAGTTATGGTGTTCCAAGTCACCTTTTTGAATCCCTAATCAAAAGGAAGTTGACTCTTTAATATTGGTCTGCGAACTAGAAATCCGGGTAAGGAATTCTGTTGACCGAGGGGAAGGTGTTAGGCATCCCTCAAGTCCCGTGGTTCTAGCACGGTCGCTTTATTGACTTATATTCGACTTAAATTAATTCTTGGATAAACTATGTTCGATTACTTGCTTAATTGACCTAAGGCTTGTGAGAAAAACTATGACTTATATTTTCGGCTGAGGAGCGTAACCACACGCAAAGCCTTGTAGTTACAAAGATTGATTAAGGAGCGCAACCACACACATGATCAACCTCGGTATATTATTTACTTTCATTATTTTCGCATATTTGAAGCATTTATAGACCCTTCTCATTTTTTAGGTCTAAATAAGCACCTAACGTGTTTAAAATCCATCCGTCCCCATTAGATCGGCTTCAAAATAGTAAGTTAATTTTATTGAAACAAAGGGTCGGTAGTAGTGTTTTCCGACTTCATCGTCTAATTATCACTTGTTAACCTCTAACTTCATTTGGGTTAAGAACCTAAATTTCTTTTTTATGAGTTATTAATTTATTTATTTTTAAAAAAAAATTGGATTGGCTAAAATTATGTTCACGCTACTAAAATGACTATATTAATTTGGTTAATTGATGACATGTTACACATTTAATTATTTTCAAACAATTTAACCAATAAGAACTAATTTTTCAAACCATCTAAAATAGACAGTGTATGGGAAAGACCAAATTTCGACGAAACTTGATTAGTATTTCAGTCACTCCTAGTCCATTATTTTGGCATATCAAAATTGATGATTAACAAAGCCTTTGTACTGATTTATTCAAACTGTGACTAAAACAATATCAAATAAGTCATGAATCATTTTTATTATCTTATTTGCACTATTTTCTTTTATTAGTCAAGGTGACTCATCAGTTGAAAACTACTACATGGAATAATAAACCTTGTGTGCCATAAGTAGTTGTCAACACGTTTCTACTTGAGAAAAATGAAAATAAATTAACTTAACGAACCTTTCTTAAACAAGGTAGATATGGTTAATCGTTAGATATCATTAGCAATATAGCGCATTCATTTGGAAACTTACACAAGACCTAGCAAATGATCTTTTAACTTCGACTCGCATTCTTATTATTTATTTTTTATCGTTTCTAACTTTTTTTTCCTTTGGTTTTCTCTCCGGTTTTCTGTCTCTTTTCTCTCCCTCTCTTTATTATACTTTACAACTACATGTTTTTTTTGTTTGTTTGTTTTGTTATTTTTTGTTTTTTAAGAGAATAAAAATAAAAAATTCACATGGTTTTTGCATGCATGCCGCAGGCACTTACTAACAACTCTCCCATTTAAAGATGCATGCATTTTGTATATAAAAAAAAATGTTAGAACATAAAATCACGTTAAACCACAAAACCAGGCATAAATAAATAACCGGATAACTAAATATACCATTCATGATAATAGCCTCGCGTAAATAATCAACTTTTCATATGCGTGAAGCCATTAAACAATTGTATTCATGTTTTAATTTACAATAAAAATAAGTAGTGTAGGATCGAATGAGAACCTGTATGATGAACTAAACGAAAGTACGAGTGAGAATGCCGTCACCGGAAATCCAAACAGGGACCAAACTTTAAACTCAAACTCCAACTTTCAAGAATAATTTCTCCTTCTCCCTTTCTATCTTTCTGTCCCTTTTTTTTTCTATTCTGTCCGTGTCCCTCACTGTTTTTTTTTTCTACTCTTTTCTATCTTTCCTCTTTTTCTAACTACGTTCGCTATTTTTTCCAAAGTGTTTTTGCTTCTCTTTTTTTTTTTTACTCTTTCCCGATTTTCCTTGTGTCTCTCCCCACTGTCCATATAATGTGTTGTGTGTATTGTATATATAGTGTGTTGTGTGTGTCAGTGTAGTGTGCGTGTGTGTTATAGTGTGAGGGTAGTGATGTGTAGTAGTAGTACGTGTGTGTGTGTGTGTAGATTGTGTTTGTGTGAGGGGGGAAGTTGAGAGTGGGGAATGGGATGTGGGGTGGGGTAGTTTAGGATTTAATTTAATTTTTTTTTTTTAATATATATATATATATATATATATATATATATATATATATATATATATATATATAATGTAATGCTTAAAATGTTAGTCAACTATTTTAAACCAACACAAGTATAAGAAAAGTTAAATAGCTAGACTAAAAATGTAATTAAGAAATATTAAAATTATTAGCTTAATTATATATAAAAAAAAAATATATTATTTTTTTTGTAAATTTTCTTTTCCTAAAAACAATAATCCTAAAAATACGAAATTATTTATTTATTTTTTAAATTTTTTTTTTTTCATAATTTTTTAAAGAAAACCTACTAAACATGAAATAAAAACTAAAATAAAGATTAGATAAACATAAATATTTAATGTTAAAAATAGATAAAAGTTTGGAGAGGGTAAAAAATCACGTGTCTACATTTGCCCCTCTTTGTCTGAGAACACGAAGAGTTTTCAGACAAAGAAGTAGACAACGAGAGAGTTTTCGACCCGATCATTTTCATGGAGAAGAAAAGAAGGAAAAGTGATGCGACCGAATCCTGATTTTGGAAAGCCTACATATCCCGGGTTACAAGGAAATCAGGTCAAGTGTAGTTCATGGGTAAGAAGGGAGATGGAATATGCTGAGATGGATAGTTAGAGGTCGAGTGAGATCCCGTCGAGTCTCCGGTTCGCAGCTCCTGTTTTTACATCAAAATGAAAGACAAGAATAAAAATGATCCTTCAAGTACAAGATCCTATCTATTCAGCTTTCTGTTGGATCTTGGCTTGAATCTTCACGCTTCCTCAAGTGATGATATGTCTACTCTCCTCTTGAGTTGAACATCGACAGTGAAATTTTGTTCATGTCGATTTCGGTTATTGGAGATGAACTTGAAAATTGGCCCTATTCTTCAAACGGACGCTTGCTTCTTCTGACTTTGAATTCGAAAATCGCCATGTTCTCCAGGCTGGCTCCTGAGCTTGAATTGAAAGTTGACCCTATTCTCCAGGCGGGCTCCTGAGCTTCAAAACTGAAAGTAATCCCTGTTCTCCAAACGTGTTCCTAAACTCAAAATAAATAGTGAACTAGAAAAGTAAATCCCATTTTTTAGGAGGGTCCTGCTAAACTAAATCTCATTTTCCAGGAGGGTCCTGAGTTGAAAAATAAAGTCCCATTTTCCAGGAGGGTCCTGAGCATAAAGGTAAAGTCCCATTTTTCAGGAGGGTCCTGAGCTGAAAATTAAAGTCCCATTATTCAGGAAGGTCCTGAGCAGAGAATAAAAATCCCATTTTTCAGGAGGGTCCTGAGCTGAAAATTAAAGTCCCATTATTCAGGCGGGTCCTGAGCTGAAAAGTAAAATCCCATTTTCCAGGAGGATCCTGAGCAGAAAATAAAGTCCCATTATCCAGGAGGGCCCTGTTAATCCCATTTTCCAGGAGGGTCCTGAACAGAAAATAAAGTCCCATTATTCAGGAGGGTCCTGTTGATCCCATTTTCCAGGAGGGTCCTGAGCAGAAAGTAAAATCCCATTTTTCAGGAGGGTCATGTTGATCCCATTTTTCAGGAGGGTCCTGAGCAGAAAATAAAGTCCCATTTTTCAGGAGGGTCCTGAGCAAAAAATAAAATCTCATTTTTCAGGAGGTTCCTGTTGATCCCATTTTTCAGGAGGGTCCTGAGCAGAAAAATAAAGTCCCATTTTTCAGGAGGGTCCTGAACAGAAAATAAAATCTCATTTTTCAGGAGGGTCCTGAGCAGAAAAGTAAAGTCCCATTTTCCAGGAGGGTCCTGAGCAGAAAGTAAGGTCCCATTTTTCAGGAGGGCCCTGTTAATCCCATTTTTCAGGAGGGTCCTGAACAGAAAATAAAGTCCCATTATTCAGGAGGGTCCTGTTGATCCCATTTTCCAGGAGGGTCCTCAGCAGAAAAGTAAAATCTCATTTTTCAGGAGGGTCATGTTGATCCCATTTTTCAGGAGGGTCCTGAGCAGAAAATAAAGTCCCATTGTCCAGGAGGGTCCTGTTGATCCCATTTTCCAGGAGGGTCCTGAGCTGAAAAGTACAATCCCATTTTTCAGGAGGGTCCTGTTAATCCCATTTTCCAGGAGGGTCCTGAACTAAAATTAAGTCCCATTATTCAGGTGGGTCCTGTTGATCCCATTTTTCAGGAGGGTCCTGAGTTGAAAAGTAAAATCCCATTTTCCAGGAGGGTCCTGAATAAAAAATAAAGTCCCATTTTTTTAGGAGGGTCCTGTTGATCCCATTTTTCAGGAGGGTCCTGAGCTGAAATGTAAAGTCCCATTTTTCAGGAGGGTCCTGAGCTGAAATGTAAAGTCCCATTTTTCAGGAGGGTCCTGAATTGAATTATAAAGTCCCATTTTTCAGGCGGATCCTGAACAGAAAAATAAAGTCCCATTTTTCAGGAGGGTCCTGAACAGAAAATAAAATCCCATTTTTCAGGATGGTCCTGAGCAAAAAGTAAAGTCCCATTTTTCAGGAGGGTCCTGAGCAGAAAGTAAGGTCCCATTTTTCAGGAGGATCCTGAACTGAAAGTAAAGTCCCATTTTCCAGGAGGGTCCTGAACAGAAAATAAAGTCCCATTTTTCAGGTGGGTCCTGAACAGAAAAATAAAGTCCCATTTTTCAGGAGGGTCCTGAACAGAAAATAAAAGTCCCATTATCCACGAGGGTCCTGTTGATCCCATTTTTCAGGAGGGTCCTGAGCTGAAAAGTAAAATCTCCAATAACACGAACAAAAATTTTTGCCCCAGTTTATACCAAAATTTTTTGTGAGTGTTTTAAAAATCATAACTATTTGAAAAACAAAGAGGGTGAATCCAAGACCTGCCCCATTCCCGAAAGTGCATCTCGCAAAGGTAAAAGATAATAATTTTTTACTATGACTGTAATACAACAAACTTGTGTCGCAACATAGCTTCTTGCATTCGTAGGAGTGAAGAATTGCCCCTTTCTGATATCCAGGCTTCGAAGCCTTTGATTTGCAAGCATCACCTATCTCTGTTTCAGACAAAGAAAAATTGTGAGTTTAACAACATGGTGGTTGGTTCATGGCATTTGACTTTTGATGCAATTGCTCCCGCACTTGTCATGTTCAGCTTTGTTTCGAGCCGTTGATAAGTATCATTAACTTGTTGTACTATCGACCTAAAAATTCTGGTTACCCAATGACTGTAACTCAAACCATATTTTCATTTCATAGCGCCTCTGAATTTTAACTTCCGTCGCACCTTCGTATTCTTATGAATTCGGAAACTGTCAGATGATGACCATTCTTAGGTATTTTGTTTCACTTTGAATCATGTTTCTTTTATGTGCTGGCCCTTTCCCCTGCTTTGCACCTTTGAAGGAGTTGGTAGCAAGTTTTGAATTCCTTTCTCACTTGTTTTGCCATGGACTTGACTCAAAGAAGACAGAAAAATGAGGACGGTGATTTTCCATTTTGGTAACAAAGAGAAGAAATAACAATAGAAATATTGAACGGAAAGAAAGGCAACAAGCGTCCCTAATTCCAAAAGAATGAAGGAAAGAAAACTTATCTGAGTGTTATAGCCGGCTCTAGTGATTATGACATGCCTTTGAGATCAAACAACCCGACCTTCCAATCTCAACCATTTATTAACTTTTGCCAACCTATTGAATTGAAAACTGGATTTTGCTTTGAGCCTGTCGCCTCTAAATCACAAACCTCATCCGGCTAGCGAAGTCCCCAAAGAGTTTTCACCAGCAAATCTTTCTCATTTTTATTTTCTCTCATCTCACCATCGCCTTATGGTGCCCGTGAGGGTTTTCACCAATAAAACTCTCTCATTTTTGTTTCTCTCATCTCACCATCGCCTTATGGTGCCCGTGAGGGTTTTCACCAATAAGATTCTCTCATTTTTCATTTCTGTCATATTTCATTTATGCTGATAAAGACAAGTGCGTCCCAAAATATAGAACATCATGTCACCATACCATGCTTAGTCTCGACATTTTCAAAAATTGATCTGAAGGTCTTTCTTTGGTTGTAACGTGGCTTTTGGATAGGGTTAGAAAGAAAGGATGACATGAGGCTCAAAGGACACTTAACATAGGGTGAGACTTACAACTTTTGGAATCGAATCACAAATAAAATAACTTTTGCCCCAGTTTCTTTTAAACTGGGTAACTTGAACTTTTATTTGGTTGGACCGAACCCCAGAGTAGGGCTGCCTACGTATCTTGTCGTAGCAAGAATCAGGTCAAACGTAGTTCAGACCACTTGTTCTTTTGATTGATTTTGATTGATTTTTTTTTTTCATTTTTCTGACTTCTTCTTCTTTTTTTTTTTTTTTTCTTTTTTCTTTTTGACTCAATTTCCTTTTCTTGACACTTCTCTCTTTTGGATTTTTTCCTGACTCCATTTTTCTTTTTCAACATTTTTATCATTTTACTTTTTTTTTGATTCCAAAAGAGGGGTACGAAAGAAAGTAAAACTTAAGCTCAAATGGGATAGACAAAGGATGACACAATATTTGGATAGCAGAAAGAAATGCCTTCATCATATCAATCCTTAAAATGCAAGTACATAACATGCAATATGAGATTGGAACATGAAGATTATACACAAATCCTTTTCAAATACTAACGTTGATTGAGAAGATGTGTCAATTCCCCATCTTCTGATTGACACAATTCAAAATGCTTAAGATGTACCTTCTAATTGATGACCAAGTTAATTTTGTGATTCTCCAAATGATTGTCTCAATCCATTCAAGTGAGGCTTCAACTGAGTCACCAAATGTCTCAACATTCTACATATTTTCTCAGACCTCTCGATTCAATGTTTCATGATTAGATTGAGTCTTAAAAATTGGGCTGAAAATTCCGCATGCATGTCATATCACTAGAATGAGCATAGCAAGAATTATGTAAAGAAAGGGAAAACAAACAAACCAAATATATTAAAATAAAAAGCAAAAGGGACACTGTATTTTGTTGGAAGAAAAGATAGAAGGGTTTAAACATAAACGACAAGGAAACAAAACAAGATAAACCCCAAACTACAACCCTGGAATAGTTCGGGTAACAGAAACGAAACAAAACAAACTACCAAAACTCCTTCCTAGTAAGGAGAGGAGTGATTTCCCAATTATCGAGCTTGACGTCTCAGCCACTGGTTTGCACTTCAGTATGACTAGAGCTTTCACCACTGTCAAATATATTTCCCTTAGCAAATAAGTGCTGGATCCCCATGCCTAACTCAACACTTTTGATCTTAATGATAGGCTTGTAGGAAATTGTGGATTCTTCACCGCTGTGTATCAACTCAAGCATATTTGTTTCAGTATGAGTTGGCAGAGGGTTTTGATTAATGTTTGGAGCATCTGAGTTTTACACCACGATTTGTTGTGTATCAATCAACTCTTGGATGGCCTTTTTCAAGAACCAACATTTCTCTGTATCGTGCCCTGGGGCATCGGAACAGTATGCACATCTTCGAGAATAATCCATATTTTTTGGAGGAGGGTTTGATACTTTCCTCTCGATTGGGCTCAAAACATTCGAGGCCCTCAGCCTCTGAAATAAGCTAGCATACGATTCTTATATAGGAGTGAAATTATCTTTGGCTATGTTACCCCTTTTACACTCTGCCCTTGGTCGAAAATTGAATTTAGGAGGGCCTTGGTAAACTTGTGGGGGTGAAGGATGATTTTGAGGGGCTGGTGCACGCCATTGCGGGTAAGAAGGGGGTTGGGCATATGGCTGTGCATTATAAATGGGATACTGAGGAGATGGTATGGAATATAGTGGGTAGTGTTGTGGGTGATCATATGGGTCTTGGGTATATATCTGGGGTTGAGATTGTGCATATTGGTGAGGCGGACCTCTTGGGGTTTGTTGTGGCCCTGGCACAATGGTAGCCACATCTTCCTTCTTTTTCTTTCCCCCAATACCTCCCGAACCATTTTGAATTGCCTGTGTCGTAGCTTTTAAAGCAGCTTGGCTTATAATCTTTCCTGACTTAATTCCATTTTCCACCATTTCGCCAACCTTAATGACTTCGCAAATGTTTTTCCAACAGCAGAAAGCAAATGATGGAAGTAGTCAGGTTCCTGTGCCTGAAGAAAAATATCAATCATCTCTGACTCCTTGATTGAAGGCTTAACTCTGGCAGCTTTCTCTCTCCACCTAATAGCATATTCACGGAAACCCTCAGTAGTCTTTTTCCTCAGATTGGCAAGTGTGGTGCGATCTGGAATTATGTCAATATTGTATTGAAATTGCTGGACAAAATCCCGAGCCAAATCATCCCAAACATGCCAACGAGAGATATCCTGATCGATAAACCATTCTGAAGCTATCCCCGTCAAACTCTCTCCAAAATAAGCCATAAGTAACTCTTCTTTTCCCCCTGCTCCTCTCAGTTGATTACAAAACCTTTTCAAATGAGCTAAAGGATCACCATGACCGTCGTACTTGTCAAAATTTGGGGTTTTGAATCCTAGAGGCAAGTGGACATCGGGGAACATGCACAAATCTTTGTAAGAGACACTCTTGTTCCCTCCTAATCCTTGCATGTTCCTCATGCTTTGCTCCAAACTTCTCATTTTTTGGCCATCTCCTCTTGTTCCTCATTCTTCGTCGTTTTTTCAATCACAATAGGGGAGTTGTGCATATAAGCAGGATTGGAGGATTCTGGGACCTTAAAAGTTACTCCAGTGGAATAGAATTGATCACGAGGTAGCTCACCCGCTGACTTCGGTATCAGCTTTGGTTGAGGATCTATAGTAGTTGGTACTGCGGGAATGAAGAACGGGTTATTTGTGAGAGATGGATTTGGGGGGCGCACAGTGGAGGTCCCGACTGTGCTAGGCATATTAGTATATGGGCCGAATCCTGGTGGGTAAAACGGATCATCAGTTTGGGCCTGAGTGGAAATTGGAACAGTCATGTTCAAAAGTCCAGGAATTGAGGAAGGGGGCGCTTGCCCATTCATCCAGGCTTGATACATTTCTGCCATCTGCTGTTTCAATAACTTATTCTCCTCTATCGATGCAACTTCTTGTTGAATCAACTGATTTTGTTCTTCTTCGCTGTCTGACTCTATCCCCTCTTTGTGTGCCATTTTGCCCTTTCCTTTGAATCTGGTATTGTACGGGTGAGATGCCAGTGTAACCACAAACCAACCACCTTACAAAATTTTAACCTTTTCTGTAACAAGTGACAAGTGGGTGAGTGTTGCACATTTAAAATTATATAACACATTGTATGTTATGCCTCTAAATGCATTTTCCATCTTAATATGGGAGACCTTATGTTTCATCCCGGCTTATCTAGGCGTATTTTCTTTTTCAATATTTTTTTTTTTTATAATTTTTTTTTTTTTTTTTTAATTTCATTTTTTGCAAAGCTTTGATCGAACCCGTTGTAGGGTTGCCTACGTATCATGTCGGGACATGAATCAGATCGCTGCGTAGTTCAAAAAATAAAATCAAGGTCTTTTATTTTATTTTATTTATTTATATTTTTTATTTATTTATTTATTTTATAACAAAAATAAATAAAAATAAAAAAAATAATAATTTAAACAAAAGAAAATCTTTTTCATTCATTTTCAAATATGCACCCTACAATACTCAAATGAAGGAAATGATAAAAGTACTAAAACTGCTATAGACTTAAAATAACTAAAAACTACAAAAAAAAAACTGGGATAAGACCAAATAACTTAAAAAGAAACAGACTCTAAAAAAAAGAACCATAAAAAAAAAAAACGTCTTCTTCCAGGTGTTCTTTGTGGCCTCTACTGCCCTCCTAGACTGGAGTATATGTTGGATAATGCCTCTGGCAAATGTGGGGCGAGAACACGTGCCTGTTCTCCTAAACTTTCATCATCACGGTGGAGATAACCAGCATACACATCGACGAGAATGTCCTTAAGCCGAAGCACTTGCTCTTTAGCTTCATTCATATTTCCGTGGCAGTTCCGCAACCAATCTTGAAGAGTGTAGACTGCCTGCCTCAAACCATCCTCTCGTTCTTGAAGCTGCTCTACTTGGCGGTGAAGTGCACCACGCTCAATCTCCCACTGTTTTTTCTCACTTTCAAATTCTTCCTGATAAGCTGTGAAGCGCTTGGCAATTTCCCTCTCTCGTTCCATGGAGGCTTTCACTTGAGCCTGAAGCCTATCTTGGGTGTACATCAATTTGGCCTTTTCATTCTCGAACTCATCCTGTTGTTGCCCCATTGCCACCTCAATGATACCTAAATCTTCTTGCAAAACCCGAATCAAGTGTTTGTCTACCTCGGATTTTCTCTGTGCCGACTCAACTTTGTTCCCCAACTCTTTCTCCAATTGACCGTATTTTCGTTTGACGCACCTTAGGTCCTCTTTCACAACTTGGAGAGCTAACTGTTGGTCTCTTTCCATTTCTTTCCGAGTCTGTGCGATTCTTGCTTCATATTTAGCTTGCTGCTCGTTCAGTTTCTTTTGAAATTCATGTTCCACCTCAAGACGGGCTTGTCTGACTCTCGCTCGAACCTCTGATTCTTTATCCCATTTTCTTTTTCCAGAATCTTCGGGCCCCTCTTCAAGTAGGGAAGGGCTATACAACCATGAAAGGTACCCAGGAACTACTTTCCCCTTATCACGATCTTCGACCATTTCACTCTTCTCAGATATTATACTCCCATACCAAAACTTTAGTATCTCATCACTATCAAACAAAAAACCTGGAGGAGTGTCGTACATGAATTCACCCATGTTCTTTCCGCGAGGAATCTCCTGAAGTCGACCCAATTGGCGCATTACTCGAAGCGGCACATAAGGCTGGACCCCTCTAAACCCAATCAATACCAAAAAAGAATGGTATGAGGACATACAAATGACATCTTGGGCTGGGAACCAGTAGTAGTTCTAGATAATCTGATCGTCAGTCAGCTTAGAAACCTTTTCCTTCCATGCGCTGATCCCGATTGGGAGTTTACTTTTACTGGCCCTCTCTTCATGACTAGTCACACGATTTAACCAGTCGCTGGCTCCCGGAGCATAAGGATAATAATAGAAGTGTTCCAGAAACCATATCTGTAGAAAAATATTGCACCCTTCGAAGTATGTGGCACCCTTTTTGCACTTGGTTAGTGCGCGAAAGACATCTCCAAGAATCATAGGTACAAGAGTGGGGTTATCCATCGTGGTTAGTGCTTGCACTACTCTAGCTAGGCGAATATCGATATTTCCATCACGCTCCAGAAAAACCATCCCCCCCAAGAATGCAACCATGAAAGCAAAGCGGCTGTGTTTCTTCCATTCTTGCAAGTTCCCTTTGTTGTACAATTGACCCTGATACTCCTCGAACCCTTCCTCTAGACCAAATCTCTGGAATAAAAATTCCAAAGAAATCCAACCTTCCTTTAAACTTACTATATTCATCTGATTGATATTCAGTAATTTCAAGAACTTGATCCCATCCACATTCTTAGAAACTATAGGTCTCTTGTTTCGAAGATCTGAACCTCGGCGAATGGTACCTACCCCCATGAAGGTTGCTAATTCCTCTAGAGTTGGGGTCATCTCAAAGTTTGAGAATCGAAATACATTGTTGTTGTGATCCCAAGCTTCAATCAATGCTTCAAACACGTCTCTTCTGGGATTAATTTCCATCATATGCACAAGATGTCCCAAATAGTCTTTCACTATCCTCTTGTCCTGCTCCTCCATTCCATTCCACCATTGCCACAAAAGTAGAGGAGTCTGATCGACGATCATAAATTTTGGTATTCCTTCAACCCTGGGCCTTTTCTCACACTTCCCTCTAGTTCGCGGATTCATGTTATACCTTTTGAGAAAAATAAAAAATGGTTAACATCTACCTAGACACAAATTTGTTTAATAGTAACAAAAGATGCATAAAAGCAAAGATTTTTTTTTTCTTATTTTATTATTTTTGTTTTATTTTTGGGGACTGACTTTTGTCTATACCAACCCTATATGGACATTCTTAGACCTCTATATAATCTCAAACAGGAGCTTGGGGGAACAAGATGCAACCAAGTATATAAAATAATAATAATAATAAATATAAATAAATAAATAAATATATATATAACAATAATAGTAACTTAGAAAAAAATACAATTATTTTATATATTTTTTTGCAAAACTCAAATTCATGACTCCTAAAGGTTCAGGATTATTAAGATATATGTATATATATTTTGAAAAAAAATTTAGCCTCACGACCCCTAAAGGTTCAGGGCCATTAAGATATATGTATAAATTTTGTAAAAATTCAGCCTCACGACCCCTAAAGGTTTAGGGCTATTAGGATATAGGCATAAATAATAAATTTGAGGATAAGAAAATAATGATGAAGGTAGTCATATTTTCAAAATGACCCTCAATCAATTAGTGATTTTTCCCGTTTTATTCCTCAAATATATATATATTTTAAGAGAACGATTATAAAAGTTAGCGAAAATTTTTATTATTATTTTTTCTTACCTTTTTCTATTTCATTAAGTTGCCTAAAGCCGGTCAACAATAGAACGGGCCTTCCAAATAAATGTCAAAGAGCACATAAGATGCACATGTTGGCCATATAAAGAGGGACACCTGTCCTAGACGGACCCGACCCCTGTGCCGAGTCCCGCTAAGTCAAATGCACATGATGCAGATAAAGCGGAGCCTAATAGGGATGGCCGCGTCTGAGTTTCAGTTCTACTAAGTTTAACCTGATGGAGATGGTGTCTAGACTGGTTTATCCAAGTAGACAACTCGGATCGGGGAGGGTCAGTTTACCGGTAGCAGAGCTATTCCGGTTCTACTGGTGATCCAACCCCGCCTAACATGTGTGACTAATATTCCTTAAACCAGGAGCGTAACCGAACACTGGTTCATCTCAGATAGAAGGTTTTTGTGGAGCGTAGCCGCACACACAATAAATAGTTATTGGTATATTCAGAGACTCAGATGGGTGCGCGAAAGAAGATAGTTTATATTGCAATTCAGATAATATTAAAGCGGTAAACAAACAAGCAAAGAGCACATTAGGCCAACAAACACAATATATCCAAGAATTAAAGAAAGTCAAAAATAAGGCAATATTCAAAGCTCGAATTCTGGTTATGTCCCCAGCAGAGTCGCCAGAGATGTCACACCCCTTTTTCGAAGGGTTTGTCCAATTAAAGTGACGGTATTGAATAGGGATTATTTTTGTTTATTTACAGAGTCGCCACTTGGAATTGAGTTATGGTGTTCCCAGTCACCTTTTTGAATCCCTAATCAAAAGGAAGTTGACTCTTTAATATTGGTCTGCGAACTAGAAATCCGGGTAAGGAATTCTGTTGACCGAGGGGAAGGTGTTAGGCATCCCTCAAGTCCCGTGGTTCTAGCACGGTCGCTTTATTGACTTATATTCGACTTAAATTAATTCTTGGATAAACTATGTTCGATTACTTGCTTAATTGACCTAAGGCTTGTGAGAAAAACTATGACTTATATTTTCGGCTGAGGAGCGTAACCACACGCAAAGCCTTGTAGTTACAAAGATTGATCAAGGAGCGCAACCACACACATGATCAACCTCGGTATATTATTTACTTTCATTATTTTCGCATATTTGAAGCATTTATAGACCCTTCTCATTTTTTAGGTCTAAATAAGCACCTAACGTGTTTAAAATCCATCCGTCCCCATTAGATCGGCTTCAAAATAGTAAGTTAATTTTATTGAAACAAAGGGTCGGTAGTAGTGTTTTCCGACTTCATCGTCTAATTATCACTTGTTAACCTCTAACTTCATTTGGGTTAAGAACCTAAATTTCTTTTTTATGAGTTATTAATTTATTTATTTTAAAAAAAAAAATTGGATTGGCTAAAATTATGTTCACGCTACTAAAATGACTATATTAATTTGGTTAATTGGTGACATGTTACACATTTAATTATTTTCAAACAATTTAACCAATAAGAACTAATTTTCCAAACCATCTAAAATAGACAGTGTATGGGAAAGACCAAATTTCGACGAAACTTGATTAGTATTTCAGTCACTCCTAGTCCATTATTTTGGCATATCAAAATTGATGATTAACAAAGCCTTTGTACTGATTTATTCAAACTGTGACTAAAACAATATCAAATAAGTCATGAATCATTTTTATTATCTTATTTGCACTATTTTCTTTTATTAGTCAAGGTGACTCATCAGTTGAAAACTACTACATGGAATAATAAACCTTGTGTGCCATAAGTAGTTGTCAACACGTTTCTACTTGAGAAAAATGAAAATAAATTAACTTAACGAACCTTTCTTAAACAAGGTAGATATGGTTAATCGTTAGATATCATTAGCAATATAGCGCATTCATTTGGAAACTTACACAAGACCTAGCAAATGATCTTTTAACTTCGACTCGCATTCTTATTATTTATTTTTTATCGTTTCTAACTTTTTTTTCCTTTGGTTTTCTCTCCGGTTTTCTGTCTCTTTTCTCTCCCTCTCTTTATTATACTTTACAACTACATGTTTTTTTGTTTTTTTTTTTTTGTTATTTTTTGTTTTTTAAGAGAATAAAAATAAAAAATTCACATGGTTTTTGCATGCATGCCGCAGGCACTTACTAACAACTCTCCCATTTAAAGATGCATGCATTTTGTATATAAAAAAAAACGTTAGAACATAAAATCACGTTAAACCACAAAACCAGGCATAAATAAATAACCGGATAACTAAATATACCATTCATGATAATAGCCTCGCGTAAATAATCAACTTTTCATATGCGTGAAGCCATTAAACAATTGTATTCATGTTTTAATTTACAATAAAAATAAGTAGTGTAGGATCGAATGAGAACCTGTATGATGAACTAAACGAAAGTACGAGTGAGAATGCCGTCACCGGAAATCCAAACAGGGACCAAACTTTAAACTCAAACTCCAACTTTCAAGAATAATTTCTCCTTCTCCCTTTCTATCTTTCTGTCCCTTTTTTTTTCTATTCTGTCCGTGTCCCTCACTGTTTTTTTTTTTCTACTCTTTTCTATCTTTCCTCTTTTTCTAACTACGTTCGCTATTTTTTCCAAAGTGTTTTTGCTTCTCTTTTTTTTTTTTACTCTTTCCCGATTTTCCTTGTGTCTCTCCCCACTGTCCATATAATGTGTTGTGTGTATTGTATATATAGTGTGTTGTGTGTGTCAGTGTAGTGTGCGTGTGTGTTATAGTGTGAGGGTAGTGATGTGTAGTAGTAGTACGTGTGTGTGTGTGTGTAGATTGTGTTTGTGTGAGGGGGGAAGTTGAGAGTGGGGAATGGGATGTGGGGTGGGGTAGTTTAGGATTTAATTTAATTTTTTTTTTTTAATATATATATATATATATATATATATATATATAATGTAATGCTTAAAATGTTAGTCAACTATTTTAAACCAACACAAGTATAAGAAAAGTTAAATAGCTAGACTAAAAATGTAATTAAGAAATATTAAAATTATTAGCTTATTTATATATAAAAAAAAATATATATTATTTTTTTTGTAAATTTTCTTTTCCTAAAAACAATAATCCTAAAAATACGAAATTATTTATTTATTTTTTAAATTTTTTTTTTTCATAATTTTTTAAAGAAAACCTACTAAACATGAAATAAAAACTAAAATAAAGATTAGATAAACATAAATATTTAATGTTAAAAATAGATAAAAGTTTGGAGAGGGTCAAAAATCACGTGTCTACAATAATAATATCAATCACAAATAAATTGGGATCACTATATAGATTTAAGGATAAAGAATTTTTAATTCTAAGCAAACGTGTTTTGATTTTTGCTCTTAATATATTCTCAAAAACATTTCTATACCAAATAAATAAAAGTTTTTTCTAGTTCTGTTTCTCTCTTTTTCTTCTTCTTCTTCTTCTTCTTTTTTTTTTCTTCCTTTTTTTAGCATGAGAAAGAGGAAGGAAAAAGTACAAATTAGGATAGTCATTTCGTTATATGGCAACTTCTTTGTCAGTGAGAAAAACTTCCATTTTCAAAGTATATTACACTTGTTTGATTCAGTATAAAAAGTTACTACCTTATTTAAGTTGACTTCGTTTCTTAACTCTTTCTTCTTCCTTTTTTCGGTTGACTTCAATGTGAATAATTTATTTGAATATGCAACTTGAAAAATCAATTAGTAGGCCTGTTTCGTCGAGCTTTTGGAAGGCTAAAAGTGTTTAATATTTTTTTTCAAAAAGTGTTTATTTAAAATTAAAAAAAGTGTTTTCTGGGGATAGCAAAAGCTATTTTTATGAAACTAAAAAAACGTAGTTTTTTGCAAGAGCACTTTTAAGAAAAATATAATTAGAAGCACTTTTAAAAAGTCTGATCATACACTAATTATTATTCAGAATTGTTTTAAAATTTATTGATCAAGGACAACCTAATTCTCGCCAAAAGTGCTTAAAAAAAAATAATTTTCAAAATAAGTTGATTTTAAAAGTTTGACCGAATATGTTATAAAGTGAAGTAGTAAGAAATACTAATAGATATAACAATTTCTTCAACTAAACAGAAGCATGTATATGATGATTTTATCTTTCAGTTAAAAAACAAAGCAGTCTTCTTTTTCAAACTTCCATAGTTGGAAACCTTCACCCACTTTCCATGAAATTATGTTGTATTGGATAATCAGAACAATCATTAAATAAGTAATGACTAATTATAAACTGTACTTTTGTCTTAGTAAAATAACTAACTTTGTCAATTTTGCTATAACGTGACTATTTTTCTATTTTTGTGAATCACATATCTTTCTCTTTCTCTTTCTCTTTCTCTTTCTATTAGAAAGTAAAATGATTAAAGAAAAAAAAGTTCTCATAAATTAATAATAATAATAATAATAATAAGATATATATGAATCAACACGACATATGTATTGTTGAGGAATAAATTAGCTACCACGGAATATATGTTGTTGAATTACTCTTTCTATTAGAAAGTAAAATGATTAAAGAAAAAAAAGTTATCATAAATTAATAATAATAATAATAATAAGAAGAAGATATATATGAATCAACACGACATATGTATTGTTGAGGAATAAATTAGCTACCACGGAATATATGTTGTTGAATTACTAGCTCGATATGGTGGGATCACTTATCAATTATTTGAGGATATGTATTGTTAAAAGGGTAGCTCGGTAGACTAAAGATTCCATAATGTGCGAGATTCGGAAAGAGCCGAACCACAATGATCTATTATAATTACTATCAATTATAATTAAGTGTGTGAATAATAAATAATTTGTTTAGAGTCTATTAAATTATATATTGACTTATTATTTCGCAGACTTGAACTTAATGAAATACATCAAAGAGAGGGTGACAAAGTTTAGGCGGACAAGACATATGTTAGACGTAGATAACATACATACATCTATAAACTCTTGAACGAAGAAGGAGATGAGCATTGTGTTGGATGATCTGGAGCACTTCTAGAGTCGTCGAGATTTTGAGTATTGTAGCTTGTAAAGGTTGAGGAGGTGGGTGGGTTGGGCATCAAAGAGAGGGTGACAAAGTTTAGGCGGACAAGACATATGTTAGACGTAGATAACATTCATACATCTATAAATTCTTGAACGAAGAAGGAGATGAGCATTGTGTTGGATGATCTGGAGCACTTCTAGAGTCGTCGAGATTTTGAGTATTGTAGCGTGTAAAGGTTGAGGAGGTGGGTGGGGGTTGTGTGAAAGATGCACAGGGGAAAATCGATTGGGTTAGACAACATCTTAGTGGAATTTTGAGAGAACATGGACAAGTCAGGCATAGGGTGGCTCACGAGATTGTTTAATGTCATTCTGAGGTCGACAAAGATGCTGAAGATTGGAGGTGGATGTAACATTTCGTATTTCTAACTAAGGTACCATTAGTTCAATGCCATTAATTCAATGTTGATGTTGTCATGTATGTACGTGTATTATACTGGTATCCATAAGTTAGTTGAACATATTATTAGTCAAGTGTTTATGCACAGTCTCTTTTGTTGAAAGTTTATCAGTATAACATGTTTTTTTACGTTTTCATGTTGTATGATTCAATATATGTCAGGTTTATGATCAGATAGAGTTGGTCTATTCGGTCAAGTTAAGACACTGAATATCAATCTGCATCACCGAAATTTAGGGCTTGGCAGTGTAGTACGATGATTGTTATACAAGCATAAGGGTTATACCAGAACTGCAATAATTATAGTGGTATCAAGCTCATGAGCAACACTATGAAAGTTTGGGAGAGAGTGGTACGGTAGACGCAAAAGTGAGAAGTGTGTCTATTTCTGAAAACCAATTTAGCTTCATGTCGGGATGGCCGATTACATATGCCATACACTTTGTGTGGAGGTAATTGACGGAGCAATATATAAAGAAAATATGGACTTTCACATGATGTTCATAGACCTAGAAAAAAACACACGACAAAGACCTAAGGTACGTTTTCTGGAGATGTTTGGTGGCTGGAGGTATTCATGTATCTTACACTGGGTAATTAAGGATATGCATGATGGCACTAAGACTCGGGTCAAGACCGTGGAAGGTGACTCGGAATATTTTTCAGTCGTGATGGGGTTGTACCATAAATCCACTTTTAGCCCATTTTTATTTATATTGGCAATGGACGTACTAACACGACATAGTCAATGAGAGGCGTCATATGCATGTTATTTGCAAATGATATAATACTAATTGACGAGACGCGAGCTGAAGGTTAGAGACAGACACTGGATCAAAAGGTCGTTTCAAGTTAGCAAGATCAAACTGAATACTTGAAGTGCAAGTTTACTAGCATGTCTCACAAAGCAAACGTGGATGTGAGGCTTGACACACAGATCATCCTTAACAGAGATAATTTCAAGTATTTGGATCAGTAATCTAAGGTAATGTGGAGATTGACAAGGATGTTACCCATCGTATTGAGGATTTTTTTGGGAGGGGAGGGAGGAGGGGGTGTAGATGAAGTGGAGGCTCAAATATGGTATTATATGTGATAAGAATATGTCATCTAAACTTAAAGAAAGTTTTACAAAGTAGTAGGCAGGCCAAATATATTATACGAGGTAGAGTGTTGGCTAGTCAAGAGCTCTTATGCTTAAAAGATGCGAGTATTAAAGATGAGGACGTTGAGATGGATTGCGGGCATACGAAGAAAAATGAGATTATAAATGAAGGTATTCTATATAAAGTGAAAGTAACCCACATGGAAGTCATGATGTGGGAAACGAGACTGAAATGGTTCGGACATGTGAAAAGCATATGTGTAACCGCTCCAATTAGGAAGTATGAGAGATAGACCACAATACTGAGTTTGAAGAGGGGTAGAAGCAAGCTTAAGAAATATTTGGGTGAGGTGCTTAGACAAGATATGATGCAACTTCAGCTCACTGCTGACATGGTTCTTGATAGGAAGGTGTGAAAGTCTGAAATTCGGATAGAAGATTAATAGGTAGCATATTAGTAGGACATGACTTACTTTTCACTTTATTTTTAGTTTTTTATCACCACTTGTTATTTCATTAACCTCGACATCTTATTATTTGACAGTTATTTCTACTTTTTGTTATTATATCTTTTTAATTGTTCGTCCAATCGGGGATATATCAAAAACAACTACACTCTACTTTTTCAAAACCATATTGATACAAGACTTTTATTAACAATTTGTTAAGACTTCAAATTCTAAATCATTCAGCTCATTAAATAGTGACATAACAAAAGTCCATCACACAAAATGTACATGTTTATCTTCTATTCCACTATTTCTTGTTTAGTTTTCGCTTGCAATTATTTTTGTTAAATTAATTAAGCAACTTAATTCGTTCTTATATTTTGAGGTTCAACAACTCAATCATTCCTCTAGCGCTAACCTAAATAGAATTGGTGGTATCTATTCCATAATTGTAATAGCTTAATCATATTCTTTAATTAAAGTTCTCTCTTTTATATTTTTTTTCTACTTTCCTCCACTTTAATATTGGTTTTTGATCACATGTGTTAGGAGTTTTAGTAGGAATTCTTATTTCGTTGAGCCTAGTTAGTGTCACCTACAACACATAAGAATAAAAAATTATAGTCGTAATTATTTGACCAATGGTCTTATGCATCACATGTAATATTATAATAAAATAAAATAGAACTTAATAAATAGGTTGTTATGATATCACAACAACTAAATGCGTGACGTAAAAACCAAATACTCCTATTAGTTTAGCAAATCTGAATATTTCTTAATTAATCAATATTTTTTTTTGAATGTAATTGCAATTGATCTAAAAAAATATAATAAACTATTAAATAATTTAAGATGTTTCATTTTTTTTTCTAGAAACGAATGCAGAAAATTATAACGAATTCACAGATTTTCAAAACTTATATTCAGATTTTGAATTTCGAACTTTTGACCACAACGTTATATTTATCATTAATAAAAATAATTAGATTACTCGAATTAGACTTTTAGTGGCGGTTATACTTATCACTGGATTTACTCAAATGACTTGTTTTAGAATTTAGACTTGGGTTAAATGACAAAAAGTCCTATTAGTCTAATCAAAAACCACTTTGACCCTTTTTGACATGAGAGGATAAAATTGTCATTTCATTAATTTGGCAACCTACCCGGAATTGATCAATTCTTAACGCTCTATATTAAATTAAAATGAAGAACTGAAGATCTAGAACATGAAAAAGAAAGCAAATTCACTAAAATTAAGGGACTTACAATGCAAATATACTGCAAAAAAAGTACTTCTGTCGAAAGACTAAATAACTTGAAATGACATTTTTGTCCACGCTAATTTATTACTAATTATTTAAAGCAATAAAGCAACGCAATACTACTCCCACCCTTCTTTTTTATATGCACGTTTCATTTTTTGAGGTTAATTTGACTAATTTTTAAAGTTAAATATGATTAAATTTATTCAATGTTTTAAAATTAAAATTTAGATATTCAAAATTTATATGAAAAATATTATAAGTTGTAATTTTTTTTTAATATGAGTAATAAATATATCTTAAAATATTGATCAAAGTTTGTATTTCTTAATATTTATTTATCCAATATTTTAAAAATAATTTTTTACTTTTATTTATTATTTTTAACATATAAAAAAAGATAATTATTTTTTTCATATTTTATCCTCAATATTATTACTACTTATTTCCAAATTATTTACCAGGATTAAAAAATTGTATATCAATTAATATTATTATTATGTAAAATATAAAATATCCATATTAATTTTTTAAAAAAACATGCAAACTCCAATAACAACAACATATCTATTGAAATCTCAAAAGTAAGATATGAAGATAGAGTTTGTTTTTAAAAGACCCTCGATTCAAAGTGGGAACGTGCAAACTTCAAGGTGATAAATAAAGTGGGTCATTATGGTTAATTAATTGATAATAAAGGGCTATTTCAGAACTAAGGAACATACCAGCTTCTTCTAAGAGGACTTGGTTTGAAAATTTGAGAAAAAGTAAGGACTTATTCTGCAATATTGATCTTTACTGAACAATTACAATATCTGCAACATCAGCTCCAGCAAATCCAACCCTTCTTTTATAAACCCCTATCATCATCAGAAAAAAGAAGAGAACTTTCAGTTTCATAAGCCAAAAAAAAAAGTATAAAAAAAGTTGAAGAAAATAAATAAAAAATAAGATTTTTTTTTTTTTTAAATTTTCTTTGTGTCCATCCATCTTCAAGATTCCAATTTTATATGCAAAAAATACAAATGTAAAGGGTATATACAGACACCCTTATGCCTTTTATTTGTACCCTTTTGTTCTTTTGATGTGTTGAATTGATTAGTAATTAAAAGTTTTTTTTTTTTTTTTTTTTTAACTTTGATTGATGGGATATACTTCAGAGGGTGAAGAAGAAGAAGTTGTTTACTAAGGATCTGGCATTATTAAGAAGTGTTTGTGTGAATTGGTGGAGGATTCAACATGTCTCAGACCAACTGGGAAGCTGATAAAATGTTAGTTCTTTTTTTTTTTTTTTTGGGTTAATTGTTGTTGTTGTTGTTACAAGTTGGTATATGCATTCTTGTTTTTCCCTTTTCTGTTTGCTTCAGTTTTTGGGTTTGGGTTTTGTGTGAAGTTAATTTTTTTTTGATAGTTTTATGGGTATTTGTCAGATTTGTGTTGTGGGGTTGTTTAATTATGTGTGTGTTGTGTTTTCTTAACTGTTTTTTGGAGTAAAGTATGAGTCTTTTTCACTGGTTCTTGTGTTGCTAGGGTTTGCTCAGCTTTGAGCTTTAATTATGGCATTGGGTTTATGAATTTGCCTCTCTAAACACACTCTCTCTCTCTCTCTCTCACACACACACACACACACACTCATATGTTTTCTCAGCCTGCTGAATTTGAAGATTTCTCTTAGGCTGCTGAATGCAGTAGTTAGTGTTTGGGTGCTTAGGGCTTTTGTGTGATTAGCAATACTATTAATGTGAAGAACTGAGCATGTTTAATTAGTAAAAAAGAAATCTTTTTTCTTCTGATTATTACTCAAATCTAGATTCTTGAAAACATGATTCAAGTGAAGAAAAAGTAGACCTCTTTATTAACCAGCAGTTCTAGCAGTCAAATTTGTTTTTTTCAATTGTTTTACATTAGTGAAAAAAGTTAAAAGATACACGAGCTTGTTTTATTGGAAGAGTAAGAAGTTGTCGTTTGCTACACTTTACCCTCCCCAGACCCCACTTGTGGGATTCCACTGGGTATATTGTTGTTGTCGTAGTAAGCAGTTGTTTCAATTATGTACTTTTCCTTGTTAACTAATCGGTCAACTAGTTGAATTCATGTTTCTATAATCGATTTGAACCTACCTGGCTACGAAATGCAATCAGGGTTCAAATCAGAATATTTGTATCTCAATTGTGATTTCTATTGCGGTTACTGACACAGTTTTGGTACTTCGAATTACAGGCTAGATGTCTATATTCACGATTATTTAGTAAAGAGAGATTTAAAGGCTTCAGCTCAGGCCTTTCAAGCTGAAGGGAAAGTGTCATCTGACCCTGTTGGTGAGATTATAAATTCGAGCATTTGCAGAGGAGGTTGCACTTCCCCAGTTGGTTTTCTCTGGTTGTAATTATTTTGACCTTTTGATCGTCTTTCTTTCAGCTATTGATGCTCCTGGTGGTTTTCTGTTTGAGTGGTGGTCCGTTTTTTGGGACATATTTATCGCAAGGACCAATGAGAAGCACTCGGAAGTTGCTGCCTCTTATATCGAGGTTGGTTAATGACAAAATTTCCGTCTTATGAACTTTATTATTCAACTGGACTCTTAAGTTGAGTTATTCTGATATGATTAGCTCTGTAGTCCCTAATTGAAATTATGAAGTAATTATTGAGACTTCTTGTCAAGAATGTCTCTTGCTGTTTTCCTTCTTTTGTTACAACTTACATGAGAACTGTTAGGAATTTATATTGATACCAGAGACAGGAAGTACTGCTTCTGAAGACAATAGTGGTGCCAAAAACTGCTTTCTTTTCAGCTTGTATTCAGTTGGTTGTTGTTGGTTTTAGAATGTTGTTGGTTTCACCCGTGTCAATATTTGGTAGAACCACCAGCTGCAACTAATGCAGCAGGCCTTTTACTTTATAACTTACTGGATAAAAGTTTCACTCAACTATTATCTGACTAGTGGAAAAAGCTACTCAGCTGCTTTGCTTTTTGTGCCTCAAAATGTGATAATTATACAAAACTTTGCTGAACTTTATCGACATTAACCGTAATAGTAAATATTTTCATGGAAATTTTATCACTTCAACTCTCTAATAATTATGTCATTTTTGTTTTTGATATGATTAGGGCGTTTTATGCTGTATTTTCTCTCCCATTGTCCGGATTCCTTTCCATTTTTCGGTGTGTGAGGTCGCAGTGGAGAAACCCAATTTGGGACATTCCATGTATCCTAGGTCCTCTCACCAGCCACATGAACCTGTTCATAGTTAGGGTCTTGTCAAAGCATGCCTTTGTCCTTGAGATCAGACTGCTGATTTGCCAGAAAATTTCTTATTCTTACTGTATCGGAATACAAAACGTAATCAATTCTACTTTTTGACTTAAAGCATCTGATGCCTGTTATAATGAATTCTAGAGGCACATTCTTTTAAAATGCCTGTTTTCCTGCTATAGTCTTGATGTTAGTTTTTAGCACGTTAATGATCTGTTGTGTGGTTTATTACCTAATAAAAAATGATCTATTGTGTGGACGGCAGTGGCGAATTTTTAGACAAAAAAGTGGGGCACGTGAACCCGTGGTCTCTCCGTAAAACTAGGTATTTTATGTATATATTTTTTAAAATTGGTATAATGTTATATTCTGGCACCCAGGTAAAAGAAGGTTAAATGGTGCATTTGGTTGAATGTTAAGTTATTTACCTTGAGGATTAGGAATCAATTCCCACTTAATACATTTTTCCTTTTTTTTTTTTAGTAGTGCACGCAGCCCATGTTCTAGAAATTCTAGATCGCCAGGGGTGGATGGGGATGATTGATTTAATTTTGGCTGTGATCTGGAGATGCACTGTCAACCTCCTACACCTATAACTAACAATCAAATAAGCAGACCAGAAAATCTTTTTGAGTTTGTGTAGGTCGTGAACTGTTGGAATCTGCAAGGTTTTATCTGATAACTAGAGGACATAGTTTTGGACAGTGAATTTTAGCTTCTAGAATGAGCTGTCATTCTTTCTACCAGTTGTATGTTTATTTGAGGATTCACTGATAAAATAATGTTTATTTGATGATCCACTGATTAAAAATAGTGTTTATTTGATGACTATCTCATTGTTGACTGGCTTGTTGAAAGATCATCCATTCTAAGGTATTTCACAGCTTTTCATTTGCTTTGTATACAACGTAAATGTGGAAATTGCAGACACAAATAATGAAGGCAAGGGAGCAGCAGCAACAACAGCAGCAATCCCAACAGCCTCAAAATATGCAGCAGCAGCAACAGCAGCAGCAACAACAACAGCAGCAACAGCAGCATCAACTGCAGATGCAGCAAATGTTATTGCAGAGGCAGCAACAGCAGCAGCAGCAGCAGCAGCAGCAACATCAACAGCAGCAGCAGCAACATCAACAGCAGCAACAGCAGGCACAGCAGCAACAGCAGGCACAGCAGCAACAGCAGCGCAGAGATGGTAACCACCTCTTGAACGGCACAACTAATGGGATTGGTGGAAATGACTCTCTCCTGAGACAGAATACTGGAACTGCAAATGCATTGGCTACAAAGATGTACGAGGAAAGATTGGATGATGCAGCTATGAAGGTAGCAGTCTTGGACGGTGGTTTAAAAAGAACTAACACGCTTCAGCTATTAACTTTAGAATTTTTATTGTTTCAGCAAAGATTCAGTGAGAATGTCAATCAGCTTTTAGATCCAAATCATGCGTCTATGCTGAAATCTGCAGCAGCAGCGTCAGCTGGGCAGCCCTCAGGGTATGATTCTGACATTAGTTAAATTCATTTACCTGTTCATACTAAAAGGAGACATTGGTAGAAATATGGTTGGTATTATTTTTAGAGAACAAAGTAAGGAGAGCAAGGAAAAAGATTTGGTTTTTACTACTTTATTATCTATGAACTTAATGTTGATCTATGCAACATTTTCATTGGGAAGTCTTCTTGGAATTTGAGGAGCTGGAGGTGGTAAAGTAACCTGGTTTATACTCTTATTACACACTTTCTAATTGTTTATTTTGGAGCATAGGTTTATTGCTTAAATGTAAACCAAGAAATTTAGTTTATTTCAGTTGAATCTGTCTAAATTGGACTAAGGTGTTTCTGGTTTCCTACTTTCAGGCAAATACTACATGGTGCTACTGGTAGCATGTCCCCACAGGTTCAGACGCGTAGTCAGCAACTTCCAGTGTCTACACCAGTCAGTATTCCTCTTTCTCTAGTTTCTTTGTTTTAGGGGTTTCATTTTCAGTAATTCCAATCTTTAGCTACATGGTTTATTGCCTCATTGGAGCAGGACATAAAGACTGAAATCAATCCGATACTTAATCCCCGAGCTGCAGGTCCCGAAGGATCCTTGATTGGAATTCCTGGTACCTTATCTTTATTGATCCCCTTTGTGCTTTTGCTTCTTTTTGAAAACCTGCTCCTTGATATCACTTATTTTTCTACTTCGATTATCAAATAATTATGTGGTATTCACTTGAAGGAAATGGGAAGTAGGGATCTGTTGTCATAGACTTCTTGATCTACAGATGAACTGACTTGACTATGTTGTATTAGGATCAAATCAAGCTGGCAACAATTTGACTTTGAAAGGATGGCCCCTCACTGTAAGTTTCTAACGTTTTGTCTTGTAATTTCTTCTTACTTCATTGTCTTTTGACAGTGCCTTCTCTTTTAAATACCTTTTGATTATATTTCACAGTAGTAGACATTATGTTTTACTGGCTTCTACATAACCCCCCCCCCCCCAAAAAAAAAAAAAAAGAAAAGAAAAAAGGACGTTTTATGTTATTGGCTTCTACAAACCAATATGAGTCCCAGTAGAACCGTCTGTGATTTTGCTGATGACTTTTACATTGGCAGTATACGGCTCGAAAAAGATAATAAACGTTAACCATTTATAGAAAAAGATATTTGAGTTTGCCTGAAGGATATTAGTCATAACATGATATCAGGAAAGGGTTCAATGAAGCTGCCTACTTGTTCTTTTGATGGTAAAGGAGTTAGTTCAGAAACCTGGTTGTGCCAATACCTTATTGTAGTTTTAAAGGTTATATTGTATTTCTGCAAATAGCATCTGAAACTTTTTCACGTGTCAAGTGACAATTGTTTCCGTGATTGCATTTGTTGCAACTTGTGTTGTTGAGTTAAACCATTTTACATGATGTTGGTAAACAGTTATTTTAGCAATTTTTGAAATAGGTGCACAGTTTTGATATTCAGTAAGCCGTGAATGTTAAATTTGTCTACTTTGGGTTCTGCTCTATCGTAATCAATTTTTAAGGCGTTCAGGCTTCCAAATGTTCTAAACTTATTAAGTCAGAATTGCATATGTAAGACCTTTTTTCTCTCATCGACTGAGTGGGTTCCTTGAAGTTTGCTCCTAGCTAGTGGATACGGCATATGCTTTGGGTTTTTGAAATTTAGCATGCTGTAAGGACATACTTGCTTGGAATTACTGAGAGTTCTTAAGTTTGCTCCTAGCTAGCGGATAAGGCATATGCTTTGGGTTTTTGAAATTTAGCATGCTGCAAGGACATACTTGCTTGGAATTACTGAGAGTTCTTAAGCTTGCAGTGAACTTTTGGTACCCCATAAGTAATGTATCAGAATTTGATGAAAACAACATGGTGAATTTCATGGAAACATTGTATGTTTATTTAGGAGTAATGTAAGGGTTACCCTACTTGTGGGATTACACTGGGTTGTTGTTAGTGTTGTAAGGCTTCATTATTCATCCTCTATTGAAGATTATAAATAGTGCGTCCAGTTTGATGCTCTTTTTTTTTTTTTTTTTAAACTTGTAAATCAAGTGATTGGACCCTTGTACTTTAACATATAAAAAATTGTAATCTTCCATCTTTTAGGCATTTTTTCCTTGTTTTTGGGTGTATAAAAGATTGGTGTTATATATTAATTACTCCCTCCATTTTATGTGGCTCAGTTAGATTGGAACAAAGTTTAAGAATGCAACATAGACTTATTAATCTTGTGCTCTTAGACTAAAGATGTGTATAACATACAAAGTTACCCTTTAAATCTTGTGATTGTAAACATGCCATGTCATTCCTATAAGAGATTGTTACTAAGCGTAAAATGGGATTGTTGGAGCTAAAAACTAGTACTGAATATAGAGAGAGGCATTCTTTGAAATAGACTAAAAAGAAAAGTAAGACACAAATTGAAATGGAATAAGTATATAGTTTCTGGACTGAGACGTATATTTAGAGCTTTATTGATATTTTACAATTTACATATTTTTCTGTGTCATGCGTGTCAGGGCTATGATCAGCTGAGGTCATCGGGGCTTCTTCAGCAGCCAAAGTCTTTTATGCAGGGTTCTCAGCCCTTTCATCAACTGCAAATGCTATCACCACAACACCAGCAACAGCTTATCCTAGCCCAGCAGAATTTGACTTCACCATCTGCAAATGATGTTGAAAGCAGAAGGCTAAGGATGCTCCTTAGTAATCGGAACTCTAGTATGGGCAAGGATGGCCTTTCAAATTCTGTTGGTGATGTTGTCCCAAATATGAGTTCACCTTCACAGGGTCCTTGCCCTGTTTTGCCTCGTGGAGATCAAGATATTTTACTCAAGGTACCATATCTTTTTCTATCGCACCGTGAAATGTTAGCTATAATTCTTGCATGTGTTAACCATGTATTGCAGCGTGCCACATACATTATCAGCATATCTAATCACTAGATTTTCTTTTTCATGTATAGTTGAGGATGGCCCAATTCCAACAGCAGCAGCAGCAGCAGCAACAACAACAGCAGCATAGTGGCAATCCACAGCAGTCGCAACAGCAGCAGCTTCCCCAGCACACACTTTCTGGTCAGCAACCACAGAGTTCAAATCACAGTCTACAACAAGATAAAATTATGGGCAGTGGCAGTGTTACAGGAGATGGAAGCTTGTCAAATTCATTTCGTGGAAATGATCAGGTCTCTGTTTTTCTGGTTTAATACCATAGGAACTATTTTGCAGCATAATCATGTGGGCCTTTCGTTTAGCTGCATAAACCTGTGTTTCTTTTGTTTTCTGTTGGCATAAACTTTTACTGTTAGAAAACCAGAAGAAGGATCTGGTTTTCTAACAGTAAAGTTTATGCCAACGGGAAAAAAAAGAAACACTTGTGAAGAATTTTCTAACAGAATCTCTTGTGAATAAAAAATGAAACTCTTCTGAAGAAACACTAGTGAACAATTAGAAAACACTTCGAACTGATGAAAGGAGTGCGATATGATTTCTGAACGAAAATCTGGTTCGACCAAGCAAATTTTGTATTTTGATGAGAAATTTTCTTGGTCATTTGTTGTTGGGTGCATTAAGGAATCGAGTTGATGAGGGCTTATCTTTTTGGAATATCAGCACTTCCGCCTCTTAATCTATTTTGCAGATGGCTAGTTACTCTCTGGTCCCCCAAAAAGAAAATAGTGGGCCCATGGAAAGTATCCTCTGAGAAGAAAAAAAGAAAATAATTAGGGAGGTGGCCAGGGTGATTGACTCAGCCCTTCAGTAGTTTGAAAAGATTTTCTTTTAGTGAACTTATCTAGTGCATAAACAAAGTGCTATGAGACTAGAGTATTTGTCATTTTAATACTAATTCGTCCTAGTTATGCTGACCCTCGTGTGTTAATTTTTTAGATGATCCTTGCACGCTATTTCACCTAGTTTTTCTCATCCATCCCAAACACCATAAAATATGTTTGTCAATACTATGAATGTGTTTATTGATAGAAGCCCTTGATCTCTTACGACTTGGAAGGGATCCATGGAAAGATTAATATTGGAGATTGTTATTCTCAGTTTCATAGGCTTGAAGTTATTAAGATTCCTAATAATGTATTTCTTGTCTTTCAAGGCTTCAAAAAACCTGACTGGGAAAAAGAGAAAACATCCTGTTTCATCTTCGGGACCTGCCAATAGTTCAGGAACTGCAAACACCGCTGGACCTTCCCCAAGTTCTGCTCCTTCAACACCATCAACTCACACGCCTGGAGATGTGATTTCAATGCCTGCCTTACAACATAGTGGAAGTTCTTCGAAGCCATTGATGATGTTTGTAGCAGATAATAATGGCACTCTTACGTCGCCGTCAAATCAATTGGTAATAGAAGTGCTTTATCTTGTGCCAGTGGATGAAATCTTAATGGGTTGTCGCAGTCCTCATTGAATGAAATTTTGGCAGTGGGATGACAAAGATCTTGTGCAGGCTGATATGGATCGTTTTGTGGATGATGGTTCTCTTGATGATAATGTTGAATCATTTTTATCTCACGACGAGGCGGACCCTCGAGATGCAGTTGGTCGTTGTATGGATGTTAGTAAAGGTTAGTGAGGTCCACTTGGTTCCCTGGCTTTGTCCTGAATTTGTGTGGTCTTGCACTGAGAAGCAAGTTGTATATGTGACTCCTCCTTTTGTGTTTTAATTGTTATGTAAAAATTTATCAAGGAAGCTCTAATACTAGTTAGTAACTGCCGTAATCCTTTCACTATCTAACATCCTTTCACTATCTAACTCAATTGTAACTTAGTGTTCGATACTTTGATTTCTGTAGGATGCCTCTAGTTCAGCCTAGTCTCTGCCCCCCACATAAAAAAGAATGTAAAGTTAAAGAAAGAGAATGATGATTTTACAGGGAGCAATCAAAAAAAGGTTTTAAGCAGATCGCCTACAAAAGAATGTTCCTTTTGTGGTGCATTTCTTTCCAATATTTCTGTATCTTTTTGGTGTATGTCTATGGTTCATGTTAAAAAAATGAATCTCGGGCCTAACTCTACTCCAAAAGCTAGGAGAGGATTGCGCAAGACCATATAAAGAGCCACAATCCATTCCCTCAACGAATATGGGGACTAACAGTTTACACTTGGCCAACTGGAGCGTGGATAACATAACACGGGAACCCAACATTGAGAAACACAACAACAGAATCACAATGTAGCTGGCTCTGATATCATGTTTAAGATATGAATCTTGTGCCTAATCAAGCTCCCGAGGGGAGGATTGCTCTAGATTTGAGACCACATCCCAATCCCTCAACCGATGTGGGACTTAACAGTTCATAATGGTTTATGATATTGTTGTTTTGCTGATCTGGTTGTTGGTTGTGAAGATTTGTATCTTTAAGTCAATTCATGGTGTTTCTTATTAGCAAAGAACATGAATGCCCTACACTAAATCTACATGTATAATTTGTCAACTTGGAAATGTGTTGGCTGCCTAGTTTATCAATAGTTGTGCATTGGGGCATATTATGATAGGAATAACCTTTGATTATAGGGTTCACATTTAATGAAGTGAGTTCTGTTCGGGCTAGTGGCAGTAAAGTTGTTTGTTGTCACTTCTCCTCTGATGGAAAACTGTTAGCTAGTGGTGGCCATGACAAAAAGGTTAGTCTACAAATATCAAAAATCTTGGCATGACAATGCCTTATTGTTATGGTTCTTAAAAAATAACTTGTACTGCTTATTGTCTGTCTTTTATTTCAGGCTGTTTTATGGTATACTGATACCTTAAAGCAAAAAACAACACTTGAGGAGCACTCGTCACTCATTACTGATGTTCGTTTCAGTCCAAGCATGGCAAGACTTGCAACATCTTCTTTTGACAAGACTGTCAGGGTTTGGGATGCTGACAATGTTAGTCAACACCTTCATTAGTGTTTTATAATTTATTTCTCATTAGTAGCATCTTTTATGTTTTGGATTGAGATGTTTTCCATCCAAGTTGTTTCCTTGAGTGTGCTTATTATCTGTATTGGGATATATGTCTTTAGTGGTTCTAGGCTGTGCAGTTTGATATCTCTCTATATAATATATCAAAGGTATTGGTAAATTAAGCAAAACATTACATAAGATTATCTTCGGTTTTCTAGAATATTTAGTTTGTCCTGTGAGTTTTTGTTTGTCAATATTTTTTATCTGATTTTGTCGTGTGTGGTCTGGAAGAAGTTTCAACAACAAATACACACCCAGTGAAGAAGTTTATATTTGTTAAAAAAGAAAGAGTAATATGTAATTGAATTCGACGGAATCCGCTAGATTAAATTATATTACGGCTCAAGAGTGGATGTATGATATTTACTTTACTTTGAGATGGGCCGTATCCATGTCGGACGTTGAAACAAACCAAAATTTGCTTCTTTGGAATGGGTGGAAGACCTTGGTGACTGTCATTTTGTCAATGCAAATTCATTTGAATGGTTACGAGGAGAGTTTGTGGTAAAATTGCATTAATGAACATCTTTAGGAGGATCATGGTGCAGTTACTTAAATGGCCAATGAAGAAAAGAACAGAAAGACTCACTTGTTTGTTCTTCTTGAAGTTTTCCTAATGTAACCTGTAATTATTTGCAGCCGGGCTACTCACTTCGGACTTTCACTGGGCATTCTGCTGGTGTGATGTCACTTGACTTCCATCCTAATAAAGAAGATCTCATCTGTTCTTGTGATGGTGATGGTGAAATAAGATACTGGAGTATAAACAATGGTAGCTGCACAAGAGTGTTCAAGGTAAAATTCTTCATCTACTATTATATGTGCATTAGCAGGATTGGGGACACTGATGCAAAATTATATGATTCTCCATCTCTTCTGAATGTTATTTCATGTCTCGAGTAGGGTGGGACGGCTCAGGTGAGATTCCAGCCCCGCATTGGTAGATATCTTGCTGCAGCTGCCGAGAACGTAGTATCGATACTTGATGTGGAGACACAAGCTTGTCGGCATTCTTTAAAGGTTGGTGTTACTTAATGACACACTGGTACAACTTAAGTTATTTAACTTTGTTATGTTTTAGTGTTTCAGCAACTTCTTTTGAAAGTTGAAAGATGTTGATCCATCTCAGCAACTTGGAAAATGACTAAGATAGTTACAAGAACCATGAGATATTTAATCATTTATTAATCCCTTACCCGACCTTCACAATTTCGATAGTATCATATTCCCAATATTACTCTTAACGAAGATAGGATTTTGTGAGGAAATGAGTTTTTGCAGATAGCTTCATTGTCAGTTGTAAGGTTCGTTTAATTGCAGTAAGACTTCTGTTTCACTAGTTACCATTGCTTTATATCTAGCTTTTATTCCGTTTGCAGAGTTTAGGATTTTCACAGAGTTAAGGAGAATAGGCATCTGCTACTTACCCTAATAAAGTATTACCATACATAGAAAGAGCTGAGAGATGGAAGAGAGGTAGACATAATAGAAGGAGAGAGGATCTTGTATAAATAACTTTTCTTATTGATTTTTCTCAAGGCTGTTTACATGCACTGATAGCTGTTATCATATGTTTCTTTCTAGCTCTGATTGTGTTTCCAGTACATTGTGTGCCTAACATATTGATATTGTTTCTGAAGGGCCACACGAAACCAATTCATTCTGTCTGCTGGGATCCCTCAGGCGAGCTCCTAGCATCTGTTAGTGAAGATTCTGTCAGGGTGTGGACATTGAGGTCGGGTAGTGAAGGGGACTGTCTACATGAGCTTAGTTCAAATGGCAACAAATTCCACTCGTGTGTTTTCCACCCTACATATTCGTCATTGCTTGTTATTGGCTGTTACCAGGCAAGTCATGTACATTTTTTTTCGGAAACATCCCGCAGATTATATACACTTAGCGGCTTATTTTTGTGATGTATATCTTTCTCCTGTTAAAAAGAAAAAATAATGCTAGAGCATAGTCTTGGTGGAACACTGAATATTCAAAAATTAACTGAAATTTTGTTGCATGATCTACGTCAGTCTTGGAAAACGACAAATTCCCCATTGTACCTTCAGTATATCAACGTCTTCCTTCTTTCTTTCCATGACTAAATTTCGTGAGACATTGTATCTGAATATCTTCACTTCCATGTTTTTAACTTTTTAATCTTAAGCCGTCAATTACTTTCTTTTTTGGGTCGGCATCTCTTCATATCAGTTTGTTCGTAGTCTTAACATAGACTTTCTAGTACTTGTTGGCTCCACATTCCCAAATTCCCAGATCTCGTGTCATATGTTATGTGTCCACCTCCCGCCCCCTCCCCCCAAGGATAAATGAGAGAGGTGATTTGCTTTTATAACCACGACATCCAAGCCTGCTTGTGTGAACCCTGACTATTCCACCGGATACCCCTGCTACCCTCCACTAATATAGGTACTAGATCACTGTGTCCACGAAGACTTAAAACAGATGAGAAGTAACTATTCTTATCTCTTCGTCTATGTTTGGATTTGAATCCTGGTCCCTCATGGTTCAGCTGAGGCTGTTTCTCAGTATATCTATAGATTCACAAAATCTAATGCATGAATTGCATTTTGCAGTCTTTGGAGCTATGGAACATGAATGAGAACAAGACAATGACCCTCACAGCTCATGAAGGATTAATTGCTTCCTTGGCCGTATCGACAGTTGCCGGTTTGGTTGCTTCAGCTAGTCATGACAAGTTTGTTAAGCTCTGGAAGTAATATGGTCCATCCATGGTTCCTTTTGGAGCCCATGGTTTATGTCCACTGTAAAATATTTTATTGGTGTCTGAAGAGATATTTGTGTCTTGTATTACCTAGCATTAGGCTTTGTATTCTGTTTTTTTTCCCCACCTTCATTTATGACTGGAAGAACCATGTACTAACCCCATCCCCTGGTCATCTCGACTGTTGATGCTTAACTTTATCTTATTAAAACCTAAAAGAAGAAAATTTGCTGTTGAGTTTCTGCTATGTTTTTTTCTCTCCACAAGTGGTTATGTCAATTGGACTGATCAAAGTGTAGTGACATTGATGCAATATAAGGGTGGTATTGAATCTTTACGGTGTCCATTTATGTGGCCTTAAAAGTATTGGCATAAGGTGCTGTTTATTTACTATCTTGGAGAAGCAAAAACACTGTAGTAGGGTCAAGGGTGGTAACTACATACAAAAAGAAAATAAATAAAATGCAAGCATGGGCATTGGTTCGGTTAAAAGCTTATTAGAGGGGGAAGGCGAAGATCATCTTCTAACTTAATAGTTAAAAGTAATTAAGTTCATTGCTATGTATGGGGTCTGGGCAAAAAGTCGTATGCTTTAGAAGAAGCTTGTACAGTTCAGGAAGAAAATGTTTACCCACACATGTATACATAAATTTTCAATGTTCAGGAAGAAAATGTTGGTTATTATAGTATGCTTTAAGTAGCTTAGATAAATTTAAGAAAATCACAATTAAATATTGACTAATCACTATATTTCTGTGACAATGCATGTGGACTTGGTGTCTGCGTGTTTGTATATATATATATACATTTTAAAATATATATTACATAATTCAAACTGAATGCAACTTGGCTTTTCCAGGTTTTTTTTTTGCATTTAAAATAATTAATTATACTGCGCTAAAAGATTGATCAAATGTACAAAAGAGCTAGCAGCCTCATGTTAAAAAGCTATCAGTCCATGAGACATGATTTTGAGATCTTTTTGTTTGCTCCGCTAGGTAGTTAGAGCCAGCCTGTTTTTCATCAAAACAAGCATGATAGTCTTAAACTTTTTTGCGGAAAACTCGTAAGGATCGTGTCTGACACCCAATTCTTGAAGCATGGCGAAATTATCGTACCATCCTATAATCAAAAGCTCGATAAGTGTCTTCACTTCATCAAATTCAAATCAAAGAAATCGAGTACTATATCATTCATTAGCAAACTTGCGAACTTTTGCTAGCCTATGATTACAATTGTTATACTTCAGTTCCTACTTGTATACATAAAGTTTTACAACATACATGTATGTAATGCCTAAAATGCCGTCACAAATAGAATAATATATCCTTTGGACCAAAAAAAAAAAAAAGAAAAAAGAGAAGAAAGACAATATATCCCAAGATGTCATCATTCTTCTATGCATTTGCACAACTTGGCTTTCTCACTTAACATGCATTAATCTAATCTTTTCGAATTGTGAGGTATTATCCGTTTTAGCTTGTTGAATTTTATAATTTTTGTCTTTTGAAGAGGCATTTTACAAAATTAAATTTCATATCAGTTGGATACTTCATGAACATCTTTGGTAATATGTGATTAGAGGCACCTTTGGGTTTTGGGGTGTGTTTGGTACTGAGGAAAACATTTTTCATTTTTTTTTTATGTGCGGTCAAAATTTTCGAAAAACAAGTTCCTTGAAAATGAGAAAATGACTTTCTTAGCGGAATTAGAGAAAAACATGTCTCACAAAATGTCACTCCACATTGATTGTATCCTATTCACCCTCCAACACACCTAATCTTCATCCCCACCCTATAGCGCTCATTCCCGCATCCCACACTTCTAACCAGCGTTTTAAAAGGCGTTCCTGAGGCGAGCCCAGGGGCGAGGCGTAGTAAAAACGTCCAGGGGGAAATGTGTGGGGGCGAAAGTATCGTGAGGCGTATGCCCCGTCAGTTTGGGTGTATGCCTAGGCGTTTGGACGTGTTTTATTTTTGGGGCGTAAGCCCAGAAAAAAATTTCTAATTATAATTAAAATTGCTAAATAAATATTTAAATTAACACCAAAAACATAAAGTTCAACTTGTTATTAAATTTTAAGAAGTTAAAAAGCTTAAAAATCTAAATATTTTTATTCTTAGCTCTAATTTTTTATTCTTTCTCTTCGTCTTTCACTAGGTAAAGGGCAAACTTAATGATCAATGTGCAAACTTTAAGTAAAATGCATCTTTCATCACTTGCTATGTCTCTAATTGTAGGTTCCTTCTTTGGATTCTTCTTTTTACAAGCTACTTTATAAATTTTTACTCAATCTTTTTACAAAGTCTAATTAGTCTTTTGAGATGAGCAATTCTAATTATTTTTTTAATCAATTGATGACTTTGATTAACATTTTAAGATGAAATAATTTCATATATATTTTCACTTATTTTTTATTTTCTTGAATTTTATATAATTTCTATGTAATTTTATCTTTTATTATTTAGTTTTATTATTTTAATTTAGAAAATATTAAAAATTAAAGTTTCACGGGGCTTACACCCCACCGCCTCGAGACCTATGCCTCACCCCGCATCAGGTAAAACACTTCGCCTCACGCTCCCACTTTTAAAAAGACTGCTCATAACCTCAATACTGCATCCACTTCCCATAATACATAAGAATTAAATTAGTGTGTATTTTTTAAGTAAATCTTAGTAGCTCAATTATTCTCCTGCTTTCTCCCTTTCCAATGCTACCCCCGTCATTCTATATTAGTTGATCATTTTTCTTTTTACATACATATTAAGAAATTATAAATAAAAAGATAATTTTACTAATTCATTCATTAAAAAACATAGAAAGATAATTTTACTAATTCATTCATTAAAAAACTTCTAAGATAATTTTACTAATTCACTCATTAAAAAATTTATTGAGAACTTTACAAATAAATATTAATACTTTTGAAAAGAATTAATTGCAAGGATAATATGAAAAAAATTTAATTAATATTTTCTTAATTTTATAACGTGGACTACTAATATTGAACTAACTATTTTTACTAACATCACCATCACCAGTAGTATGTCTGTAATTTTAGAAGCCCATAGGAGTAGTAGATGTGAGTGGGCAAGAGAACCAAGAACATAGAACACTTGTCTGATTTCTTGGATCAATTTTCCATTTTTTTCTTAAAGGCAGTTGGTGACTTGGTGGTGGTATGGATGTTAGTAAAGGTTAGTGAGGTCTACTTGGTTTCCTGCCTTAATATTTTGTCCTTAATTTTTTCAGTTGTGTATGACACCTCTTCCTTTTTTGTTTTCATTGTTATGGTAACACTTTATGCAAGAAACCTCTGATAACTACTCAGTAACTCCCATAATCCTTTCATCTATCTAAGCCTTTCAATATCTAACTCAAATCTTAACTTAGTGTTTGATACTTTGATTTCTGTAGGATGCCTCTAGTTCAGTCTAATCCCTCCCCCCCCCCCCCCCCCCCCCCACACATAAAAAAGAATGTAAAGGAAAGAGATTGATGGTTTTACAGAAAGAACAATAATGAATGTTCCCTCCTGTGGTGTATTTACTTTCTAATTTCTGTATCTTTATGGTGTATGTCTATTGTTCATGTTAAAAAAAATGGATCTTTGGGCCTAATGCAACTCCAAAAGCTAGGAGAGGATTACGCAAGACCATATCAAGAGACCACAATCCATTCCCTCAACCAATATGGGACTTAACAGTTAACACTTCCCTACAAGCCCAGAACTGGCCAACTGGAGCATGGATAACATAATACAGGAACCCTACATTGAGAAACACAACAACAAGATTACGATGTAGCTGGCTCTGATACCATGTTAAAGATATGGATCTTGTGCCTAATCAAGCTCCCGAGGGGAGGAGTGCCCTTGATTTGGGACCACATCCCATTCCCTCAACCGATGTGGGACTTAACAATTCATAATGATTTATGAAATTGTTGTTTTCCTGATCTGGGTGTGGGTTGTGAAGATTTGTATTTTTAAGTCAATTCATGGTGTTTCTTATTAGCAAAGAACATGGATGCTCTACACTAAATCTACATGTATAATTTGTCCAGTTGGAAATGTGTTGACTGCCTAGTTTATCAAGAGTTGTGCATTGGGGCATATTATGATAGGAATAATCTTTGATTATAGGGTTCACATTTAATGAAGTGAATTCTGTTCGGGCTAGTGGCAGTAAAGTTGTTTGTTGTCACTTCTCCTCTGATGGAAAACTGCTAGCTAGTGGTGGCCATGACAAAAAGGTTAGATTAGAAGTATCAAAATTCTTGCCATGAACATTATCAATTTTTTTTTGAAAAAAAGAAACTCGCCATGACGACGCCTTATTGTTATGGTGTTTAAAGCCATATTCCCGGTTCTTAAAGAATAAATTGTACTGCTTATTGCCTGTCTTTTATTTCAGGTTGTTTTATGGTATACTGATACCTTAAAGCAAAAAGCAACACTTGAGGAGAACTCGTCGCTCATTACTGATGTTCGTTTCAGTCCAAGCATGGCAATAGTTGCAACATCTTCTTTTGACAAGACTGTCAGGGTTTGGGATACCAACAATGTTAGTCAACACATCGTTAGTTTTTTCATAATTTATTTCTCATTATTAGCTTCTTTTTGTTTCTCATTATTAGCATCTTTTATGTTTTGGATTGAGATTTTTTCCATCTAAGTTGTTTCCTTGAGTGTGCTAAATTATCTGTTTTGGGATATTTGTCTTTAGTGGTTCTAGGCTGTGCCAGTTTGATATCTCTCCTATATAACATATCAAAGGTATTGGTAAATTAAACATAACATAACATAAGATCATCTTCGGTTTTCTAGAATATATAGCTTGTCCTATGAGCTTTTGTTTGTCAATATTTTTTTATCTGAGTTTGCTGTGTGAAGTCTGGAAGAAGTTTGTATTTGTTAAAAAAGAAAGAGTAATATGTAATTAAATTGATGGAATCCACTAGATTAAATTATATTACGGATCAAGAGTGGATGTATGATATTTACATTATTTTGAGACGGGATGTATCCATGTCGGATGTTGAAACAAACCAAAATTGGCTTCTTTAGTATGGGTGGAAGACCTTGGTGACCGTCAGTTTGTCAATGAAACTTCATTTAAAAATGGTTACGAGGAGAGGTTGTGGTAAAATTGTATTAATGAACATCTTTAGGAGGATCATGGTGCAGTTACTTAAAAATGACCAGTGAAGAAAAGAACAGAAAGTCTCACTTGTTTGTTCTTCTTGAAGTTTTCCTAACATACCCTGTAATTATTTGTAGCCAGAGTACTCAATTCGGACTTTCACTGGGCATTCTGCTGGCGTAATTTCACTTGACTTCCACCCTAATAAAGAAGATCTCATCTGTTCTTGTGGTGGTGATGATGAAATAAGATACTGGAGTATTAACAATGGTAGCTGCACAAGAGTGTTCAAGGTAAAATTCTTCGTCTACTATTATATGTGCATTAGCGCAGGGGATTGGGGACACTGATGCACAATTATATGATCCTCCATCTCTTTTGAATGTTATTGCATGTCTCGAGTAGGGTGGTATGGCTCATGTGAGATTCCAGCCCCACATTGGTAGATATCTTGCTGCTGCTACCGAGAACGTTGTATCGATACTTGATGTGGAGACACAAGCTTGTCGGCATTCGTTAAAGGTTGGTGTTCCTTAATGACAACACTCTACTGGTACAACTTAAGTTATTAACTTTCTTATATTTTAGTGTTTCAGCAACTTCTTTTGGAAGTTAAAAGATGCTAATCCATCTCAGCAACTAGGAAAACAACTAAGATAATTTAGAAGAAACATGAGATAATTATCTGTTTCTTAATTCCTTATCCGGCCTTCACAATATCAATAGTACCATATTCACAGTATTACTCTTAACGAAGATAGGATTATGTCGAATAAATTTCCATGTAGGCAGAGAAAATGAGTTTTTGCTGATGGATTCATTGTCAGTTGTAAGTTGCTTTTAATTGCAGCAAGACTTCTGTTTCACTAGTTACCATTGCTTTATATCTAGCTTTTATTCCATTTGCAGAGTTTAGGATTTTTGCATGGTTAATGAGAATAGGTACCTGCTAGTTACCCTAATAAAGTATGAACATACATAGAAAGAGCTGAGGATAGATGGAGGAGGTAAACATAGTAGAAGGAAAGAGAATTTTGAATTAATATACTTATTGATGTCTTCAAGGCTGGTACATGTACTGATAGCTGTAGTGTATGTTTCTTTCCAACTCTGGTTGTGTTTCCAGCACCCGGTGTGCCTAACATATTGCTTTTGTTTCTGAAGGGCCACACAAAACCAGTTCATACCGTCTGCTGGGATCCCTCAGGCGAGCTCCTAGCATCTGTTAGTGAAGACTGTATCAGGGTTTGGACATTGAGGTCTGGCAGTGAAGGGGATTGTCTACATGAGCTTAATTCAAATGGCAACAAATTCCACTCATGTGATTTCCACCCTACATGTTCGTCATTGCTTGTTATCGGCTGTTACCAGGCAAGTCATGTACAGGGGCGTATCTAGGAGGGGGTCACCCGGTCCACGTGAACCCATGCTCCCCTCCCAGATCATATATAGTAGTGTTATATTTTTCTAAAAATTATTTAAATATACGTGTGAACCTACGCTCGAAGTATTTTCATAATAGTGAACCCATCCTCTCGAAATCCTGGATACGCCTCTGGTCATGTAAGTACATTGTTTTTTGGTAACATCCAGCAGATTATTTGTGAGGGTATATCTTTCTCCTGTTAAAAAAGAAAAATTATAATGCTACAGACTAGTCACGGTGGAACACTGAACACTCAAAAATTAAACATGAAATGTTGTTGCATGATATAAGTCAGTTCTTGGAAAATGACGAATTTCCTGTTTCCCCTTCACCACGACAACATCTTCCTTCTTTCTTCCCATGACTAAATATCATGAGACATTGTATGCGAATATCCTCACTTCTATGTTTTTGACTTCTTAATCTTAAGCCTTCAATTACTTTATCCCCCCCCCCCCCCCGATAAATAAGTGAGGTGGTTCGCGTTTATAACGGCGACATCCGGGCCTGCTTGTGTGCACCCCGACTATTCCACCGGAGACCCGCTATCCTCCACTAGTATAGGTACCAGATAACTGTGTCCACGAAGACTTAGACAGATGAAAAGAAATTACTCAACTCTTTGTCTATGTTGGGATTTGAATCCTGGTCACCCATGTAACTGAGGCTATTTTTCAATCCACTAGATCTATAGGTTCACAAATTCTAATGCACGAATTGCATTTTACAGTCTTTGGAGCTATGGGACATGAATGAGAACAAGACAATGACCCTCACAGCTCATGAAGGATTAATTGCTTCCTTGGCTGTATCGACAGTCGCCGGTTTGGTTGCTTCAGCCAGTCATGACAAGTTTGTTAAGCTCTGGAAGTAATATGTTCCAACCATGATTCCTTTTGGAGCCTATGTTCTATGTCCACTGTAAAATATTTTATTGGTGAGAACCAATCATGTACTAACCCCATCCCTTTCTCATCTTGACTGGTGGTGCTCAACTTCATCTTATTAAAACCTAAAAGAAGAAAAATTGCTGTTGAGTTTCTGCTGTTTTTTTTTTCTTCACAAGTGGTTATGTCAATTGGAATGATCAAGTGTAGTGCCACTGATGCAATTACAAGGGTATTGAATCTTTGTAAGTGTCCATTTATGTGCCCTTAAAAGTGTTGGCCTATGCATATTTAGGTACTCTTTACTAATTACTACTATCTTGGAGAAGCAAATACAACATTATATTAGGGATGGTGCTCAAGGGTGGAAATAAATGAAAACACAAACATGGGGAAGGGGCAGATAATCTTCTAACCTGATCGTTAAAAAAGGTAGTACGATGCATTAAAAAAAGGCAGTATGATGCATTAAACTTTCTTTATATGTGGGGATCGAAGAAGGATTGAACTACAAGGGTCTAATTTGATAGTTAATATTTCTAATTGAATTATGTGTGTCCATGTTGTATTCTGTTCTTACTGACATATAAGATCCATGAAGCTTGTACAGTTCAGGAAAGGTTCATCCACACATCCATGTATAAATAAATTTTAAGTTGCTTTTATTAAAAAATTATCTTCAAAGAATATTGAAGTTCCTTAGATTTAAAAAGATCACAAGTAAATGTTTACTAATGATCACTATATATATTTCTGTGACAATGCATGTAGTCTGTAGACTGCGTGTGTATCTTTTACAAAACTATACAATTCTAACTGAATGCAACTTGGCTTTCCCACTTTTTTTGCGTCCAAAATAATTAATTATATAACGATACTCCTTCTGTTCCTTTTTAGTTGTTACGTTTCATTTTTCGAGAGTCAATTCGACTAATTTTTAAATCTAAATTAGATTAGATTAATTCAATATTTTAAAATTAAAATTTAGATATTCAAAAACTATACAAAAAGTACTATACATTGCAATTTTTCTCATATCAGTATGATGAAAAACTACATTTTAGAATGTTGGTCAAAGTTTATATCGCTTGACTCTTAAAAAGAAAATTATGACTACTAAAAAGAAACGTAGGGAGTAGATCAAATGTTCAAAAGAGCTAGCAGACTCATGTTGAAAAGCTATCTGGCCATGAGACTTGATTTTGGGATCTTTTGTTTGCTCCGCATGGTAGATAAAGCCAGCATGTTTTTCATTAAAACAAGTATGATAGTCTTCAACTTTTGTGCGTAGAATTCGTAAGGATTGCGTCTGCCATCTAATTTTTGACGCATGGCGATATTACTGTACCACTCTACAATTGGAGGTTCGATAAGTGTCTTCACTTCATCAAATTCAAATTACAAAAATAGGGTACTATATCATTCACCAGCGAAGTTGCGAATTTAGCTAGCTTATGATTAGAGGTGTTGTACTTCAATTCCTACTTGTATACATTAATGCCTAAAATGCCAAGCATCACCACAAATAGACTAATAGATCCCTTTGGACCAAAAAAGAAGAAAAGAGTATATGTCCCAAGAAGAAATCACTCTTCTGTGCATATGTACAACTACTTGGCTTTCCCACTTGACATGTATTAATCTAATTTTATTTTATTTTCGAATTGAGAGGTATTATCCGTTTTTTCCTGGTGAGTTTTATAAATTTTTTGTCTTTGAAAGAGGCATTTTACAAAATCAAATTTCATATCACTTAAATATTTCATGAAGATATTTGTTCATGTGTGATTAGAGATACCTTTGGTCTCCATTTTCAACTGAAACTCATATTCTCTTCACACAGTAGTAACGCGTCTATTTTCTTTCACACACAAATGTCAAACTCTCCCTCTAATGCGGTCGCTCCTTTTCTATTCCTTTCTTCTTCTTTTTTTCCGACTAATTTCACGGGAAATCTGACACTTCCCACTAGGTGACAGGTATCATATAACTCTGTCCACCAAGGACATGACATATCGGTAGAAATCACCAAGTATATTTGTCTCCACTGAGATTCGAATTTGAGACCTCATGATTTTAAACCAGTTTAGTGACCACAGGCCATAACCTTGGGTGCTTCTTTTCTCTTTTTTTTTTTTTTTGTTGGGGAAATGCTTCCTTTCCTTTCTATTTTCTCCCTCACATAATTTTTTTTTTCTGTCTCTCTTTCTACACTACAATCTTTTTATGAGAATCATTTTGGCAAGCTCAAATACAATTTATTGGCTTCTTTTTTCACTATCCCAAACTTAACATGTAGTAATATTTTGTTCCGAATTGTTTTCTTCTGAATTAGCACAATATGTTCGATTATTACAACAATAATGACAACATATCAGTGTAATTTTACAAGTTGAACCTAGAGAGGATAGTGTGTACGCATACCTTACTCATACCTTGAAAGATAGAGAAATTGTTTTCCAATAAACTCTCGATTTAGGGAAGCACGATATGTTAAGGGTAATATGTGTTAAAATGCTCTTGTTTTTGTCCTTATTAATGGCATAATAATAAAAGGGGAGTGAGATAAATAAATTAGACATTGGATTGTCTTTGTAAATATGAATAAATTGTTTGGGCCAAAGAAAACTAATTTTCCTTCAATAGTCAAGGGCGGAACTGGTACCATAGCTAGGAATATCGCCATCATAGATTATAAAAATATAAAAAAAAAGTTACTTATTTCATATGGGATTGGGAAAATGTCATCCAACTTTGCTTGTTCGTGTGTCTGATGTGGGCTCCACTAGGAATTTTGGATCATCAATGCCACAATCATATTAATCATCCTAGCTTAATTTCTCCAATCATTATTACTCCCTCCGTTTTATTTTATTTGACCTCTTTTAACTTGGCACACCCATTAATAAATCATTAACTAAAAGTTTATTTTTTAAAATTAATCCTATTAATTATGTTTTGAAATACTAAATCTAACTATTATTATTTTCTTTAGTTGTTTAATATTGAGGGTAATATGGGAAAGAACTAAGAAGTAATAAAACACTTTTGATTTACAAAAATGGACAACTAATTTGAAACAAACATATTTAGAAAGAATGTCAAGTAAAATAGAACGGAGAAATAAGATCAAGTAAAATGGAACGGAGGGAGTATAATTAAATACAACATGCCATGTGGTTTGGTTAAATCAAACAAGCTTTTAAGTTAATTGAGTTTGTATTAATTAACAACAGACAATCTTATTGAGTTTTTTATATGCCATCTTATTTGAATATCTGTTTAACTATGTAACCTCTTAATCACACAGTAATATAACTTTTACAATTATTCCGAGACTCTCGTTATTATTATCTGTTTTTCTTTTTCTTTTATATGTGAATTTTTATACTGTTGATTGGACAAAATAGGAATAATGTGAAATCTTAATCAAACAAGATTCTGAAGAATCAGACAATTGGATAAACAAATCATGAAACGACTCTAATGAAAAGAAACATTAATATTAATTGTCGCATCAAAGTTTGTCACTCCTTTCAACAGCTTAAAGTCTTGGTTACTCTATTATTTATATATCTATATATACATCAACTAGATATATTATATTTTCGAACCTTTTTCGACTAATGTCTAGATACATCACTAGAAAAAGAGATGAATTAGGACGGACAAATTCCATTGCTAAAGATCATACTCCCTCCGTTTCAAAAAGAATGATTTAGTTTGACTTGACACGGAATTTAAGAAAATAAAGAAGGCTTTTGAATCATGTGGTCATAAATTAAAGTTGTGTCAAATGTACCAAAATGTCCTTTAATCTTGTGGTCTTAAACATGCCACGTGAAAAGTTGGAATTAAAGTATTACCAAAAAAGGAAAGGATCATTCTTTTTGAAACAAACTAAAAAGGAAAGTAGGTCATTCTTTTTGAAACGGAGAGAGTATTTCCATAATTGATGTCCATCGATAGGGCTGTTCATGGTTTTGGTTAAAAACCAAACCGAACCAAACCGATTAAAAAACCGACATATGATTTGGTTTGGTTAGGTTTGGTTTTAAATTTTGAAAACCGTTACTATTTGGTTTGGTTATGGTTTTACTAAAAACAAAACCGAAAAAATAACCAAATCGAACCGATAAATTGTATAATAAATTTTATAATTATTTATATATTATTCACAAAAAATATATAAATATTTTGTTAAATTTAATCATAGATAAATTTAAGTCTTTTAACTCTAGCACTTACCAGATTATTTTTTAAGCCCAACTACCCAAACTCAAGTCCAACAATACATTACTCAGCTTTTACTATACATTAATACCCCAACTCCCCAAGTCTCCCAACCCTACACAAATTTCACATTTTCACTCTCTTTCTAGACGGCTTCTTCTTCTCAGTTCTTAGAGAAGCAAAGGAAAAAACCCTAGCTGGTTTTCTCCGTCCAGCTTCTTCACTCTCTCTATGCGTTTTTTTGATAGCTGATCTTCACATTTTTACTGCAAATTAAGATTGAACAGGTCTTCTCCGTCCAGCTTCTTCTTCTTAGCAAAGTAAAAAAGTAAAAATCCTCATTTTCATTTCACAAGGAAAAATGTAAGTGAAGATTGAACAGGTCTTCTTTGTTCAATTGGTTGAAAAGTAAAAACTTTAAATATTTTCTGGCGCTTGTATTGAATTAAGACCAATCAACAGAAGCTTTTATGGAAGAAGAAATAGTTTTACAATCTTAGCCGCTAGTTATAAGTACTGACTTGAGGCTACAAATAGAGAAGACAACTGCAATGATCTGTAGTTAATTTCTCTAGCTCCTAAGTCATAACTAATATATGTTTTGAAATATTTAAGAATCTTAATGTTACTTTATATCTTAGGATTCTTAACATAAAAACTTGCATTTGGAATAGAAATCCTTTTCACAAATATTTTTCATTATCTCAGGTTTGGTTTCAATTAGTCTCCTGTTTTGTTAAGACTTGCAGTTTGTATGATCAGTAGGTATGTATGATTTGAAATTTTATATTCAAGTTTGGCTAGTGTTGCGGGAAGGTTAAGGCAGTAGCGGATCCTTAGTCATAACCGAAAAAACCGAACCAAACCGACCCAAACCGACAAGAATCAAACCGACGGTTATTTTTTTTTGTGTGGCTTGGTTTGGTTTTAAAAATTTAATAACCGACTAAATTGGTTTGGTTATGGTTTTAACCAATAACTGATCTAAACCGACCCATGAACACCCCTATCCATAGATAACACGCTAATATATCTTTAGCGAAAAATCAAATTCGTTGCAAAGTTTGCAATGGACAACGTGTGTTGTTAGGTTTAGCGACAGAAAAATTTATTGCTAATTCGTTGCAAAATTTTTGAGAGTTATTACTGCCTTTCTTTTGGTGACGAAAAATATCTGATTGAGGACGATCATATTACGTGTAGTCGTAGAGGATAATCAGATTACATGTTGAGCCATAAGGATTAAAAAAAAATAAAAGTATTTCCTAATATTATTACATGTTGCAGATGAGCATTTAATAATTTAAACAATTAATGGTGTATGATGAGCCAAGAAATAATGCAAGTAGATCATATTGGATCTGTTGATAATTAAAGATAATCATCTTATTATTTTCCTATATATATATATAGTGTTAGCAAAAAAGGGGTTTCTAAAGTAGGGAATTAAATAATTTGGTTTTGATAGGATAGAGAGTGATTTCAATTCTTTAGGTATTTAGGTCTCTCAATTAATTGCAGAGACAGTGACAAAATGCCTCTAAAATTTACAAAGTCTATGACATAAATTCAAATTTTATAATTAACTTGAAATTTTCACAAGAACTGTATTGTGTGTTTGTAATGAGTAATGAGAGAACAAGAGAAGAATTCAATTGTGTGTGTTGTATATTCATTTTGGAGGAGGTACTGTACTTGTACCTTTACTATTATTAACATATTAATTCAATCATTTACAGTAGGTGTCTTTTCAAATATCAATATAAAAGTTTAAATGTCATAGCGAACATGTCACACCCGCCATAGCACCCAAATTGGCGCCATAGTGGCCGTGTCATGCAGCCAGTCATCACACACTGCAGTGGCCGCATCGCACTAGCCACGACACTCATTTGGTTGCTATGCTGGGTGCGGCACACCAACCTTCTCCTCGCTCCAAAATTCATTCTCTTATATTCTTATTAGTGTTAACTATTCTAACATATAGTCCAAGAAGTTAGAAGAGTCAAATAACCTTATATACATAATAACAAAAAATCTACATCTTTTTGCGCATGCTTCCGAAAAAAAGGACTTTGTAACGTTGATAATGCAAAATCCCATTAGCAAGATATATGATATTGTACTTAATTGCTAAATGACATGAGCCACTGGGATGTGGTATTGGTATTTGTCAAGATTTCAATTATAATTACTGTTAATGGAGTAGTTAGTGATCATCTAATGATTTCATTTTCATCATCTTCTTTGTTAGTATAATATAATTAATCTTGGATATACTTTTTAACCAAGTATTTGTTCAGGTTTCATCGAGTAGTGTTTTACTTTTTTCATCTAATTCTTTTCACAAAGTTAGGCTCTAACTAGAAGGACTTTCCAACACAAGTTCAAATTATTCAAATCTCAAAATATATATCCAACATCAAATAAAATAAAAATAGAAAAGGACAGGAAGACCATGGTGAGAAAAGGACATATGAGTGATGGGGGAGAAAAACAGCAAGCAAGTAGTAAAAGAGTGGACACAGTCAATACATGTACTCAAAATAACACTACCAATATGTGTTATATGTGTAATGTGTGTGTGTGTGAGAGAGAATCAAAATTCTTCCCCCACTCAACACTCCCACATTCCAATGAAAGAATCCTACCACTCACGTGTCTCCTTTTTTCGCAACTTAAGATATTATTAGTAGTTTGTTTTACTTTTAATTTATTTATAAAAAAATATCACTCTTTTTACCGAACATCTACATTAATATTATTATTATTATTACAAAGGATGACACTTATTTAAATATTTGACTGCATTGATTAATTATAATCGATGCAAGGTTCATTTTCTAAGAGTGACACTTGCAACATGAACGTTTTGAACTTTTAGGGGCTCAAGTTTGAAACTTTTGATTAAAGACGAAAGAATCATAATCATTATACCACTATCCATATTGATGTTTATGTACACATTCACTTACTTCTAATAATGATGAACTCAAGATTTACTTGTTTAGTTTTTTGATTACCTTTTGCAATAATTTTAATTTGTATTAAGCTAAATATTTGAATCACATATAATAAAACTAATACTAGCTTAGATTAAATGAAGTTCTAATATATAAGTTATGTGAATAATTGTAAATAAATCTTTGTTTAATCTAAAATGAAGCAAAGAACCAATCATTCAATAATAACTTACCTTTCTTGTAAAAATATGTTATCAACCTTCGATGCTTATATCAAACTAATGAAATAAGGATTATTTTGAAGTTTTGGGAGCAAATTAGTTTTTTTACAAGATTATATACGAATCAAATCATGCGTGTTTATTTTTTTTTAAAAAAACCTTAATAATTCAATTAATTGGTTAAATATTTAAACTTTCACCTTATTGATCCTCGTTCAATCTCCACCTTATAATCTCTTCCTTCATTTTCTTTTTTCTCTTTCTGCCCACATTGTAAGAGAGGAAAAAGAAAAGAATCAAATTTAAGTGTCTTTTCCCCAGAAGTACCAGCCACCATTTACCTTTCCCCCCCCTTTTTCTCCTTCAATTAAGCCAATTTGGGAGGTATGGACTAATGCGTTGTTTTTTATTTTTAAGATAGAAGTGTAATTAAGACAAGCATAGGACAAATACTTCCTCCGTCCCATATTAATTGAATATTTTTTATTTTGTAGAATACATAAGAAATCCTAAATAGAATAATTAATTTTACTATTATACTCTTTATTTATATTAATAGACATAAATATAATTTATTTAAACTTTTGAAGAGTATATTAATTGAAAAAATAAATAATTTTTTTAAATTAATTCTATCTTAATTTAATAAATAATTTAAAAAATATATTTTTAATAAAATTACTAACTAATATAGAGCGGAGGCATCTTGCAACAAATAATACTTTCATCTCTTCCAATAACTGCAAAAAAGAAAAAAAAAAACCACTACTATTATTCTCCTGCTTTCTCCCTTCCCAATGCTATGTCTGTAATTTTTGAAGCCCATAGCAGTAAGATGTGAGTGGGCAAGAGAACAAAGAACACACAACCCATTTATGTATTATTATGTGTAAGAAAAAGCCAGTCACTTTTGCTATTTAATGCCCCTTGTCTGATTCTTGATTTTTTATTTTTTTTTCTGAAAGGCACTACCTTTATCTTCTTTTTCCCCTTTTCTTGTGTATTATGTAGACTATTTTTTTGCACATTTTTTGAATTAATTCATACAAACAACAACTGTGTGGGTAAATTTGTCTGTAAAAGTTGATGCAGATAAGCTCACACTGAACTTGTTATAGCTGTTACCTTCTTTTCCCCCCTCTTTCCTGTGCAAAGATTGTTGCTTTTTTGGTTCTTGAACACCCCCCCACCCATCCACCCACAAGACTTGAGAACTTGGGTGTGTTGGTGATGGTACTTTGTTTCATGTATGGCTCACATCCAAAGTAACAAAAGTGTTAGTGGTACTGCAGCAGCAGCAGATGAAGTGAAACCAGCAGCAGCTACTACTACTTTTCATGATTTTTTGGGTAAAGGGTATCATCAAGATTCATCTCCAGTAATGTCTGGCAGAGTGGTGTTGCCATCTGAGGCATCTCCGTCTGCTTCTGTCTCTGTTGGTGCTTCTTCTGGAGGTGGCCGTGGTCCCATTTCCACCACTTCTGATCTGGGTTCTGGTGAGCGAAAAGGCAACCCTCATTCTCACCTTTGTTCCATTTTCTTGTTTTGTACTCTCTTTTCTTATGCAATTTGAGGGGAAATGGAGGTTGTTAGCTATATAGTTTGAGATGTAATCTACGGTTTGATTCAGTTAGTACTACCTTTTATCTTTGCTTTTAGTTTCATGAGCATATATTTTGTTTTTTCATGTTGCTGTTTTACTTTTATTTTTGTGTATAAGCTTGATGTTTCTTGTTGGTTACTCGAGTCGCGAGGGTCTTTCGGAAACAGCCACTCTAGCTCATCGAGGAAGGGGTAAGGTCTGTGTACAATCTACCCTCCTCAGACCCCGCTTTTTGGGACTACACTGGGCTTCTTCTTGTTGTTGTTGTAAGGTTGATTTTTCTTAGGATATGTTTTTGTACCTAACTAAACCTATCTTATAGATGACTAAGCAAAGGAAATGCTTGTTGTGGAGTAAGTTTGCTTGAGATAATTGATTGATTTAGTAGCTTTTTGGGAAGCTCTCCTTTAAAATCAATAAGCATATATTGTCTTTTTGTTAATACATGTCAATGATATTCTATTTTAGTATTAGTTTATGAAGACTTGACTCAACTTTTAAACTTCTTTTTGTGTTGCTATCATTGACTTTGATGAAGGGTGAGATTTTCTTGCATTCACATATGGGAATTCTATGCATGCTTGTTGTTACACTAGAAAAGGAAGTAAGATTAAAAGAAACGTTTTCAAAGTAGCAAGTGATTGAATAGTTCTACTTTTGAGGTCGCAAGTTACTTTTCTGGTGGTTGTTCTGTATGGAAATTTGAACAGTATTTGATCATTCTTTTTTCATTGTAGAAAGACATGTAGGAAATCATTTTGAAGGAGTGCCGTTCTATGGCCTAAGGGGTGAACTTTCAGGGGCTGAGACAAGTAATCGATTGTTGGGAACGAAAAGAAGCAATTCCGACTCTTTAATGGGGTCAACAAGAGATAAATTTTCAACGCTGCGACCAGACACATTGGAGAGCTCACATATGCAAAAGGTTTGTATTTCCTCTTTTGCGTCATTCATTAACCAAAATTCAGGAAAACAGAAAAAAGGAAAAACTTCTCGTAGTTGTTCTTCTGTCAGTTTCATATCATCCTATGATGCCTGCTATTTACTCTGATACTGGTAGTTTTCTTCAAGTTCAGCTACTACGAAATGCAGGGGGTGAGCGGCGTGGATGGCCACATGACCAAGAAATGTCCTTTGTTATGCATCCAGTGAGGCCACTTCATGCCTCTTTAATATCACAACCATCTGCCACTGGTAGAGCTGATGTCAATGCTTCCAAGTGGGATCGAGTTATTCCTCTCAATGTTGGTCCCACCTTGCAGTATCCTCCACGTGCTAGTCATGTTTTACCTTTTGGCTATCAATCGTCAGCCAACAGGTTTGGAGATGCCAATGCTGGACCTTCTACCATATCTCAAGCCGCTGATGAAGGATCAAGGACAGGAATCAAAGGATCCGGAATATTGAGCTCCATTAATGCAAGTGGTGGAATCTCTGATAGAAGCCTTTCTGGGGTGCCATTAAGCGGTGCTAAGCAGAAGTCTGCACTTCACTTGTCTGACCTAGAATCTTCTAACCCATGGTAATTTTAGTAGATACTGCACAAACTGCCTCTTTTGATGTCTGTCTGACTTTCTCTGATAATATCATTGAGACTTCTTGATGTTTGTTGCATGATAGTCGGCAAGGATCGTCACCTGCTGGCTCTCAAATGACTATATTTTACGGGGGTCAAGCCCATGTTTTCGATAATGTCCATCCCAACAAGGTTTGTCTTCTGCTATACCAAATCACACCTCTCTTCTGTGTTTCTACTGTTTCTGTTTGTCTTTGTTTTTTCTTTTTCTTTCTTTTTGAACAGATTAGTGAATCAATTTAGTGTGTAAGCCAACTGATAAGTTATTGTCTAGTTGATCACTTGGCTAACTTCGTCAGTCTATTATACCATGTTAAATGAAAGTAACATGCTTCAATAGTAAATAAGATGTTTAACATGTGAAATCATAATCCCTCATACTTACTTGGCTATGGTAATAACTGATGGTATCCTTATACAACAAAGGACAATATAGCTAAAATCCTATTTAAAGTTTAGACAATGTTGTATAATCCAACAAAAGGCAAAAAGGGGAGGTGCATGACTGTCTATGACAAGTCTATGCGGCCAGCAACAGATAGTATCATGGAGGGTCGAAGTGCCAGTTTGTACTCTTCTTTGCCCTTCATCTGAAGGTTGGTAGTTGGAGTTTATCCATTCTGAGAGGACCCTCAGCTTAGCAGGAAGTTCTCTTTCACTTGTGAAGATTGTCGGATCATGATTGAGGGTAGCATATTTGGCCAAAGCATCCGCAACTTCATTTGCTTCTCTATAACAGTGTTTCACTGCTATACTCCTCTGAACAAGCTTAGCTCTGATATTGTCAATAGTGCTTTGGATTCTCCAAGGTGGTTTGTTAATCCCATTAATCGTTTGGACCACCATTAAAGAATCGAGTTCAACTTCTAGAGATTCAGATGTTAAGTCCAGTTCAACTTCTAGAGATTCAGATGTTAAGTCCCACATTGGTTGAGGAAATGAGTTGTGGTCTCCTTATATAGTATTAGACAATCCTTTCCTAATGTGCTAGCGTATGGGTTGAGAGGATCCGTAGTATCTGCAGCCTCCCCGACTTCATATTCATCATTTTTGAAAGCAAGGGGAAGGGATCTCTTTTCTTTAGGTCCAGTGGCATATCTTCACATAGTACCAGATTCAGACCCATCAATCCCTGTTGTTGTGTTTCTCAATGTTTGGCTTCCGTAATCCATGCTCCAGTTGAATCCTCAATGGGGCGGGGGGTTAAGTCCCAAATCGATTGAGGAATGAGTTGTGGTTTTCTTTTATGGTCCTGGACAATCCTCCCTCGTGAAGTAGCTTTTGGAATTGAGCTACGCCCAAGGGCTGTATCTCCCCAATAAAGTTTATCTGGACTTCTCCAGGAAAAGAATAATCTTATAACTTAGATATTTTCTTAACTTGTTCCAGACCATCTGTACGAATTCTCTAATTTGTCTTCCCTAAATGATCCTAGTTCTACTGTAACTCATGACTAAATTCTTTTTATGCACCAGTTAGTCTTATTGTTGATTATGGTTAAACTAACTTGGTAATGCATTAATCCACTTGAAAACAAGCTGCAGTATGATAATTTCCTCCCAGTTTGCTAATTGCTATTCCAGTTAGAATCTTCAATGTAGTGAGTTGACAGAGATTTGTCACTTCTAATTTCCTTCTTTCATTTTTAAGAATCCTATTTTATTAAGCATCAGAAAAATTTGGCTTCCCTTGAAAATTAAGGCAATTCCAGATGAGCTATTCCATGAGAGACTTAACGCCAATGACTGGCTACATCTGAAAAGATTTATAAATCCTTAAGCCTTTACTCTTGCATATTCTATAGGAAGTCCAATCAATCTTAGATCTGTTTGGACAACTTTTCAAAAAGCTCTTAAACAATTTTTTAGGAAAGAAAAAAAAACGAGTTGATGCAAAAAAGAATTGTATTTCGATAGTTGTAGCTTTATTGAAGATTTGTGAATGTTTTGGAAGTGAAAGAAGAATGTTTATTCTAAAAACATTTGAAAGACTGAAACCCACTTCGTTGAAAAACATTTTTTGAAAAAGTTTTGTGCAAAATCGTCTTTGAAAAAGTTAAACTTAAACACAAACGTTCTTTGGGAAATCTCTTACAAGATTTTTTTAAAATAACACATCCCATCGAGAGGACTTTGTTGGTTAGTGATTTGGTTGTGGGATAATGCTAGAAATTGTCGTGATCTCACTTCTAACTTCTCTCACGTTATGCCTATGCATTTTTCAAATTTTCACTTAGAGAAGGGCCAAAATGTGTAACTGCTGAAGTTCGAGGATCAAATGACTTCACAGGTTTTGGATTGTGCACATTAGGTGATGGGACTTTTCCTAAAGGAAACTAAAAGCAAGAATCTCGTATTCAATTTTTTTTTTCCTCATAGGATTAGGACAGTATTGGAGCTGCAATTGAATTTTTAGGACAGAAGTACCTGTGAATTCACACCTTTGCAATTGATTTAGAAGTCTTCCATTCCTGGTGATCCATGAAATAGCTGAAGCATATGCGTTGTAGTAATCACAAATTCAGAGTTGTTTTTCTCTAGTTTTAGCTTTCTTATTTGTACTCCTCTCTTTCGTAAAGTTCACTCTTCAGAAGCTTCAATAATGTCTAGTCTCAGTTCGACTGATTTGCAATATCTTAGAATTGAAAAAGCATTTTGCCACAAATATATGCAATGAGGTGCCAGGAGCATCATTTGGTGTCTTGAGATTCAATCATATTAAAGAAAATTTATTTTATATCCAACTGCTGAACAGTGGCAAAGGCGGGGGTTTATATCTAAGGGTAGAAGTATCTAACAGAAACCTTTATCAATCTAGCTTAGCTTTGAATATTCCCAAATTTCCCATTTAAATATTTACAATAAATCGCATTGCGCTTTGCTATTTGCTTCTACTCTTAAGATTGATAGAATCTTTCAAGTTCTAAAATTCTCTAGCATAACGTGATTGAGTTTCCTGCTATGTATCAGGCAGATGTTATAATGTCCTTAGCTGGATCGAATGGAGGATCTTGGTCAACAACGTATGCTCCAAAACCTGCAGCAAGGCCATCAACTGGGGAAAATTATTCGCCTAAGGCAGAGAATGAGACAACCAATGGCAGTAACTTAGCTCTAATAAGAGAGTTCCATGGCAGGTCATCTGGCAAAGTAGGTTTCACCCACGGTATTGGTTCTGGTGATCACATTTCCATCCCTCAAGGTAATAAATTCTACTCTGTTGATAGATTTTGTTATGCTGACTGCAGCAAGGCAGTATGGAATGTTAAAATTCCAAGACAACAGGAGCATATATATAAATGTGCAACATTGTATTGCCATTTAACCAAGAAATGTCACATTGTGCCTCACATAATTGACACAAGATGCATGAGGGTTGCCTATAATTGACAACTGGAATTTGTAAACTCAAAATCTTACATTATCCAAGAAAACATTTTTTAAGAAAATAAGTTGTTTCTTACTTATTTTTCTTGTGTTCGGTATGCAAGTAAAAAATATTTTCGTAAGAGCATTTGTATATATCTAAAACAAAACAATAAAAATGGGTAGAGATAGAGTGATGGATATTGTGGTGGGGGAGGAGGAGGGCAGGGGATTGTGGTGGGTAGGGCGGAGGTAGGATAGGTGCTTGAGTGGGTGGGGGGGGGTAGGGTCGTAGGGAGCGGGGGTGGGATAGGTGGGTAGGGGCGGTAGGCGGGGTGGTGGATGTAGGTGTGGGTTGGGGGTAGGAAAACAAAATTTTTTTGGGGGGTCAGTTTAGGGGTTGGGGGGTGGGGTGGGGTGGTAGTGGTGTAAAGGGTGGGTGATTTTGAGAGTGGTAGGAGATATTAAAACTTGTTTTTCCTACTTTTATTAAGGTAAACATTTTCCTTACTTTCAAAGATTTCCAAAATTTTTAACCAAACGAACAGGAGAACATAGGAAAACATTTCACTCCATACCAAACACACCCTTTATCTGTTGTGCATGAAAATGTGCCTTCTCATGCCAGTTGACGTTCATATTCTCATTGACCTCAGACAACATGTTTCATCTAATGTCTAATGGTATTCAAATGTGTTACTGCATAGGTATCCATCGAGGGGCTAACATAATGAAGGAAGCAAAAAGTGCAGTGCAAGCAGCAGAAAACAATACTGATGAAAAACGAGAAGTGTGATTCAGACTCCAAATTGTTTAAACACAAATGAGGCTGACATTGTGACAAATCAGGCATCTTGCTCGTCTTCTATTCCTTTATTTTTCACTACTTCACTCACCCCTAGAAACCCGCTGGAGATCGCATATCGAAACCAAACCTCCAATCTTGTAGCGCTCTTTGTTTAGTTGTTGAATCAATGGAAGTTTAGTTGGTCATTCCAAAAGAAATGCAGCAGATGTTTTCAGTTGTATGCTCCATCTGTTGGCTAAAGTCTAAATGCCGGAAGAGTGGAATGGCTGGCTGCAGAGCATTCATTCATGTATCTTGAACTCTAGTTGATTGATATTTGGCTTCTTAATCTACAACTTCTTATTCCAACAGGAGCTTATTAACCTTGAAATTTGAGTCACCTATTTTAGAGTTTGAAATTTCAATAGATTTCTTTTCCTTTATTTTCAACAAAAAGGAAAACTAGATGTGTTAATCCTTTGTGAAAGTATTTTCTCTCTAATGATGCTCCATTAGGTTCTGTGTATAATAAGGGCATATATTATTCAGATAAGTAACTAGCCAAACTATTAACAGAGGGAAAATATTGTGAATTTTATTTATTTGAATGACATTTTTAACACTTTTCCCTATATTATAATGAGTGAAATAATCCTTTAACATTATTTCAGTCATGGTACTTATTTCATACACTAGAAACAGGGGCTTAGATACCCGAACTTTGGTCACACACTCGCACTCAAGGGCCCAAGGGGCATGGCAACCAAGTGCCCCAATAAAACCAATATGATTGAGGCGTCCCTTTTAAAATATATAATCATTCAGGTACACACATCCATATACATGCGAAACTATTTTTGAGATTACCGGTGTCCGTACAATTTACAAACCCTCCTAATATGGAAGTTTCGAGGTTACTGGTGCCCGTACAAACCCTCCTAATATGGAAGGTTCCCCTGATAGATGCTTGATCCCTTTTTATGATTTCTTTAGAGGTACGTAGGCAGCCTCTCACACATTAAAAAATTGATTACTCAAATTTGCTGCGTAATGTAATAATGTTATACATATTTCATGCAAAAATCAAGGAGTAATTTCACGGCCAAGTTTATATGTATACATAATGAAAAATAGCCCCAAAAACAATTAATTCAGAAATTAGTAAGAGTAAACTGAGATAAATCAACTATGCAGGCTTACCCTAGAAAGTGACAATTTTACAATGAAAAAATGTAGAGTAAAAATATTCAATTATATTGAAAAAATATTACTCCTCTCATTCATGGTGGATGTTGTGTCCAGTCTTATCATTCTTGATTTAGAAGCTCTTGTACCTATTTAGACTAGTTTCTAAGGTAGTTTACATTTTCGCACTTAATATTTGTAATAAAACAGTTGTAATAAAGGTTGGTTATTTCTATTTAATTAAGACTTCCATATGTTATGTTGAACGAGTGGTAAGGGGGTCTTCTATCTAGGTGGGTTAGAGTCGGTGCCTTCACGATCCGGTAGTTTGGATCGTGACAGTCTCACATCTGCCGTAGAATCAATGTTCATTTTGGAGATTGACATAAACCCATTCATTTACCCATTAAAACTTACTCCACTTAATATATTGATTTGGAATCATTTTAATAAATATGTTTGAGATTTGTATCAATTAATAGAGGTAATATGGTAAAGTCATTATACCAATCATTATTTTCTTAATGGGTGTGTCAGGCCAAAAAACGACAAGTAATTCTTAACAGAGGGAGTAATAAAGATATAACAGTCAAAATACATAATCCATATATTTCAAACTGATTGACTTGTTTTGACTTGTTTTGACTTGGCATGAAGTTAAATAAGATAAAGAAGACTTTTGAATATGGTTGTCTTAAATTAAAGATATGTCAAATGTACCAAAATATTATCCTTTAATATTTTGGTCTTAAATATGTCATGCGAAAAATTGAAATTAAAGAGTTGCTAAAAAAAAAAAGAAAATTATTATTTTTTTAAAAAACTGATTGAAAAGGAAAGTAGATTAAACAAATTAAACGACGTGTGATCTACTGACCTTGTGACTAGTAAAGTGGTCGAAGTACTCAACTTTGCAACTTTGAAAACGTGTTGTGATAGGGAAAACAAAAATTAGTAAACCAATCCATTATATATAATCATTATATTTAACAATCCAAAACAAACAAACAAATCTGAAATTATTCTACTGAAGAATGGTGGAAGAACAATTCGAAGTATTGTGGAAAAGAGGTAGGACGTTGGGTAAAGGGGCTTTGAATTTGTATTATTGGCTTCTACAGATTCTCCTCTGATTCTATCTCTCTTTGCCATCAAATCTTGCATGTTGAGCCGCTTTCAATACCTGTTGAACGCGAATTCTTACGAATGTTCAAAGGTTGTTCAAATATTATTCGTTCCTTCGGGGTTAATGACACTCAAAAAGATGGGCTACTACTATACAACTTGCTCCTCGAGTATGCCTCCGTGGGAAGTCTTGCCGATCGTCTTCGGAATAATGAACAACTATGATTGCCTGAGTTTCAAGTTCAGAAACACACTAAGAATGTCATTTTAAGGCTCAATTTTATTCACGGCAAAAGAGTCATTCATTGTGACCTAAAGCCCAATAACATTCTTGTTGTTGTTGATGATACATAGGAGGCGGCATAGATCACTGATTTCGGGCTCGCATTGACTTTGGAACATAGCTGGACGCAGAAATAGGGATCAGAGGAACGGTATATGACACCTGAATCCGTACTTAAACAAGAGTACTGTCCAAAAGCTTGAATATACTGTTTATGAATTGATTACTCATACACCCCTTTGGGAATCATCCAATTCAGATGCAAAGTTTGATGATATGTTACATCAGATTAAGTATGAGGAATCGAATTTTGAGAATGTCAAACTGTCTAAGGAGGCAATAGATTTCGTGAGGAATTGTTTGGTTCATACATGTTGTGCTTACAACTTCTTTTTATTTAGGATTCTTTTCAAGTTAGTTTTTGTTTCCTAAATTATTTTTAATCTATTTTTTGTCTCAACATTCTATTGATTACACTTGGATACTCTACAATTTATGATTTTTGACTTTATCTTTTACATTCATTACTCCTTAGTATGCAGTGACGGTCGGGGAGATCATTGATTTGTCTTTTTATTTTGTGCTTGTAATTTATAGCAGTAGTATTCTTATAATAAATATTTATTGGTAATATATTTATATTATTAAGGATTGTTTTAAGTTCACGAGATATTAACCATGTGATTGTTATATACTATCTTAGATCTTTTTGTTAAAAACTTTTTAAACTAATAATAAGATTTTAACTTAAAATTTTAAAATACTAGGTAATATTGTAACACCCCAAAAAAAAATTTCATGACATTTGAAGTACCAAAAACCATATACATAAGCATTTCCTGTGTATTAGATGTGATTTAAGGTCACAAGAAGTCCCTAATCCAAGTTGAGTTTAAATCTCATTTTTCCCGGCTAAGTTCTAGTTTAAAATTCTTCATAGTCCAACTTCAAACGATCATATCTCTTAGAATATAAAGAGTTATGAGACCTAATACCCACCAAATTAAATATTTTTGAGTCTTCTTTCCAACTCCATCAACTACTCGTCAATCTGAGTCTGGAGTAAAAAGTTATAGGCATTTTAGCGAGATACTGTCCAAGATGCGTGATTGGCCGTGTGAGGCACATCTATGTGCCGAGCGATGGGCCGTGCGAGGCACGACTGGGTTCCGTGCGATGGGTTGTTCGATGCACACCCCTCTCCAAGCCGTAAAAGTTTCGTTTTTTCTTTAAAAATAAAGGGCAATCTCATCCTTATACCCACATATAACCTACCCAAACCCGTCTTAATCCAAAAAGTCGCCCATAACACTTAGAAAAATATTTCAAAAGCACTCATTCTCCTCTCAACTCTCAAGAAAACAAAAGCAAGGGTTCCTTTTAGAAATTCAACCTCCAAAGGCTCCAAACTCAAACTTTCCTCAAAGAAATCATCAAGTTCAGGTATGTGGGGCTTCAACAAGGATAATTCTTTCGTCCTTGTGCCCAAACTCAAGTTTTTAAATTCCATAAATGTGTACTCTTGTGTTAGGATTTAACCCCAAAGCTTTTAATTCAAATATCCATGTTCCATTTATGAGTTTTCCTACGTACTTAATAATATTCATGGACTCACATGGTTTAATTGCATTCTTATTTACATGTTTTCAACCCTTGTTTAAGATTTGACAAAATGTTTATGAAACCCCTATAAATTGGTATTGAACCTTTGGAATTTGCAAGAATTACATGTCCTTAGTATGATTTCAACATTTCAAGCATGAATTGAAAACAAGTTCTTTCCTTTGACATGATTTAGCCCAAATTTCAAGCAAGTACCTGACATGAATATGAATTTACAAGGATTTTCATGTCCTTGACATGATGTAGCATAACTTAGCATGATTTAGCATGAACAAGCATGAATTTCAAGCAAGTACATGATATAAGCCTAGTTACATAAAATTTTCATGTTTTTGCATAAATAACAAGACTTGGGGGTTTTACCACAAAAATTAGCATGAATTAAACAAGATATGAATTTCGAGACTTAGCATGAAACCTTATGAGTTAGCATGATTTGACCATTTGGTCACAGAACTGGCAAGAACAAGATAAATAAGACTAGTTTTCAGTTTACTCGGGGCTATAAGCCAAAACAGAATTATACTTTTTAGGAACTAGTCTTATTACCACTTTCATAACAAGTGAGCAATCAGTGCATGTTTTGGAAGTCGTATCGAGCAACGAGTGGACACAAATTCAGCTATCTATGTCCTAGAACTACGTGCCATAGTAGGTATTATCTTTGCTCGAATGGGCTCAGTCTAGTGATCACATCAGTTATGGCTTTATACCCCTGGCAAGGTATATTGCGGCCTTCCAACGAGGCATATACTGGACTCCATGTTGCTCACATGGTTATGTCGGTAAAGAGAATCTCCCACATAAAGACAAGATTTTAACTAAGTATACAATGGCTCATTGCACTACAATTTTCATGTTTCAGCATCATACTAGTTCTTATTATGCTTTCTAGTTTACTTCATGCTTAATGTAAGTCATTTATACTCATTAGCATGCCCAAGTCTTATGCATAATTTCTAAACTAGTATAATTGGTTCACTGCAAAGGTATTCATATTTCCTTATCATGTCAGCTCTTACTCTGTTTCAGTCATTCATGTATAATTGTGAACCATTTATACTTGTCAACATGTTTCCAACTCTATGCATGATTTATTACTTGCGCTTTACTTATGCATCGCACGTGCATTTTCCCATGCTCAGTACATTCTATCATACTGAACACATATATGTCTGTGTGGCTATATTGTTTCATAATGTAGGTATCAGTTCTAGCTCACAAAATCATGGTCAGGCAGATCACAACTTTCGGTTAGCAGGGGATGAATTCTCTTATTTCAAGGACTCAAGCCAGTTTATAGTCCTGGCATTTTATTTCCATCCATATGTATTGATTAGGGATAGCTGGGGGTCATGTCCCAGCTACCTATAGTCAGTATTAATAGAGGCTTCATAGATAGTTAGTCAGAGTTGTTGTATTTAGTTTTTGTTTTCCTTTCTTCCAGATTACAATTGTTGTAACCTTTTTAATAGTGATGTATTGAATTAGTTTATTTTATGATTAAGCTTCCGCTCAATCAGTTTAGCTATTATACATGTTTACTCAGTTGCTCAAGCATTATGCCGGTACCACGGATTAGTTTGGGATCACTTGTGGTTCTAAGCACCGTGTTACGTCCAAGGGGTAGTCTCGGGGCGTGACAAATATCTACTAAATTTTATTTATTTTTAATTTTTTTTGTAGTGAATTCTTACTTTCATAATACAAGAAAATATTAAAGTGTTTTTTTGTTTTTTGTATCAATGAAATGTCAAATAACATATACAGTGAGATAATAAAGTTAAATAAAGAAAATAATAAAGTTCTAAAATATTAATTATAACTTTTTTACATAAGTAATAGTTTCTAGTGGGCATTTTTAGATAAGTAATAGTTTCTAGTGGGCATCTCAAGAACTAAACTAGTTGATTGTAACTTTGAAATTTAAAAATTACAAACTTGAAAAGTTGGAGAAAATATTTTAAGAAAATTTGACACAGGGTATCAAGTTGGATATATACAAAGGATAAATTATGTGACAAGGAAATATTCGTATGTAATTATAATTCGCAACTAAGATTTAAATTAAATAACAAATGTATATGGATTTGATGCTTTATGTATTTTTGATATATATTTGATGTCTTATACATATGTATTGTGTGTGTATTTGATGTCATATGTATTTGTATATGTAATTATATGACGTGTTTGTATTTATATTCGGATGATAAATTCGAGAGATAAATACATTTAATCAGTAAAATAGCTACTAAAATGTAGCTATAATTGTAATTAGCCAAAGTGTACCTAGAGAAGCTAAATTTCGCTTAAATATTAGTTATTTATGAAATTTTCTCATATACAAATGACGTTAAATAGCCCAAGTTCAAAATTATGGCACAAGATAGCCTATTTAGACTACAACTTTTGTGTTGAATCACCCGTAAAAAGTCCCATTAAAATCCCTTAATAGGACTAAGTTAAAAGTGGCATTAACTAATGCATGCAGTAGATATATTGAGAGAGACTACCATGGAAGAATATAGGATTAAAAAATATCTGAGTCTTTTTCAATCAACAGGATGATTTCTCTAATACTCCTCTCTTTGTTCCTAAAAACTCTTACTTTCTTTTTCAGGGCTCAAATTTTCATTCAGGAGGTTCAAAATATAAAAAAGTAAATATAATAGAAAGTCAAGGTGATGCAACACCTATTATATAAACTTAAAAAATAATTTTAATCTTATATATATCGTGTTATCTTTCGACAAACAAAGATTGGATGAAACCCTTAGGGGTATATTCACTCCACCCATGCTCCTGTCTTGCCAAAAATAGTATATATAGCAGCTAGAGCAAGGGACTATAAAATGCCTTTTCTTTCCCACCCTTCGTCGGCCCTTTCCGCCTCTCGCATTTCTATTTTTCATCTATCATTAGAAGCGGGGAGGATGGCGTACCTCACTAAGCTATCGATCAGGAAGTTGTCGCCCGGTTCAACCAGAAAACTTGTGACAATCTATATTTCGGGGTGTACCATGGATTTTTCATGATATGGAGTGTTAACTAATCTACTAAAATATTCTGTTTCTACCCGAGATCCCAGCATCACAATTTTATTTTTGTCTAAATTATGAAGTAACTAGGCTTCTAAATGGTATTTTCATTAGTTACGTCATCTTGCATACCTTAGCATTAGCACCCTGCTCCTTATAGGATAAACATTTATTAATATATTTTTTACTTTAAAGTTAAAATGAAAAAAAAAGGGTAAATAATAACTCTATCAGCGATATTAATAAATGATGATAAATGAACATATAATTCTGTATTTTTTATTATTAGTGATAATAAATGACATAGTATACATACAATTTTTTTTAAAACAAAATTTTTGGTAGTCATCAACCATTTTATTAAGGGAAAAGGCTCAAATATGCCATCGAACTATTGGAAATGGCTCATTTATGCCATCCGTTAAAAGTTTGGCTCATTTATGCCATCGCCGTTATAAAAAAGCTCATTCATGCCATTTTTTTTAAAGGTGATTTTTTAAAAACAGCTTTGCCACGTGGCGTCTTACTAGAGGTCCACGCCATTGATCAAATATGCCATCGAACTTTGAGAAAAGGCTCATTTATGCCATCCCTTAAAAGTTTGGCTCATTCATGCCAATTTTTTTTAACAGTCCGATTTGGTGATTTTTTGCAAAACCAGTTTGTACACGTGGCCAACAATGATCCGTCCACATCATTAATTAAATCAGCCAAATAAAAAATCTAAAAAATTGAACTTTCTTCTAAAAGGTGAAATTAAAATTTTATTTTCCATGACTCACAAATTTCTAGTACATCTGATTCTTCAAGTTTTGATTTTAATTTGATTTTGCTGAAATATTCTTCTTTTCTTCTCTGTAATTTCACCGATTATAGAATTTTTCTGATTTTTACTTCAAGTACAATTTTTTAAGAATTTGAAAATTTGTGTTTAGGTAACTAATTGATTCGTTGTTTGAAATAGTTGATGTCTGTTTCGGGCTTGAATTGGCCTTGAGATTTGCAGAATTATGTTCGGCGATTCCGAAGAAATTGAAAATGTATGAACTCTTTACAGTGCCTATAAAGGAGTTACAAAATGCATAGAAATATTTTGACCGGAGAAGTCGATATTTTCTTATTAGGAATTTTAAAATTTCTTTGGCTGATTTAATTAATGATGTGGAAGAATTATTGTTGGCAACGTGTACAAAATGGTTTTGCAAAAAACCCCCAAATTGGACTGTTAAAAAAAAGGCATGAATTAGCCAAACTTTTAACGGATGACATAGATGAGCCTTTTCTCAAAGTTCGATGGCATATTTGAGTTTTTTCCCTTTAATTAATGATGTGAACGAATTATTGTTGGTCACGTATACAAAATGGTTTTGCAAAAAACCACCAAACCGGACTGTTAAAAAAAAAGGGCATGAATGAGCCAAACTTTTAACGGATGGCATAAATGAGCCTTTTCTCAAAGTTCGATGGCATATTTGATCAATAACGTGGACCTCTAGTAAGACGCCACGTGACAAAGCTGTTTTTAAAAAATCACCGTTAAAAAAAATGGCATGAATGAACTTTTTTATAACGGCGATGGCATAAATGAGCCAAACTTTTAACGGATGGCATAAATGAACCATTTTCAATAGTTCGATGGCATATTTGAGCCTTTTTCCTTTTATTAATCATCAAGAGTCAAGCATAAAGGTTTAAAAAAAAAAAAAGAGTCGAGCATCAGCAAACATAGAAAATAAATGGACCGTTCCAATAAAACTAAAAGTTCTATCTAAAAATTTAACCAAAAAATATTATAATATATATTTAAAATAATTTCTCTCTATTAAATCTCTAATCTCTATCTCTATCTCTATCTCTAATCTCTATTCTATAATCTATATCTATATCTATATCTATAATCTATATCTATAATATATTAAAAGTGTGAAGACCCTTAGAAAAGTGATTTGAATTTTTTACCCTTCATTAAAATATACTCCTTTAGACAAAATCGTCTTTTTACTATTTTTGAAAAAATAAAAAACTATTGTTATTAAAGGAGTCCTAACAATACTACCCCCCTTATTTTTGGCAAACAAATACTACGAAGAAGTATTATTTTGATACAAGAACAAAGTCCTAAATCTAATTAATAAAAAACTTGAAAGTGCGGGGAAAAAAACAAAACCTAGAAGGAGTGGAAAAAGGTGAGCATTTTAAGCTTAAAAGTATATATACGTATGTTTTTTTTTTAAAAAAAAAAACCTACAAAGGCTATTTTACCATAAATATTGATAAGAAATCAATTAAAATTCCTATTTAATTTAAGTAAGAAATCATAATATTTAACACCTTTGAATCAATTAGAATTTTACTTTGTATAAAACAAGAATTTTTACAATTCTATTTAAGTAATATTTTGATAAAAAATGCGGTCTCCTTCTACTTCTACTATATTTTCTTATTTTGTTTTGAGGATTTTTTTTCGGTAAAGGTCCGGTTTAATTGTATTATTTTGATATCTCTATTTTCTGCTTTGAAGATTTTTTTGTGTAAATGTTAGGTTTAATTATATTGTTTTGATATCTCTATTATCGTATTGCTTTGTTGTAGTTTATAGGTGGTAGATAAATGTTGGTCAGCTTTGAGAAATTGTTTTAGGTAAAGGTTAGGTTTAATTGTATTGTTTTGATATCTCTGCTTTGAGAATATTTTTTTTGTGTGTGTAAAGGTTAGGTTTAATTGTATTATTTTGATATCTCTATTATTGTATTGTTTTATTGTAATTTACAGGTAGTAGATAAATATCGGTCGGCTTTGAGGAATTTTTTTAGGTAAAGAGATTAGATTTAATTGTATTGTTTTGATATCTATGCTTTGAGAATTTTTTTTGTATAAACATTAGGTTTAATTGTATTGTTTTGATATCTCTATTATCGTATTATTTTTTTATTTTTTTTGTAGTTTACAAGTAGTAGATAAATGTCGGTCTGCTTTAAGGAAATTTTTGTGTAAAGGTTAGATTTAATTGTATTGTTTTGATATCTATATCATCGTATTATTTTGTTATAGTTTACATGTGGTAGATGAATGTCGGTCGGTTTTGAGAAATTTTCTTAGGTAAAGATTAGGTTTAATTAAATAAATTCTCCATCTTTACATGTTTAAAAGAAGTTGAATTTAATTATTGTATTCATCTTTATTATTTAAACAAACATCTTATTTAATGTAATTTTTGAACTCATTAAAGTGAGGTACACGCGCTAGGCGCGTACAACTAAACTAGTATATTAAAAGTGTGAAGGTCCTTATAAATGTTGTTTGAACTTTTTGTCCTTCGTTAAAAGTCTCCGTTTTAGACAAAATTGTCTTTTCACTTTTTTCTCTCAAATAATTATCATTTAATTATTGACTTTAAAATTAATTAAAATCCTTATATGATTTACGTAAGAAATCATAATATTTAAAACTTCTAAATCAATTTTATCTTATATATAAAAAAAAGAATTTGCACACCTCTATTTAAGTAATATTTTGATCAAATTTTCAATTATTGAATCCTACGACACCCAAATTCAAATTATTAAGTTATTATATAATAAACTCTAATAATATGTACTACGGGCTACGGCCATTGCATTTTATGAAGAGTCAATAATTTTTATCTTTAATAATCTATATTTAGTCCTCAATTCTTGTACAACTATTGGTCTTCATAGGTTTTTTTTTTTAAAAAAAAATAAAAATTCAAAGACGGGCAATTGGTCCTGATAGTTATTCTACAAATAATTACAATCCCGTGATAGCAACTTGACCCTTCGTTTTCCATATTTTTTTAAAAAATTATTTTTGACCTCTTTTCAAAAATTTTGAAAAACTTGAAGAAATAGAATTTAGGAGCTTTTCAACTTTTCCAAAAACTTGGATAAATATTTAAAGTTTTGATTTTTTAATTTTAACGGAAAATATCAACTAACCACAACTATAGTATATATACTTTAAGGAATTTTTGTCCAAAAAATTTTCATCTTATTTTTATTACAAATGCATGTGCTAATCCTTTTATTTCGTGCAAAATTATAATTGTTGTATATATTACCAAAATAGCATGCTTTTACATGCAGAATCTATAAACTATTTTTCTTTTATTTATAATATTTTAGGTAAGAAGTCATAATATTTAACACTTTTTAATCAATTAGAATTTTACATTATACTATACCAAAACGAATTCCTAGAATTCTATTTAAGCAACATAAGCTTCTTCTATCTCTAGGTTTTCTTCTTAATTTGATGATTTTGATTTAAGTCGTCTTCGTACAATAATTATTATCATCCAGAATGTCTTTCTTTATTTCTTTTAATTGATAGCTTTCAAGATTTAATATGTATTATACATAATCAATAATTGATGATAAATTCTCCTCTTTTAATAATTTCTTGTGTTTTCTCTTTCAGTTGAAAATTTCTGATCGAAAAATATGACAAAGTAAGCATATTGCCTCCGAATAACGAAGCCAAAAAATCAAAGGTATATGTTAAATTTGTAGAATTCATTAAAATCTATTTTTCCTATACGTGAATATTTATTTAGCTTTAAGAATCTTTAAGATTAGGGTTTCTTCAACCAATTAATTAATATTATTTAAATTAATTGTCTCTCTTTGTTAAAACTTAGATCAATATTCTTCCACAACTAAAGTAGAAAGGTGAAAAATTAGGTTTAGACCAATAATCTTTCAAAAACTACAGTAGTGGGAAGAAAAAATAGGTTTAGGTTTCGATTTTTTTTAACCAATCTAAATCTTGATAGTATCTATGATTAAAGAGATAAATTTAATTGTGATTTGAGGTAAGTTTTCTAAACTTTCTCCGTTCTTGAAGTTTAAAATAATAAATCATCGTGTATTCATGACAGCCAGTTGCTAATTGCAAAGTTAATAATTTAAAATTGACTTATTTACTATGTTGTACAAATTATGAATTAGGATTGTCGTGATAATTTTTGTGTTCTTTATTCTTGTAGTTTAATCACACAAGACAAATTTTACCTCTTTATTTCCTTTCATACCAAACTATTTGCTATTCTTAAAACTTCAATCATATTTAAAAAACGTAATTATTAAATTATATCTTTTATATTTTTAACATAAAGTATTTCTACAAATAATATCTACCATTAGTGTTAGAAATAGTAATCATTGTTAGAAAAAGATACACTTACTTATGATAAGAATTTGGTAATCATTTGTTCAAGAAAACAGAGCAAAACTAGAAATACAATAGAAAATATAAATACATTTTTATTGACCATAGATTTCAAGAGAAGTCAACAAGGACATTAAGAAAAACTAGCTAAGAAACTAAAAATAGATTATGGTATCTATTTGTATTGTCAAGTGTGTCAAGTGAAATTGTAAGTATGGCTGAATTATGATTTTGTTTACATTTTGACACTTCTGAATCAATACAAGGAACTTTCCCAAAATCAGAAGGCATCAATCTAAACATATGTACTTTGAAAGTTTTTTAATTTTTGTTTTTTTTAGGTAGATAAAAGCTTCAACGGGTACAAATGTGTATCAATATAAAATCATAGTGCTAGAACTTTTAGCCGGAGAAAAATTTGTTATGATTGAAGCTCTGTAAAATTCTTTACTTGGATGAAGTCAAACTCCACTCTGTCAAGTAATAAAGGACAATCTCATATGTGATCCATGCTAATTTTACAATACATTTGGTAAAATTTGAAGTTATAATGCTCAAAGATTTGATAATTTGTTTTTTTAAAATTTTGATTGTATTCTTTTCCTCTCTCTATATGCACATATTTATGTTACAGTGATAGGTTTTTCTTAATTACAAAGTTTGGGTCTGAATATTGAACGCTTACATGTTTTCTCCTTAGCAATATTATAAGCATATTATGCTCTATATGTCATGCAGACATGTATTATCTCTTCATAGTTATTATACATATTAGAGAAAAGACATAAAAATCCCTTGAACTTGTCCGCTAAACTTACTTTAGTCCTTTAACTTTACGGTCAATTATTTAATCCCCTCAACTTATTTGAAGTGAATAAATATCACCTTAAAAATATTATACCACTCTCACAATGGAGAGTGCATTACACAAACGTCATATCATCACCATGTCAGAGCCACGTCAAAAAATTATTTTAAATAATAGTTGACACCACAGATTTATATATTACATCATAAAAGGAAAAAAGAAAAAATACCCTATACCCCCACCCCTTTCTTCTTCAACACCCACCACCCCTTTTCTCTTTTTTCATCTACAAAACCTTCACTTTCTTTCTCCTTCTTCACCCCCCCCCCCCCCCGCAAACTCTCTCCTTATATGAAAAACTCAAGAATCTGGAAAAGTAAACACAATTTAAACTTAAAAAATTTGAAGAAGGAAAAAGCCAATAGAGAGATTTATAGATTAGATGCAACCACAAACAAAGTAAACAAAAAATGAGGTCATATTTGAAGAAATTTCTTGAGCATTTTCAGAGCAAAAAATGGATATTAGAATATTAAGCTTTGAAAATTGTAAAATTGAGAAAATTGTTCTACTTTTATGAAATTGAATTGGCATACTATTGGTCAATTAACACATTTTTTTTCTTGAAGAAATTGATGAAGTTGCAGAGGTGGGAGCTTAAGATCGAAATTCCATTGTTGAGAAAAGTAGATCAAAAATCAAGCAAGATGGTGACAATCAACTGAATAAAAGAGGAACAAAAAATGAAAAAATGGAGAAAGAACATTTACCATACGAAAAGATGGTGACAATCAGCAGAACAAAAACTTCATTAGTGTTTAAAAAAGAAAAAAGGAAGTTGCAGAGGTGGGTGTTGGGATCAGAAGATGAAGAAAAGGGTTTGGAAAGAAGGGCGGGGGGGGGGGGGCGAAGAAAGGGGGGTATTTCTTTTTAATTTTTATTATATATATTAGTGGGACCACTTTTATTTTTTGTTAAAATACGAGCTTTTATTTTTATTTTTTTAATGCTACGTCAGCATTAAGGGTGATATTTATTTACTTCAAATAAGTTAAAGGGGTAAATAATTACCCGTAAAGTTAAAGGGTTAAAGTAAGTTTAACGGACAAGTTTGGGGGAGGTGGGGGGCGTTATGTCTTTTCTCTACATATTAAATAGCATCTGAAAAGATACTACGCAAATAATACTTCAAATACCTTTAGTTATGTGTATAATACAAATATACAATAAAAAATTATCATTTATTCTTAATAGACAATTGCTAATTGAATTTTTTTTTTGTGAAATATTAATAGTATCAATGATTAAAGAAACAAATTTATTTGTGGTTTGAGGTAAGTTTTCTAAAATTTTGGTATGATTTTTATGTTTACAAAAATAAAGGTGCAATAATGAAATTCAAGAAAAGTTATAGCGAAACGAGTCATTTATTATTATGAAGGTTTTAAGTGGAAGTGTAATAATAAATGTAGTTGAGGAAGTTTTTATAATTAGCTAAACCTGTAATTAAAATTGTACATTCACTCCTGCCAAATGATGTTTATCATATTTATTTTATTGAGTTGTGCTTTTCTTCCCTAATCCATGTAGATTCATAATTTTGTAAGTTCATTGAGGGTCTATCGAAAACAGTCTCTCTGTCATAAAACGGTAGTGATAAGGTATATATTTTATCATCCATGGACTACACATATGGGATTATATTGAAAATTATCTTGAGATTGAAGGCATAACTATTGAATCATAATTTTTATAAGTTTGTCAAATATATATATATATTTTTTTTTAGTGACATCAAATGTTGAAAGATTGCAGCATTACCAATCTTTGAGCCGAGGGTCTATCGAAAACGATCTCTCTACCCTACAAAGGTAGAGATAAGGTATGTATTCTATTCTCCACAGACTCCACATATGAGATTATATTGAAAATTATCTTGAAATTAAAGACATAACTATTGAATCATAATTTTTGTAAGCTAGCCGAGGGTCTATCGAAAATAGTCTTTTTATCCTACAAAGGCAGTGATAAGGTTTGTATTCTATCCCCCACAGACTCCACATATAAGATTATATTGAAAATTATCTTGAGATTGAAGACATAACTATTGAATCATAATTTTTATAAGTTAGCAGAGGGTCTTTCGAAAACAGTCTTTCTACCCAACAAAGGTAGTGATAAGGTATGTATTCTATCCTCCATATATAAAATTATTTTAAAAATTATCTTGAGATTAAAATCATAACTATTGAATCATAATTTTTGTAAGTTTGTCACATGTTTTGTTTTTCTTCAGTTATTTTTCAATAGTAATTGTAGTACCATGTTCAATATCTATATCAACAACAAAAGTTTTGTTTATGATAGAGCACTCAAAGCTACAAAAGGTACCTATACTAACAATTTCGTCTATGAAAAAATATTATGTGAGATGATTTGATCATGATAGAGCAATCAAAGTGACAAAAAGTACATAAATCAAGAATTTGTCTATAAAGAGATATGTTATAACATTTATTTTTATCATTTAAATGAACCTTGCATTTAAATTTAACCTTGCATTTATTTTAATGTCAATTTTTATTAATTTCATATAATTTGTTGTCTTTGTACAATATTTATTCATATCTTTTAAATAGATATAACATTTATATTAGCATTAATTTGTATTTTTTAATAATTTGATTTTTTTAATATATTTTATTAATTGACGCGAGACACACGTGCGACGCATGTACCCTAAACTAGTAATCTTAATAATAAAGGTCTATTAATATATATTCTTTTTCGTAATTTGTCTTTCAAAATCACTTTTTAAAAAATATTAATCAAACACAATCTGTTTATCAAAAATATTTTTTAAATAAATTAGTTAAACATAAATTATATTTTTAAAAAATAATTTATAAAAATAATTCTCAAATAAATAATTTTCTAACAGTAATTCCAAATGAGCCCTAACTTATGAAAGGGTGTCTTGGAATAAGATAACACTATTACAATAAATTTTTGTTGTTCGATTCTTCTCCGAACCCATAACCCAATTATTTCCTTAGTTCCGTCGAAGTATCCGACAGTTACAACTGTTCTACTCAGCCTTCCCACCTTCCACAGCCCATGTAACACAACAATCCAATCCCCACTACAACAATGCTCATTCGTCGCATGGGGTTTTCCTCACCTTTCTTCTCTCTTTTCACGAAAACCCCTTATCCCTTTCACCTTGCCCTTACACAAATCCAATTATTCAAACCAATTCACACCAAAAAATTCCCACTTACAAATCAAGGTCGGTGTATTAAAGCTCTCGCTATGCGTGGGGTTCAGGGAAGGGCCGGACCACAACAAGGGTCGATGAACCAAAAAACCCATCTTTGTACTTCTACTGCTTTGCTTCAAGAACCCACTAAAAAGACCACAATGTCAAACAGGTCCGCCAAGAAAGCCCGTCGTGATGCCCCTGAAAGTGTGCTACGTCATCAGCTGGACCAGTGTTCTAAACACGGGGATTTAGAAGAAGCACTTCGATTGTATGAAGAAGCTAAGTTGAACAATGTTTTGCTTAATGTTCATCATTATAATGTGTTGCTTTATCTTTGTTCTGGTTCGGGTTCTGGTTTGGATTCTGGTTCGGGTACTGAGGGTTTAGGGATTGAAAAAGGATTTCAGATTTTTAAACAGATGGGGGTAAATGGGGTTGCTCCTAATGAGGCGACGTTTACGAGTGTTGCAAGATTGGCAGTTGCTAAGCAAGACCCAGAAATGGCTTTTGATTTAGTGAAGAAAATAAAGAGTTTTGGTGTTCCTCCTAAGTTAAGGTCATATGGGCCGGCATTGTTTGGGTTTTGTGAAAAGGGAATGGCTGATAAGGCGTATGAAGTTGATGTACATATGGGGGAATCAGGGGTTGTAGCTGAGGAAGCTGAGCTTTCTGCGTTGTTAAAAGTTAGTTCTTTGGCGAAAAGGGATGAGAAAGTGTATGAAATGATGCATAGGTTGAGGGCGAGTGTAAGGCAGGTGTGTGAAGAAACTGCTGGTGTAATAGAGGATTGGTTTAAGTCTGAGTTTTCTGAAGAGGTTGGGGTGCAGAATTGGGATGTCGGGAAAGTGAAGGAAGGTGTTGTGAAAGGAGGGGGTGGTTGGCATGGACAAGGGTGGTTGGGAAAGGGGAAATGGAATGTGGTGAGAGCGGAGATGGATAGCTCCGGAGTTTGTCGTTCATGTGGGGAAAAGCTTGTGTGCATTGACATTGATCCTAAGGAGACAGAGAACTTTGCTAATTCCTTGGCTAAATTGGCTTGCGAAAGAGAAGTTAAGGCTAATTTCGTGCAATTTGAGGTCTGATGATTTTCTTATGGTGCATTTTGTAACTTGTTAGTTACATATAGTTTTATCCTTTGTGCACCGGCCTGCCCCCCTTTTTTTTTTTTTTTTACGTATAGTTTTACCCTTCTTCTTGGGTTAAATGGTAGAATTGTATGCTTTTCTCCGGTTGGTATTAAAGTTGTTGCGTCCAGTCGACTAAAGTGCTGATTAGTTATTTGAATACTTGCCAGGATACATGGTTAGTTGTATTAGTGTTTTTAGAAGTCTTTTTTGTTTTGATGAAGTTATTGGCTTCACTAATGGCATTAAGAAGATGCAAAACAATTACAAAATATAGAAACAATGCTGATGATGTCTGCTTTGATGAACTCCCAGGAGTTTTGATAGAAAGCCATTGTGTATCCATCAGGGACAGGTGCCTTGTCTGATGCACATGACTGTATAGCTGCTAACACTTTTAGAAGTTTCAAATAAGTCTGACACTTGATTGCATTAAGTATCTTCGCCTCATGATGACTTTGCCATTAAGTTAGATTTGTTCCCCTGCTGCTGCCATCTCAAAAAGCCAAGCATTCAAGATTTTCCTCTGTTAAATCAACCCCACCCAATAAAGATAAAAGAAATAATAAGGTACTCTGACTAGATCTATCATTGTAGATTATAGGTTGGAATTCCTTTTTAGGATTTTTGATGAAGGCCTCTACATTTGTTGCTTTTTGATGAAGTAATAAGATTTTATTGCAGGTTTGAGCAAAAAACCCTGTATACAAGTAGTACACCAAAAGAAGTAGAAAATCTCAAAAGGAAATGAAGCACAATTAGCATTTAACATTCTTATGTGTAATGATTCTTAAGTAAACATGAATCTTCTGAAAGATCATGAGCACAAATATATTCATTTAAAGTAGGTAAAATGCTTCTGTGGATTTCCAATGTTTGTGTTTCCATGCTTCAGGCATTTAGTGCTCAAAAGAATATTGAACTGATTTAGAAGTTGCACTCACTCAGGACTGGCTTCAAAGGCATGGTCCATTTGATGCTGTGGTGGATGGTGCAAATGTCGGCCTTATCAGTCAACGGAATTTTAATTTCTCTCAGGTAGAACTGTATTTTTTCTCTGTTTCTTTTCTTCCGTCTTTTTGGGGATATGGCTGGGAGGGTAGACTGAGGGATGCAGTTTGATATGTGTATAGAAACTAATCATATGTACATTTCAGCGGTAGAGGAGGGGACTCTTGGACTCACTTACCATCCCTCTTATCGTGTTATATTTAGTATTACTAAGAAACATTTTACTTACTTTGTGTCCCTCTTCTCGTGTTATTTAGTATGAACAAGAAATAGAGTGAAACAGAATTACTGCCCTTTTTCTGTTTAACTTCATAGAAATTGATGGTACGGATGTGGAAAAGGTTGCAAAATCTTCCAGTTTTAATTTATCAAAATGACCCGTATGAGTTATGGCCAGTTCCTTCCCACCCACTGTTATAGCCAAACCAAATATAGTATGGATACTTTTCCTCTTAACTCATGATGGGGAACATTGCCAACTTCTCAAGATAATGTTTTAGATTGATAGTGTATATGAAAGAGTTCATAAACATTTTTTGCTATTGCAGCTCAGATCTGTTGTCAATAAACTACAGCAGATGAGTAAATCGAAGAAACTTCCATTGGTTATTTTGCACAAAAGCCGTACAACTGGTGGTCCTGCTCAACATCCTAATAACAAGAAGTTGTTAGAAAGCTGGAAGAAAGCGGGTGCACTCTATGCCACTCCACATGGTTCAAATGATGATTGGTAATACTCTTTACTTTGAGCTCTTATGTAAATAATAATTGATGGCTACTAGGTAGGTGAATTTATTTGTTTCCAGGAGGGCACAACTCAAATATAATTAAATTACATGGGAGAAAAATCTGTTTAAACAGATTCCATCAACATAATAGTGATGTTCCTCAACAAATTACTGAATATACCAAAGAAAACCCTTCTCTATAATTGGATCTGGTGGTAAATCCATATTTCTTTACTTGACTAGCCTGGGTTTCTTGTAGTTACTGCTAGTGTACCCCAGCTGTTTGAGTCCACATTTCTGATGATGTTTCTTGCCAGACTGTAACTGTTAGCCTGTTCTTTTTCTGCATCCTTCCGTTCTATTTTCTTCTTTTTTGGGACCAAAGTTGCTCCTGCACACTTTTATTCTTCTTCTCGCTTTAACTGTTTGGTTGTCATCAACATTTTTCCCTCCATGCAAGAGCAAACTTTTCTTCTCCAAAACGCACTCAACTTTTTTTTTCTGATCAACATAACTTCACCTCATCATGGCATGAAGATCTGACATTGAACCTGAAACAATTGCTTCATCTTTCCCTACTTTGCACGAAACTCTCACTTGGCGCCAGATGCAAATTCTAGGTTGTGCCAGACGCTCTTAATATAATCAATGTAGCTCTTGGGCATTGGTTTTTGTCTCGGAGTGCTTTTAAATTATGACTTTTAATTCTGAAGATAGAGGCTACTTCACATGATAAAAGGGTTTAGGCTACTTCACATGATAAAAGGGTTTACTATAGTTGTGGGTAACCTTGTAACAAGATAAAGGAGCTCTCTTTTCTGCAGTTTTAAGTTACAATGCAAATGTCTGAGGCATAAGCTTATTCTCCAGGTACTGGTTATATGCTGCTGTCAGTTCCAAAGGTTTGCTTTTGACAAATGATGAGATGAGAGACCATTTGTTCCAACTATTGGGCACTAGCTTTTTTCCCAGATGGAAGGAAAAACATCAGGTCTAATCTCTCTCTCCCTCTCGTCAAATTCTGGCACATCTGTAACATGTTAAACAATGAAAAGTTGAAATCTTTATTACTGTGCTATAGAGTCCTCAGTTACAGTTCTACCAAAGATGGAAGTAATAAAAGGTATACTCGTTTTAGTGTATAGTAGCTTAATGTCTGCTATAAGTAGGTTTTGCCCCCTCCAAAAAATAAAAAAGACGGTTGTGCCGAGGAATAGTTGAGGCTCTGTTACACTGTTCCTATTAATGCCCATCATTATTTCAAATTACCAAAATTCTTCATTATAGCTGGTTGTCAAAGAATGCAAAGATAGTTGCAGGGTTGTGGGAATTGAGGCTCTCCTAAAGAACTCATCTGATGGGGCTGGGATAGTTTGTTATTGGGTTCAATGTGATGCTTTCAAATTAGGCAACCAGCAGTTAGAATCCTAAACACTACTATTTCCATATTGCAGATCCGGATGATAGCTTCAAGAGAGGACGGACTTAAGCTTCATATGCCTCCACCTTATTCAATTGTTATTCAGGTGAGCTATCTCATGATTTATCCATGTAGGTTAAGCTCACATTTGCTGTTTTTCTGATGTACAACTCTACTTTGTGCATGTGAAATTGAAATATAGGAATCAGAGCAGGGTTGTTGGCATGTGCCAACTCTCACTGGAGATGACCTTGAGACACCAAGACAGTGGGTATGTGCTACCAGGAGAAAAGCACTGCACTCTCTCTTTTGAGGAACTGAGGAATCAAATCGACATATAAATGCGGTTTCTGGGACAATATCAATGAAGCGCATATGAGTGCTTTCTTCCTTTGAAGAGGCTTATAATTTGAACTTCTCAAAGATTGTTGTAGATGGAGATCAGGAAGGTCGCTAAATGCAAAAGTTCTGGATACAGTCACGTCTATATAACAGCCTAGACTCATTATCTTGTATACTAGTTTTTGCTTCTATATTCTTGAGTATTTGGTCAATTTTTTTTGTAACAATTTTGCCTGTTACAAGTGTTAAAAGAAGAAGTTCTACCACAATAGAATAGTGGCGCTTTTAAACTCATAGTGGATATTTATGCATTTTTAATACTTAATTGGCTGGTCCCTGAGTACAAGAAGAAAAACAGCTTATGAAGTTCAAATTATTTCCCTTTGAAGTTAAATATTTATTTGATCAGTCGAACAATCTGGCTAGAGTTTGACATCAGTATCATCTCCTCATATAATTTCTGTGTATAGTTATTTATTGCAGGAGTCAAATTCTTCAAAGAACACCAGGAATATGGTTTCAATTGATTTAATGACAATGAGATTGGAGGCTATGCATACACACCTCTGATTCCAAGAACTTGGACAACTGTTGGGATATTTTTCCCATCTTGCAAGCCGAGCTACAGTTGACATTGAGGATCTCATAGTTATTAAATTCATAGAGACTACATACTACCCCTCTTTGGTGCTCCGAGTTCCAGTATCTTAATACGCTGGACAAACTCATCTAATTTTGTGTACATCCAATTTTCTGGTTAAACTTTTGTATAACTTTAGCTAGGTGATTTCCTGGCAAAAGCACAATCTGGAGATTGACAGGCAGAGGCAGATCAGATGTGGAGGTCGAACTTGCTTGAGGAGCAAATGCCAACTGCCCCTCGCTTTCTTGAAGCAGTATGTTTTCTGTTAATATATACCAATTCTAATAGATTTCATATCAATATGCAATGTTGGAGCTAAAAGGAATCCGAACCACCAATACTGTGCTCGCCCTTGTCGACATATATCCTTGTTTTGTGCATGTAGTCCTTATTGTTCTCTAGAACTAATCTCTTTTTTCCTCTTCAATATGGATGGCTAACAATGATAAGGGGAAGTATTGGAAACAATGCATATTTCTCTTGGCTAGCAATAGCCAGAGGATTTCAAAAGGGAGGGGAAATGGGATCTTCACCAGATGCATTAGAATATGATATGAAACTAGGACAATTTCTAACAAATATGTATCCGATGTCTGTAGGTTAAATGAAGATGAAAACAGAATATGTAACTTCTATATACAACAGACATACAAATCCAATGCTATACTTGAACCTTACTAGCTGTGTGAAAAATTAGATGCAAATCACAAAGAACTACTTTACATATGTCCTCTAACAAAACCATAAGAGCCAATATGGTACAACAACCTTCACATCTAGAACGAACCAATATCTTCAAAGCCAAAACTCAGTGATGTAACAGTTGTCTGCTTCAAAAGCAAATAATAGATCATGAAGACGATAATTCACAAGAAAGAATCTGCAAGAACATGAAAGGATCTTTTCTGAGTGGAGGACATCCATCTACTACATTTAGCCAACTGTAGATAATCTGGTATGCATATGATATGTTATTATTGAAAGTAATTCACATACTCCCTCTTCAAATAAAACAAAAGCAATAGAGGCAGGTTCTCATGTAGCGGCAGTAATTTTTTTTTTAAGCACATGATATTTCTTAACTTATGACATCTTCATCAGCCAAAACTAGGATCATCAGGATATGCAAGCCTTTAGCTTTGACTAGTTAGGTCTGAATCTCACTAATCAAAAACTAATTTCAAGGGATTAACATACGAACAAATGATGAAGATTTCATATAACCTGCAATATGAAATGTGATTTTCCCGAGTTACATCCAAGTGCTAGGTAGATTTGTAGTGTATGTTATGACATGGGTACCTAACATAACAATAGCAATAATCCACTTTCAGTAAGTCAGGATTCAAAAAAAAAGAAAATGGAGAAAAATAATAAGTCTGGATTCTAAACAAAAAATTTCAGGGTTCTTGGGATTATGTTACATTTTCTAAAAAGCCACTTTTGATCAAGGGTTCTTGTTGAGATGTTTACATTGCATATGCTTGAGGGTGACTATGAAAGGAACCGTTCAGGGTAGCTATAACTGAATAATCCTGGTTATGATAATGTCGCAGTTGATCTAATCAGTGACTCTGTGTCTTTCGAAAAGCCAACTAACTATTAAGCAGCATGTTCGGGAGAGCCCTTTTTATGCTTTGTATCACAGTCTGGTTTCTTCCCTTGAGGACTCTATTCTCCACGTTGAGTCCTATTTAGCTTCTGCTTCTTATAAGAAAGACCAAAAAGTAGACTTTTTGATCTTCATGCCATAATCAATGAAGACCCAAAATAGACTTTCTGATCTTCAATGTCAGATCTTCACGTCATGATCAATGTGTTTAGCACTCTACTTTTCAGGTTATTATATCATGCTTGATATGAGTTACACTTTGTTATAAGTCAGTTTAACCTGATTGTGCTCAGAACATAAACTCGATCAAAATTATCCATCTTTTACAAGTACATTGTGGCTGTTTTCTTACTGAAACGTGTAGGATGTATGCACACTAAGTTAGACATGCTTATTATTTCCATCAAGGAAACTTCAACATCTTCTAGGCTGGAGAATTTTTTAAACAAGATAATACTTTACTGATCTGAACTTCTTAAAGGAGCTTTAAGGCATCCTGAGATCTTTTACCAGGTTATAAGTCACTTCCTTGCTTTTGGTCGTCTCTTGTGCAATGGCATAGTCCAGACAAGGCAATATATCATCTAAAGATGTATGAGCAATGGGGTTTTGGATCCATTGCTACACAAGTGTCTGCAGTCCCGCTGAAACGCCAGATAATTAAGAACAATTAGAGATGTTTCACACACTGAATATGATAAAATGATAGATCAAAAGTAAGAATATTAGAGGTAACTTGCAAGTAAGATTATGAATTATGAATGTTATATTTGGTGTGATCCTCCAAATTTACTTTGAGAAACAAGTTGTGCAGGACCTTTTTTTCTATATTTGGTGTAGTTGCAGATATGTAACTTCTTTTCTATCCAATATTATGTTAGAGTTCTAACTCTCTTTCATCCTGCTTTAGGAGAAGCTGCATCCTTAAGAGTTGCCTAATTCGAGAAGACATCAGCCTAATGAAACAGCAGCAACAATACACCCAATGTACTCCCACAAGCAACAACTGTGAAATACTTGCGAGAGGTTGTCTCTGATAGACCCTTGGCTCAAGTAAAGCATATCTGCAGCTACTGGAATTTTTCTTCCTTTTTTTTTTTTTTGAATGCAAGAATCTAACTTGCTTATTGCCACCAGTTAAATTTCTTGGCAAGTAGTGTAATTGAGTAAAACTGAACGTGTCATGTATTTACTTCACAAATCATACTCTGAAAAAGTAGCGAAGTGTAGCTTATTTGATAACATAACAACAAAATTTTTTAAAGTTTCCAGCTACAAACAAATACCACAACCACATATTAGTGTAATTCCACAAGTGGAATCTGTGGAGCGTAGGATATATGTGGACCTTACCTTACCTCTATGGAGTAACGAGGTTGTTTTCATTGAAGTAACATGTTGTATTGTACAAACAAATATCCAAAAGTATTAGAAGAATAAATATACTCACTCCAATCCAAATTACTTGTCCTCCTTGCTCAAAATAGACATTCAAAATATTTGTTATTTTAGAAAATCAAGACATAATAAATTATTATTTTCACTTTCACACTTAATAAATATAAGAGAGTAGTATTAAATTGAGATTCAAAGAATATTATGATAATTTAGTTAAATTATGTTATTATTTAATATTTTCTTAATAGACTGCCAAAAAAAAAAAAACATGAATGAAAAATGCATGGAGGGAGACATGGCAAAAGCCAGACCTCATCCCCAAACGGATAAAATGACCCCATAATATCCACTCCAACAAGGCTCTGGCGTTTCTCCACACACACACAACACAAACAGAAAACAGAAAACAGAAATGGCGCTAAAGGCAGTGTTCTCCATATTCACAAATTCAACAAATCCAGTAGCATTAACATCTGCAAAACCCCATCATCAAATTCAGAACATAGGCCTATCAAGAAGAGATTTCATCAATGTTGGACTTTCTGTAATGCCACTTGTCCTATCTCCTCCACCTCCTCCTTCCATTGCTCGTGAAGTTGAAGTTGGTTCTTTCTTGCCTCAGTCTCCAACTGATCCTAATTTTGTACTCTTCAAAGCCACTCCTAAAGACACTCCTGCTCTTCGTGCCGGTATTATGTCCACCACTCTTCATTCTTACCATCTTACTTTTATTTATTACATCTATGCAAAAGCTTTAGAATCGAAACAGAAACCATTCCTTGGGTAATCTGGGTAACCAGTACGTTATTCTGTATGTTTTAGTTTCTTATACTGATGGTACGGTTTTCTTTTTCATTTTGGGCAAGAGCAACTTGTCACTCCAGAGTCAGGAAATGGTTCATAGTATCTGTAGTTTGCTAGAAGCTTCTGCAAGCAATATTCCGATAATATTCTCATTAACCTGAAAGGATATTGTTTGTATTAGAACTAAAAGCTTAGGCAAAGCTAATTGGATCTAGAAAAAATACAACAATAACATACCCAGTGAAATCCTATAAGTGGGGTCTGGGGAGGCCGAGTGTACGCAAACCTTAACCCTACCTCGTGGAGATAGAGAGGTTGTTTCAGGAGGACCCTTGGCTCGAGTACAACAAATCAAAGTAGATATGAAAAGGAAAAACGACAGTGAAGAAAACATATCAACTAATAAGGAAACAGTGACAACAACAAAATCCGCGACCTCCACACCCTCCTATATAAGGTCATGTCCTCAGTAAGCTGAAGTTGGGCCATGTCTTGTCTAATCGCCTCTCCCAATTACTGGATCCAGAAACAATGTCGCTTTAAATTGGACCGAAGATAAGTCTCTAATTCTTTGATAGACTACCCTCTTAGGTGCTTAATTATCTGTATTCTGGAACTGGCCTATTTTAAAGTGCAAGCCTAAAATCATTTAGCACTAGTGTTCTCATTACTTTTGAGGAATTTGTCATCTCAAAAATAAAGTTCCAAACTAATCTCTAGCTGGTTAAGGATTGAGATGTAAAATAGACAAGCAACACGTCTGTATGAAACTTGTGTAAAACCTATGATATGACAACAGATTGACAGGTCGGAGCCATGTTACCATGCATTGCTGGTATTATGCAGCATTTGGTAAAAGGATCTTATCCCATGTAAACTTGCATTTGTTGCTGCTCAAATTTTTGTTTAAGTAAAATATTCTGCCATTTGATGTTTTTGTAGTTTATAGCTTAATAAATGGTTTTGGCAGTAACGTTGGATGAATTTATAAGTACTCCTATCTCTTTTGTGGTGCGGACCGCGTCCTTCCTGAGAAATGAGCAAGTTCAGATATGAGGGTGCAATCAGTGTTTTCTTAATTGGCACTTCATTTCTTATCTGCTTGTGGCCCATATATATATATTTCTAGTTGTTTGTTCAATCAAGTGATGCCAATTTCTTAGTTATAACATCATTTCTAGTACTTTTTTTCTTCTTCTTTTTAGTTTATTTCGTCTCTTCTTGATATGCTTATGAAGGTTACTATTTACATAAAATGGTCTTTTCCTTTTCTACATTTATTTCTCATGTAGATGCTTAGGATGTTTTATATTTAGTTGGTTGCAGGAAATGTGCAGCCTTACACATTTATTCTTCCTCCAACATGGAAACAACTTCGTATAGCTAATATATTATCTGGAAATTATTGCCAACCCAAGTGTGCAGAGCCGTGGGTGGAGGTGAAGTTTGAAGATGAAAAACAGGGTAAAGTTCAAGTGGTGGCTTCTCCTTTGATCCGTCTCACGAACAAACCTAATGCAACTATTGAAGACATTGGGACCCCTGAGAAAGTCATTGCTTCTCTTGGCCCTTTTGTCACAGGAAACACACTCGATCCAGATGAACTCCTTGAGACTTCTATAGAGAAACGCGGTGATCTAACGGTGAGAGTCTTCTAATTTTCTTATCCATTTATCACATTGAAAAAGTAAACTTTCCCCCCTTATCTTCATCCCTTATTTCCAACACATAATAGCACTGGCATGGCTAGCAATCTTGTCTCTGATGGTTTACTCATAAGCTATACTGAAACATGGAAGGAAAAGAGTTTAAGTTGCTTAGTTGGTACCTTAAAATCTCAGCAGGGAAAATGGCATGAAGAAAATTATCCATAGGTTGTATCTGCTGCCCCTGCAATATGTAACAGCCTGATTTGGCAATGGTGTTGCGGCATAGTTATGTTCTTTCCGAAAATAAAAATCAAAATCTGGTTCTAAGATAATGGTTTCTCTGGTAGTGCTCTGACTCATGTGCTTTATGAGGGACATGATTGTTAGATCTGCCAAAAAAAGCATGCTACTCGAGAGACTCCTGTAATGTTTTCTCAGTATTCTATAGAACAATGTATTTCCATGCACTTGGTCTTCCGGTTATCTGCAACAGTTGCTCTTTAAAACTCCTGATGAAGCTAATGCTTCTATCATTGTGTTTGCAGTATTACAAGTACGTCCTTGAAACTCCATACGCTCTTACTGGATCGCACAACCTTGCAAAGGCAACGGCTAAGGGAAATACTGTTGTCCTCTGCGTGGTCAGTGCCAATGACAAACAGTGGGCATCATCACAGAAAACTCTACAGGCTATTCTTGATTCCTTTGAAGTGTAGTTCCTTCCCCTCTCGTCTTAATTTAGATGAACTGTATTCATTTTCCCTGTGTGTTCCCTTACATAGAGTGCCATGGGATGAATGGCTTGAAAATGATTTTTGTAACGTAATAAACAATAATTATTTCTGTCGAGCGCAGATTATATTGTTGTTTTTATTGTATCCCCCCCTTTTCAATTGTATCATATCAAGACGTATCTCCCTTTTTATTGTATCATATCAAGACAAATGCACGAGTGGCTGCCGTACTGTTGTGTTGTTTCATCTTAAGATTTGCAGTTGATTTGAAGAATCAAGACTAATGGATTGGCCAAGTTGCGGAGTCCATATAACAGCCCAGGTAGATAGCTTCATAGCGGAACTAGGAGTCATGTTGTATCTATGTTGAACTTCATGTTACAATGTTCTGCTCATGTTAACTTAGAGGTAGACAATGTGTGCACCAAATAAGAGTAAACCGAAATGTGTCTACATGCATATATCATCTTTTAATCTCTGGTGTACCTATATAGGTCACGAGTTCGAGCCGTGGAAGCAGCCATTAATGTTTGCATTAGGTTAGACTGTCTACATCACACCTCTTGAGGTGCGGCCCTTTCCCGGACTCTGCTAACGCGGAATGCTTTGTGCACCGGACTGCCCTTTAATCTCTGGTGTGCCTTTTAAGAACAACTGGGATCTCCTTCCTTATTTCTTTTAATTGTTCAACATCACTGTTCAAAATAAAACAATCTCCCTGTTCACTTTTTCATTAGTAAGCATAAGGAATTCAGTACTTTACATGAGAATATATTTCGACCAGAAAGTTTATCTCTCTTATTGTTATATGGATTTTGGTTCTCTAGTAAGCTAAATATTCCTCCTTGATGTAATAGTAAAAAAAGAAGCAGCTCAGCTAATGTATAAACTAAAGCCTAATCAATCAAGAAATTTAATTATTTCCCTTTTTCTTACCTTTATAACCATCCTTTCTGCATATAAAAGGTCAGTGTCTTTTAGGTATTTTGTTACTCCATTTTATTCCTTTGATTCCGTTTTCGCGTGGGGAGACTATTATAACATTGGGAATATGTATTATAATATACCTATTGAGACGAAAGTCAAATTGAATCTACGTATCAAATCGAAATAAGATTTTAAATATGATACACAGATATATAATGACCATAAATAAAGTCAATGATGACTTTGACGTGAAAAGAGCTGCTTCCTTCTTATTTAATGACAGTAAACCTCAAACCTTATTTTATTGTATTAAAATTTTATTCCACTAATTTGGATACTGATGTGGGACTGATTTGAAAAAAATCTTCCTTCATAAATAAAGGCGGCAAACAAGTTGTAAATAAGAGAAGATAAGAAATGTCCTCTTTGATGACAAATGGGATGTGCACAGAAGCTCAATGAAATTGAGTCTTCCACAAGAGAAAAATGATTTTTAACATTATATATACTTCTTCCGTCTTAAAATATTTGTTGTTTTTATTTGAGATATTTGTCATTTTATAAGATCAATACAAAATTAATTATTCTTTTTTTATTTTACTTTTAATAGTATGTAATTGTTTTTGAAGACACTAAATATCTTAATTATAATAACACACACATAGAGTAAATATTAAGAAAAAATATATCTTAAAATACAAATACGGGTAAATATTCAGACAATCATTCTAATTGATATTTTCTAAGAGATGTAAAATTAAAAACACAATATTATTTTCTAAGACATGTATAAATAGAAACACAATAAATATTTTGAGACTCAGAGGAGTACTTAGAGTAGGGAATTATAATGTGGAAAATCGAACCCTTACCAACAAGGTGAAAGTTCAAATAACAAACCAACTAAGCTATGCCTGTTTCAATTTATTTTTTAATTCGTTTAAAAAAGAATGTCTCTTCTTTTTTTTTTTTCAACAACTATTTAATTTTGACTTTTTATGAACATATTTAAGACGATAAAAATAAATAATATTTTAATATATTTTATGTAGCTTTATTTTTTTAAAATTTCATAGTAAGTTAAAATGAGACAGGTAAGCATACGCTAATTCAAACTAATTGTAAGATGGTACATTTCAAAAGTTGTATTAACAAATAGTTTAGGATACTAATTGAAAGGGGGAATACAAAGAAACCAGTAATGCCTGCTACTTGTGAGTTGTGACCGAACTTTACTCATCTCCAAATTGAAAAAAGACAAAAGGCTACAATAAAAAAGGGGAATCGGGAGCCACGGGTTGCGGACTTTCCACTCAGAATCAGAGCCGGAGATCGGCGATGGCGTCGTCGGCCACCAAATCTTTCAATTTCTCCGACGATTCAGTTCCGAAGAGAGTGGTTGTGTCGCTTGATGAGCAGAGTTATTGCTTGGAAGCACTCAAAGTCTTCAAGGATAAGAGGTTTTCTGCTCCTGAAAAAATCAGACAAGAGTTCATGACTTTGCAGGTACTATTCTAACAGTACTCTTTTTTCTTCTTCTTAATTTTAGTTGTTTTTGTTTAATGTTGAGCAATTTGATTGAACTGGAGGATGGTATGAAAGTTTTAAATGTTGAATTTGGTATGCATTTTTACTTGTTTGATACACACCTCAAGGAGCAATAAATTGAATTAAAATAATAAAGAGTTGAGGGTAAAAAAAAAATACACTTAAAAGTATTTCAATTTTTTGAGTTTTCAGGTATGTGAGTTTCCTACCTAAACTATCACTAGCTTTTTATCGAGACATACCTAGACTATTAATTGTTCACTTTTCCTACCTAAAAATTCAGGTATGAAATTCAAACAATTAATAATTGAGGTGTGTTTTGATAAATGGTTGGTGATAGTTATACACCTGATAGTTCAGGTTTGAAACTTCAAAAAACCAGATTACTTTAGGTGTGTTTTTCACCCTTCACTCTATAATAAAGTTAATGCTTTGGGAAATGTATTGGAAAAGGATTATAATTAATAATAAGAGTAAATTAGGAACTAAATGACAAATTATCTCTTGATTTTTCAAACTGGACATGTAAAAGTGGACATCTACTTTTAGTATAGTGGACAAGTAAAAGTGGACAGAGGGAGTATGAGATGGACCGAAATAGAGTGAAATGGATATAAAGAATTCATATCCAAGTTCAACTAGTTGGGGAGTATGGTACAGTTGATTGGATTGGTGATTATTTGATGTTTAGTTGGATATTCACGATCATATTAATTGAAAAAAGGCTAGACTTTTTATGCTCAGAATGAATTGTTGTTGTCATTGGACTTCTCAATGTTTCTTCTTCACATAGGTGGTTCCATTCTTGGACAAATTGCGGCAGTGTGAATGCTCCAAACAAAGAATTCATCGGAACATATTAAATGGCTCGTATTAATCAGGATGTATATAGAGGATTTATGTTGTGGACTCCAGCTAATTTAGGATTACGATGTAGTTGATTAATTGACTGATTGAAGTGTTGGGAAATTGTTTGAGTTTTAGATGGATTTTTGCCGTCATAGTATTTAAAAAAGGGTAATCATTTACTCCTTAGAGGATGCCTGCCAATCTTAACTAGGTGATAACATCATGAATGCTCTAGGCATTAAATTCAAATTTATTCACCTGGTCAAAAAAGTATTAGGATTTTTTTTTTTTCATAAAGTAATTATTTATTGATGTGATGAAAGAGGTCCAAGAATACTAGGGTATACAAATAATAGAGAACTTTTGCAAAAATATGGTTCTCTATGAACAACATCTAGTTATTATAAATCTATACTAACAGTCTAACATGAGTTTTATGTGTTCTCAAAAAGTTTACTAGAAACAACATTTTTGCCTTAATTTGTGTAAAAATACTTTTTATTGGTAATCTGTATTAAAGTACTATTCTCCCTCCAAAAACTCCTTTCCTTTCTCTCCAAATCCCACATTAGGACATACCAGGTTACATCCGTGCTCTCTGTCTCCTTTTCTTTCTTCTAAAGCTCCAACTGAACATGAGATCTTTCACTGTATTTGGCATCACCTAGTGAACGGGATTCAATACTACCCACCATATTCAACTCTCTAATGGGCAAGGCATGAACAAGTGATCCACATCCTCACAGGATTGTTTGCACATATAGCACCAGCTGTTGTGTCCTAACTTCCATTTGCTCAAGCTCTCTGCAGTAAGGATGACTACCCTTGTGGTCGCTGGAAAACATACCTTCATCGGAGCTCTAGGAATCCAAACTGGGATGTGTGGGAATATATGCCTTCTCTCCTTAGTAGTCTGTGGTAGGAGTACTTAAATACTAAAATTCCTCAAGCTTGGCCATTCCATACCAAGAATTCTGACCTGTTGGTGTGATGTTTTGCTTAATTAGTTCCAATAGGTTGTGGAACTCACCTATCTCCCAACGCTGTAGGTTGCTTCTAATGATCAAATCGCTTAGTTGTGCCCTTACATTTAGGAAGCTAACATTGTTTCTTTCTTGAGGTGTGGAACATAATAGGAAAGGCCTCACTCAAAGTATCAACTCCGAAGTGAAAAAATGGAGTTATATTGGGAGTTAGGTGGTATTAAGTGTACATATGAAGCAAATAACGCCTTTCAATTCTTTTAGGTAAATATTGAGTACCTCCTTTGGTGATTGAGTTCATTTATGTATTATTTACCGCTCTCATTTGTATCTAGTTATCCAGAAAAAAAATCTGAGAAGCCTTTTTATGATGTTTCTGGTGGTGGCTCCACTTAAAAATGATGTAGACAGGACAAATGAACTTGAAAATTATTAAAAATTAAGATTTGTTGAGCTAAATTTATGTCAAAGGACAGCTCTCTTATGTCTTGAGAAAATTGTTGCTGCATGATGTTTATTTTGCTTCTAAGTTATTTATTTGTTGTGATCATGTCTTTCTGCAAGTGGCATGATATTATCCTGAATTCCAACATCTCTTATGATTCAGGCAACTAGGATGAGAGCTTCAGAAATGAAGAGTAGATGCTCAGTGGCTTTGAACAGCGTAAACATTAGCAAAAATCGATACACTGATGTTCTGCCATGTATGCATATCAGTTTCTGTTAATTTTTCATTTGACTTTGAAGTGTGAATTATTGCTTGTGAATAATTATATCAAGCTTCATTCTTCTCAGTTGACAATAACAGGGTTGTTTTGGACCCATCAGCTAGGGGATATATAAATGCAAGTTTCATTAAGGTAGGCTTCTGCATCCATCACTTGAAATTAATTAACCATGCTACTTGTTCCCATACTCTCTTGGAAATGTCAAGCTCTCTTCCACCAATCTGCTTCATGAGCATTATAATGCTCCTTTTTGCTGTAGATATCCGAAAGTGTGTCTCAGTTTATTGCAACACAAGGTCCGCTACCACACACTTTTGAAGACTTCTGGGAAATGATAATCCAGCATCGCTGTCCTGTGATTGTGATGCTTACACAATTGGTTGACAATTACAAGGTATTCAACTGTTTAAATTACCAGTTAATCACTGTAATGTTAACAAGATGTGACAAGGGTTCTGATCCAAAATTTACTTCATAGGTAAAATACATTTTTCTGCCTTTTTATCTCTTGATTTTATCCTCTGTTGTAATTAGGTCTAGCAATTACATACTGTCTTGGCAATCTTTATTTCACGCCTCTATGTGTATAATAATGTATACAGAAATGAACAAACAGGTTGGTATTTTCAATATATATGCTGCTCATCTTCTCAAAAAATTAAAAACAAGTTGGTGTTAAATTAAATTCTCATTTTCTACCTGCATTCTTTCACATCATCCTTTCTGGCCCTAACTCAAGCCAGAGGTGATGGGTTTAAAATCTATTGGAATTTGATATAGTCATCACTGTCAAACTTTCTGAGTAGGATATGTTTCTCCTATAGACTATTTCACAGCTTGGGCATATTTTGATGTAGTTGGTATAAGTAGACTCTGAGTGTGGTGCTTAAGGATATTATGCGGTCACTAGCTTGTAACATTGTGAGGAATATAAAGATTGGAAGTGAATAACTTTTGCAGAATATCAGCTTCTGTTGGGGAAGGTTCCAAATGCTCTTCATATTCCACCAGGGGAAAAGGCCCTGGATTTCCCTTCTAATAAGCTTGGCAGATTGTTTATTTATTTGTGTTCTTTCTCTAGTTTCAAAACTGTTGCAATTTCTTTGGTTATTCGAACTGCAGAAGGATTAGCAAAGTCTAAACGTGCAAAGGCTTGGCGGCTTTACTTGGGTTGGAATTTAGACTTACTTCCTCCGTCCCAATTTATGTGATGTAGTTTGACTTGGCACGGAGTTTAAGAAAGAAAGGAAGACTTTTGAAACTTGTGGTCTAAAATAATTGATAGATGTTTGTGTGGTTGTAAATAATTTCATTTAGTGTAAAGTGGGTATTTTGAAGTTAAATTGTTACTAAATATAGAAATGTGTCATTCTTTTGGGGACTGACTAAAAAGGAAAGTGTGTCATATAAATTGGGACAGAGGGAGTAATAAGTAGTCTTCTTTCCCTTCTATCTTCCTACAGCCCGAGTAGCTGAGAAACAATTTCCTGTGCCAAATGGATAAAAGGAAGATAGAGACCTTGTTCTGGATTATATTTAACTTTGCACAAGAATAGAGAGGCTACTAGTCCTTTCCTTTCAATCACTTTGTAAAACCTGTCAAGCTCTGGACGAATTTAAGCATTTATTCTAGTGGGTTTTTACTTCATTTGTAAGTGATTAAGCTGGTGATTGTGTCATTTTTATTATCTCATCTTTGCCTCATTATGTAAAATGCAATGCAGATTGTCAAGTGTGGGGATTATTTTCAGGCAGATGGTGGTCCCAGAAGATTTGGCAATATATGTATTGTTACGAAATGGATAAAGACGACTCGGACTTCATTGATTTTGCGATGTCTGGAGGTGAACTATATTGAGGTTTGTAAAATATTCTCTGTCTGTATTGTACACAAGGAAAATTGCATGAAGAATCTTATTATGTTGGACATGGATATGGAACCTGCTGAAGGCTATACCTGATTAATTTGATGGTGGGGAGAGTTGCTGATGTACATGTTTTGATCTCTTCACCATTTTATGTATCCAGACTGATACTTTTCTTCACCAGTAATATGAGTCCTTGGCTTTAGGATATCCTTCTTTAAAGCTCTATGAGCACGCATAGCTCTTTTTGCACAAGTTCTCCCCAGATTTGGGTTCTAGTTTTATGAGAGTAAAAATAAGAAGGAATTGCAGCATATGGAGAATATTTTGCAATATTAGATGATGATTTTCATCAGTATTACTTTAACAATCAATTGGATAGGATTGTGTCATTTTTGTTTCATTGTCACCTATTAATCATATAATTGATGCTACTCCATTTCTAGCTTCAACCGGTAGCCAGTTTTGTTTTAAACCAAACAGTTTTGGATATACGTTTTCTGAGCCGGGGTCTATCGGAAACAACCTCTCTACTTCTTCTAATGTAGTGGTATGGACTGTGTACACTTTACCCTCCCCAGATCCCACTTTGTGGGAATACACTGGGTATGTTGTTGTTGTAGTTTTGGATATATGTTTGATTTTTAAACCAAACATTTTTGGATATGTGCTTGATTTTTAAACCAAACAGGAAGACTGATTGGCTTGGAAACCATCCAGGTTTGGCTTTGGAAACCTGCCTATTGTTTCAAGGCCTCATTTTAGTTGCAGCAAGAGTTCAAAAGTAATCATAGATAATGATTATCAATACTAATTAACCAGCATGGTCTGGAAAAGATTCTTTGGTGGTTCCTCACCTCTTCTTCACTATTTTCAAAGTCCAATTTCTTGGCACTTTATTCTAATGCGGAATCCTTTCTGCCTGCATTCTCGGTCCTCATTTTACAATCTTCGATGCCTGGGGAAACTGTTTGAGATAGATGACAACCCCGTTTCCCCACTTCCTTACTTGGGGACAACTTGAATGTTAGTTATTTTCGTTTTGTCTTGTTTTTTAATAACTTTTATAGCAGATCTCGTTCTTTTTTGCCATGTAATAGGTGGCAATAGACTACTTGGTTGGAATTTAGCATTTGTTTCTGTGAAAAGGTTTCACAATTGGTTCTACAGTTATTTCGGCAATCTCTTATGGATCTCTATCATGCAATGCTGGCATTTTTATTGTCGGGAGTAAAGAAAGCTTAAGTCTTTCACTTTGCAGTTCAAATGCTTTTTTTCGTATTATGATATCAGCAATGTGGTTTCTTCAACCTTGTACTTTTAGTGGAAGTATCTCTTGGCAATCTTTTTTTTTTCCCCCTGTTACACTGGGTATGTTACTGTAAATGAATACCTTCTGGCAATCTTGTAAGTAGTTTTTACAATGGTATGTAGCTGTGGCCCAATTCCGTCAATTGCCATCCTTATGTAGTAGTTAACATTAACTTCTTGCCCATATTATGAGGGAGATGGCAAAAAATGTGTGATCTTTTCTCTTTGTTATTTGCCAGTCAAAAGAACCACCTTTGTGTGTTTTACACATTCAATATCCTGACTGGCCTGACCATGGAGTTCCAAAGGACACTCTTGCTGTTCGTGAAATAGTGAAACGAACATCTTGTATCCCGCCCAGTCTTGGACCAATTGTGGTGCACTGCAGGTTTCTGTCATCATCCTCCCTGTAAATGTGCTTTTTAAAGATTCTGTAATTGATCCTTTCTAAAGCCTATGTTATTCTCTTACACAGTGCAGGTATCGGCAGGACTGGAACATACTGTGCAATCCATAATACCATCCAAAGAGTACTGGTTGGAGATATGTCTGCTCTAGATCTTGTTAACACGATAACCATTTTTAGGTCTCAGCGAATTGGGATGGTTCAGACCATGGTACATCAGCTTCTCTTTGTTATTGAAATTGATAATAGAACTAATGTGACACAAGCAGATACCCAGTGGAATAGTCAAGTGGTGCGCAAGCTGGCCCAGACACCACTGTCATAAAAGAATTACATAAGCGGAAAACTGCTGATGCAATAATTTCTGGTTAGTTAAAGTAGCATCTTTAGCAGGTGCAGTTCCTATAAAAAAAGTACCATCAGAAGGGAAAAAAAAAGAAGGGGTGGGGGGTGGGGTGTTAACAGATACAACAACAACAACATACCCAGTGTATTCCCACCAGGTGGGGCTTGGGGAGGGTAAAGTGTACGCAGTCCACCAGGTGGGGTGTTAACAGATGCCATGTATATTTCCCCGGGAAATTGTGTTTCTTGTTCAGTATTAATTAAACATTTTGTAAAACATAACCTATTGTTTTCACTCGTGCAGTGTACCCCCCCCAACAGCAGGTCCGCAAAATCTTTTTATCCCCTGAAATCTTTACGACTCTAGGATCCATCTCCAAGCTTCCAAACTGTCATTAATTCCGCAGCACGTCTTGTCGATCAAAACTATGTCATTTGCGAATAACATGCACCACAACAACTCACGCTGAATATGTCGTGTCAATTCGTCCTTCACTAAGAAAATAGGAACGGGTTAAGGGTTTATCCCTGGTGCAACCCTATTCCACCCGGGAAGTGTTCTGAGTCACCTTCTATTGTTCTAATTTGGGTTTGTACATGCCCATAATTGCTATAATGTAAGCCATAGGTTCATCTTTGGACTCCATCCGTATGACCTCCCTAGGGACTTTATCTATACTACTGTGTTTCTAACATTCTTAAAGACTTAACTGATCTTTACTCTTAGGTTTTTAAGTACTTATTGCACGGAATCTCTGTACTAAACTACTTTTGTATATTTCAGGAGCAATACCTCTTTTGCTATGATGCCATAATCAATGAACTTGAAGACCTCATTTCAGATACCAAATGAAGAGAGTTAATAATGGTAATTTTCAATTTTTCACTCAGGAAGTCCAATTGGATATTGAAGCAAATACTCGCACTTGTTTGGTTTTGTACAGCTGGATTCCACCCGTATTTTCCCCTCCTCATCTTTTCCTAAATTAGTTTTCTAACCGTTTAAAGTGTTGTATTCCAACAAGGTACATGCAACTGGTTCTTCCTTGCTGCAATCATGCCTTTACTTGCTTACATTAACCAGTTGGAACAATAATTTGTACTGAAGAAGCAAATCAGTTGGGTCCACTTGAGTATCTTACTACTCTTACCGTGTAGGAATAAGCAGAAACGTGCACAATATCGTATGTTGTATTTCTGCTCGGAAGTATATATGCTTTTAGAGAGGGAAAGAGAATGGAATGGAGCTTGTGGTTTGCATGTCGACATTGTTTAGAATATGGAGGGCAATTTGCTGATGTTCAAGTTACTAGAATTTAGTAGCTTTTACGCCAACTTTCTTGCAGTAGTTTATGTAAAAGACCTTAAAAGAGTACCTATGCATAATGTAACAGGGGATCAGGAGTGGCAGAGTTATTATATTTTCTGTCATATTTTGCTTGCAATTCTGCTTTGAAAACATTTCTTTTGAGTCGAGGGTCTGTTGGAAACAACTTTTCTACCCCACAAAGGTAGATGTGAGCATACATCCTACCTTTCAAGACCTAACACTGGATATGTTGGCTATGTTTTTGTATGTTTCTTAATATTGTAACAATGCACTTCATTTTGAAGAAGCGGGCACTGTTACTCGGTTACTCCTCTCTTCGAGCCTCGTGGACCTTGTTCATTTTTATTTTTTTTTCGTGTTTTTCGCTTGTGGAAACTGGTAACTTGGAGTATCGATTGGAATGTATGCACTGGAGGATGGTGATACGATAACTTGTGAGAATTCTGTTTTCAAAATATTTTGATTGGTACTAGGTTCATATGCCTTAAAATATTTCTACTTGCTGACAAGATGAGGACCATTTGTAGTTATTTTAGTACTCCCTCCGTCCATTTTTACTTATCCACCTATATTAAAAATAGATGTCCAACAATACTTGTTCAATTTGAAAAATCACTTGATAATTTATCCATTTTATTCACTTTACGCTTAGCATTAAATACGATTCATTATTCAATACATTTCCCAAAGCTTGAAATTTATTATACGGAAAAAGACAAATATACCCCAAATTATGATAAATAGTATGTATATAACCTTCGTCATACTTTGGATATACATATGCCCCTACCGTTAGTGTGAGGGGCATATATGTACCATTTCATTAACGGTAGGGGCATATGTGTACCCAAAGTATGACGGAAGGTATATACGTACCATTTATCATAGTTTGAGGATACATTGTTTCTTTTTCGTTTATTATATTCAAAGGTTAATATAGTCAAATTACTTTTATCATTTACTATTTCTTAATCTGTGTGTCAAGTCAATATTGGATAAATATTGATGGACGGAGGAGTACTAAAGTAATTATGTCAAAGAAAGGTTGTTGCTGAAAAATAATGTAAGTGATTATACGTCTGACTGGCTGACTTGCTCTGGAAAAACTTGACCTTGCATTCCTACCAATCCTTGTATTAATTCTTAGGTGTAATTAGTTCGTAAACCAAACAACCCATTTATATCCTCTGTACACACTACTCTTTTCAGATTCATTCGTGAAATTACACTAGGTATATTATTATTGTTGTTTCAAAATTAATGATAAAAAAAATATCATTCAATCCTCTATATTATTCAACTATAATTTCATCAAAATGCAAGTATGCATCCATCTTGATATTTTCATTTTACTGTTATATTTTAGAGTGTCAAATCAAATAATTTGGTACCATGAAATTATCGTAAATATTTTCTTATTAATTGCAATAAATAAAAAATCAAAACAAATAAACTATATACTCCTAGTAAGGGAGCATCTTTTATGGATCTTTATATCAATAGTCGGATAGATTTACTATAGTATTTTGTTTCAGTCACTGTACATGGATTATATGCTCATTATACACAATCATATAATGCATATAGTACACCCATATTTATCGACTATTTTTAGTTTAATCAATTAACTGAACGGTTATGAAAGTTAATTATCTTTTGACCGATCCGACCCGACCCGACCTGAAAAGATTATGAAGACCTGGCCCAAAACCCCTCCCTTCCAAAGTAAAATCCCCAGCTTTACCTGGACACGGCTTCAATAAAATATACTTTACACCCTTCTGTTCATCATTAGTACTACCTACTATTATATTCAGTCGAAACAAGGAATCGAACTTTTAGCTGCAGCGGCGAAAATGGCGAACGTGGAGGAAGCTGTAGATTTCGAGCCAGAGGAAGATGATCTGATGGACGAAGACGTTGACGCTTCATCACCTAGGGCACCCATACCTAAGCTCAAATCAGCCATTACTGGCGGCGCCGGTGGCGGTGGAGGTGGTGATTCTTCTGCTTCTAAGAAAATCAAAGGGCGTGGTTTCCGTGAAGAGACTGCTGAAGCTGAAAGGAATGCTCGTCTTTCTGCAAGATTCGATTCTCTCCTCTCCGAAGGTGGACCTGGACCTGAACGATGTTAGTTACTCCCCTTTCCTTATCTTTTATTTAACTCAAAAAAATTGCTACCTCCTTTTTTTTTTTTTTGATGACCGTCGTGTTTCGTGCACCTCGACTAATTCCACGGGATACCTGACATTTTCCACCAACAAAGGGTACCAGGTAACTTTGTCGGACAGATTTTTTTTGCTTGTTCCTTTTCTTCCAATTTTCTTAGATTTTTTCCCCCAAATTTGGGGAAAATGTTGCAGTAGGTTGACTATTTGTGTAATGTAATTAATTAGAGGTGTTTTTTTAGTTTGGTTAGGGACTTGTGCTTAGAAAAGTCCTTGTGTTAGAATGCTTAGAAAAGTCCTTGTGTTAGAAATTAGGGGAAAATGTTGGAGTAGGTTGACTATTTGTCTAATGTAATTAATTTAGAGTTTTTTTTTTTTTTAAAGCTTGTTAGTGACTTACTTAGAGAAGCCCTAGTAAAAAAGGGCAGCACGGGGCACTAAATGTTATTGCAAGGAATGGGACTGGAGTCCCACATCGGTTAAATGGGAAAGTGATGTGGGGCTTATATAACCTTGGGCTCTCCGACGATAATAGCTAGCTTTTGAGGTGTGGCGAGGGTCGAATCACAAGGGTCTACTGTACACAACCTTATGCACATTTCTGCAAGAATCTATTTCCATGCTTGAACACAGGACTAGGAGGTCATGTGGCAGCAACTTTACCAGGTATGCCAGAGAAGGGAGACCAATTCAACTAGTAGAAAGTTGTTTGTTCTTTAGGATTTTGTGTCTGGAGGTTGACAGTCCGGTTAATGGGTAAAGAGTCTCTAAGGAGATGTGTTAGTCTGGTTAGAGACTTTTATTTACAGAATATCTAGGTTTAGGGGGTACCCTAATTTTAACAGGTAAAAAATGCTTGTACTCATAAGTCATAATTGTTTTTCTTTTGGTATTTGTGTTTGAATAAAGGAAAAATGATGCAGGTTGATAATCCGCATAATGTAATGACTCTCGAAGGAGTGTGTTTAGTTTGGTTTGAGACTTGAATCTAGAGAATATCTAACTTTAGAAGGCTAAAATTGAATATTTAGGTGTTCAGCCTGTCATTGGTTAGATTTTTTCACGAGGAGCTTTTATGGTTCTATTGAGTGTATTTCACATGTTTTTCTGTTTTGGTTTAATTTATTTTCTGCTGTTGATTAGTTGAACGATGTTGAATTGCTACTGTGAATGACACCATGTTAAGGCTTCATTTACATTGCGTAAGTGTGCAGAACTAGAAAAGTGAATAAAGAAGTTAAAACCTACTTCTAGTAGAAGTTGATTTTGTTTTTTGTGTGTGAAGAAAAGCGATTAGAGAAAGGAACACTGTGAAATATTGCTTTTACTATCTACAACTTTGCAGGAGCTGTAATGAGAAATAAAAAATGGAATAACTCGAAGCTTATTGAGTTAAGTTCTTCATTTTCAGAAAGAGTGAGAAGATCATGAAATAGGGCAAATTATTTGTATTTAACGTACATATTTGTGCTTTTTGGTCCTTTCCTCTGGCCATTGTGCTTATAAGCCTCCAGCTTCATGTTCTTTACATTGTCAATGTGCTAACTAGTTGGACTGGTTCCAGTTATTACTTAATTTACATCCAAAAAGCACTTAATAGTAGGCTGTCGATTTGTCACTTTGTGACTGTTGCTTAGCTTTTAGGAGAGAGCTGGCTTTGAGCACAGCTACTCCAACTTACCCTCAGCGGCTCAACTTGGTCTCCAGCACTTGCTGAAGTAGGCAGAAAAGTGGGGCAACTGAATCTAATTTGCTGATTTCAGTCAGAGATATCAGTTGTTTGATTGCTAGGTCACCAGAACTTAAATACTATGTAATTTATGCTTGGGTATCTGAAATTTTTTCCAGGTTATGCAAACATCCCAAAATGTCTGATAGGTGATGATTCAGACGTGGATAATGTCGTTGCCTTCTTTTATCTTTTGATATTATACCAGTAAGATTATAAAGGTTTAAATAAGTCGTAAAGAACTAATGGGGGGAAAATTTCGCAGCCATTGAAGGATGGATTATTTTAGTCACTGGAGTTAATGAGGAGGCACAAGAAGATCATCTTCATGATACATTTGGTGAGTTCGGGGAAATCAAGAATTTGCATTTGAATCTGGACCGTCGTTCTGGATTTGTCAAGGTAAACTGGCTCTTTTCTTTCTCGGAATGTTTAGCTGCTTCTTTGGCTTTCATTTTCTGGGTGTTGCACACATGATGTTATACGAATTACATTCCCATTGTATGCTTTAATCTAATAAACTTTCCTATCAAAAGATTTTGGATGGTGACAAAATTGTTTTAATCAAGAAAATTGTGTTTGAAAATTGTGAGTGACTGACATTCCTTGTTCCATATAACTATGTTAGAGCATTCCTGATGAATTTGTAATGTAAATAAATGGAAGAAAACTGGATCAATGTTACGTTAATTATGAGCAACTCCAGTCTAGATAGATGCTTTTCTTTGTTTTTAGTTAAGGTTCTTTAGAGTCGCCTTCTGTAATAGAGCTAATATTGTTTTGGTTCTTTTCCTTTCATGTAGGTTTTTATCTTCTTAATGCCTTTTATAAAATTCCTCAGTTCATCAAAAAATTTCTGCATTTGTCTTAGTTTGGAGTGGTATCATTTTTATAAAGTTTTCCAATTTGACAGGGTTATGCACTTATTGAATATGAAAACTTTGAAGAAGCAGAGAGAGCTATCAATGAAATGGATGGGAATGAGCTGCTCACTCAGACTATACATGTGGATTGGGCATTCAGCAAAGGTCCTTTTAGAAGGAGAAATGCTGGGAGGAGGTATCTTCTTCGCTAATCCAGTCAATGTAATTTTGTGCGTAGAATAGCTGTGACAAATGCTGCCTGAACCAAGGATACACTTTTTCACTTTTAATCAATGTTTTCTAAATGCTGGCAAATGTTTCTCCGGGAGCATAGATTTTCTCTCTTCATGGGAAAAAATCTGGACCTTAGAATTATTTGCAGGGATTGAAAGTACCACTTTTTAAACATTTGCAACTGCTTAAATGTTACGACCTAATTGTTATCTTGTGAACTTTTGGGGTTAAGTATTTTGCAAAAGCAAATGTGAACCAGGAAGGTGCAATAATAGCTTCATAAAGTGTACAAACTCCATGAGCTCAAATAATTTGTAAAATTCTCTATGCTATTTGCTTAACCTTGATTACACCAAAAACATAAGGCATTAATGATTAAACTGACAATAATGCATGTCGTTTAACTGTGGTGTAGCCTTCATTTCCATAGGAGTGGAATGTCAATTGCCTCCCTCATATGCTTTTTGAGTTTTGTTGATGAGAGTTAGGGGTGTTTATGGTTCGGTTTGGGTCGGTTTTGTGGTAAAACCAAACCAAGCCAATTTAGTCGGTTTTTTAATTATTAAAACCAAACCAAACCAAATATAATTTGTATCCATCGGTTTGGTTGTTGTAGGTTTGGTTCGGTTCGTTTCTTTTGTTTTTTCTAAAAAATAATGATATTTCTATCTTTTAATTTTTTTCCCTACTACTAGAAAAGAATTCTCCATCATTTTTCAACTTATTATCCGTCATTAATCTTTTATTGTGGTGACTACAATTTTCTTGGATTATGGAGAAAAATATCTAAAGATTTATACGTTTTAATCAATTGAATACAAGTTGATAAGAAATACAAAAAAATGTATATAGATAAATCTCATATTTGTTTCCTTAAATACATGAGTTTGGATTCATAATTTTCTTTTAATAAATGAGCTTAAGGTGTAAAGTTCATTATGCTATTAGAAATAAATAAAATTTTCATGAAAAGGATACAAAGTTTTTAAAATTCTTTATAACAAATAATATATTGTTTATATATAATTATAAAATTTGTGCATATAATTTATCGGTTCGGTTCGGTTCGTTTTTTTATTCGGTTTGTTTTTAATAAAACCAAACCAAACCAAGTGTTATCGGTTTTTTAAAACTTAAATCCAAACCAAACCAAAACCAAATAAAATTGGTGTATTTAATCGGTTTGGTTCCTTTTTTCGGTTCGGATCGGTTTCTAACCAAACCATGAACACCCTTAAATTGAGAGTTATCAACCCATTTCCTTGTATCCCTTGATTCAGCTGTCAGTTTTGTGTGTGTGTGGAATCAAATGACAACCACCTATTACTAGGACTCCCTTTTGTTTAAACGGCTGGCTAGCCTGCGAGCAGAGGCGACTCAAGCGTATTAGTGGCCTAAGGCCAAAATCAAACGGAGGCCTTAAGTTTTTAAGAAAAGAAAATAACTTTTTTAATAAAGTCTAATTTAAAATTATATAATTGGTTTTTTCTAATAATTCTTTTTTGATTAATAATATAATCGATGCACTCATCTTTCTTGGGACATAGTACTCTACAACAACAACATACCCAATGTATTCCCACAAAGTGGGGTCTGAGGAGGGTAAATTGTACGCAGTCCATACCACTACCTCAGATGAAGTAGAGAGGTTGTTTTCGATAGATCCCCGGCTCAGGAAAAATAACAGTATAACAAGCAGAAAACATAAAAACAAACAACAAGATGGGGTAATACACCACTAGATAAAAGAAAAACACCCACGGAGTAATGCTATGAACTATCTATCCGAAATCACACAACACCAAAACACAGCAAACAAGAAACTACAAGACACAGGCATAACACTATGACTACAGGTATATCAACAAACAAAGCACTCCTCCTACAAGTAAGGACGCACTCCTACTCACTAACCCTCTACCATAATCCGTGTCCTCCACACCTTCCTATATCAAATATATATCAAACCTTTTCTAATAATTCTTTCTTTGTATATAAAAAATTTATTTTTTCTACAAATAATATTTAATATTTTTTTAAACAAATCTATAATCTATTATTGCTTAAAAAAATGAGGCCCCTCAAATTTGGGGGCCTAAGGCGGTCGCCTTTTTTCTGTAAGGGTAGAGCCGCCCCTGCTTGCGAGATGAATATTGTCTTAATTTTTGGCTTCACCTTCTGGTCTTTGACGTTATAGTAGCTTTATAACTCTGTCACACCATTTCTCTGCCGAGACAATGGACAACGTATCCTCTAGTTCACTCAAATTCTCTTTCCCTCCCCTGTTTTCTGAGGGTACGCATAGTTGGTTGATTTATTTCCTTTTACCGTTAATCTAGTTTTGGTTAAATACTAGCTGAGATCATTGAACTAGGTTTCCTATTGATCATATTGTTGGCAAAAATTGATAAATTATCCCTCAGTACATATGTACTAGAAAAGTTCCAAAATTGCCTTACAGAAGTTTGAGTAGGATTTGCTCAATGCATTAAAACCAGTCCTCAGTAGCCTTGTCAGTAGACTAACTGCAAACTCATGCCAGACTTCTCGTCCTGTTTATTCGTCAAGTTCGTGAGCAATTAGAGAGCAGTTAGCTTCTTTTTTTTTTTCCCCCAGAAACGAGCAGCTTGCATTTTTTTTTTTTGATAGCCGTGGTTCCAAACCAGCTTGCGCGCACCTCTATTAATTCTACGGGATACCTTCCACCTCCCACCAGCAACAGGTACCAGGTAACCCTGTCCACCAAGGCTAGAACAGATCAGAAGAAATCACCCAGTGTTTATCTCTATTGGGAATTGAACCTGAGACCTTAAGGATGCAAACGAGCAGTTTGCATTTCCTAACATCATTTGCATGTGTAGTGATGTATTAGTTTTTTCTAGCATCATTATGGTCACAAAATGATTGTGTGAAGATTTATGCATTTTCCACTCTCCGATGGATACGTCTCCCCAGAGCAGTTTGGGCTTTTATTTAGCTTTTGGAGGGGGGGGTGATTGGTTGAAAAAAACGAGGAATGTGTCTAAGTGGGGTATGGGTTTCCTTTTATTGTCAAATATAAGGTACGCATTTCATTTTCCATTCAAATCTAACACTTGTCGGGGATTTTCCTTTTTGGCAAAAAAGGGAGTTGGATACTGTAACGATGAACTCACACATAGTGGTATGATTCTAACCTGATCAAAGACAAACTCACACATAACTTATAGATAGGATTCTATAGATAGGATTCTATGACAGCAATGATGTAAGTAGAGCACATCTGTTTCCTGGAAGTTTGTTAATCCTTGTTTAGTTATTACAAATGAGCAGTTCCTCCGTGGTGCCACGGAGTGGTAAAGGTGTTTCTAATGTATTGATTTAAAAAAGAACAGAGGATGCATAACTTTGTCTGTGTTATGCTCAAAATGTCATGACTGTGCTTGTAATTGTTGAAGCAACAGACTAATAACTGGGTTGCTCAGACATACCAGTTTGTAAGTAGCAGCTTTGGTTGTTGGTGCCCCTTCCATTCTGTTAAAAAAATAGGAAGAGTTAGAGATGAAAAATATAGTTAGGGAATTTTCTAGTTAGTTCGTGCCTTTTGAGCTGGTAGGAAGACTACTGATTTTTTTATTTTTTTTTTCTGAAAATGAAAGGTAAGAAGACTACCGACTTACGAGAGACTTGTTGCTCTATTAAGGCAATTTTCGCTTCTCAATTAGAGGAAGTTTTTCCTTGTCCCTTGAGATACTTCCCTTTACATGATAAATTCATCTTTTTATGATGCATCTTCCTTTCTTATTCCGAAATAGAGAATGAAATTCCTATCTGACTACATTACTGCAAAATTCGTGTTTGAATGTTTGGAGCATCTGTAAGGTTTTTGGGTTGAACTATCGACTAATATGTAGCTTTCCTCATCTTTGCAGGTCAAGTCATCGTTCTAGAAGTCCTAACAGGAGGAGGTTCTAATTCTACGGATACCTTTTTGCAAGGATTGTGTCACTGGCTTCTAGAGATCAGGCTCTACGAATTCCTGGTCTATGCTGTAATTCCATGTGTACCCTTGTTGCTTTGCTGAGCTTTTCATATCTTTCTTTAATTCTCAATTTCCATAACTCAGCTCTAAGTGAATTCTTCTCGAGCTTGTCCGGTGGTGTGCACTTCCTCTGGCCTTGGTGAAGATTTAGATATTTTTTTTTTTTGAGAATATTCAGTACTTTCCAGTTATCATCTGAATTGGATATGGTTAGCCAGGAGGCATTGTGAGTTGATTGTCATGTAACATTTGTGGGCAATTTGATGTGGTTCTCTGGAAAATGCATCAGTAATTCAGTAGTGTGTACTAACGAAAAGTGGCTGCCGCATACCTTTTGAGTACATTTCTTTTGAAGCATCAAATGAATTATAATTGCATCTTTTGTAGCAGAAAGATTGAATACTCACTGTTTCACTATCATTTATTCACAAACTTCTTAGTTCAGTAGGTATTACGAGGTAAATAGTGCACTTATGAAACTTGTCAAAATGAGAATTAAGTTTTGTGCAATTCTTGTACTTGTGTTCCTAAAATCGTAGTGTATGCCCCATCAAAGTTAATTTTCATACGGGGACAAGAGGGAGTTGATCGGATGGTAAGTACATTAGGAACTCCTAGGTGGGGTAAAAAAAGTTAATTCTTTGTAAAATATTTTTATAAATGCCTTACAAATAAATTAGTTGTGAGCTAGTTGTAGGATACTGTAATAAAATTTACCGTACGACACGAGTGTTAATTTGGAGTAGAAGATTTTAACTCTAGATTATTGAGTGAGAGAGCAAGCTCCTATGGGGGCGAGTGGCACTGAAATTACAAAAAATAAACTGTGGTAATGGAGAACTTATGGTAAAAGGTGGTGGCCATAATATTATAATCATGACATTATGGTAATAATGGCCTTTTTACTCTCTTTGAGGTAATTCATAATTACCTTGGGAAAAAGATATATTATCACCTTGGGGCTTTGACTCTTGAAAAGACAAAAGCAAAGCAAGTGCACGATGGCGTTTGGCCTGCTACGCCGTTTGGGTTTGGTAGACCGCGGTGGTTGGGGGTGGGTGGGGGAGGGGGGATTTTAGTTGATATTTTCGCCAATTTAGATAATGTGTATAACTTTTTATTACTTTTTTCGTTTTGATTTAACACACATTCTTTTTAAAATGGACTTTAAAAAAAGTAAGTAAGACAAACAATTTGAAACGAGAGACGTAAAGTTTTTTAACTACAACTGATTTTCGCCAAGTTTTATAAGAAAATGGATATGGTGTTTTAAGGCTGGAAATGTGTCATAACATATATTAAATGAGTTTAAGTTTTGTGCACCGTCAGTGTATTATTTTTTTACACCATCAAGTCATATTAACCTGCTATAGCAGGTTACCAACTAATTTCTAATTATTTTTCTTTTTCAGAAATTAATATTTCTTTTTCTACTCCTCTCCCTCCTTTTCAAAGTTCCCCATCTTCCTCAATCTTTAACTACTTGTCCCATAATCCATTCATATTCCATTATCTTTGTTAATTAATTTCTAAAATTCTTAAATGGTGAATAGGCAAATGATGATTTAATTTATCTATAAAGTTAAAATCAATTAGCTCTGCATCTCGTATATCAATATTAACTTCTTGTTCTATTTCTTTAATTTTCATGTGTTCTTCCTCTATATTGATTCTTCAATCATTTTCAGTCAAATCATATTTTCAAGTTGTTTGTGAATTTTCTCAGGGTTGATAATTGCATTTAATTTGTATTAGTGATTATATTGTTATCAGTTTTCTTACCAAAAATTTATAAGAAAAAACAACGAAAATTTAGAAATTATTTGTGGCACTCAAGAATTATATACTTCTGATAAGTATGAAGTTGAGAAAAATGGATGAAAAATTTCAGATTTAGAAAAGAAAATAAAGTTAGTTAAGAAGATAACTATGAATTAATTTTGATTAGAGCTCAAAGAGGACTCAACTTAAAAAGGTATATTATTAACTACTTAATAAATTTACCATATTTATCTTTAATATTACCTGATGGTGTAGAAAATCTTATACACTAACGATGCACAAAACTTTAACTCATATTAAATTATTAACACAAATGAATCAGTATTGAATAACGTATAGGGATGTATTTGACTTGAATACCATATCAAGAAAGTGATTCTCTAGTCAAATTAACACTACAAACTAATAGTCCCACCGTCTCATTTTAGTTGGTCATCTTACAAAAAATAAATGTCCTATATTAGTTGATCACTTACTAAATTAATATAATTAATTAATTTTTTCCCCATTTTACCCTCTACAATTAATTATAATTTCAATGTCCATTCACATGTCCAATGAATATCATTAATATGGGTAAAGGGTAAAATAATAAAAATTATTACTCCATTTATAATTTTTTAATCATTATATAAAATGAAATATGCCCAACTAAAATAGGACGGAGGGAATAAAAGCAATGAAAGTTGTTCAAAGTTATATAATGAGGTACGAAATTCTAATAGAACCGAATTTAATTAAGATATATTTATATATGAATACAATAAGCAAAAAAATTGAAAATAAAATATAAATGTTAACTGTTTATTCTTTTTATATATATATATATATATTTATTAATTCACTTACCTATACTTGATATAAATAAATTACAATTATAGCGCATCTCATTTATAAAAATACAATAAAATTTGATAAAAATATAAAAAGTTTTACTCAACTCAATAATAACACATCAATAACATATCCGATATAGTTTCACAAATAGAATCTGAATCTCTAAAAGAATAGTATATACATATCTTACTTCTATCTTCAAACATAAAAAGACTATTTTCGAATACTCCCGTTAAAAAAGGAAAGTCTTAGCTTAACTCAATTTGTTAAATTCATTAAGATATGATAAAAACATTTTTAACCAGGAGAGTCGACAAACCACCACCACCCTACTACTACTCCTCTTTCACATGTCACTAAACAAAGTAGTTGTCTTGTTTCAAGAACATAGATAACTCTGTGTGTGTCTGTGTGTGAGAGAGAGTCTAGAAACTTTCAACTTTCTCTTTGCCTACTCTATTGTGTCTGACTTGAGGGGTCTATTTGCTTACTTCTTTGCCATTATTCTTGACCCAAAAATCCAACACCCCATTAGACCAAAAAAAAAACCAACAAACTATTAATCAGTTGTATTTTGTTCTTGTTGAAAAAGGGGTTGTTAGAATCTGTTTTGACTTGGTTCAGATCCAAGTTATCATCTTTTTTACCCCCCTTTTGTATCTTTCTTGGTAAGCTTACTTTGCCTATTTATTATACAGCTGTTTATGTGAGTGTGTCGGTTTCTTTTTCTTGTTTTCTTGCTGACTGATGAGGTAAAGTTATGATCTTTAAGACTCTTTTGGCATGTTTTGACTTCTTTATAGTTCATGTTATAGAGGTGGATCTTGGATTTTTGTGTCAGTGTTTGCCTGCTAATTTGTGGAAGTGGGCGCAAATTAGTTAGTTTAGTATAGATACTTCAAATTGTTTGACTTTATAGATATAGTTCAAGTTGCACTCTGCATCTGCCCCTGTAGTGTTCTTTGAGCTGTAGTGTTTTTTGTGTGGCATCTACTAACATGGTGGCGTTATTTGAAATCTTCTGCTAATGTCTTGTACATTCTTCCATTTCCTTTGTTTGTGTATGCTTTGAAGTTTAATATGTGAGTATTTCCTGCAAATTAAGTTTTTGCATTAATTGTTATTGTCAATTTATTGAGATAAAGAGACATGTTTTTTTTTTTTTTTTTTGAGATATTCTGTTCTTATGTTATGGTTTGTGGTTTGAGTCGGTTGACTTAGATAGTTTGATAACCATGGTAAATTTGGTCATGTAGCTGCATTCGAGGAGCTGTTTGGTTTAGCTTAGGCTGATTTCCGCGCAGAATCTTCCAGAAGCTTTGATGATAGCAGTCCTCTGCTGCAGAAGTTTCTCTAGGCATTTATAAACTTTTGACTCAAATGTTGATGGAAACCTCTACATTGACGTAGGTTGAAGCATTCTACAACAATGGGTGGCCTGTGTTCTAGAAGAGCCACCAGTGAGAATACAACAGGTCGTTCCATACCACATGTCAACGGTCATTTCAGCTATGGTGCTGGAACAGTTTATCAGTCACATAGATTGCCCACACAGGCTAATAATGATTCTAAGCAATCTCCACCTGGGGAAAGCACAGAAAAGCAACCAAGTGAACCAGCGTTCTCTTTTCCAGATATGAATGCAGCTTCCCATGGTGTTGATATGGATGATATCAATGATGGAATTCCTCGATTGTCTAGGGCTTTATCAAATAAAACCAGATCAACAAGGTCAAAGCAAGTTGCCATGGCGAAGGTGAGTAGTCTCCTATTCGTTGTTGTTTCCTTTGGCTATGGCCTGATGTTTCTGTCTTTTTCCTATGGCATTTGTGACTATGTAAAATATTTCAATTTCAATTTCACTGTCTTGACAATGACCAAATGCCAGATAGGTTGTAAAAATGAAGATTCAAAGGAGAATGTATAATTTTTTTTAAAAAAGAGGATGAATAATTGAAAAGGGGAAAAAAAAGAAAAAAAAAACAAGTGAGAATTATAGAGGGAATACTATAACCGTCTTGGAAATCCAACGAAATGTTAAAGGAGCACCCTAGGTTCGATAACTGTGATAGTTGTGGTGCACCCTATGTGAGAATAATATAGAGGGTAGACTTCAATAGTGTTACTTTCTATCTCTTAGACAAATACTCTGTTCCCTCCACCAGCCGCCTCTAGATTTCTTGATTCTAGGTTGTCACAAATCTTTATTTTTGAATTTGCCCTTCTAAAGCACCCCAAAGACATATTGGCAATTTAGTCACTTTTGCAAGTTGCACCTACAAGTCCGTGCCAAGCTATGGATGTCGTATAACAAATCCATTAGCACTAACTCTAACTTGTGTATACTGATACAAGATCCTGATATAGGTTCAGACCATACAAAGGTTTAACTAAGTATTGAATAGTCTATGTCGAAGCCCACAAAAGATTAATATATCATTGACAAATAATAAATGAGATATGTTCGTGCTTCCTCCATTTCCATTACTACGTAGAGTCTCTTTAAGAAACCAAAATCCACCTTACGTTCCATGAGTCTATTGAGGGCTTCCATCAAGAATGAAAAAAAAAGCAGAGGTAATGGGTCCCCTTGTCTAATCCCCCTTAAGCTCCCAAGAATCCACATAATGTGCCACTTGGAAGAATGGAAAGAAATATAGTGTCTTGTCATGATGAAACACTCTTTTGAACCTATACCTTATTTTCTTTATCAGTTCCTGTAATGTTCTATCACTTATTTGACCACTTGCTATTCCGCTCAAATAAAGTTCCCCTGGTCGTCTTTATACTTTTTCACTAAAGATGCTGCAATGCTACTTTGTTCTTAGTTCATTTCTGAGTATGTAGATTCCAAAATCGAATTTAAAAGTTAGGATGAAATGGTCAGTTGAATCTATGATTTACTATCTCTATCTATCAGTTCCATTCATGTTCCATCATATATTTGACTATTTTCTATTCCCCTTAAATACAATCCCATTGGTCATCTTTCCTTAACAAAAGATGCTGCAATGCTGCTTTTCTTGGTATTGATGGTGGTATAATTCGCAAGTAGGTTGAAGATTATCTTGGACATCTTTTGGCAATAATTCTTATTGTATTCAGTATTAATAGCCTAAAGATGAAGATTAATGGTTATATTTCTAAATATTACTCCCTCCGTCCCAATTTATCTGATGGTGTTTGAACAGGTGAGATTAAGAAATAATAGAGGAAGACTTTTGAAACTTGTGATCTAAAATATTCCATAGATATTTTTTTTGAAGCTGAATAATCCATTGATATTTGTGTGCTAAAAATTATCTCCTAAGGGTAAAATGGGTATTTTAAAGTTAAATTGTTACTAAATATAGAAAGGTGTCATTCTTTTTGGAATTGACTAAAAAGGAAAGAGTCACATAAACTGGGACAAACGGAGTAATATTTAATAGTTTATATTTGCTTGACAGGTTTCAGAAGTGAGTTCACTTTTGGGAAGAGCTGGTACAGCGGGGTTTGGCAAGGCAGTAGATGTGTTGGACACTCTAGGTAGCAGCATGACAAATTTAAACCTTAGTGGTGGCTTTGCCTCCAGCATGGCAACCAAAGGAAATAAAATTTCCATTTTGGCATTTGAAGTTGCAAATACAATTGTCAAGGGTGCCAATCTTATGTATTCCCTTTCAAAAGAGAACATTAAGCATTTGAAGGAGGTGGTTCTCCCTTCTGAAGGTGTGCAGTTGTTGATATCAAAAGATATGGATGAGCTCTTCAGAATTGCTGCAGCAGACAAAAGGTGTCAAAGAGTCTGAAATAACGTTTGCGTGAACATGCATATTTCATATGCTACTTTCAATTTCTTTTGGCACAAGAGTGAGATGCTTCTTGTAATTTGACAGGGATGAACTGAAAATATTTTCTTGTGAAGTGGTTCGCTTTGGAAATAGTTGCAAAGATCCTCAATGGCACAACTTAGACCGTTACTTTGAGAAGTATTTAAAACTAACTTTAGTCCTTTTTGCTTCTTTGTTATTACCACGTCAAAAATGAATATTCACATCATCTGTAGTTCATTCCATTATGTTTAGGTTGGAATCAGAATTGACACCTCATAAACAATTAAAAGAAGAAGCTGAGACTGTGATGCTGCACTTAATGACCTTGGTACAGTATACAGCTGTAAGTTCCATCTCAGCTGTTTTTTTCCTGTTTGTTTCATTATTTTCTTTTTTTTCCTGATAAGTTATACTCCCTCTGTCCCAATTTATGTGAAATGTTTGACTGGGCTCGGAGTTTAAGAGGAAAAGGAATACTTTTGAAACTTGTGCTCTAGAACAAGCCATAGAAATTTTTGTGGCTATGAATCATTTCATCAAGGGTAAAATGGGAATATTTAAGTTAAATTGTTATATGTCATTCTTTTTAGACTGACTAAAAAGGAAAGGGTGTCACCTAAGGGAGTAATTTTTATTGATGTGAAGTGTTCTGTTATACAATATATATACAACACTAGAGTATCTCACACTAAAACATAATTCTTTTAAAGAGCAATAATTCATTATCTCATAGGGTGTTCCAAAATTTTCTAAAAAAATCCTCTTGACTTGTACAACGAGTATTTCAACGCTCCAAATGCTATTTGGTTTTGTTCTTTCCATATGGTCCATATAAGCGCGAGGAGCCACTCTTGTTCTATATCTCTATCTCTTCCTCCTGATTTCCACCCTATTTGCATACTTATAACCCTATCCAACATCATTCATTTAATTCCAATCATGCTAATTGTTACACATTCTGCACTATAATTGGTCTGCCACTAGATAGTTTAGTATGGATGCATCACTTCCTCCTGAATGTCCTCTCAATTTATGATCGTTGGATTAGCTTATACATTTGTGGATATTTCTCTGCAATTCCAATAGTTGGAGTAGGTTATATGAATCCTTTTTATCAATTCCTCTTAATTATGATCCAATGCATTCTAATTAAATGATTTCTTTTTTGAGACGTTATGGGTTTTCTAAAACTAGAGGTTATCTAAATCTCACCTTATCCATACATGGATATACACGTTTTTAACCAGAAAACAAAGACTCCTAGTAAATGTCGGCCTAATATACGTGTTAGAACAAGTAAGCTTAGTCCTAACTTGTTGCTATTGCCTAAATGAGTATGTTGTTTCAATTGGTTCTGTTTTTAGCTGAGACTACGTTGATTCTGATTAGGTCTTTTTGGACAATTTCTTACCAAGTGGTATACCTGGTTCTCTTTTGGTACCGTCAATCATTACATCATCGTAAATTGTAGACAAGTATCTGGTTTGAGTATATTGTAATTATTATGCTCTTTGCAGGAACTATACCATGAATTGCATGCATTGGACAGAATTGAACAAGATTGTCGACGTAAAGCCCAAGAAGAGGATACTTCAAATGCTACTCAGAGAGGTTATCTATCCACAGATAGTCTCATTGTGTTCCTCTATTTTTTTACCTAACTATTTTAAATCAGTGGATCTGCGTTAGGTCAAAGTTCATATAAACTATTTCTGTACAATGAATTGCCTCCAGTTTCTCATATCATTAGGAACTAACCAGCATGTTAGGTATTGTGGGCCTAGACGGAGCACTCCTGCTTGGGGTTTCCACGGGGTGCTACAAATAGCTTAATGAATAAATCTTGAATGGGTAGACTCTAGCTACTATTGTTGTTTTCTAGTTATATATTCTGAATATGGCTTAAGACCTGGTTGGCTCAAGTCACTTTTAAGTCCGATGCTGCCATTGAAGTCCTCCAGCACCTTCATTTGCAAAAGAGAAGCAAGCTCTAACGAGGAAAGTCATAGCTGGCTATGCTGCTCGGGCTCTGATGCGGGTGTCCTATCTGGTTGCGGATCTAAAGGTCGGATTCTTTACCACATAAATATTAGGATTCGCAGGCATTGATCTGAGTTCGGATATGGGTGCTGGGAAGAAACAGTAAACGTTTATTACGACATATAAAGTAAATTTTGCGATTAGTGAAAGTTATTGAGCTAAAATAATAGAACTTCATTCCTTATAAACGCCAATATTTTATTCTTATTTCGCGTAATAGAAAAGCGTTTTCATACTTTATATTTTTTGAAAATGTCCACATTCTCATATATATATATGACATAAACCCAAAATTCAAACTAAATACCCAATCAATCTATACTTCTCGGTCTAGAATGTGATCTAAGTACACAAGATGAGTTGACCAAATCCGCTATGGATCCCACACCCACATCCATGTCGTGCCGACACGGATGCGGCTGGGATTTTGAAGAGTCCGTGCAACATAGATAGCTGGAGAATAGTGGGAATCAATCAGATTTAGAGAACATCATCATTAAATCTGATAAATAATTCAAACCAAATGGACTTGTTCTGGGGGAAAACTAGCATATAGGTATGTAGACATCTTACTGATTCTAAACAGCATTGAGGACATTGTTTTCTGGAGTTGTTACTTTAACTTTTTGTTTTTCCTTGTGTAAGGGGGTTCGGTTTGTCAAGACTATTCCGTACTTTTAGTGGTGTAAAGATTGTTCGTCTAACGATGTGATTCTGTGGTGGACGTGAGACTCTTGTTATTTAATCCAGTACCCTTTGTTTACTCTTGCATTTTCTTCTTTTACTTTTATCTTTTGTTGTCTTTTCTTCGGACTGATTTCTTATGTTCTTGTTCTAATATTTCCTTTTAACATATAAATTTGCAGGAGATAGCCTTGCAATTTTGAGAGCAGAGTTGAAAAGTCAAAAGAAACTTGTTAAAAGTCTGAAAAAGAAGTCGCTCTGGTCCAGGATATTGGAAGAGGTAGCAAGTCATCCTGCTTTATCTTTTCTTTTATTCTTGAATTTAATACTGGTAATGTGGTTTCTACTTACTGCACAAGAGGGGTGGTCTGTTTAAGATAAAATGTCGTGATTTCTTTCAGATTTCAATTGACTATACTAACATCTGTTTTTCCATAATTGAAGGTGATGGAAAAGCTTGTGGACATTGTCCATTTCCTCCATTTGGAGATCCATGCTGCATTTGGCAGCACTGGTAATGCATTTGAAACTTCAAGTTAACTTTCTATCATGATTTTTGTCCTGTTATACTCTTTAACTGTCATGTTGGGGGTGATAGGAAGGAGTAGTTGTTATGCTGATACTTGGATCATTATTGTCTGTCTATATCCTGATCGACTTTTGGGTTTACATTTAGCTTTTGTGTCAATTTTTCGGTTAAGTTTCAAGTGTAAACAATAATTTGTTTCTATATTATAGACTAGAAAATCAACACGGCTTACCAACTGTTACCTATCAATTTTATCTGTTTCGTACAGACAGTTACTGCTACTGATGCATGTGTGGTGGTCAAGGGAAATCATAATCTAGGGTGTACTACTTAGTGAGTTATCTGGCTTTATTATGCAACTAAGAAAATAAGAAGTCGTTGTCATGGTAGAACGATGCACTTGTATATCCTTGCCTATGCTTATATTACAGCTCATAGTGCTGATTCATTTGTTTCTATAAGGAAAGGTATATTTTGTTGTACAAGGAAGGAACAGAAAAAAATCAATCGAAACGGTTGATTATTTTTTTGACTCATATTCTATTGGTGCCGAGCATTTAGAGTTAAATCATATCTTCCGTGTCTAAATTTTATGTTTATGAGTGACCTGATTGCTATAGTTTTGCCAAACCTTGCAGATGGAGATCGACCAATAAAAAACAACCATCAGAGATTAGGATCTGCTGGTCTTGCATTACATTATGCAAATATTATTACTCAGATTGATACGCTTGTAAGCATCTCATACACATAATTATTAGAGAAACAACATTTTTGACACTATCATTTAATCTTTTGACTTCATTCATATCTTTTATGAAATGTGGAATGAAGTTGATATCTTTTCCTCCATTAAGCTAAATTACTTTTGTTTTTTGTTTCTCCTCATAAATATATCGAATATTTATCTTCCTTGTTAATCATCATCTTAATCCCTATATATATACTCTCATCTCTTTGTATGTTTCATGAAGCTGTACGCTCTAATATCTATTCGAAATCACAATAAAGAATGGAGGTCTATCAATTGGACCAAAATCAAATGCTGCACGAACTGCCACATTGAAAATACTCAAATTGCCATTAAATTTGTGAATTTCATATCAAATGTCGTAATAAACATTTATTGGTTATATCCCAGTACCCGTATCCGAATTCGGATCCATACACCCGAATCCTAAAATATATGTGATAAAGAATCTGACCTTTAGATCTGCACCCAGCGCGGATACCCGCACCCGAGTCCGAGCAACATAGTTGAGTTACTCTAGTACCCTAAATTTGGGGTATATCTCTATTTTAGCACTCTCTCTTTAGTCAGTAGAGGGCCTAAGTACTGGAATCATACTTCGTACAGTCTCGCAATCTTGCTGAAATTGTAACTAATTGGAATTCTGGATTAGTACTCATGTCAACCTACTAGGTTGTCGAAACTGTGTAAAACTTATTTGTACAATTATTTTATTTTTTGACATATTTCTAATCAGAATCAAAAAGTGAGAATGCCATATTTTATATGATCAGGTCACGCGATCAGGTTCAGTGCCCGCAAATACAAGAGATGCTTTATACCAAGGGTTGCCACCAAGCATTAAGTCAGCTTTGCGATTCAAATTACAATCCTTCCAGCTCAAGGAAGAGGTACTTTTATTTTGTTTTTCTAAGGGTTTTTTTATGGAGTATCTGCAAGTTTCTGCCTTCTAAACCATTGAATGTTAGTAATAGGCCAGATACTCTTTTGGTGCAGTTATCGGTGCAACAAATCAAGGCTGAAATGGAGAAAACACTGCAGTGGCTTGTTCCCATGGCAACCAATACAACCAAGTAAAACATACAATCCCTAGAAATATATTATTCATTGTCTACAGCTTTCCAGTGATTCTTCATATGTCAGTCCAAAGAGGGCTTTCTGGTCAGCTATATTATTATTTTTTTGATCAAGTGTATATTTTCATTTATATAAACATAAGCCATAGTGCTATATACAAGGGGTAAACCAAAAGGTAAAGAGTCTACAAAATGAGATGATTCTCTACAAACTCCATCCAATCATCTATACAAGAAGGAACTTTATGTGAGCACCTAAAGAATACAAGGGAACAGAAAGTACTCCTCAACTGGGAGAAACTCGAGTCTACTGCTTCAAGAGCTCTCCTATTTATCTCTCTTCCAACAGCCCACATTAACGCTAGTGGAACCACATTCCAGCCTTTCGTCTTCTCCTCCTCCTGCTCTTCCAGCTGAACATCAACTCTTTCTCAGTTTTTGGCAATGCCATGGAGTGTCAAACCACCTAAACATATCCCACCATAACCGGTTAGCCCGCAATGTAGAAAAAGAAGATCCGCGTCCTCACCTGTCTTCTTACACATGCAACACCAACTGACGCAAAAACCTTTCTCTTTCTAAGATTTTCCGCTGTCCTCTAGTGGCTAGCCAAGTGAAAAAACACACCTTCCTCTGCACCTTTCGTATCCAGATTGTATCACGCTTAGGTAAGCGTTTCAGTGAAGGTGCCAATGCGCTAAAACATGTGCGATAGCAAAATCCAGTCAACCGGTGATCTTCTTAAGAGATTAGCTTTGTTTATGAAGTTCTTGTGTTTTATTTAGATGAAGGTGATATTAATTAAACAATAAACGTAGTCGGCAAAACAATAAAGTATTATTAAGAATATGTTGTAGATGAATATGTTATTGATTTATACTGGAAAGTTAGAATTTGGACCTAGTAAACTTGTCACTAATTATGTCTTTGTATCTGAATAGAAAATTGAAGATGATTTTTGAACTTGATTGTCATGGGTTTCTATGTATATTTCACTTATTTACAGTTTCTTCAATCCCTTCACCCATAAATTGGTATTTGTGTTTATTGTAATTTCACTTTCATTTTGAACTTTTATTCAGTAAGCCATGCTCTCTAATGCTTAGAGTCCTGGTATGCCCCGGTTCGTTTCAATTTTTTTTTTTTTTTTTTTTTTTCTTTTTTTTCCTTTGGCTTTACTGGTTCAGATTGTTTTTTCCGTCATTATTACACAGTGATAACAAAAACTTTTACAGGGCTCACCATGGCTTTGGATGGGTTGGAGAATGGGCAAATACAGGGTGAGCTCAATTACAGAAAATTTGTTTTTTACCAATTGAACCAATTTTATGGCAAACATTTATATTCATTTGGACTGAAATGAACAGGAAACCTGCTGGCCAGACTGATCTACTTCGAATTGAGACGCTCTATCATGCCGATAAGGAGAAAACCGAAGCTTATATTCTTGAACTGGTGCTGTGGCTTCATCATCTTGTCACTCAGTCAAGAAGTGCTACAAATGGTGGAGTCAGATCTCCCGTGAAATCTCCATGCTGTTACCCTAATCAAAAGATGAATCAGTTAACGCACAAGCCAAGTTCTCCATCTCCTGCATTAACAGTTGAAGACCAAGAAATGCTTCGGGATGTAAGCAAGAGAAAACTGACACCCGGAATAAGCAAGTCTCAAGAATTTGATACTGCAAGAACAAGGTTGAGCAAGTTCCACAGGCTGAGTAAGAGTAGTAACCATACCCCTATACGTGAAACCAGGAAAGATCCCTTTCCCATCAGGAGGCCGTCTTCTGTTCCAGTGATCGACTTTGACATTGATCGGCTCAAAGCTTTAGATGTCATTGATAGAGTTGATACAATTCGAGGTGCATAATGGTAAAAATGATATAAGCTGGCTTGGCAGAGATCATCCTTTAGTTGACGCGTCATGTTCTGCCTTTCTGCATGAGTCGGTCATCTTCCTGCCGTTGTACACCAGTCGTGTTGGGGGAACCACAGATATCAGGAAAAAATGTTGAAAATACGCTATCTGTTCTCTGCTGCAAAATTTCCGGTAAGTTTAGGGTATACTATGATGAGTGAAAGTGAATTTTTCGTCTCGTTTTCCTAAAATGAAAAGTTGGATTTAGGTCTGGTTGAGTATTGTCTGGTGTATCGTGAAACCTCTTTGCTTTCAAGAGCTGGTGGATGATAGTGTTGAGCTTTTTAGGGGAGTGAATGAATGAATGTCCATCATCATATGTACAGGATGTAATGTAATATTTATTTTAACCTTAATAATCAAAAGCTTGTTATTTGTTTCTCCTATATTCCAACTCATGGAATATCCCTACTTATCCTATATGTACCAAACGAAACGACCCGCTAGAGTTTGGTTGGTTACCCCAGGCCTCAAACTTTCAAGAATTGGTTAGGTCCAATTGAAATTTAAACTTGTATTTTGCGGAGGTCACGGTTTATGTCTCTCTCCTTTTTGTAATACATCAAGGTAGGGGTTCAAGCCGAAACCCCGCTACCTCAAATTGAAGTCACTATGTTAAATTAAAAAAATAAATTTTAACCAAGAAACACTGTATATAAAAAAGTATTAGGTGACACTATCATATTACATGTTTGTATCAATAACATCAAAATTAATCTCACCATACATCTTGCCTACCTAACTTAGTATAGAGGTTCAACTTCGCATATTCAAACATAGCTAATTATTTTGTGTTGAACAATATAATCAAGCCGGGTTAATAGGTTCATCATTCATCAGTTTAAGCTTAAAGCAAACAGTTATTTTAGATCTCTTATGTGTAAAAATAAAAATCTCTAGTAAAAAGAATATAACACTAGAAAATTATAAATGACCTATAAAATCAATGTGTGACAGATTAATTAAAATAGGTGCACAGACAAAAAAGACATTTACAAAACTTACCTACAATAATTGTGCAATTAAAAGGAATTATTGGTCATCTCGCACAACTAATACTCTCTATAATACTGACATTGAGAAATGAGAATTCCTCTATCCTTAAATCAAAGTTCTCAGATTCGAGTTCCGGTTATTAAAAAGATCTTGTTGGAGTGCCAAATAATACGCCCCATAATTTGCGGAATTAGTTGGGTTCCAACACACACACACCAAAAAATAACTTTCTATATAAAACCAACGGTCACATTTTCAAGATTTCATTCAAAAAAACAACAACAAACACAACCCTCTTGTCTTCTCCCCCTCTGTCTTTTGAATCGTTGTGACAAATCCTCTCTCTCTGCCATGGCGGAAAATCAAGAATCTTTGGGGAAACCCAATTCAGAGAGTGAAGAGAAGAGAATTCCAGTGTTTACAGTGGTAAAGAATGGTGCCATCCTCAAGAACATCTTTCTTCTTGACAACCCTCCACCTGTAGTAACCACAGCTACTGTTGAAGAATCAAAGCAAGATTTTGAAGAAATATTGGTGGTTGGAAGACACCCAGATTGTAACGTTGTATTGGAACACCCAAGCATCAGCAGATTTCACCTCCGCATTCACTCTAATCCCTCTACTCATTCCCTCTCTGTTATTGATCTCTCTTCAGGTAATTCCTAATTCCTTTTTCTTTATGTTGTTGTTGTTGTCATGATATTTTGTCTGTAGATTTCATGATTCTTTATAAAGTTTTATCAAAATTCTGCCTCTTTTCATATGTTGATATCCAAATTCTTGAACTCTGGATGAGTCTGGGGATCAACATAAGGAAAAGTAATGAAGATTGACTACGATTAACAGTGAATTTTGAACTTAAGAACACACACGTCCAAAAGATGGAGAGTGAGCGTACTAAGAGAAATACGATTAGTGATGAAGTTATACGGGGTAAGGTTAGGAGTGGCCTCCTGACAAACAGGATGAGGAAAGTGAAACTGAGATGGTTTGGGCAGGTAAAGAGGAGGGGTGCAGTTGTGTCAGTAAGAAGGTGTGAGAGGTTGGTTGTAATTGGAGTTAGGAGAGGTAAAGGTAGGCTTAGGACAGGCCTTCTCTCTGTCATTTTGCTTCAGCGCGTTAAGGGTTCTCTGTATAATCTATTGTTTCACATGCTTCATTTCTGTTTTTCTAGACATTTTGTTTTGCTCTTTTCTTTTCTTAGTTTTATTTTGGTTTATCCAGTTAGTTGATTCTCTGCATATATTTAGTGAATTTCACATTTCTCTTTGTTGTTTATTAAAAGTTTCTTACTTCGACTTGCTGCTGCTTCAGTACATGGGTCATGGATTTCTGGAAACCAGATTGAACCAGGCGTTCGAGTTGAGTTGAAAGAGGGAGATAAGATGAAGCTCGGAGGTTCAAGCAGGGAATACATGCTGCACTGGATTCCAATAAGCCGCGCATATGATCTAGAGAATCCATTTGTAGCTCCACTAGATGAGACAGAACCATCGGAAGAAGCGGAGGAGAAAGAACATCAGGTGAGCTGTAGTGGTAGTAGTATACCTGTATGTTTTCAACTATTCTGTCACCTTAGTGTCTAATTTATCTTTTTTTTAGGATGAGAATGGCTTTGCTCTTCAGAATGAGGATGGTGACTTGGCGCAGAATCAAGATTCTTCGTTTTCTGATATGAATTTGTTGCCATATGCAAAATGTTTAACTCCATCAGCTCCTCCAATGCCTGAAGAAATGAAGTCCTCATTTCCCTTTGGTGATGCGGAAGTAAACGTAAATTCACCTGAGGAAATCCATGGAGGGAATGAACTCAGTTTGCTGCAGCCTGCCCACGAACATGACCAAGAAAACTGTACTCCGCGAGTCCTTGTCTCAGGAGGGTTCCAAACAGAAAATGCAGATAGTACCCCAGTAAGATCTCAGCAAAGATGTTTGAGCATATGGTCTAGAAGGGGAAAATGCTCCAGTGTTCAGATTCAAACTGGTCGAGATAAAGCTGTAATTGAAAAAGTTGACATTGATACTGAAGTTCACCATCTTAATCATGAGAAGGTTGCAATGGAATCAGTTTCCAATGATCCTTTTTCTAGTGGAAACAAGGATGAAGAAGATGCCTTCACTCCAGACAAAGAGAACCATGTTCTTAGTTCTTTCTCCCTTGGGTCCGAGAAGAACTCATGTCTTGCTGATGGACAAGCTACAAAACCTATGCTTTCTTGTTGTGTGGATGAGAATGGTAAAGAGAATTTCACTCTAGACAAAGTGGATCTTTCCACAGAAACTCATTCGCCAGTGTCAATGAAGAAGATGAACCGTTTGGAGCAAATTAAGAATCCAAAACCTATGCTTTCTTGTTGTGTGGATGAGAATGGTAAAGAGAATTTCACTCTAGACAAAGTGGATCTTTCCACAGAGACTCATTCGCCAGTGTCAATGAAGAAGATGAACCGTTTGGAGCAAATTAAGAATCCAAAACCTTTTAGATCTTCCCCAATGAAAGAGATTTATCAAGCTAAAGATCTTGAAGACTATAAGAAAGAGAAGATCGGATCATCTACAATGCTCTCAAATATGAGTAACAATAATGAAGAAATTTTCACTCCAGATAAAGAGAATATGTCACCTGATAGCTGTTCAATGAGATCGAAAAAGAATGGGAAAATGGAGGAAGTTAAGCATCTAAAACCATTTGAGAAAGAAAACTTGATTGGCGAAGTTTTTGAAGAGCACAAATTATCTAGTGTTGTTTCCAGAAATAAGGCTAGATCGACAGTACTGAAGAACAGAACAGATAGAGTGCCATTTCAATCTCTTCTTGTGAACTCCCCCGATAACACCAATTCAAAATCCCCAGAACAGAAAGTCAAGTTGAATGCTAATCCTATCAATTGTCAAGAAATCATGGAGGCATGCCCCTATTCTGTAAGTTCATATTGACCTGTTTCTAATTTGAAAAATTTGTTGTTAAAACAGCTCTGCCAGATTCATGATTTCTAATTTGCAGTAATAAGTTGTTTGTTAGCCTATGAAAGTAACAGATTTGTTTTTGGTATAGTTCAGACCACACATCATAACAACTGTAAATTTGAGTCTCTTGGATGATCACAACCAATGGGAATTGGGAACCTTGAAGTTCCTAATTTATATTTTTAAACAATATCTTCAGGAAAACAATGCCAGGGAAGAGAAAAGAAGGTGGACCATGGTAGTGGACATCACTTCTTTGTTAAATAAAGAGTCAAGAAAAGCTTTGCAGCTTTTACAAGGTCTCAGGGGAACTTGCCTGATAATTCCCAGAATTGGTAATGAACTTACTTTTTAGCAATCCCTCAGAAAAATTCATAACATCCTCCAGTATTTCAATAACTTTTCATATCCAAAATCGCTTTAAGTGATATTTACCTGTTCCTTGATGTTAGTCTTAAGAGATCTGGATTGCATGAAGAGGCGTGCTAGCTTTTTCAGAAGAGCAACAGAAGTATCTGCCGCATTAGAATGGATAGAAGATTGCATGGTAAATGCAAAATCATGGGTTCATGTGCAGAGTTCTGTGGAGGAAACAAGGCCAATGGCACCAACTCCTCCTGCTACTGCACCACCATGCTTGTTCAGTGAGGAGAATGGCTTCTTTCCAGTCAGCTCAGTTTTATCCTCTCCACGTTGGGGTCTAGCAGAAATTGTTTCACCCACAGCAGAAGATCATATCCTTGAATGTGCCCTCCTCTTCAAAAGAACTAACAGGGATGGACAACTTGTTCTCCTTAGCAATGATCTTACCATGAAGATCAAGGCCATGGCAGAGGTAAGACCATAACAAACATCATCCTCCCTTCCGTATCCCACCACCCCTTCAGAAAACAAAAGGAAAATTTCTTTTTGTCCTATGTTATCAACTGACATTTCATTTTTGTTTATTGATTGGCAGGGTTTAAACTGTGAGACAGCAGAAGATTTCCGAGAGAGTCTGGTGAACCCATTCTCTGAGAGATTTCTCTGGAAAGATAGCTCTCCCAGGGGAAGCACTTGGTCGTGTGTGGATGACTTTGTTCTTGGGGAATCATACTACCCTGGGCCTCTAAAGATGACATCAAAATCCGGACAAGCAGCAAAAGGCTTGAAGCTGATATTGCTTCATAATTCTCATTATAGGCAAACCTGTTCAGGAAGCACAGTTAGCTAGGAGGTAGAGAGTATGGAAGCTTATATTGCTCCATCTCATCATAGGCAAATATGTTCAGCCAGCTGAACCATCTAGATGAACCAGTTCCCCTTCTTATCAAAGATGTCAAAGATGAATTCAGATCTTATGACAACATCTAGACCTGTAAATGGCCACTGTTTCAACCTTTTGGAACTTCTGTTTTTTCATTGCAATGTAATTGTTTCTAGATGATTCAGAGATTTTCTTCATGAAATCAGGGTACATATCTTCAGTAATTTTTTTCAATGTTAGTTTTCTTCTTTGCTCCTCTTTTTGTTTCTTTTAATTTTATAAGGGATACAGCTCAGCACTTTGGTATATGGTTGTTATCATCTGATTTGCTGGGGATTTATCCTGATTCTCTTGCGTGAGTAATTAAGGAACAGTTTTTTTAATGAAGTCTTTTGTACCTTAAAGCGGATTAGTAGTTATTCTGATCTGTATCAAGGATTATCTAGGAAAAATGTCTTCCTCTTGTCTTCTATAGTAAAGCTTTAGATGATCAATGCATTTATTGTTGACTTGCTGCAACTGGAGTAGTTATGAGAAGCTGGGATTTTAGACTTGCAAATTAACAAAAACATACCTAGTAGAGCCAGATATAACATTAAAGCACTCAAAAAGAGCAGTAAAAAAGGGCAGCCTGGTGCACTAAAGCTCCCGCTATGCGCAGGGTCCGGGGAAGGGCCCCACCACAAGGGTGTATTGTACGTAGCCTTACCTTGCATTTCTGCTAGAGGCTGTTTCCAAAGCTTGAACCCGTGACCTCCTGGTCATATGACAACAACTTTACCAGTTACTCCAAGGCTCCCAAAAAAGAGCAGATTGCTATATCTAACCAAAAAAGAGCAGTACACACTAAGAAAAGATGTCACTTATTCCCAAAAAAGATGACATAACAAGAAACAGATTACTATATCTAACCAAAAGAAAAATTCAGTTGGGCTATTCCAGTTTGTAGAACTTATATTTTCCCAGCATTCCGAGGGTAATTACATGAACCTGACAGTAGAAAAGAGAGTGAGTTTTCTTGGTCCTCAAATGGTGGTCGAGGAAAATCTTGGAGTTCGTTAAGCTTGCAAGTTTCAAAGTTCAAAGTTGAGAAATAACTGCCAGGATTATCTGTAATCCTTTTTACGTTCATAGTGTCTTGAAACCCACTGCCATTCTGAACATTTACCTCAAAACCCATCTTTCCAGTCTCTTTAGTTGCTTCACTGGTTTGTCCTTGATCAGATATCCCAGCAAAACCTTTGGTTTCATCTTGAGGAATTGCAGGAGCATGTCCTTGGAAAAGGGAAATATGTCCGAAAAGCTTATCTTTCCTGGAAAAACTTGTTCCACAAGAACAAAGCCATTTATCTTTACCACAATGTTTCTCATGTGTTCTAAGATCTGCCATAACTGAAAATTTCTTCACATTGCACCTCCTACAAGCATAGCTTTTCTCACAGTGGGTTCTTCTGTAATGGTTTTTCACACATAAGATAGTCTTTAGTGGCTGAAAATTTTTATGCTCCTTATTGCGCTTGCAACCAACACAAGGACATGAATACCTTTTAATAAACGTCGTCCCAGAGCTAGACTCCTTGTGAGGTTTTGCAAGAGCAGCTGGAGTTTTGTATTCATCCCCATGACCCCTCATGTGCATCCGCAAATTGGCATCTCTCTTAAATCCTTTCCCACAAATCGTGCAAAAGTGAGTGTGAGGTGCAAGAATTTCCTCTTTCTCCAGCTGCAGAATCTCATAGGAACCAGGAGGAAGGTTCTCTTCCTCATGGGGTTCATCCTCATCTTTTGCCTCATGTTCATCAACAACATAATTTTGTTCAATGCCACAATCACCTATTAGATCAACATGGTTGGGCTGATCTTCCGCTTTAGTCACATCAACACTACGCGATAAAGCTCCAGCATTAGTACCTGTTTCAGAAGGAACCAAGATACCACCAAACTGCCCAAGTTGCTTGGTAGTTGGGTTAGCCGAGGAAAGTGAATGATGCTTCACGGTTGGAAGAAGACTCCCTGCAGTTGATATCAATTGAACAATGATAGAGGTAAGATCAGCTATTATTAGCTGTTGTTGCTGAATTGAAAGGTCATTTCCCTGAATCCCAGCTAGACTTTTGTGGTCAACAATTATACGCACCAGCTCCCGGAGTTGATGAATCTTTTGTTCAAGTAAAGATAAACTTTTAAGCATGGGTCTAGGATCCCAATCTTGTATTCTGGTAAAATCATGATTTTCACTCCTTTGATTAACTTGTTGTTCCATGCGAGATTCGATTTTAGATGGTTGATTATGATTTCGAAATGTGTTGCTCAATCCTAGTCTGCTGATCCAGAAATGAGAAAATTTTCCACTTCTGCTGATTCAAAGTGTAGTTAGTATTTGAGTGGTTATTTGAGAAAATTAGTTAAGAAAATTCTTCCAGCCTTATAAACTCTCTATTCATAATCCCAAATCAAGATATTGTACACTTTAAGTGCTTTGAAATTTCGAAACTAAGAAAGAGAGATGTGCCTAAGGTGGCATGTAAGCAAACTGTGCACGCTAAGAGAAGATAACAGATGTTCGCAATTACTTCAAGAAAGCCGTCCCCTATCTTCTAAAGGAAATTCCTAACCAAAATTCATTTAAACCGATTTAATTTCTCTTGTAGAAGTCAATTTCCAAAGACTAAATGACAACATCCTAATCTAACATCCTAACACAAGCATCTATTGTACGCAATCTTACCCCACATTTCTGCAAGAGGTTGTTTCCACGGCTTAACACATGAGTCACATGGCATCAACACTGTTTTTATATAGAGATAAGAAATAATCAACAGAGTAAACATTGATTTCATCAAAACATCAACAAGATCCAATTACAAACTTAATAAATCCACCAACTGCTGAAATCCAATAATCAAGAAGAAGCAAAAGTAATGAAGACAAACCAGATTAAAGATGCTCCTTTTCCTCTTGTTCTAAGTGAGTTGGATTACAACAAGTAAAAGGAAAGAATGCAAAAAGGTCAGTTAAAGCAGCAACAATGTCTATTCTGGAATTTTCCCCATGATGGGATTAATGGATCCCACTCACTTTGTTGGTAGTAAAAGCTAGCGGTCACCAATTTTGGCTTTTTCTGTAGAAGAAAAATTGCCATTTGGCTCAAAGTCAAATCAAGAATTACTGTCTCTCCCCACCACTGCTACATGCATGCACAACTTTTTTTTGGTTTCCACCCAGTATTCGGTACCTCACATTGGAGCCCGATTAAATTTGAATTCGCGTCAAAAAGTCCCACATTGGAGAGGTAAAGCGCTTCCTAACAAAGGCGACTCCGTACCCAGGGGGACTCGAACTCGAGACCTCTGATTAAGGATGAACGAGTACTTACTACTCCACTACAATCCTTGTTGGTGCATGCACAACTTCGATATATTTAGCGCTCTCAAATCCACAACATTTTGATACATTCCGCATATATTTAGCTTAAGACTATAAGATGTAAAAGTTTTTTGTTTTGTTAAATTTTACGTCAAATCAAAATCAAACAAACAAATTAAAAGTGACTATAGTGAACACTTTCGTCCATTAATTTATGTCTTAAAAAAAATATCAATTTTTATATTTACTAGCTCTTTAACTTCAAATATTTTACTTAACATGTGTAAGACTACAAAATCAAGGTGCGTTTGATAGTACATTACACATGTTCAGTTTAAAGTCAGAAATTTAAAAGTCTCCCTTATCTTTTAAATTTTTTGCGTCCAGTAAAACTAAAACATATAAATGAAATGAAGGGAATACCATATTGCCAGTTGGAAACATATTTAAATAACCAATAATGGTACTATTTTTAAGACAAGTAATTAAACAAATGAATAATTTGAATGGGGGGAGGGTGTTTTTTGCTAGGAATTAATTAAGCTTATGTCATACAAAATACAAACACTAGTGCATGATGCTGCTGTCTTTTACCAGAAATTTATAACTGAGATAAATTGCATAGGCCTTAATATCACTTATTATATGAAAACAAAAGCTAATTAATAATCATTTATAAATGAATAACAAGAAAAGTAATCCATGGGATAATTAGATATTACATCAACAAAGAATAATGTTTAATTTCCATGGGGTTGAATCCTAACAGGGAGGCCATTGACAGGTACAGGTGATGATTGGTAAATGATCTTTTCATGTGGAATTAATTTCTCTAACTTGAATTTGGTAACAACATTATGCATAAACACAAGAGTTTCCAATCTTGCATACTCTTGTCCTGGACACATTCTTGGTCCTCCTCCAAATGGTACAAAACTGTATGGTGCTGGTCCACTCCCTTCAAATCTACAAGGATCAAATTTTTCTGGCTCTGGGAAATATTTTGGAATTTTGTGTGTTGAATACACATTCCAAAATGTCTGTCCAATATAAACATTCCATAAATAATTAGAATTAAAAATAAATAAATCACTGCAGCCTTATGAAAAGGAATATTTTTTTGTTGATTTTGATAATTTTATGAGTTATATAATATGGAAAGTGGCCAAAAGTCACGAGTTCGAGCCGTGAAAACAACCTATTACAGAAATGCAGATAGCATTCGTAAAAAAAAAAACCTTGTGATCTGACCCTTTTTCGGTACACTGAAATACCCTTTACATAATATGGGAAGTAAGTAAAAAAATAAAGTACCTTCCATCCTTTTGGGATAGTAAATCCTCCAAATGTGAAGTCAGTAGTTGCCTCTCTAAAAGCACCTTGAGTTGGTGGCATTAGCCTCATTGCTTCACATGCTACATTCCATGAATACTTCATTTTCTGGATATCATCCCAATTTAGCAACTCTCCAGGACCTTTAGACTTTGCAATTACCATTTGTTCTATTCCAACCAAAAAAAAGAAAAGAAAAGAAAAAAGAATGTTGTTATATATGTATTATACACTAATAGTGTAATAAAATCTTTATAATTGTTAGTGTACATGACTAACAGATTTAAGTTATATACACTAGTAGTGTGATTATTTTTATATCATTAGTGTAATTTAACCTGTTATAACAAATTACTTGCCATTTTTTCTAGATTACCAATCAATTTACTACATTAGAAGCTAGAATTATCAACAAAAGAATAGGTCGGCAAATTGATCAAGTTAGCTGGTGATTAGGCTGCCAACAGATTACCAACAAATCTGAATCAGTTTATTACTGACAATTATATTTTGGGCCAAACACATCGCCAGCCCTCTAAAGTTGGTACCAATTTTTACTTAGACACCTTAACTACACATTGTTTATTTTAAACCCCTCAAGTAAGCTTCCCCTGTGCCATTTTAACAATTTTTTTACAATCAGCAAAAATATATGATGTGAGTGTGTTACACTCGCCGACTGATGTGTAAAGTGACGAATCAAATGAGGACACTTGTCATTATGTCCAAAATAATTATTAAACTATAAATTTTGAATAAAAACAAAAAAGTGGCCAACAAATCTGTGACACATGACATTTTGGCTCAAATAATTTAAAAAAGGAACTCCCCCTCTCCCACATCATCTTCTCCGACATACCCCTCCCCACCCCACATCGTCTTCCCCATCATATCCCTCTCCCCACCCCCACCCCCTCCCCTTCTTCTTGGGCATATTCCAGATTCTCTTTATCTCTGCCCACTACCATTTATCAGTTTCTCCATAGATGTCATTACAATTGTCATAACCATAACTAGAAAAAAAGCTCGTAATAAATTTTTTCTTTCTTTACAATAATCATGAGATGCTTTTTGGAAGAATTTGATACCTTGTATATAAAACTATATAAAATTTATCTTATGTAATTTTTGCTTTTTCTTGTGGTGTGATAAAGCCACAAACTTTACTGCTTTTATTGAGAATTATCGGTTTGGTGAAAGTCCACCAATAATCAAATCCACACCCCTTTGTAGATATCAAATTCTTCCAAGAAAATTCTCATAATTATTTCAATATTTAAATCCTAAAATGGGTTTATTCTAAAGTTTCAAAATGTTTCCAAATTTTTTTTTGTAACTATCTTCATTTTCCATGAAAGATTTAAGATTGGGGAAATGGTGGCTGAAAAATGGGGAAGAAGATGAAAAAAATAAAATAAAAATTGGCCAAAGGATTCTTTCACGCGCAGGTAAGTAGTGTATCACATTCACTATGCCATGTCAGCGACAGGTGCCAAAATGACACAGCAAAAGCCTACCTGAAGGGTTTAAAATGAACAATGTGTAGTTGAGGTGTTTAAGTGAAAGTTGGTGCCAACTTTAAGGGGCTGGCGTGGTGTTGTGTTTGACCTATATTTGAAGTGATCTGATTATATGAATAACTTTTGAACTTATCATAAAACCTACTACCTTTATAAACCTCGTTGAAGATTTTGGGAAACTCAGCAAGATATTTCAAGACGAAAGTTATAGCAGCACTTGTAGTATCATAGCTTGCAACAAGCGAACCTATAATATTATTGCAGATCTCTTCATCATTCATAAACTCTCCATTTTCATCACTAAAACTCACAAGTCGAGACAGCAAATCATTGAAATTTTTCTCATTTTTCTTCCTCTCCCTAATGACCCTAAGAAGCTCTACCCGCACCATTTTTCCGCCTTTTATTGCTCGATTATAAGGCGTACCGGGAAAATTAATTGGCACGGAGAACATCCCCGACGTGACAAGAACGAAAGGGTTCGATAACTTTTTTACCTGCCGGAAATCATCTATTGATAGGAATAATTTGCAAGCTAAAGTGAAAGTATATTTTTTGGCTAGAGGGTAAATTTTGACTTCCTTGAAAGGGAGCCATTCTTGATTCAAGTGATCACGAGCCATGGAATCCATCAAAGGGATGAATTGTTTGAGATTTTCGGGTTTTAAGATTTCATGAAGGAACTTGCGATTTATGAGAGCGACTTCTCTTACAGTATTTTGCGATTGAGTTGGACACATGAGTGGCTTGGTCAGAGACTGTGGCCACCAAGTGGTAAGAAGCCTGTTTTCATTCAAAAATAAGAATTTGTTACCACTTGTACCACAGAAAACGATGAGTTTTTCTCCTAAGAGGGAGGTTTTAAAGATTTTTGATGAGTTTTTTTTCATTCTTTCATGGATGAATTTCTCTGGGGATGAGTAATACATATCCATGTTTTCTCCAAGGATTGGCCATCCACTTGAGCCTGGTGGAAGATTTGTGTATCGTTTAGGGATGAAGAAGATGAGATAGAGACAAATGTAAACAACTCCAAATGCCAGGGAATAAAGAATAAAGGGATCCATTGTATGTTTAGTTCAACTTCTCCCTATATCTTGAGAGCGTGTCCCTTTTCACAAATTCTTTTTAAAGGACTATGAGTATGTTCACTGTTCAGTACGGAGGAAAATACAACTAAATTTTTTATGTTTGGATAAATTAAAATTCATTGATATTTTCTAGAAAAATTTTCAAAAAAACCATTTTTCATGAAAAATATTTTTTCGTATATATTTAAGTTAACTATATAATAGGTAAAAGCTTTTTCATTGTCCAAGGATAAAATTATCATTTTTTCCAAATTGATCTACGTTGTTGTTGGACTGCGTACACTTACCCTCCCCAAATCCCACTTGATGGGAACTTGATAAGAATATACTGGTTATGTTGTTTCTGATCTACGTTCCAAAACGTATATTTTATTGGGACAAATATTTCAAACTTACGTTCTCTGTAACACACTAGATAAAAGAGCCTGTGCAAGCACGGGCCGGATATATGCTACTTTTTCTAAATATTTGGATTGTTAATTAATGGGATTTATAATACTTTTATATAATTTTCAGATAATATGTTATTCTCTATGTCCAAATTTATATGGCGCATTTTAGAGAGTGAACCAAAATTTTTATGTAGTTTTTAGTTGTTTTATATTACTCTACAAATTATTATAATTTGTAGTACTTTCTACATAATTTTTAAATAATATATGGTACTGCTTATACTCCAATTTATGTAGTATTGATAGAATTTAAAATCAACCAAGTATTTTACATGTCTTTTAAGTGTTTTAACTTTTTAATTATTGTGATCTATAATACTTTTTATATAATTTGTAAATATATAACATATTAAAAAAATAAGACAAATAAATTAAAACAAAAAACTACAGAAACTTCAAAAATAACCTACCGAGACCTGCTTAACTTTTTTTCCTATTGGATTTCACATTTTAAAAATATCAGTATTGGAGTCCTAATTATTAATACTGACTATTTATTTCTTAAGTGAAGATTAATGATTTCTCCAAAAATAAATGCAAGTTACTTAATTAAATCAGATAGCAAATGAATTATTATAAAATTTCAAAGTAATTGGTACGGTGATTTCTAATATAATTTGGTGAAAGAAAAGGTCAAATAAAAAGGAAATAAATAAAATCAAAATTGTTAAAATACAAAGCTTCCAAAATGTTGACTGCTTGAGCCTTGAGGTGTACCGCATTTTAAATAGCCTTTGTTTTTTCTTCTCACTTTAAATAGCTAGGTCACTTCAGCCTATAGCATGAGTAAAGTTGGGCCCACAAGTTAGAAAAAATGGCAGCAAGTACACGTGTATGAAGGAGAATGTAAGCATTTAGAATTAAAGTAGCATGGTTTTTTTGTCCAAAAAAGAAAAAGTACATACAATAGAATAAGAGGTATTGGTCGGCAAGTTGGCAAGACAACCACTAGCTGCTTCCCAAGCCTCTTGTATATTAGAAAAGGTTAAAAAAATAATGGTTAAAATCAAAGTCTTCAAAATACTCGAGCTTTAAGGTGTAACACTACCAAAGTAAATTAGTACAGTACACTTTAAATAGATTTTTTTTTTCTTTCCACTTTAAATAGCTCGATGATTTCTCCAAAAATAAATGCAAGTTACTTAATTAAATCAGATAGCAAATGAATCATTATAAAATTTCAAAGTAATTGGTATAGTGATTTCTAATATAATTTGGTGAAAGAAAAGGTAAAAAAAAAATAAAAAAAAATTAAAATGGTTAAAATAAAAAGTCTCCAAAATGTTGGCAGTATGCACACCCTTCGCCGAAAAATTATATGGTGAATAGAATTTAAACATTAGTCATTATGAATGCATATTTAATTTTGCACACTCTTAATATAACTGAGAATAAAATTTGTATACCCTTCACCAAATTTCTGGCTCCGTCACTGGTTTCAACCTTGAGGTGCATCACTATCAAAGTAATTTAGTACAATTTACTTTAAGTAGCCTTATTTTTCTTCATAGCTTGCAACAAGTAACCCTACAATATAATTGCAAATCTCTTCATCATTCATAAACTTGTTAGGGATATAGTGGATATGCCCTAAATCCAATCTCAAGTATGATTATTTAAATATATTTTATAAATATTATTTGATAAAAATATATGACATCTAATATTCTTTTCATAATTATATCAAATTATTTGATTAATATGATAAGGTCCCTGATTAAGCTTTGGAATTTGGTATCATGATGGAGGTCATGATAATGAGAGATTCTTGTTTCTTATAACTTACTCTAAAACTGTTCTTGATCATATAAATACTAATTAGTGATCCGGTGAGATCAATATGAATGTGGTGGTCTTTGTAAGATAAAAATAATTAGTTGATCTCATTATGTCACAATCCAAAAATTAGGTCATGATGACACTTATCGCAATGAAGGGTAATTTTCTTCACCCTATTTGCGGTCAAGGACCCGCGTTCGCGAAAAAGGATCCATGCACCAGATATCAGCTGCATGGTTTTGAATTCTCCGAACGGACCCTCGGGATTCGTTCGGGACCCAACAGGACTAAACCATATATGCTACTAGGCTAATTTCGATGCTCTAGACTCAATGACGACGTCGGATTTTCAAAAAAGATTGTTTTCAATAAATTAATCCTCGAGTCCCTATTTCACTATTTTTCAAATGAAGGGTCGAAATGAGAAGCAGAAGCCCCGAACCCAAACCAACCACGCTACCAACCCAATATCGACGTTCCAGATCTGCTGGCGCAATCCATTTTGTCATTCGGCATTCAGACCAAGGAATGTTGACCGAAGTCAACTATTGGCTCATAAAGCCTTCAAAATGACTTTAAACTCAACCAAATCATTTATGATCGCCTCGAAAATCGTGCCAACCATCCCCGAATCTCAAAAATTAACATGAAGCAACTACAGGGAAAGACAAAATGGTCAAAACACATAAAAATATAAAATCACAAAAACAGGTCTTAACAATAGCCACCACTAAGACTCTAGTTCGTCCCCGAATTAAAAGGCCAAGAAATACCTGAATCGGTGAATAGCTGAGGGTTAGTACTACGCATGTTAGACTTGACCTCCCAAGTAGCCTCCTCAACTGAATGATGTCTCCACTGAACCTTAACTACATGGATATCTTTAGAATGCAACCGCATAACATCCCTGTCCAAAATGGAGACTAGCTCCTCAACAAAGGTCAACCTCTCATCCAACTGAACTGAATCCCATCTAAGCACGTGAGACTCATTCGGAATATAAAGTCAGAGCATAGATACATGGAAAATTGGATGAACGACTGAAGAGTCTGGAGGTAAAGCCAACTCATAAGCAACCTCTCCAGCTGTCCGAAGAATCTCAAAAGGTTCAATGTACCTTGGGCTAAGCTTGCCCCTCTTTTCGAACCTCATCACGCCTTTCATGGGCGACACACAAAGAAAAAACCGATCACTAATCCCAAACTTTAAAACACGAAGTCTGTGGTCTGCATAGCTCTTTTACCTACTCTGGGCGACTCGAAGCCTATCCTGAATCACACGAACTCTCTCCAAAGAGTCGCGAAGCAAGTCAGTACCACTGGGTCTAACCTCTGAGGTCTCAAACCAACCAATAGGAGATCGACAACGCCTACCATATAATGTCTCAAAATGTGCCATCTCAATACTTGAATGGTAGCTATTATTATAAGCAAACTCCGTCAAGGCTAAATGTTGCTCCCACTGACCTCCAAAGTCCATAACATATGCGCGGAGCATATCCTCTAACACTTGAATAGTTAGCTCCGACTGACTATCGGTCTGAGGGTGGAAGGTTGTACTGAGATCAACCTGAGTACCCAACTCCTTCTGAAACGTCCTCCAAAAACTAGAGGTGAACACTGAACCTCTATCTGAAATAATAGACATAAGCACTCCATGAAGACGAACAATCTCTCAAACATAGATCCGAGCTAATCTCTTGGCACTGGAGAAAATCTAAATAGGGGATGAAATGGGCTGATTTGGTCAATCGATCCACGATGAACTAGATATTGTCAGAACCACGAGAAGAACGAGGCAATCCACTCACGAAATCTATAGTGATCCACTCTCATTTCTACTTCAGAATGGGTAATCTCTAAAGTAAACCACCTGGTCTCTGATGCTCGGCTTTTGCCTACTGACAACACAAGCAACGAGCTATAAAATTCACCACATCCTTCTTCATACCCATCCACCAGTAAAGTTGTCTCAAATCACGATACATCTTAGTCACACCAGGATGAATGGAATATCTAGAACAATGTGCCTCCTCCAAAATCAATCTCACCCAACCACCAACTCTCGGTACACAAACTCAACCACCAATCCTCAACATAAAATCAGAATCAAGAGAGGCTTCCTTAGCCTCACCACTCAACACCTTATCTCAAATATCCCTCAAGCAGTCATTATCAAACTAGAGAGCACGAATATGCTCCATCAAGGAAGATCTAGCATCAACGAAGGCGAAAACACACCCCTATGTCGAAATATCAAGCCTAACCATATGATTAGATAAGGACTGATAATAACCCTTTACAAAACACCGATAATAACTCGTCAAACCAATAAAATTCTAAATCTCAGTAGGCGAAGTAGGTCTCGTCCAATTACGAATCGCCACAACCTTGGCCGGATCAACCATAACACCATCCTTGGTCACCACATGGCCCAAGAAAGAGATAGAATCTAACCAAAACTCATACTTAGAAAACTTAGTGTACAACTTCTCACCACGCAACCTCTAAAGTACAATCCTCAAATGCTTTACATGGTCAGCCTCATTCTTGGAATAAACCAAGATGTCATATATAAATACAATCACAAAAGAGTTGAGATACTGTCAAAATACCCGATTCATCAACTTCATGAATGCTGCTGGGGCATTGGTAAACCCAAAAGACATGACTAAGAACTAATAATGATAGTACCAAGTCCGAAAAGCCATCTTCGGGACATCTGAAGGTCTAATCCTTAACTGGTGATACCCGAATTTCAAATCAATTTTAGAAAATACTGAAGTACTCTGAAACTGGTCAAACAAGTCATCAATGCGAGGAAGAGGATACTTGTTCTTAATCGTAACTTTGTTCAGTCGCCGATAATCAATACACATGCATATAAAACCATCCTTCTTCTTCACAAATAAGATAGATGCACCCCATGGAGACACACTAGGTCTAATAAACCCCTTACTCAACAAATCCTGCAACTATTCCTTCAATTCCTTCAACTCAACTGGGGACATCCTATAAGGAGGAATAGAAATGGGCTTGGTGCTCGGCTCTACATCAATATCACGGTCCGGAGGCACACCAGGAAAATCCGTAGGAAACACATCCATGAACTCGCGGACTACCAGAGTAAAATCCATAAGAGGTGGTGAAGTAACACTCATATCACGAACATGAGTCAAATAAGACAAATAACCCTTTTTTACTATGCGACGAGCATAGCTTTTTTACTGCAGCAAGTACATGTATATGAAGGAGAATGCAAACATTTAGAATTAAAATAACATAGCTTTTTTATTCAAAAAAGAAAAAGTACATACACAGAACAGCTAAATACGATAGAATTAAATGATCAAATTTTTGAAATACCTAGAAGAGGTCTTGATCGGCAAGCTGGCAAGACAACCGCCAACTGCTTCCCAAGCCTCTTGTATTTATTAGAAAAGGTAAAAAAAAAATGAAATTAACATGGTTAGTATACAAAGTCTTCAAAATGTTGGCAGCTTGAGCCTTGAGGTGTACCACTACCAAAGTAAATTAGTACAGAACATTTTAAATAATCTTTTTTTTCCTTCCCACTTTAAATAGCCCAATGATTTTTTCAAAAATAAATGCAAGTTACTTAATTAATCAGATAGCAAATGAATTTTTATAAAATTTCAAAGTATTTGGTGCAATGATTTGGTGAAAGAAAAGGTCAAAATAAATAAATAAATGAGATTAAACTTGTTACAATGCAAAGTCTTCAAAATGTTGGCAGCTTGAGCCTTGAGGTGTACCACTATCAAAGTAAATTAGTACAATACATTTTAAATAGCCTTTTTCCCCCCAATTTAAATAGCCCGATGATTTAATAAATGCAAGTTACTAAATTAAATCAGATAGCAAATAAATTATTATAAAATTTTAAAGTATTTGGTATAGTGATTTCTAATATAATTTGGTGAAAGAAAAAGTCCAAAAAAAAAAGAGAAAATAAATGATATTAAAATGATTAAAATGTAATGACTCCAAAATGTTGGCAGCTTGAGCCTTAGGTGTACCACTATTAAAGTAAATTAATACAATACATTTTAAATAGACTTTTTTTTTTTTTTGTAAAACTTACATAAATCCCAACAAGTTTACCCTTAATTACTCCCTATCCCCACAATTTACAAAATTTCTTTAAATCCCTGAATTGGCAATTTTCGGATACATAATATTCCATCAGATACATCTTACCAGATACATCCATGTTGTTAATTAATACGCGTTATAAATGGAAATAAAATAAATCTTTTCAATTTTTAGAGCAAATCATGCGACACCAGTTCTATTAACTTCTGAAAATCACCATAATTAGCTAGTTCGTTCAAGATTTGAATTTCAAAAACAGAATCACATTCTTCTGGCTTAAACAAGCTTCCCCTGTCTTTTATATTTTTTTCTTCTTATTTTTTTTTTTAAAATTTGTGACCGATACATAATAAATATCTTATTGTTATTACGACATTCCGGTGTTTGGGTTACTGATGTCAAGTATGAAAGATATAAGAGTGATGGAATTGTGATCGGAGAAAACGTAACATATGCAAAATTGATTTCGACAATTGCTGTAAAACTTGAAATAGATGAAACATGGAAAAAAACTAAACTCTGATACATTGTTGAAGGTGATTCAGTGCCAATATTGATCTGCAATGATATGTGGGTGAAGGTGTATCTAGACGTTAAAAAAAGTGTGACAGGATTTGGTATGTATCCGTTGTGCATCAGTATAATTGACAAAGATAAAAGCGAGATGTTGTTTGAGGGTGAAACTGGTGCAGTTCTTTGTTTAGAGGGTGCGGAAGCTGAAGGACAAGCACTAGCTGTTGTTGATTCAGAGACTGCGGATTCCTCTTATTTAGAAGATATGACGGTGAAAAACATAATAACAGATTGCAACAATACAGTTGTGAAGGAGGGCCAACTTTACAAGGACAAATCAACGCTTGTATCTGTCATGTCAAAAGTATGTCATAGATCACCGTTTCAATTTTAAAGCTAAAAGATCCGACAAATAAAGGTATAATTGTATCAGTTGTTGCTTGCTATAGAGAAATTATACCCTGTTCGTAAATTTGATGTTACAATTTTATTTTTGAAAGATTGATATATGTATATTTCAATTCTTCCTGACTTATCTTTTAACAGAGATACATTTTTCTCTTGATGGAGTATTGATTAATAAGGTTTGATATCAAAACACAAGATACATAATCAAGATGTATCTTTTAGTTAAAAGATACATCTTATAGTAAATGATTTTCAGGAAGATGTAAGCAAAATTACCTGAGATGTCTTGTACAAATTTTATTCATTAGAGATACATTTGTTACAAAAAATGTATTACCTGAATCTGATATTTTTTTTTCCAGTTATGTCCTGATATGTTATTCCGAGGATTGTAGTTGGACTTTTAAGGCTTCTTGTCGAAGATTTTCAGAACTCTTCAAAGTAAGGGTGTTTCATGATGAACATACCTGCCTTATAAAGGATTCTAAATGCATGAAGTCTTCTCGGTTGAAGGTTATTTTTTTTTTTTATACGTATCTTTAGCCTACATACATTTAGATGTAGTTGTAACACAAAGATGAAATTGGTGCAACTTGCCATTTTTATTTGATATGAATCTGATTAATTTATCAGTTTTTTAAAAGAGATACATTACCTGATGTTATGTATCATTGAAATAAATAGTCATTATCATTTGATAGGTTAAGGCTTCATCGGCTTACATGTATTCAGTTTATGATGATGGGAGAAAGTACATCATATGTCTAGAGAGTGGAACATGCAGTTGTGGAAGATTCCAGTTGGACGAGATAACATGTCAACACGCAATAGCAGTTCTGAAAATCAAGCACGTAGATGATATGAAACCTTACTACTCTGAGTATTACCATCCAGAAATTTTAGATAAGACGTATGAAATTTCGATGATTTCAATGCCGGACAAGAAAGATTGGATTGTTCCACAGGAAATTGCAGAAGAAGTTGTATTATCACCAAAGTACAAACAACCACCTGGTAGGCCAAAGAAAGGAAGGCACAAGAAAGCTAGTAAAACTCTAACGTCGAACAATAATTGCTGCTGACGATGTGGTTACAAAGGTCACAACAGATGTACCTATAATTTCTTCCCCAAAGAGAAATAGCCTAAAAGTTTGAAGAGAGATTGCAAGTTTCCACTATCTTAGTTTTAGAAGGAACACTTGTTTTTTTTGGTTTTTTAAAAATAATTGGTAATGTTGTTCAGTACAATTGTTTTTTAATAAATGTTAAACTTTGCATCTGAAAATATATTATAAATTGCATCATTATCGATGAAAACTTGTTGAATAAAGGTTATTCAATGAAATCTCTGTATTGTTTTAAGTAATGTTCGAGTGTAGTATATTTTTCTGTATTGTTTGCAGTTATATATGTAAAAGATACATATATAGAAGACTCATTTTCATGTCATCTTATTATCTTAAGGAAGATAAATATTTTAAATATGTATCTCTTATATATTTAATATACATTAAAATGTATCTTTTTGTTAGATACATCATTTTTTAAGTCTATTAATTAAGTATATAGTACACATTTAACATAAATGCATAAATGTCACGGTTGTACAAGAATTATTGGTACTGTTTTGTTTTTTTGCTATGGGGATACATCCTTTGAAATTTAAATTTGTACCAGATATACAATTAAAAAAAAAATGATTTATTGTTTGAATTATATTTCTGGTACATGTTTAATGTAGAAACCTAAATATATTAGTTATGACTAGTATACTAGCATTAAGTTATAACTTTTGAGATACATAACTTGAGATAAATAATTTTATTAGATACATAATGTACATCATTTTAATTTTTTTTTGAAATATGTAGCTGATACATATTTGTCTGAATCTGATATTGGGAAGATTTCTAATAGGTTGAACTTTTGTATCTGGTGATGAAAATTTTATAAGTATGTAGCAGATACATATTAAAACTTAAGAGAAATCTGGACTTATCATAGAACACTTAATAGAACAGGAAGAATCCCCAAAAAACATAACTTGAGCAACAACAAAAATCAGTCACCAACTTGTTTAGACAAAAACTTAAAAGTGCTTACGTATTTGCACCTAAAACAACATAACTAAATCTACTCAATTGAAACCATTTTGTTTTCATCTGGAGTAATGAAGCTGGGTTTAGGTCTCGGCGGGTCTTCATTGTCACTAACGTAGCCATTCTCAGCCTTGACAAGTCCATAATTGCACAAGAGCAAAGCATATCTCATTCGAAGAAATTCAGCTTCAATCCCAGAATATTGTACTTGTAGTCCATCACTTAAAAACTCAGCGAACAAAGAAACAAATAGACCACAATCCCTGCATAATTTATCATTTGTTAATAGGCTAAAATATTTACGTGGTAAATGAATAAAAAATGGTAAAGACAAATGATACATGAAAGATGAAAACATGAAAGATCCAAATTTTATATATGTATCTGGCTCCTAGATCTGGTATTTAATTAGTATCTTATGACTTAATAAATGTATCTTCTAGTAATCTGCTTCATGTAACTTCAACAGCTCTTCATTTTGCACTACGAGGAGTGCGTTTTGAAGCACCAGAAACTCCTTTTTTGCCACCAGAACCTCCTTTTTTCTTTGCTTTATGTTCTTCTTTTCTTCATCATAACGGGATCGTTGCGGTGTTTTGATCAATTTTCACGAAAATCTTTAAAGTCCTTATCAAAAACACCAGATTTTAGATGTATCTGGCACATAGATTTTAGATGTACATGTGATGTAAACATGAAAGATACAAATTTTGTATATGTATCTGGCACCTAGATCTGGTGTTTAATTAGTATCTTATGACTTAATAAATGTATCTTCTAGTAATCTACTTCAGATACAAACATATAATACCTTCATAAGAGGTTCCCTTGATGTAACTTCAACAACTCTTCATTTTACACTACGAGGAGTGCGTTTTGAAGCACCTGAAACTCCTTTTTTGTCACCAGAACCTCCTTTTTTCTTTGCTTTAAGTTCTTCTTTTAATTTCTTCATCATAACGGGATCGTTGCAATGTTTTGATCGATTTTTACGAAAATCTTTAGAGTCCTAATCAAAAACACCAGGAGCAAAATTAACAACAACTTTATTTGGTTGATGTTTTCTAATTAAGAAATTCCTATCCTAAAAGATGGTCCAAAATCTGGATCCATTATATAACTTAAAAATGAGTTTGTAACAGTTAAATGAACCAAATATGGCTCAATACTTCAAATTACTCAACTCTAAACGATAATGAAAACAAACTAACCTCAGAAAAAATGAGGTTGAAAGTTTACTGTCGATGAATGTTTTGAGAATTGAGAGAAGTTGTTGAAGTTGTTGAGATGAAAATTGAAGTTGAAGATGGGGGGAAACTTCCACAATTGAAAAATTGGATAATGGGGGTGTAACTGTAGGAACTGCTGCTTGATTTGCGCCATTGTTGATGTTGTTGTCGGTTGTGTTGGAAAGTATCCGAACTTTTAGGGATGACAAAAAGATGTATCTGGTGTTTTACTTAAAAATGTTAAAATAAGGGATTTTGGTGATTTTTACAAAGAGAAGGGATTTTTAGAAGTTTAGGTAACTTAAGTTGTGGTTTTAAGTAATTTTTCCTTTTTTTTCCCACTTAAAATAGCCCACTTCAGCCTATAGCATGAGTAAATTCGGGCCTACGAGTTAGGAAAAAATAATTGCAAGTACACTATATGAAGGAGAATGCAAGCATTTAGAATTAAATTAGCATGACTTTTCTGTCCCCCCCTCCCCAAAAAAAAAGTACATAAACAGAACAACTAAGTACAATAGAATTAAATGATAAAATTTATGAAATACCCAAAAAAAGTCTTGGTCGACAGGAAGAAGACAACTGCCAGCTGCTTCCCAAGCCTCTTGTATATATTAAACTAGTGGCATGGCACCCGTGCTAAGCACGGGCCCAATATTTATACTTTATTTTTCTCAATTTATGTGTCATACTTTCATTTTTAATTCATCTCAAAAAGAATATCAGTTTGTTATATTTAAAAAATAATTTGATTTTAAAAGATTTTACACAGTCTCTTTTTAACTATAATTTCCATCACATTTGAAATATTCACATATATTACTATTGAAAAGTACTTCATCCGTTCATTTTTAATTTTTCATTTTTTTATCCTTGTTATTAAATATTTTTATTTTCTAATAGTTAAATGACTTATAATAATTAAATAGAAGTTATACAGTAAAATTACTATTAAAAAATACTTGTGAAAAAAATTAAATGGGCCCAATATAAAAAAGATTTTACCCGGTTCATTTTTTAACTATAATTTCTGTCGCATTTGAAATATTCACAGATATTACTATTGAAAAGTACTTCATCCGTCTTTTTTTAATTTATCATTTTGTATCTATTTTATCCTTGTTATTAAATATTATTTATTTTTTAATACTTAAATAACTTATAATAACTAATTAGAAGGGATATAGTAAAATTACTATAAAAATATTTGTGAAAAGATTTAAGTGAGTCATATATAAGACGTCAAGTTAATTTAAAATGAAATATTCACAGATAGTACTTTTACGTGTGGCACTGATAGAATTTTAAGAGTTAATCAATTTTTTATGCCTTAATAATGAAGAGAAAAATCATCCATTTCTTTGATCAAATTACATGAATTGGATTTCACTAATATTTACTATTTTATATATAACCACAAAATAAAAATAGAAGGGCGAATCAGTCAATTTATTTTTCGACCCTAAGTTACTTTATGTTCTCACATATTAAATATTTTATTTTGTTAATTATTGTGATTTATAGTATTTTTTACGTAATTGTCAAATAATATATGTTACTTCTTATTATGTCCCAATTTATGTAGTTGAATATTATATGTCTTTTAAATATTTTAACGTGTTAATTATTGTAATTTATAGCACTTTTTCTATCATTTTCAAATAATTGTCCCAATTTATGCGGCGCCGATAGAATTTCGGAAATCAGTATATTTTTTATTATGTCTTTTAAATATTTTTAAATTAATTATTGTGATTCGTAGTTGTTGTTTTTTACGTAAATTTCAAATAAATATAAGTAATTCTGGAGAAGAGAAGGGCAAAATGGTCATTTCACAGACTGACCCTAAGCTCCTTAAATAGTAATAAGGGGGACTTTGAGACGCTTATTTGTAATTTTTGGAAGTCGACCTTAAGCTCCTCTCATTCTAATTTTTTTTTTTATGTCTTTTAAATATTTTAAGTTGTTAATTATTATGATTTATAGTACTTTTTATATCTTTTCAAATAATTGTCCTAATTTATGAGGCACCGATAGAATTTCGAGAAACAATTTTTTTTACTATGCCCTTTAAATAGTTTAAAATTAATTATTATAATTTATAGTATTTTTTTATGTAAACTTTATATTATATATTATATTATATTTTTCTCTTATATAATAAGAGGGAGTTCAAGATGGAGCACACGTGTCGACATTTGCTCCATCTTGAACTCCCTCTTATTATATAAGAGAAAAATATATCCATTGTGTTTAATTCTGTGACCATTCTATTCTATTCTAATCTAAAAAATAGGAGATTTTAAAGATTGTTAGGTAATCACCATAAAATTTTAATTTAAAAATTAGTGGGAAAAAATTATTCACGTTCTTTTTACTCCTTTATATTAATTACAAAATTAATTTTTATCTGCTCATTTTATTTTATTTTTTTAATATTTTTTTGGCTCACACCTTATAGTAGTTGTTGCCGCAAAGTAAATCATGCTGTTTTTACTCCCTTCTTTAATTTGTAGCACCTACTCCTCCTTTATAGCAAATATATTTTAGGATCATTTCTTTATTACTTCTTCAAAAAATACAATTCTTACACTAAATAATATTAAATTCAAAGTATTTATATGTATTAATACACCATCAGTTTTATTTATATTTATTTTTACATTTTTTTAAAAAAAAAATTAAAGTAAAACATAAATAGCATGGAAACTACATCTTTTGGTAACCTTTTTTTTACTAGATGTGATAGGTTGTATTCAAGTCATTCCTTTTTGATTTACATTTCAGAATTATCGTTGGATGTGGATGTTAGATAGACAGGGAAGATATACTATTAAGGGTGATATTTGGCGCAATCAGAAAATAATAACCCTACTTTGGATGGCAACATTTGGAAGAAAATATGGAAGTTGACAAATGTCATCCAAGGTCCTAAATTTTGCTCGTCGTACATTGAAAGGAGTGTTACTAACGGGTGATAAACTGAATTGCTCGAAAGATCCTTGAACAAAATGTTCGTCTCGCATGTCTACAGGAATTGATAACCATTTTTCGTTGTCTAGTCACCTGTAATACAATAAAATAATTCTGGCTCAAATCTTATTTGGGCTAACAGACAGTGAAAAATTCATTAATGGACTGAGTTACGACACTTGTACAAGTTGCGACTCGTGATTAACTTCATGTGGCTATCATTCTCCTCTGGGATGCCTTGAATGCACACAATAATCTAATTTGGAATAGTAAAATCATGCGGTCAAATACTGAAATGCATAGAGCTAGTCGCTTCTGAAAAGAATGGACTGCAACACTGTAATATAGAGAGCTAGTCTTCTTTGTTTTTTTCAAAACCCCGTAGCAAATTAAAATCAAACAAACAAATTACTAAAGAATATAATGAAACTCGTTGGTCCATTTCAGTTTATCTCTTAAATAGAAAAACACTTTTTCAATTTACATGCCCTTTAATTTCAATATTTCACTTAACATGTGTAAGACTACAAATTTAAGGTGCATTTCGGTGTTACACATTTTTATTTGAAGTTACAAAATTTAAATGTTCTTTTTTTAAATTTTGTGCCCGAAAAATATCACGACCCAAAAACTCAAGGTCATGATGGCACTTATCACGGCCCAGCCTTGATAATTAAGCCAATCATTCAAAAACAAAAGAAATATGAGATAATAAAGGAAATAAATCAACGAGACTCCTAGAACAAAGTCAAGTCACATATACATAATAATAACAGAAAACTGAAGGAATGCCATAAACTCCCCAAGACTGGTGTAACAAATGGAAGAGCATCTAAATACAACATCCGGATCTGGAATACAAAATCTGTCTCTGACCCTAATAAAAACAAAATAAGGAATAAGATGAGATCTGAAATCTGCCCCGATACCTCGAAATCTGATCAACACCGTCCGAACTCAATCGCTACGTGTGGTACTCGAACTAGGATGTGCATCGAAAGGGCACAGTAGGGGTGAGTACAGTCCACTTGTACTCAGTAGGTATCATAGGTCGACTGAGAAAAGTAGAAGATAATATGGTAGCTCACACCATCTCCACTAATAGTTCTAATATATATATATATATATATATATATATATATAAAAGGAAGAACGAGTAGAAATAGATACGATCAAACAAGTACAGAAATTAAATACAGCCCAAGTATATGAAAACAACACCAAATGTGTATGCAATGCAATGAAGATGGGATAATAATGAATGTTTTGAAAGCCATCGCATGACTTTCTGTATATACCTACCGAACCTCAGAGCCCCAAGATAGGACCTATGGGGGTTTCACAATCCGTATACCTGTCTCATAATCTCAATCCATCTCTTCGGCTAATGTTCACAGATCAAGATTTATAAAATGCTTCCCATAGCTCAATCAACCCGACCGACACATCTCTCGGTCTAGGCATTTTTAAAAATGTCTCATTTTTTTTCAAAATTAGTGTTTCTCGGTGATGCTAATGTCTTATGAGTAAGTATGAAATGAGAATGTAATACTCACAACCAATCATTATAAAGATAATAATTCATTCAATACACATAAAAGTGAGCTCAGAATCAACTCAACGTGTTAACAATCGAAATCTCAATATCTCATTTGGCACCATCAGAAAAGTTGTTATGTAGGACATCATTAATATCATATCAAATCCACAATTTGGGTATTTCTATCATGATAAAGGAAAACAAAGCTCAATAAGGCCTATAATATCTACCTTAGCCCCCGCACGACATCACATTATGAATAACGCATATAAATGCATAAATAAGGTCAATGATGTCAAATAAAGCCCCCACTCGGGCAACACGCAATAAATAATATCACCAATCAATAACAATGAGAATATAAGCCTCCACACGGGCGTGATGCAATAATATATAACTCGAAAATAATTTTCATAGTTATTTTCCCCCAACCCATAGCATGCTTTACTTATTTATTAACTACCCCGTCCAGTCTAAAGAAAGTTAAGCCATAACCTACCTCGAAGCATAAAAATTCAAGCCTAAAATCTTTCAACACGAATCTTTCCCCTTCCGAACGACCTCAAAATTAACTAAAATATACAAATACAATATCTACGCATTAAAAGGAAGCGAACGATACCCATTTTGACTATATTCAAGACGGGTTCAAAACGGGTTCCAAAATGAGTTTGATAATGAAAGGGGTGAAACTGAAATTTTATTTAGACATACATTTCCCAAAGTTATAGGAGTCTATAGTTGAAACCCACATGAAAACGACTTGAAAATGAGGTCCAAATCGAAGAAAAACCATTTTTAAGCTTTACCGTAAAAATCCTCAAGAATTCAATTTGAAATCAAGATTAAAGAGTGTTTTTAATGATATAATCAACGTAAAGTAATGAGAATAAGGTTTTGGAGCTTACCCAAGCTCAAATGGTGATGAAAACCCTAAAAATTATCAAATCCGAAGCTCAAAGGTCCAAAAATGGTCAAAAATCGTGAAATGAATTTAAATACTAGCGACGGCCGCTTAAGCAGCTAACTGACCGCTTAAGCAGCTTAAAGGTGGCTAAAGCGGCCAAGCCACTTAGGTCGGCCATCACTTAAGCAATTGAATGCCGCTATAGCGGGTGCTGCTTAAGTGATCCCTTTTCGCTAAAGCGGCTACCGCTTAAGCGGCTGCACCAGTTATCAGCAAGTGCTGAGTTTGTGCAAGTCAAAAATGCTCTGAACTGACTCTCGAGATTTGTTCGGGAACCCATAAAAATAAATCATATATGCTACTAGGCTATTTTCGATGTTCTGGACTCAATGGCAATATCAGATTTTCAAAAAGGAACCATTTTTAATAAATTAACCCCCGGGATCCCTTTAAGCTTATTTTGAATAGTTTTCACAACAAGGGCCAAAATACAATATAAAGGTCCCGAACCTGAACCAACCTAACTAATAACCCAAATTCGACATTCTGGATCTAATAAAACTGTCCCAAATATCATCCGACACTCAATATTAATATTGCCAGAAGTCAACTATAGAACTTTCAAAGCCTATAAAAACCACAAACATTTTCCAAAGCCTCCTGAAGGAATTGGGAACTGTGACAACCATTTTCACACCTTAAAATCAACATGTAGCAACTATGAAAAAGGGCATAATGGTCAAATTTCATTAAAAAATATAATCTCACATATCAGGTCATTATAAAAAAAACTAAGACATATAAAATGAAAATGAAGAGAATATTGTATTGTTACTTGGAAACATATTTAAACAATGAATAATGTGTTGTAAACTATAAAGTAAGAACAAGAAGAATGGAGAGAGAAGAGAGGAGACTTCTTTATTTCTCTTGAAGAATGAGGGATGATTTACAATGAAGAGAACCTATTTATAGGGGAAAATTCTGCTTAATTTTTTGTCCAAAAGATAAACATTTCTTATCTTGATAGACATTCACTATATCTTGATGGATGTTCATTATATCTTGATAGATATTTACTATAAATTAAATACATTTATAACACCCCCCTTGAATGTCTAATTGATAGATAATGTGCCTCGTTAGAACCTTACTAGAAAAACCCAGTGGAAAAAATCTAGTGAAGGAAAAAGAGTATACATCTCTAATAATATTCATTTTGGTTGTCTCATTAAAAATCTTACAAGGAAAACCCAGTGGGATAAAATCTTGAAAGGAAAAAAGAGTACAACGCGTATTGGCTTACCCTGATGAGAACATCAATTCAAAATCTTGAATTTTTGCATTTCAATCTTGTGCATCATCTTCTCTTCAAAAATTTTAGTTGGTAGAGACATCGTGAATAATTATTCATATTATCACTCGAATGAATCTGTTGCATATTGATATCATAATGCTCTTGGAGCTCAAGTGTGTAGAAAGCTTTAATGAGATGTGCTTCATTCTATCTCATTTTACGAATCCTTTCATTTGTTGTGCTATACATGCGACATCTTTATATAAGTGGGTATTTCAAACCATATGTTTCTTGAGTGAGATGTATCATTGACCTCAGCCACACACGTTCTCGACGTGCTTGTGAATAGTCATTAGCTCAGCTCGATTTGATTGTCATATAAAACAACATGGTATGAAAGTAACCCATACTGACAATAAATAGTATGTCTGTATTGAACCCTTATATCAACTATATGAATATCCTTTATATTCAAAAACTTAACAATATTCATTAGAATAAACACATTCATATGAGGCCTTTAATTTTCCATATGCAAGTGATATTATTTCAGAAATTCCATATAAAAGTAAAATTGTAAGTAAGATGTATAAATGCATCAATTGCACATGATATGGTACTTCATGACCAATCCAATTCTACATGTTTCTCATTTCAACTTCTTTCAACAGATAATCTATCACTTTTTAAAACTTCTAAGAGTTCCAATAATATTCAAATCATCAATTTATCCCTTATAAGGATTATAAACAATTTTCCCAGAAACTTTTATATGTTTCAAGCATTTTGAATCCTTTAGGGATTTTCATATAGATTTTGTCAAGTGACAATATTCAGCATTTCATGTGTGACATATTTTAATGTCAGGACTGCAAATCAAATAAGTTCTATACTTACCAATATGCATCCTTCCATGTTACTTCATAAATATTTCTACGTCAGCATGCTTAAATAAACGTAGAATTCAGATCCTCATAATCTTTTATAATATTGTGCCATATTGTATCGTAGATATCGATAATGAGATATCATTACAATCGATTTGCAATGGGACATAACTTATTGAGATCTCGTCACTTTCATTATTTTTCTTAGGTACCTAAACCTCTCATGAGGTTTCATGAAGTGTTATGTCGTAGGCTCTTCAAGAGCACATTGCCTCCTTATTATGATCATTTGCTCCTTTTTTTCAAGAATTATTGCGTTTAGAACCGATTGATATATCATGCTTCATGCATGTAATAGACTTTGTCCTTCAGGGACATTCAATTGGAGCATTTAAAGCTAAACATGAGATCAATTTTGGGTCAGCAAATGCTCCTAGCATTTGAGCCTGAATTATCTTTAGAATGAGGATCATATTAATGATAATTCACAACATATTTCTTAGCTGCTTATTATCTTTACATTATGTTAGGAAAACTAACATACATCTCAATTTACTTTAGAGAATTCATTTTTGTGCATCATGGTAGATCCATTAATCGTATACCGCACATCAAAAACTACTAGATGGAATATTTGGTTCCTGACCTTGAACCAATTGAGAAGGAGAAAATTAATCATAATTAATTGGTCTAATGCAGTCAATTGTTATTGTATGCAATATTTCATATTTCAGATGAACACATGAAGCTTTGTTCTCATAAGCAATGATTCAACTATTTGTCTGAGACATTTAATGTCAAACCAACTTAAAGATTAATCAATATTATCAAGATAAATTATTTTGATTACATAATGTGAAAATTATACTCTTAACTCAATTTATATTGAGCAAACAATTTTGCAAATGTCAAACTGCAGGTTGACAATAAATGCACATCTGATCATCTTATAGATTCATCTTTTTAACATATCACATGATAGGTGAACAGACCCATATTCACCTTTTATACTTTCCAAAATTTAAGGGATCCAATTCGAATATTAGTTGATTTAATCAATTTATCATGAGAACAAGCAACATAAAGAATTCTTAGAGAATCTTATATATCTTCTACACATGTCTAATACTCAATATGTACATCTTTGGAATGTCACAATGGTTCATGCCAACTTATGAACTTATTTGTACTAGTAAACTCTAAGTTTACCTTGACATTTGATTTTTGCTTTAGTAAATTTTAGATTTACTATTACATGAATAAATATTCAGATTTTCTACTTCGGAGTAAATTTTAAAATATTTCTTCTCAATTATTCTACCTCTTCTGGAGGTGTTACTCCGATCACATACATCCTATAGAAGGGATCTGTACTTATAACAAATCAAATTCTCATTCCCCAGGAATGAACTATAATCGTGCCTTAAGCATATCAAATATGATCGCTTATAATCTCTTTCAAGATATTGCTACTTCAGGAGCAAATCGAGGCATACATATGATGTTGAGAATTTTTCTCTAACATATCTTTCAGAGTATACCACGCTCCAAGCAACCATTGCTTTAGGAATTATTATTGTTGTTGTCTTTTTTCCACTTTCATGTGCATTATTCAACCACTTGTCTTCTTTTAAACATATTCTGCACTACTACCACATTCATTTCACGGAATGGAGCATATTCAATGAGACAAGTTTCATGACTTTTCATTAAAATACATTATTTTGTCTTAGTCATCATTATATCATTAATATGGTGCATTGAGATTTAAACTCAACACCTTATATCCATATAAAGACGCCTTAGGCCATAAATAGTTGGCTCTGGAACCCCAAATCTTATTATCATGGAGCATCGGAACTCTAACTCGATGTCTTATCCTTTTAATGCGATAGGACTTGAATCCATCATCCTTTCCTCAACCAATAATATAATAGGCAAAGTATAATAGATTCTAACTTGAGCCTATAATAAAACTCAAACTTTTGGGCTAAATTTATTTATGTCTGTTATAAAATACGTAAACTATAGCCACTTCTGGTGGCAATCAAATTTTGTCATAACGTAAACCATACCATATATATATATAAATAATCACTTTCGGTGATTATTGTACATTTCTCATGAACTCTATTTAAAGTTGAGGGATACTCTGCAGAAGCAAATTAGACAATAAGCTCAGAGGCGAATCTAGAATTTTAAACTTGTAATTACCAGTAAAGTAAATTAATATGTACTTAATAATAATAGGATGAAAGAAGTACAATTAGTGCATCTTAAAAATATTATATTGTACCAATAACCCTATGAAAAAGTTTTGTTAAATAGAGTAGAAAGATTTTTATCATTTTCCTTCTTAGTAAGGAAAAAATGAATTTGAATTTTTTTAAAAAGGTAACACAGCAGGAATCGATCCTGCATCAGACAAAATGTCAGCACTTTAGGGGTCTATTTTATGCCGCCGAACCAGCCATCAATTTATTTATGGGTGCCCATCAACAAAATTTTTACTTATTTTGTTTTATTTACTGGATCTACGATACCGGGTGGGGGTTTCCGACACTCTAGATCCGCCAAGCTAACATATATATGCTTTTCATAGAGAAACAAAATTGATACGAGATCCCAATTTTTTAGTTTAACAGTATTTGCCAACAGATCAAATATTATGGAGTACTATTTTTGCTCAATTCCACGAGTAATAACAAAAAGTTACATAATGATCACGACCTCCAGGAAATAGATCATAATATTTTTTTCTCAATTTTTGTATATCATTTAGAGCCATGAATCAAAGTTCGATTATAGAACTTACCTGGAAAATTGCTTTGTTATACCTTTAATTATACTTTCAAAGTATTTACTTGAGATGACAGATTCTCGTGTTGATAACATGTCATAAAATATAAAGTAAGAACAAGAAGAATGGAGAGAGAAGAGAGGAGACTTCTATTTAATGAAGAGAACCCCTCAATTTATAGGGAAAAATTCTGTTAGGACCGAAATAATCAGGTGTCATGCTGAAGCTAGCAAAACAAACCTCGAAAGACGCCACATAGGAAGAAAAACGAGAAATATACCAAAAGAGATGCAATTGTTTAATGTGGTTCAGTCAATCGACCTACATCCACAAAAAGAGATGAGCAATCCACTATATAAAAGAGAGTACAAAATATCGAGAGAGACAACCTCACACAATTCACTCAGAATAGAAAGAGGTCTACACAAGTGACACCGCAACACTTGTGTCTCACAAATTCTCCCCACAAACAATACTCTCAAACCCCTAGGATTACATTGTGGATGCTGCCAAACTAGAAGAAAGGAGTCTCTATTTATAGAGTCTATAACCTTTTCCTACAAGAACAAAGATTAACAAAATATGGAGTATGTTTTCCTTTTCCTAAAGGAAAACTCAATTATGGTACCTAAAGAAAAACCCAATTATGGTAAGAAAATCAGGATAAACACTCAACAAATTCTTTCTAATTTTTCTCCAAAAAATAGACATTTCATAGTTGGATAGACATTCACTATATCTTGATATAGATAGATATTCACTAAGGAGCTTTTTGCCAGAAAATAGTTAAGCTTATGTCATACAAAATACAAACAGTGGTGCATGATACTTGTTTTCTACCAGAAATTTATATTTCCTCCGTTCATTTTTGCTTATCCACTTTGGATTTTACACGCTTCTTAAAACACAATGAATGATATGATTATTTTACAATAATATCCATATTAATTAATTGATGTTTAGTATTATGTCATAAAAAATGATTTGAGAAATAAGTAATTAATGCTAAGGGTACGAAAAACATGCAAAAAAAAATAGTCTTTTCTTAATATGTTAAAAGTAACAAGTAAAAATAAAAATCTATTTTTGAAATAACGGACAAGTAAAGTAAACGGAGGGAGTATAACTTATTATATGAAGACAACAAATCCAATTAATCATTTCTGAATGAATAACAAGAAAAATAATCCATGGGATAATTAGTTAGTACATCAACATAGAATAATGTTTAATTTCCATGGGGTTGAATCCTAACAGGGAGGCCATTGACAGGTACAGGTGATGATTGGTAAATGATCTTTTCATGTGGAATTAATTTCTCTAACTTGAATTTGGTAACAACATTATGCATAAACACAAGAGTTTCCAATCTTGCATACTCTTTTCCTGGACACATTCTTGGTCCTCCTCCAAATGGTACAAAACTGTATGGTGCTGGTCCACTCCCTTCAAATCTACAAGGATCAAACTTTTCTGGCTCTGGAAAATATTTTGGATTTTTATGTGTTGAATACACATTCCAAAATGTCTGTCCAATTTAAACATTACATAAATAATTAGAATTAAAAAAAATCACCTGGTAAGGAAGTTACGGGTTCGGGCCGTTAAAACAACCTTTTGCAAAAATAAATAGTAAGATCATATATCATAAACCCTTATGGTCCGGTCTTTTTCCAGACTTCGGAAATAGAAAAAATTTAATGCATCGAGCTGCCCTTTACATAATATGGGAAGTAAGTAAATAATAAAGTACCTTCCATCCTTTTGGGATAGTAAATCCTCCAAATGTGAAGTCAATAATTGCCTCTCTAAAAGCACCTTGAGCTGGTGGCACTAGCCTTATTGCTTCACATGCTACATTCCATGAATACTTCATTTTCTGGATATCATCCCAATTTAGCAACTCCCCTGGACCTTTAGACTTTGCAATTTCCATTTGTTCTATTCCAACCAAAAAAAAAAAGAAGTTGCTATGTATTACATACTAATAGTGTAATAAAATCTTTATGATTGTCAGTGTACTAATACATTTAAGTTATATACACTAGCCGTGTAATGAATTTTTTTTTTCAGTAGTGTAATTTAATATGTTACAACTTACAACAAATGACTTACCCTTTTTTTCTAGATTACCAATCAATTTAATACAAGAGAAGCTAGAATTATCAACAAAAGAATTGGTTGGTAAATTGATCAAATTAGTTGGTAAATTAGGTTACCAACCGATTATCAACAAATTAGGATCCGTTGATAAAAGGATCATTGCTAATATCTACCAACAAATTTGAATTAGTTAGAATTACCAACAATTATATTTTAAGTGATCTAATTAAGCATTCAAGGGTGTGGCCTAGTTTTCAATGAAGTGACAATTGTCAACGAAATGTTAGAGTATTGTGAGGTCTCAAGTTCAAATTTCAATAGAGATAGAAACGCTAAATGCTTCCTTCCCATATATACCACGGTTATCCCAAAAAAAAAAAAACTCATAAACTAAAACCATAAAAAAGTTAGTACCTTTATAAACCTCGTTAAAGATTTTGGGAAGCTCAGCAAGATACTTCAAGACAAAAGTAATAGCAGCACTTGTAGTATCATAGCTTGCTACAAGCAACCCTACAATATTATTGCAAATCTCTTCATCATTCATAAACTCTCCATTTTCATCACTAAAACTCATAAGTCGAGACAACAAATCATTGAAATTTTTCTCATTTTTCTTCCTCTCCCTAATGACCCTAAGAAGCTCTTCCCGCACCATTTTTCCGCCTTTTATTGCTCGATTATAAGGCGTACCGGGAAAATTAATTGGCACGGAAAACATCCCCGACGTGACAAGAACGAAAGGGTCCGATAACTTTTTTACGTGTCGAAAATCCTCTATTGATAGGAACAATTTACAAGCTAAGGAGAAAGTATATTTTTTGGCTAGAGGGTAAATTTTGACTTCCTTGAAAGGGAGCCATTCTTGATTCAAGTGATCACGAGCCATGGAATCCATAAAAGGGATGAATTGTTTGAGATTTTCGGGTTTTAAGATCTCATGAAGGAATTCGCGATTTATGAGAGCGAGTTCTCTTATAGTATTTTGGGATTGAGTTGAACACATGAGTGGCTTGGTCAGAGACTGTGGCCACCAAGTGGCAAGAAGCTTGTTTTCATTCGAAAATAAGAACTTGTTACCACTTGTACCACAGAAAATGGCGATTTTTTCGCCTAAGAGGAAGGTTTTAAAGACTTGTGATGAGTATTTTTTCATTCTTTCATGGATAAATTTTTCTGGAGATGAGTAATACATATCCATGTTTTCTCCAAGGATTGGCCATCCACTTGAGCCTGGTGGAATATTTGTGTGCTTTTTAGGGATGAAGAAGATGAGATAGAAACAAATGTAAACAACTCCAAATGCTAGTGAAAAAAGAATAAAGGGATCCATTGTTTAGTTCTTGACAGAGTGTGATCTTTGTAGTAGTTGCCCCAAAGTAAATCACGTTTTTTTTACTCCCTTCTTTGTAGAACCTACTCCTTCTTTATAGCAACTATATTTTAGGATCATTTCCTTGTTACTTCTTCAAAAAATAATATTCTTACACTAAATAATATTAAAGACAAAGTATTTATATGTATTAATACTCCTTCAATTTTATTGTAGAAGACCAAGGAGAACTATCCATGGAGGTTTCATGGATCGAGTGTTTGAATTGGTGGCTGATCGATTGACTGGATCCTGTCTCATAGATGGCCATAGAATTAATCCTTACATGTGCTGGTGGAATTCCTTATTTATTTATTAAAGTGAGTCGCTTTTTAATTCATGTCTTTTTATATGTACATTTGGGGGTGAAACTGAGCACACATAAGTAATGTCACATTCATACGTCTTGTTAAACTGGACTACTTGTGTGAAAAATGAGAAGGGAAACTGTGTCCCTATGTCAGGAAGGACCTGTGTCCTTAAGATAGAATAAAAGGACGAATACTTCAGATATATCCCTACAAGATCTTGCAAATTACAGAAGAATACTAGCTATGTCACGCCTCAAATCCCATTGGGGCGGACATGGCACCCGAAGCCGTTGAGGCCCCGAGAGAATCAATCTTTATCCCTGTACACTCATCCGCAAGTCATTCCATGAATATCAATACCACAGGTAGATGCAAGATTCTAATGACATAAGTCATGAAAAATGTGTGATGATAAACACATACAAATATGAAACTTGGCTGTTAGGGCCACCATGACATAACATACATCCTTCGTTTGTCCCACATCGTCTACAAAGCCTTTATGAATACATGAACATAACCATCCTAAATTCGGGACAAGTCCCCGCTTTACACAACTGTGATACAATGTCAAAACCAACATATACATATGACTTAGAAAGCCCCGAAGCAACCTGGAGCTCACCAACAATCCGCAGAAAATCCAAGTCCTACTGTGGAGGCCTATTAGTACCTGTGCCTGCAGCAAGTAAGGTAAGTCCCACAAGGGACGTCAGTACGAAGAATGTACTGAGTATGTAAGGCTATAGGTAACTGTATGAGATATAGGAATTTTAATGGAATCAAGTACAAGTGAACGCATCATGTAGATAAACTACCATAAGGTATACATGTGGGATCATGTACATTGCTTTCTTTACTTTACTTTACTTTACTTCATCATCAATCATCAATCAGATAATCATCAATCAGATAATCATCAATCATATAATGCCCAGGCCCAACTGATCAGTGGGAAATAACATAATAATCGGGATCGCCTCTAGCTAGGCTTTCGCCCCTTTGAGTTGCCACCCGTTTCCAATGAACTTTCGAGATCGCCTGTAGCTAGGCTTTCTCCCCTTCGAGTTGCCACCCGTACTCAATATCCATTCGGGATCGCCTCTAGCTAGGCTTACGCCCCTTCGAGTTGCCATCCGTACTCAACAAGTATTCATTACTTTAATTCTTTTGTTATGAGATTGGTACATTAGTGGTTACAATGTTATGGGAACTTTAGAACATTATTGAACATTAACCAATGAACATGAGTCATGTGAATCACAATTGATCAATGAATAAGGAACATGTGAGTAACAATGATTAATAACCGGAAATGGAATACCTTTGAACATTTCGGAATGGAACAAGTATAATGACAATGTGATACTATGTGCTGCCGGAGGATATGGAAAGAGTAACCTTACATACCTTAATTCCCCAATATGGATACATAATCTTATTCGTGAATACAACACTCCACCTTTCTCTTTACGTCTACTCTACACACAAGTACATAACGAAGCTTATATTAACCACTAACTACATTACAAGTTCACAAGACGGTAAGTAGGTGCTTAACGGAAAGTAAAAACCGTCCAACTTCCAAAACACATGGTGCATCACTCCCCTCCCCTCCCCCCCTTTCATTATACTACCAAATAACATTATTCCACCACATTACACTATAACTTACTGTTTTAGCAAAACAACACCACCAAATCAGTCCACACACCATCAAAACAGTCCACACATCACCCTAGACATCACAAACCGATAGGATTTTACACCAAGTTTCTACTTTACATTTTCGCCTCAATACAACTCCACATATTTATCCCATCAAGTCACCTAAATACCTTTCACAATAATATACCAAAACCAGCCCACACAATTTTAGAATTCACTTTAACATAACAAGAAAATATTCTCTTTTCACTATGCCAAATGTTCCATGCACAATTGCGTAAAAATATTTCCATCGAGCCATACACAAAAGTAACGAATTAGGGACAACACCACACTTTAAATATACTGAAATTTAGTCCATATAATTCAATTCCTTCAAGACCTTAAGTACCCTTTCAAGTTTAAACCACATAGAAGGCAAATCCCTTAGCAAAGGAGCAAAAGTGGACTGTTTTACCAATAAGTGGACTGCCCAACACTTATTAAACATAAACAACATGATTTAAGCATACTCTTATGCATATAATAAATTAAATCATAAGAATAAACACTTACCAAGTCTTGCAAAGAGATGATCTTGTCCAAAAGGGATGGTTGCTTAGGGTTTGAGAGAAGAGAGAAATATCTTGGGAAATTCTAGAATTTGCAAGTGTGTTGTGGTGATTAAGAGCTGATTTTTCAGCCTTATTTATGTCAACCTTAGCCAAACTTGGGTCAAAGATGAATGGATCATTTTCCCCTTTTTGGGTCATGTCTTTTGTTTAATATTTGGGCCTTAATTGAGCCCATTTGCACAACATTAATTCAGCCCAAGAGAATTAGTGAGTAATACACCAACTATCACAAGTTTTAATAATTCCATAAACATTAAGGTAGTCGGATAAGTTCAAAAATGTACGGGGTGTTACAAGCTAGCCGGCATAACGGTATTTTCAGGTTTTCATTAGACGTAGTATTTTAGGGTTCGAGTGGAGCTATCCTATATATTGGTTGATGTATTACCTTTTGTTGCGTACAAATGTTGTAATTTTTAGGCCAAACACATCAGCAGCCCCCTAAAATTGACACGAATTTTCATTTTGGCACCTCAACTAAGCATTGTTCATTTGAAACACTCGAAGTAGTGTTCTGTTGTGTCATTTTGACACCTTTTTGACAATGACCAAAACAAATAAGGAGAGTGTAATACACTCTCCGATGATGTGGCAAACAACAAATAAAATAATTAACATGGCATTTTAAATTTCTTAAACAAACTATTTAAAAATCTTTTAACATCACCTCCCCCAAACCCCCAAGATCTTCTCTAACACACCCTCCTTTTTTTTTCTTTTTTTTTTTGCAGAAACAACCCCACCCCACCCCACCCCCTTCCAAGATTATCTTCTCCATTAAAATGGAAACAAGCTTCCACCATTTCCTCAAGAACTCTTTCAATGGAGGTCGGATTTTTTAATTCAATCTATTCTTAAATTGATTGTTCTTTTTTGAATCTTTTTCTTCATTGTATTGTTTTCCAATTCTATCACCACCTTCTTTGTCCTTAGTCTAGTAAGTAGCTCTAGAATATACCAAAAGTCAATCCACACCCATCAGCAGATCATAATTTCGTGGCCATTCCTCTTCTATGATGAACAATTTGTTGTTTTCTGGATTTTCTGCAGAACGTTGACACACTAATAGCACACAAATTTGTTTGTTCTAAGTCCACAGTTATACTGTGTCTTCTTAAAGAATCTAATCCCCTCACTATTGCCCGAGGTATGGATTAACTCTTCCCAGGATAAAATAGAACTCTATTCTACAATATCGGCAATGAAAAATTATAGAACTTCGTCGAACTCAAGAACGGAGTAGAATATCACACTGACTGTTTTGATTTTGTGAAGAAGAGAGTTTTCAGAATTTTGTTTTCACTCCTTAAAAAATTTCTGAATACCTATGAAGGAAAACGCAGGTATTTATAGCCAACTACGCACTGTTTTGAAAGGATGCACTGCTTTGAAAAGTTGCACTGTTTTGAAGTACTATTTTTGAAACATCGCGTTTGTTCTGGAACTGATGCATCGTTTCTGGAGTGGTTGCATTGTTCTGGAATGATGCACTGTTTCTTGAACAGTCACAAACGTTGCAAAATATTTCGTTGGAACATTGCATTTGGAGGAAAATTTCGGATGAATTTTTTCTGGATTAAAAAAAAATTTGTCCAAAAAGATAGTCTCTCGATCGATCATTTGCCAAATTCAAATCCAAATCCAAATCCGAAGCCGAGCGACGACGACGTCGGCGCGAGGCTTGGTTTCTTCTTGGCTTACTATCCCTTCAAAGGAGTACTTCTTAATATAAAGGAGAAAAGGTTTCTTTCTCCCACCAATGAGGGAGAAACTATTTTTTCCTTCTATAAGGTGACTATTCACCTCCCTTTGTTCCCATTTTGTTCCATCATTTTCCATTCATCTTTCACCAAAACCCAACAATCCCCCACATGAATGGAGAATGACTATTTCATTTTTGAAAAACATGTGTGATCTACAAATAAGACTCAGTTGCATCTGGATAAGTAAGTTTCCCTTTGAACTTTCCATAGTGAACATACATCGGGTATCCTCGGTCAATCGGTAGATTTGATATCTTTAAACCGTCGAGCTTTTATGTATACCTAGACAATGTATGTCATACAACTAACCCTTAACCATTCTTGGTTCTTATTGTTTTGTTCGTTTCAACCATGAACACGTCATGGTTTCATGAGTGCGTAGAGAATTGGCCTTACGTTATATTCTCCTTGAAGCGGCTTACACTTCACACTCACATAGGTGATTCCTAAACGTTAAGTCCAATAGACAAAACTATTTGGTCATACCAGCCAAACTTAGTTAATCATTAAAAGCTTCACATCTTAAGCTCTATCCTTGTTCTCTGAACATTGTTTGCATCATGAGAATAGGTTGAGTTTAATCAACAATGTTGAACCGCCAGTCACAACTTTGTTTGATCTCTTTGAACCTAGCTCTTGGGATCTCCAGTCTGCTAGGTAGAGTTACCGCCGTGATGACTTGTCCTTGGCCTTAAACCCATTCCCTTCGATGATTTATCAACCTCCTCTCTAGTTAGGCCTTTTGTTAGCGGATCCGACACATTATCTTTTGATTTGACATAGTCAATTGTGATAATTCCACTAGAGAGTAACTGTCTAACGGTATTATGTCTTCGTCAGATGTGACGAGACTTTCCATTAGACATAACATTTCCAGCTCGTCCTATTGTCGATTGACTGTCACAATGTATACATATAGGAGAAACTGGATTTGGCCATAAAGGAATATCTTCTAAAAAATTCCTTAGCCATTCTGCTTCTTCACCGGCCTTATCCAGAGCTATAAACTCGGATTCCATTGTAGAGCGAGCTATACATGTCTGTTTGGAAGATTTTCAAGACACTGCTCCTCCACCAATGGTGAACACATATCCACTTGTGAATTTTATTTCAGACGATCCGGTGATCCAATTTGCATCACTATATCCTTCAACCACCGCAGGCTATGTATTGTAGTGCAGTGCATATTCTTGAGTGTATTTTAAATAACCCAACACTTGCTTCATCGCCATCCAATGAGTTTGATCGGGATTACTCGTGTACCTACTCAGTTTACTTATGGCGCAAGCTATATCAGGTCTTGTACAATTCATTATGTATATCAAACTTCCTAACACTAGAGCATAGTCCACTTGGGACTTGCTTTGACCCTTGTTCTTTGTAAGAGCAAGATTTACATCAATTGGAGTCTTTGCGACTTTGAAGTCCAGATACTTGAATTTCTCCAATACCATGTTGATGTAGTGAGTCTGAGACAAAGCTAGACCTTGAGGAGTTCTGTGAATTTTAATTCCTAAAATCAGATCTGCAACTCCTAAGTCTTTCATATCAAATTTGCTAGCAAGCATACACTTAGTAGCATTTATGTCGGAAATATCGTTACTCATTATCAACATATCATCAACATACAAGCAGACAATGACAACGTGATTTGGAGTGTTCTTTATGTAAACACATTTATCACACTCATTGATTTTAAATCCATATGCCAACATTGTTTGGTCAAATTTCGCATGCCATTGTTTGGGCGTTTGTTTTAGTCCATAAAGTGACTTAACCAGTCGACATACCTTCTTTTCTTTTCCTGGAACTACAAACCCTTCGGGTTGATCCATGTAGATATCTTCCTCCAATTCTCCATTTAAGAAGGTTGTCTTCACATCCATTTGATGAATTTGAAGACCGTACATGGAGGCTAACGCTATCAATACTCGAATTGACGTAATTCTTGTTACCGGCGAGTACGTGTCAAAATAATCAAGACCTTCTCGTTGTCTGAACCCCTTGACAACTAGTCTTGCCTTATATTTATCAATAGTGCCATCATCTTTCATTTTTCTTTTGAAGATCCATTTAGAACCCAATGGTTTGTTTCCTAGAGGAAGATCAACTAATTCCCACATATGATTATTCAATATGGATTCTATTTCACTATTGATTGCCTCTTTCCAATATTGTGCTTCCGAAGAATACATAGCTTCCTTAAACGTTTGAGGCTCATTCTCTACTAAGAATGTCAAGAAATTGGGACCAAAGGAAGTTGATGCCTTTTGACGTTTGCTGCGTCTTACACTTACTTCATTAGGCGTACTTTCCTTTTCTTTTTCCCGAGGTCGTTTAGATTTTTCACTAGACGACTCACATTCATTCTTATACGGGTAAACATTTTCAAAAAATTCAGCATTGTCTGATTCGATTACCGTATTTACATGAATGTCAGGATTGTCTGATTTGTGAACCAGAAATCGATACGCCTTGCTATTGGTTGCATGTTCAATGAATACACAGTCAATTATTTTTGATCCTATTTTAACCCTTTTGGGTTTAGGAACTTGGACTTTTGCCAAACACCCCCACACTTTGAAATATTTCAAGGTGGGTTTCCTTTCTTTCCACTTCTCATATGGAATTGACTTTGTTTTTCTATGGGGTATTCGATTGAGTTTTCGATTCGCCGTTAAAATAGCTTCCCCCCACAAGTTCTGTGATAAACCAAAACTTATCAACAAGGCATTCATCATCTCCTTTAATGTTCTATTGTTTCTTTCCTCAATTCCATTGGATTGTGCAGAGTATGGGGCAGTTGTTTGATGAATAATGCCATATTCCAAACATATTTCTTCAAAAGGAGATTCATATTCGCCGTCTCTATCACTTTTGATCATTTTGATTTTCTTATCAAGTTGTGTCTCAACTTCATTCTTGTATTGCTTGAATGCATTAATTGCCTCATCTTTGCTGTTAAGCAGATAAACATAGCAATATCGAGTGCTATCATCAATGAAAGTTATAAAGTATCTTTTACCACCACGTGATGGTGTTGACTTCATGTCACAAATATATGTGTGGATTAAGTCTAAGGGATTTGAATTCCTTTCAATCGACTTATACGGATGCTTAGCATACTTAGATTCCACACATACTTGACGCTTCATATTATTATTTTCAAACTTAGGCAATATTTTCAAGTTAATCATTTTTCGCAATGTTTTATAATTAACATGTCCTAAACGCGCATGCCATAAATTATTGGACTCAAGCAAGTAAGAAGAAGAAGTACTTTTATTGATATCAATAACCATTACATTTATATTGAAAGGGCCCTAAGTGAGGTAACCCTTTCCTACAAACATATCATTTTTACTAAGTACAATCTTATCAGACACAAAAACACACTTAAAACCATTCTTGACCAGAAGTGATGTCGAGACCAAATTCTTGCACATTTCGGGAACATGAAGAACGTTTTTAAGCGTCACTATCTTGCTCGAAGTCATTTTCAATCCAATCTTTCCAGTTCCTTCTATCTTTGCGGTTGCAGAATTTGCCATATAAATGGTCTCGTCTTTTTCAGACATAGTATAGGAAGAGAACAGCTCCCTATTTGAACAAACATGTCGGGTAGCACCCGAATCCATCCACCATTCTTTTGGATTCCCCACGAAGTTGCACTCGGACAGCATTGCACACAAAAAGTCCATGTCCTCATTTAGGTTCGCTTGGTCTTTCTTTTTATTGTCCTTCTTAGAAGCACGACACTCCGAAGCCATGTGACCATACTTGCCACAATTGTAGCAATTTCTTTTGAACCTCTTCTTGCTTGGTTCATTCTTCTCTTCATTGGACTTTTTTCTTTTCTTGTTCTTTGGAGGAGTTTCAACATGATTTGCTCCCGGAATTGAAGACTTTGAAGTGGCTTTCTTTTCAGTAGCTTTGTTGTCTTCTTCAATCCGCAAACGAACAATCAAGTCCTCTAACTTCATTTCCTTTCGTTTATGTTTCAAGTAGTTCTTAAAATCCCTCCACAAAAGAAGCAATTTTTCGATAAAGGCTTCCACTTGAAATGCTTCATTTACAACCATTCCTTCAGCAAGTAAATCATGGATTATTACTTGCAATTCTTGGACTTGAGACATGACAGTTTTACTGTCAACCATTTTATATTTCAGAAATTTGGCCACCACAAATTTCTTTAGTCCAGCATCTTCAGTCTTGTATTTTTTGACTAATACGTCCCATAATTCTTTAGACGTTTTGCATACGCTATAGACATTATACAAGCTATCTTCCAACCCATTCAGAATGTAATTTTTGTACAGAAAATCAGAATGATTCCATGCCTCCATTACTATGAAACGATCTTTTTCTGGAGTGTCATCCGGGAAGGTTGGAACTTTGTCAGAAATAAATTTCTGCAAACTGAGAGTGGTTAAATAGAACAACATCTTCTGTTGCCACCTCTTAAAGTCAGTACCGGAAAACTTTCCAGGTTTTTCAGTTGCTGTCAGTGCAGGAACAACACGGTTTGACGAAACTGCATTTGTTTGCACAAAAGCAGAAGTCATAACAGTATCAACAGGTTCTGTCATTTCGTATTAGATTCTTTAAGCTTGTTGTTTTCTGGATTTTCTGCAGAATGTTGACACACTAATAGCACACAAATTTGTTTGTTCTAAGTCCACAGTTATGTTGTGTCTCCTTAAAGAATCTAATCCCCTCACTATTGCCCGAGGTATGGATTAATTCTTCCCAGGATAAAATAGAACTCTATTCTACAATATCGGCAATGAAAAATTGTAGAACTTCGTCGAACTCAAGAACGGAGTAGAATATCACACTGACTGTTTTGATTTTGTGAAGAAGAGAGTTTTCAGAATTTCGTTTTCACTCCTTAAAAATTTCTGAATACCTGATGAAGGAAAACACAGGTATTTATAGCCAACTACGCACTGTTTCGAAAGGATGCACTGCTTCGAAAAGTTGCACTATTTCGAAGCACTATTTTTGAAACATCGCGTTTGTTCTGGAACTGATGCATCGTTTCTTGAACGGTTGCATTGTTCTGGAACGATGCACTGTTTTTAAAAAAAATTTGTCCAAAAAGATAGTCTCTCGATCGATCATTTGCCAAATCCAAATCCAAATCCAAATCCAAAGCCGAGCGACGACGACGACGGCGCGAGGCTTGGTTTCTTCTTGGCTTACTATCCCTTCAAAGGAGTACTTCTTAATATAAAGGAGAAAAGGTTTCTTTCTCCTACCAATGAGGGAGAAACTATTTTTTCCTTCTATAAGGTGACTATTCACCTCCCTTTGTTCCCACTTTGTTCCATCATTTTCCATTCATCTTTCACCAAAACCCAACACAATTCACACAGACCATAGTCCAAAGCTCTGAGATAACCAAATTTTCCCACAATCCTAATTGAGCAAAAAAATAAATTGCAATCCAATGTCTAAATTTTCAACTTAATTAAGATGTAATTGAAAAATAAATGTATCGATCATGTTCTAGTTAATGCTCTTGGAAGAAGAATAGTTTCTTGCTCGGTTAAAAATGGTCTTCATTTTCAAATAGTTGTTTAGTGTTAAAAAAAATTTTTAGTCTTAAGCCAATTCAAATTTTTTTAAAGTGAGTAATTATTGTGCTTCAAGTACTAAAGACACGACTAGTAATCACGCTGCTAGGGTTGAAAATGAAGCATTAAATAGCTTTACACTTTCATTCACCATGGAAGAAGTTTAAGTTTTGTGAAATCAGAAATGGTGTCTGAAAATGAGGAAGAAGATGAAGAAAATAAAATAAAAATCACCTAAATAAGCTTTTCACGCGCTTTAAGTGAATGTATCACACTCACTTTGCCATGTCAGCGAAAGGTGCTAAAATGACACAGCGATTTAGGTGTTTAAAATGAACAATGGCTAGTTGAGGTGCCAAAATCAAATTTCGTGTCAAATTTAGGAGGCTGACGATGTGTTTGGCCTAATTTTTATGATATTCTTATGTTCCAATCTTTCAATTATTTTCATATTTTTTACTAAGTCTTAGCTCTCAAGCAGTTTATGCTAAATCTTCTCCAAATCTGAAACCCGTCACACTTAATATCTTCGGACCAAGCCGAAACATCAAGCAACTTATGCTAAATCATCTCCGAATCTGGAACCATTCATGCTTAATCCAGCTGAAACATAAAGCAACTTACCTCTACTGTTTCATTTGACTTTACTTCATAACGGTTTTATTTAAGCTCATTTCCTAATATATTCATTGGTTACAAACTAATCAACGAGTTAAATCGATCCGTATGTCCTTTTACCTCTTAACAAATCCAACTCTGGAATTTGCCTAGTAAAACAGTTTGGCGCCCACCATGGGCCAGAACAGTTGTTGGTGTTAGTTTAACTCATTGCTCTTCTTACTGAGCTTAAATTTGTTTGTTTTCCGGGAATAGCTTATGGCAAACGTGAACCAAAAATATGGTAACATGGCAGAAATTGAACCTCCTACATTGCCCGAGACCGGACAGGTCTTCAGCAAGAGCATTCCATAGCTTCTGATGCAGAAGAGGTCGATCTAGAAAATATAGATCTATCTAACATAAATACGTAAAGAGGCATGGGGGAAGGATCCCCGAGGAAGTGAATCAACAAAGGAACGAGGGCCGGACCAGTGGCGGAGCCACAGTTCAGGGGTGTCGACCGACACCCCTTCGTCGGAAAATTACACTAGGTAGTTAGGTAAAAATATTTTTTTATATATATATTACATATTGATGTCTCTTGACTTCTTCGTGAATGTACTTTTTTATATGGTGACACCCCTAAGTGAAAATTCTGGCTCCGTTCCTGAGCCGGACAGACATGGACGACCACAAGGAGGCTCTACAAAGATCGGATGACTCAACACAAGTCCATAAGGGATCACATGACCACACTTGATAAAATGGTTGTAGGCCGGATCGGTTCTCTTTTAATTGAGTTTGTATTCACTAAATTAAAAATAAAAAAGAGAAACATTTTACCCATCGTCAGAAGTTGAATTTTCTGGGTATAATGATTTTGGTGTTAGTCAAGTGAAAGTTTTGTGATTTTTCTGTTAGAAATATATTACATGGCTTTATTAGTAAAACGAAGTCATAATTATGTGGCTGCGCCCATCATTTTGTTTTAATATACTGGCCAGATGCTATTATATCGAGTAATGTATAATTACTTTTTTTTAATTTTTTTTTTTTTTTTTTTACCCCTCTCAAAGAGCTTTCATCCTTTTACTCCTTTGACGACTCGAAATCATAATCTTAGGATGGGAGGTGAGGGGTGCTTTTTATTTGAGCTACTTCCTCTTGTCTATAATTACTTCTTTAGTAATCTAACTATGCAGATATTTTTTTTTATACCATGTAGAAGTTAAAACTCTCTTAAAATAAATATTGATATCATGTATAATATGTCTAGAAGATGGACAAAGTGGAGAATAATTCTTGTAGGTCCATCTTAATCAGTAAATCATATCTTGTTTGTTTAAAGCACAACAAAAGACAAAATTATATTCAACTATTTCAATATTTCCTTTCAATTCTGATTTTCAGCTATATCCTTCAAGTTGTCTTATTGTTGTCATTGTAATCTTGCTTCTATAGTCCTATTATCTTATATATATATATATATGTGCATTTCTACACTCATTTTTCCAAGACAAGCAGAAAACTCAATTCTTTCATCATTCTTTGTAGAAAAAAGGGAAATGGAAGCCATGGTTCCCTACCTGTTAGCCCTTCTAGTCCTGCCTCTCTCTCTCTTTTTTATCTTCTTCCTCCATAAACGCGATTCGAATAGCAAGAAGCTTCCACCAGGAACTTCTGGATGGCCATTGTTAGGAGAAAATATGGAGTTCGCGTTTTTAGGACCTCAAAAATTCATCAAAGATAGAATGGGAAAGTACTCGCCCGAAGTGTTCCAAACATCAATCATGGGAGAGAAAATGGCATTCTTTTGTGGTGCACAAGGGAATAAGTTCTTGTTCTCAAGTGAGAACAAACTTCTCACCTCATGGTGGCCACAATCCATGAAAAAGGCCTTGCTTTTCCCTGAATTTGTGGAGAGTTCATTGAAAGAAGTATCAGCTTTAAAACGTAGTTTTCTTCATGATATTCTCAAGCCTGAGGCACTAAAACAATACATTCCGGTTATGGATGCCTTGGCTCGTGAACATCTAGATGAAAATTGGGATTCTAATGGAGTAGTAAAGGTTTTCCCTTTATCGAAGAAGTACACATTTGATTTGGCATGTCGATTGTTCATGAGTCTGGTAGATCCTGAGGAAATAAAGAGGTTAGCTGACCCTTTTACTCTTGTTACAAATGGGATGTTCTCCATGCCTATTGATTTGCCCGGAACAGCATATAATCGTGCTATCAAAGGCGGGAAAATGGTGAGGGATGAACTTATGAGGATCATTACACAGAGGAGAACGGAACTGATGGAGAATCAAGAGACAGTAGGCAGAGACTTGTTGTCTAAAATGCTACTTGTCACTGATGAAGACGGAAGGTTGATGAGTGAAATGGAGATTTCCAACAACATAATAGGAATGCTGGTTGCAAGCTTTGAGACTACTAGTAGTGCAGTCACTAGTGTCTTAAAGTACCTCGCGGAACTTCCCCACGTCTATGATGAAGTCTACAAAGGTAACCAATCATTGGAAAATAAAAGTCTAAATGTTATATACATAATTCATAAATACAACAGCAACAACATACTCAGTGTAATCCACAAGTGGGGTCTAGGGAGGGTGGTGTGTTTGCAGCCTCGTATGTAGAAATAGTTAAATTGGTAGACAAAGCAAATTAAGTTCAATATATTGACATGGAAAACGGTTGTTTCATTCGTGACAGAACAAATGGCAATTGCAAAGACAAAAGGAGCAGAGGAGTTGCTAACCTGGGAGGACATTGAGAAGATGAAGTATTCCTGGAACGCAGCTCGTGAATCACTGAGGCTAACTCCACCAGCTCAAGGATCTTTTAGGGAAACAGTCACTGATTTTACATATGCAGGTTTCACTATTCCAAAAGGGTGGAAGGTACAAAATTTCATTCTACTAAGCTAGGTTCATATCTATCTAAGGGTCATGAGATTAACGTGTTCTAATTATTCTTTACAGACATTTTGGTCAGTTCACTCAACACATAAGAATCCCAAGTACTTCTCTGATCCCGAAAAGTTTGATCCTTCAAGGTTTGAAGGAAGCGGTCCTGCACCCTTCACGTTTGTACCCTTTGGTGGAGGACCTCGTATGTGCCCTGGAAAAGAGTATGCTCGACTGGAAGTACTAGTATTCATGCACAATGTAGTAAAACGGTTTAAACTTGAAAAGGACATTCCAGATGAGAAGATTGTGTTCCATGCTTCTCCTGTCCCAGTGCACGGCCTTCCTGTTCGCCTTCTGCATCATGGAAATTAACTGAATTTCACTTCAAGAAAAAGAAACCTGTTCTTGTTTTATTTGGTTTGAGAAATATTAAGACACGGCAATCATCTAATATAGACCTGAAATAATTGTAGCATGTCAATAAGTTGTATTCAATTTATGGAAATGTATTTATCTTTTCTTACCAGTGTATATTAAGATTGCGTCAGCGCAATATACTAGTAATATCTATTGTTCCACTGAGAAACATCACCTCAAAAAACACAACTAGAAAACTTTCTCAACAAACTGAAAGAGGTAGCTTTTGTTCATGAGAGTTCTAGATTGCACAATTTTGCAATGTAGAATATACAATACTAAAGTGCACTTTTCTATAATTTCAGAATATGCCAGGAAAATCGAACGATGGACAAGGATTGTCATGTAGAACTTTTTGTTGAATGTGCCCGCACTTATTCCGTAGACTTCTCTGCACATCCTTGGCAGAAGGATGTTTAGCAAAAACTCATAAGGGGACAAGCTCAAGTAAAGGAAAGAAGAAAATACTAGACTCGGTAGTTTTTCCCATTGGAGAGGCCAAATGGATACGAATATACGATACAACTTAAAAGGACAACCCGGTGCACTAAACTTCCGTTATGCAGGGGTTTGGAGAAGGTCTGGACCACAAAGGTCTATTGTACGCAGCGCTACCCTACATTTCTGCAAAGAAGCTGTTTCCACTGCTTGAACCCGTGACCTACAGTTCTATCTCCGAATATGTTCTGTATTTTATGTGCAAAAGTTTTTAACGGAGTAGCAAAACACATGGATAAGAGGTCAAGTTGTAAGTAGAAGTAGACTTAATAAATACATTTACATCCCAATGATTTCTCAAATGATTTCAAAAAAAGATTAACACATTCAAGTGGTGTAAACAAAGTAAGATGACATTTGAATAACACATTCAAGTGGTGTAAACAATGTAAGATGACATTTGAACACAAATCCTCTTGTAGTCTTAGTGATTCTGGTCCATCAATCGGCGAATTCTTGCGGAAAGACGCCAAAAACTTGAGTTTTTTAAGTTGTGATTTTTAGAACTTGAAGTTGTGTTATAACATGCATTTTACTTGAAAGGGATTGAAGTCTTGTGAGTAAAAATTAAAGTTGTTAATGTGGGTCAGCCCCGCCATCCTGCTAGCTCACGCGGACTTTGAAATTGACGGGCCAGGTTGGTATGATCCATCATTTGATGGGCCTTAAAACAACAAACCCAACCCATGGGTTGTGGGTTGCACCGATCCAACCCACTTTTTAAAAAGATATATTTTTATAATTTGTTGAATTTAAGCTCTAATTTTAAAATGCTACATAAATATTTACAAAATAATAATACCGGTGTTACCTACTTGTTAATCAAGTATCAGATCCACAAAAATATATTAATATCAAATTTGACTTCAAGAAAAGATTTTGTAACACCCCATACATGTTTACCTTAGTTTTGAGAGCAAAAAAAATAAAAATAAAAATATATATATATATTTTTTTAAGGGTCAGGCGCGCCGGGCCGCTTCTGGCCGAAATTTTCAGTCCACAGGCAGTGTTGGGGCGCGCCCAAGGGCGTGCCAGGGTGGTTTTGCCCATTTTTCATAAGTTGGAATTTTTCTTAAGTCCCAAGGGTGTCCGGGGACGTATCGAGCCGATTTTTGCCACGTTTCTCCTACAACCATGAGAATATACATGAAATGAGTGAAGTATTATATTGGTGTGGTAAAATTACTCGTGAACGAATTTGGCGTCAAAATGACGATTTTGCCCTTATGGTCAAAATAAGTCATACGTGGCTAGAATTGCTTGTTTTTGGGATTGAGGCTACGGATATGAATTTCGTGAGTGGTAATATCGTCGTAATGCGTATGAAATGAATGAAATTATTGATTTTATTGGATTAAGGAATTTGGGCTTAAGAAAGCCCAAAAATGAAGAAGAAAAACATGGGCCAAGAATGGGTCAAATGAACCATTCTTCTTTTGATCAAACAATAATTGAGAAAGGACTTCAAGGGTCTATAAAAGGGAGGAAAAACTCAGATTTTATTACCACAAACACACATGCTTTTTATCTCTTTTTCTAGAATTCTCAAGAAAGCTCTCTTTTGGGCTCTCAAACCCTAAGCCACCTTTGGATCAAGATCATCATCTTCCAAGCTTAGGTAAGTATTTATTCTTATGGATTAACATATTATATGCATGGGAGAGTATGTATATCATGTTGGTTATGCTTGGAAGTGTTGAACATGGCACTTTGTGTTTTTGTAAAAGATGTGTCATCTATGGAATTTAAACTTGGAATATGATTTGTGGTTTTGATAAAAGAGCATGATATGGATAAAATATCAACATGTATGGTGTGATTATGATCTTAAACTTGTTATTTTTCCATAAGTGTAAATTATGGGATTTTGGCCGATTTGTTGTTGTGAGGTGTATTGAAGTGAATTGATGGAACCATTGTGATGTGGTGGTGATGTAGAAGTGTAAAGTATGAATTTGGTGTGACATGCTAGTGGTTTATGATATTGGTCAATGTTGAGAATATTGTGGAATTATTGGTATGATAGTTTTGTAAATGGTATTGTTGGTGTGATAGTTTCACACATGGTATAATCAAGAGGAAAATGACATGTTAAAGCCAAACATGTAACTCATTGTCGTTGTATGCATTTGTAAGGTAGTTGGTGGTTAATGTAAACTCCATTGTATATTTGTGTTGTAGAGTGAAACATAAGGAAGGAGCGGGACTATTGTATTCACGTATATAATTGAGTGTTCATATTGAGACGATAAGGTATGTAAGGTTACTCTGTCCGTATCCTTCTGCAGCACATATTGTTCATGTTGTCATTGTCCTTGTTCCATTCCGAAATGCTAAAAGGTATCTCATTTCAAGTTGTCATATGTTACCATTCTCATGTATCACATAATTATGGACATGATTCCAAGTTCCAATAATATTATGTTCCAAGGCTTCCAATAATGTTACAACTTCAAAAGTATCAATCTCATGAACATAAAAGATCGAAGTAATGCATCTATGTATTTCCAATAAGGTTATCATCCCCCAATGTAGCAATCTCATAAAAGTAAAAGAGAGAAGTAATTCCCTCATGGTTACTTTATATAGATTCTCTCATGGTTACTTTATATATATTCCCTCATGGTTACTTTATATACTTTCCCTCATGGTTACGTCATAAATTTCCTTATAGTTACTTTAACATTATTTTCATATTACTTTCTAATTACTTTATCACTACTTTATAATTACTTTATGGTTCTTTGAGTGCGGGTGATAGCTTTTGGGGAAAAAGCCAAACTTGATGCCGAACCTGCTTCCTTGTTTTTCGGGTGGTAGCAGGGGGAAAGCTCAGTGGGGCAGAAGCCAAGCTTGACGCCGAACTTTATTATATTCACTGGATCAAGGGGGAAACTCAGTAAGGTAAAAGTCAAACTTGATGCCGAACCTGCTTCCTTGTTTTCCGGGTGGTAGCAGGGGGGAAGCTCAGTGGGGCAAAAGCCTAGCTTGATGCCGAACTTGAGACGGTTGCATATTGACGGTTGCATATTGACAGTTGCATATTGACGGATGCATTGCATATTGATGGATGCATTGCATATTGACGGTTGCATATTAACGGTTATACATTATTGACGGTTCTAACTGTTAACGGTAACAGGCATAAAGGCAAATGGAGTAATGAACATAAAGTACCTATTTCCACACATACTAAATGATGATTGATCCACATTGACTATTCTCTTGAAATCGAGTTCATTGAGGTTTTTAAGTTTCATGAAGTTTCTTATAGCCTTGCATACTCAGTACATTCCTCGTACTGACCCCTTTGGGGGACTTACTTTATTTGCTGCAGGCACAGGTGTTAGTAGACCTCCATAATAGGCTACGGGTTATCCGCGGATCATTGGTGAGCTCCCAGTTGGTTCGGGGCTTTCCGAGTCACATGTGTATATTGTTTTGGTTTTGTAATTATTGTATAAAGCGGGGACTTGTCCCGACTACAGGTCGTTGTGTTCATGTATCGGTTAGAGGCTTTGTAGACATATGTGGGAAGGTTAATGTAAGAGATGTGTATTCTGTTTGACTTGACGGCCCTAACGGCCAAGTTTCATATATTGTTAAGTTTTCCATGACTTTCGCCTAGTTGTACGAAGTATAATAAGATGCATACTGAAATATGCTTGCGAGTGAATAGGAGCGAAGATTGGTTCTCTCGGGCCATATCGGCTTCGGGTGCCAGTCCAGCCCGAATGGGATTTCGGGTCGTGACAGATTTGATTGTATGTATTCAATCTGAAACAACAGTCATTCTATGCAAATATCTTGGGTATAATGTACAAGAAACGATCTTGTTGGAAATAAAGTTTTTGTAAAACTGAATAACTTTTGACATAATACTGCTTGAACAAAATAAAGATATTAATAAGCAAACCAAGTAGTTAATGAGTAACAATACAACTAGTTAAATAGAAATATTAACATAATTTTGTTTCAATAGATCAAAATAAAACCCACAAAAAAAAAAAAACAATATTCCATCCATTAAAATGATGGTTTAAGTAGATTTTAAAGTTGGACTCCTCTTATTATTTTTAGAATTCTATTTTATTTTTTTAATTAATCTCTTATTTGACCCACGGACCAATCAACCCACCTCGCTCAAGCCTTAAGGGCCATTGGACTTAGAAGGGCCGGGCTAAAAAACTTCATTCTTAAATGGGTTCCAAAAAGTATAGAACCCTATCAAATCCCAAATTGGGTTGAGCTAGCCCAAAGAGCCTAACCCATAATGACAGCTTTAATGGAAATCCTTAAAACCCAAAAAATGACAGAACATGAAACTTTTTTGAAGACAGACGCTTGCATAGAATCTAGGAGTATTTATTTTTGGGGAATTCTAGAATTGCGGGTCTAGCTTTTAGGGCTTTTTAGTTTGATTAAGGCGAAAATTACACAAAACTACAACTTAACTTACTAATATTACTTAAAATCTCAAATCCTCAAACTAATTACAAATATCTCATATCTCACTTTCTCTCTCCATTTACCTGACACATAACTCAATTTTTTCACCCTCCCCTTTTTTAACGCTTTTTGCTCTACAAACAAAGGCTATTTTCAAGGCAACTATCCAGCGGTTACCAATTTTGAATTATCAACGTCTTCTTCTCCAACTCTTCAACATCAACTGACAAACTCCATTTTCTTTCTCCTTGAATTTCTTTTGGAGGTTAGTATAATTTCATAAATTTTTCACTTTACTACATCAAAAATCAACATTGTCGAGTTAGTGTTCATTGAAAAAAAAAGGAGAATATTAATGGTGTTTGGCCCTTCGTTTAGTGTTGGACTAACTCAATTAGACAATAATCCCCAAACAACAAATATTGTTGTTGGGTTTGTTCCTGGAGATTTTGATAAGGATGATCTTGGTTTTCATAAAAATAGATCTAAACATCAAAATGATCTCGCTACGATGAAGAAGTTAAGAGAAATTGCTGGTACCCGAAATAAAAAGGTTGTTGCGTCATCTTCAAGGAGGAAGAAATCAGAAGATACATCACGCCCCCGTCTACCAAAGGTATTTTTCTTTGTTTTCGGTGATGTATATGCTCGAGGAAAAAACATATTGTAGTGTATTTGGTTATTCATATACATAGATCTAATGTATATGTGGATTTCTGGTACTGCACATACATATACAATTATGGTGATGTATACACTCGCGATACATACATATACAATGTTAGTGATGTATATGTGGATTTCTGGTACTGCACATACATAGATCTAATGTATATGTGGGTTTCTGGTGCTGCACATACGTATACAATTTTTGTGATGTATATGATCACGAAACCAAGATATTGTATTGTATTTGTTTATTCTGATAGATAGATCTAATGTTTTGGTGATGTATATGATCGCAGAAACAAGATATTGTAGTGTATTTATTTATTCTGAGACAAAAATATAATTGTCACGCCCCGAATCCCATCGAGATATGATTGGCACCCGAAGCCGACAAGGCCCGAGAGAACCAATCTTTGCTTCTATTCATTCGTATGCATGCCATAGGAAACCTCACTATCACATAAGAACATGAACTCTTAGTTTTGGAAATCATGGATATTGGAAATCATGGCATATATATACACATTTGAGAAACTTGGCCGTTGAGGCCATCAAAACATAACTGCATGAGTCACCTTATATACATATACCCACGTACGTCTACAAAAGCCTCTAACAGATGCATTGACCAACATAAGCCAAAAGTCGGGACAAGTCCCCGCTTTATACAACATGTACCAAATCAAAACACATGTACAACAGTGACTCGGAGAAGCCCCGAACTAACTGGAGCTCATCAATGAACCGCAAACAGTTGGTAACCTACTGTGGCGGCCTACTAGTACCTGCGCCTGCAACAAGTAAGGTAAATTCCCCGAGAGGGGTCAGTACGAAATAAGTACTGAGTATGCAAGGCTCAAATGAAACTGTACAATGCATGAATATTTCAATGAGTTCAAATACAAATGACTAATCAATATGAGTAAGTCACCATGTTGCATTTTGGAAACCATGTGGATTGCTTTCATTACTTTCTTTGCTTTCTTTATCTCAATGCTCAATGATAACAATGTACCCGGGCCCCTACTGATCAGTGGGTCTTTACATGACTTATCGTCATATTGGGATCGGGTCGAGCTAGGCTTATGCCCCTAGACCTGCCACCCAGGGATCGGGTCGAGCTAGGCTTATGCCCCTAGACCTGCCACCCTCAATCATACATCGGGATCGAGTCGAGCTAGGCTTATGCCCCTAGACTTGCCACCCTCGAGATCGAGTCGAGTTAGGCTTACGCCCCTAGACTTGCCACCCATAAATCAATACATCGGGATCGAGTCGAGCTAGGCTTACGCCCCTAGACTTGCCACCCATAAATCAATACATCGGGATCGAGTCGAGCTAGGCTTACGCCCCTAGACTTGCCACCCGTACTTGATCATTGACCACATATGCATTACTTTGTTCATTACTTTGAGATTGATACTTTGATAATCATAACATCACTTTGGAACTTTGGAACACAACATTGTTGGAAACTTTGAATCATTAACCAATGAGTGAGATACATGTGAATAAACATCATGAGAAATATAACATTACTAGCACCATGATACCATTGGAACCATAGGACAATAATCCATGAACAAGAGACACAAGTATAGGCACTATTGGAACATTGGAACATAACCGTATTTGAGCTTTCGGAACATTAACCATGAACATGAGAAATGATATTCACAATTGATCAATGAGTAGGAAATATATGACAATGACCATGGATAAGTGCATATGGGATACCTTAGTACATTTCGGAATAGAACTAGAGAAATGTCAATGTGAACACTATTGGCCGTAGAAAGATACGGACAAAGTAACCTTGCATACCTTGGATTCGCAATACGAATATACAACCTTAGATGCGTATACAATAATCCCTCTCCTTCTTTATGTGTCACTCTACAAATACATAACGAAATTCACATTAACCACCAATTACTTTACAAATGCATACCATGTCAATGAATTACATGTTTGGCTTTAAACATGTCATGTCCCCTTGACAAAACCATTGATCATACTATTATTCCAAAAATTCCATAATATTCCCAACTTTGGCCAATACATGAAAATCAATACATTTCACCACAATACTTCTCCTTTACACTTTCTTATCCATCACACATCACAATTAACACATCAAATGACCTTAATACACCTCATAACACATATCGGCCAAAATTTCACAATTTCCACTTATAGACAAGAACAAGTTTAAGACCAAAAATAACACCATACATGTTCATATTTTGTCCATACCATGCTTTTTCATCAAAGGCACAAGGCCTAATTCAAGTTCAAATTACCAAGATGACACATCTTTTACCAAAGGCAAAAATACACAATTCACCACCTTGCCAACACAACTATCATAATATACATACTCTCCCATGCATATAATATGTTAATCTATGAGAAGAAATACTTACCAAGGCTTGAAATATGTTGATCTTGTCCCAAGAGTCCAAAGGAACTATTTGCTTTAGGGTTTGGAACTTGGAGAAATATTGGAGAAAATATCATAAAGGCATGAGAGCTTTGGACAATAAAAATCTGATCTTGGGGCCTTTATATAGACCCCACGTCATCCTTAGCCACATTTTGCATTAATTGATATGTTTACTTGGTCAAATCTTGGAAGAATGGGTCATTTTTGCCTTTGGGCCTTCTCTTTTGTTCCATTTTGGGCCCTAATTTTGGGCCCAATAACACATATCCATGTAACCCACCAAATTTCATGTATTATTCACCTTATATCTCATGTTTACATAATTCCATAATGTCACGACAATATTCGCTTAAAAGATTCTCATTCGTCCTTTCGATCGCAAAAATAGGCATTCTAGTCGCCCTTGGCTTCATTGGACATTTTGGATCACTATTCACATTTCATGATTTGATCACGTAGGAGTATGTAGGAGTGTATTGAAGTGTTTGAAGCTTTACAAATGCTCAAATAACTCCAAAGAACCAAAAGAAACCATCCAAGAATCGACGTAGAATTGCATTGCGAAACGAGCGCGGGAAGGGCACATTTTTGTGCCTTGCGCCACTGCTGCAAAACAAGGCAGTGGCGCAAGAAATACACCCTCTCTGAATTCAGGGGCTTGCGCCACACCCCCTGAAACAGGGCAGTGGCGCAAGTTTCCATGTATTGCTGAATTTTTCGGCAATTTTTCCAACACTTGCGTATCGTCCAATACCTTATCAAATACTTACTTAGTGACCTTAATCATCAAGTAAGCATGACTCCAAGTCACCAAATGAGGCTAGAATGTGTACGAGGTATTACACAAATGCGCCACGGAAGCACAAAACACTTTCTACAAAAACTCGTCACATGTACAAGGCCAAATTTCAATTTTTCTCATCTTTAACATTTCCAAATACATACTTATAACTCTCGACACTTACGTAATTCGTATTCAATGTCATCAAGTAGGGTTGGGAAGGTACGGGGTGTTACAATAATGTACGTATAATACTTATGTATATGAAGTATGTGGCATATATACATACAAGATAATAAGTTCATAACTGTGTTAACTAATGTATTGGATTAGAATTATGTATTTGAATAGCATAGGCAATGCAGATACATAGAAGAGAATGTTGCTTATTTTTCTGTTAATTTAGGTATTGGATTTGAACTATATTTTAATACGTATGTATATACTTACAGGATATGAAATATGTAATTAAAAACATTCCAACACACCCTTTGCATATTGATACTTCATGTAACCGAAATTTTGGGGATGATATTAAGACATTTGCTGGTGAAGAAGTTCTTGAGTTGTTTCGCCAATCATTCTTCGGGGTATATCTCAATATGTCTCAAAGCAATTTCACGTTGAACAAAGGAAGATGATTCTTCAAGGGATGAATCCCTTGATTCTTCAAGAATTTGGATGATTTGAACAAAGGAAGATGATTTGGTAATACAAAACTTCAAAATTTGAAGTTGTTACTGAATTCAAGGGATTCAACAGACAATAAATATCACGTTGATTGCGCTTAAATCACATTAAAGCCATTTTTTTCTTTTTATATCGTTAATCATTTTTATTACTTGTGTATATGTCAGTGATGTATAGGGTCTTCTAGTTATGTATATGCCGCGGAAAGATACGAGATTTGCTGTAATTTTAAAAAATATTGGAAGAGAGTGTAATTAGCTAGTAAACTACTGTTATTTATGTTATTTTTACTTGATTAAGATCACATTGGGCCTCTGATGTCTTGGGACTTGGTCTAGTTTTCCAGATTACAACGAGTTGGCCCGGAACGTCAGCTCTGGATTTGCAAAAGGAGCCCCATACCTTTTCTTTAGTGCAATACGCAATATGTTAGGGTGTGGATTGGCAAAAGGAGCCCATACCTAGTTAAATAATTTTAGAAAACGCTCATCTAATTACTTGCTGAAGTGACAATTTTAAAGTTTTGTGTGAATGTATTGTTATGATCTTAAATATTTTCTATTACGTTCTCTTATGGAATAATTTCTTAGATGTATTATTGCATCTCCAAATATCTGGATGATGAAAGCCCTAATAAAAAGAATAACAATCAAGAAGAAAGATTTTAATTTAACAGGGAAAAAAAAAAAAAGAGAAGCTTTTTTGATCAGTAGATACATAATAATATCAATTCACAGTTAACATCATAAAACAGTTAAATGAAAGATGAACAATTGAATTCTAATACATAAGGCCATATGCCTTGCAGCTGCCCTTTTTCCTTCCACATTTTTTCCTTTACCTTTTCTTTTTTTCCTGTAAGGTTTTTACTAGAAACCAAAAAAGAAAAAAGAAAAAAATCTATTATTCTGAAAAAGATTTTCATAATATATACCATCTTCTTGGAAGCTATAAATCTGGGAAGCACTCAAGCAAATGGCTTAGATGAGAAGGTGGCTCAACTAATGTGTCAAAGTTCTTCCAATCACCATAAAATTGGCTATTATTAATCCCATTACTATGCTTCTCTTCGTCGCGATAGTCTTCGTGGTTGTTTGCTGTGTAACTCTGCTCACCAAAACTTTTATCTTTTGTACAAAAACTTGTTGAAATGGTAGGGCTATCAAGTTGTGGAAGTTCAACTAGTTGAAGTTGATTGTCAAAGAAATTTTGGGTTGAATTATTAATGATCATATTTTGATGATCATGAGATGGATTGAATGTGAATTGATGGAAATTTGTTGTTTGGTTGAATGCATTAATATTATTGAGAGGCTGATGATGCATTGGAGTACTTGTGATTTCTGATATTGATGATGAATTAGGTCTATAAGTGGTGTAATTTGCTCCTCTAAAATAATAAGCATTTTGCCATGCTTCTAAACTTGGTTGCTTGTTTGGACTTGGCTTCTTGAATGCCCTACATACCACCCATCCTTCTTCCTGAAAAAATAAATTTCAATTGAGTTTAATTTTTATACACTGATATTGTAAAAGAAATTATATAATATCAAGTAGAAACGAAATCAGGATTCTAGTCCTTTTAAATTATCATGATCTAACTAATAATTTGTATATGTAATATGTGTTTGGACCAAGGTTATTGAGTTTGTTCAACCTGTACCGTGGTCTCTAACTTCACCCTTATATCAGGTTGCCTAATTGATAAGTACTATAGCTAGTAATTTTCCACAATAAGTGAAATAAATAACATGAAAATAATGAAAGCTAGCAATGTGCTATAACATGTAAATTGTGTACAATAGAAGTGTGAAATTTCTTATATTGCAAATATATAGAAGTTAAACTCATCTCAATTGTGATTAGCTAGCAATAGTAATAATCATTAACCTAGTTTTGTTTGATTTTTCCTTATTTTTCAACCATTAGTGGAGTTATCCACTTGTTTAATTCCCACTACGATTGACTTTCTTTTTTCTAATTAATTCGAAAAGTATGGTAAAGTTACATGATTGCAATTTGCATCACTTCTTTCATTGCACTCAAAGACGTGAACCTTTAGAAGAAATTGGTAAACTTTTTTTTTTTTTAAAAGGTGGGCACTAAGCACTTCATTGTGTAATCATTTAGAAAAATTCTTTATAAAAATATGTAAGTTATACTATATGCTAATAGTGTATAACATTCTTTTAAAATAAGTGTTGTTTAACTTATTTACAAGTTATTATTTTTATTAAGTTACCAATTAATATTTATCATAGAAATTTATCTATAGTATATATTTTATAGACCTTGATTGTGTAGATATTATTTAAAATGTCGATACATAAAACTTAGACATTTTCATGAAATACACAAAAAGGTTAGTTGTTCAACATCAAGTAGATGAACATTGAGGTTTATCTCATTTTTGGTTGACATAGTTATTCGATATTTGTACTGATGAGAAGTAGTGAGTGTAGCATAAAATTAATTGATGTACACGTAAGTTTGTCCGAACACTCACCTGAGGAGGGGCATGTTCAGAGGATTGGAGCCTGTATTCATGCATTATCCAATCAGTTTTCCTTCCATTAGGAGCTCTTCCTTTATAGAAAACCAAAGTTTTCCTCATTCCTATCATTTTCTCCTTTGACAAAACAGCTTTGTCTCTTCCTGTTGCCTTCCAGAATCCAGCTGCTGTGGCTCTATTTGTCCTTGTTCCAGTAGGATATTTCCTGTCCTTGTGGCTGAAAAAATACCACTCATTTTGCTCTTCATATCCCAATTTACACCTATCTGTTATGGTACAATTTTTGGAAAAAAGAAACTATGTTAGAGATCATGATAATTATGTAAAGCAATTCAAAGATGTCATGATAATTATGACATGGATTATTATGTATAGTCTGCCTTAACTAATCGTTGAGTGTGTGAATAAAGTCTCACCTTGATAGATTAAAAGAAAAGAAAGTTGCACTTAACGTTTAGAGAAATTTTATGTAAGGTCTTTTGGGAAAACTCGTAGAAGATCGGGCCAAAGTAGATGAAATAGAAATAACACTCACTGACCGCTTTTCAGCCTTGTCTTCGAAAAATACTCAAAGTTTCAAACTAATTAAATCTCAATAACATGAGTTGATTATTGACTATTTGTGAATTCTTTCTCAATATCACACCATATTAAAATATTTTTGAGTTGACTTAGGTCTTAGCCCAACACTGATAAATGGGTAGATATCCACTAAAGAAAATAAATAGATATCCTTGCGATTAACGAGGATTGTTTTTTTCTTTTTTGGATATAAAACGATTAAGTCGGGAATCTATTGAAACAAGTCAATAACCTTTCTACCTTTATAAGGTAAAGATAAGACTGCATACACAACTCTCCTCAGACTTTATTTGTGGGATTACACGAAATATGTTGTTGTAGGATATAAGAAAGAAAGGAAAGAAAGGTAAAGGGTAATTGTACCTTGGATGTCCCATGGCTCAATTCTATAGAGATCAATATCAGTGATGACATCAAGATCAATCTTGAGGGAATTAATCTTTCTCTTGAGATAATATCCAACAAGTTCTTCCTCTGTTGGATGAAATCTAAATCCTGGAGGTACACATGAGTCCATCTGATCCATTCTTGATTTTCTTCAACTTTATATATATCTAGACAAAAATATAAATATATATATAGATCAATAAAGAGTTAATAAGAAGATTGGAGAAAAACTGTGAGTACTTCTCAAGACTAGCTAGCTACTATATGCTGTTGGATAATATTTTCTTATGCTAGCTCCTTTTGGCTTATATTTAGTTATAAACATCAAAGAACAACTTTTATAAATAATAATAATAATAATAATTAAAAAAAGACTGCTCTCTCAATAGTGTGAAGCGGAATATAGCACAAAAGAGTGAATGTTACACTCTCATGTCTTCTTGATTTCTCATCATTCACTTCCATTCGTGAGCACAAGTCTCATGATGATCAAGAGGCATATGCTTTTGGTTTTCACTTGGTGCAGTGGAGGGGATAAAGGGTGGGGTGGGGGTGGGGGTGGGGGGTTGTGTTTGTGTGTGTGTGTATATGTGTGGCGTGTGAACAGAATGTCATGGGCTCAAGCCGTGGAAACAGCCTCTGGCAGAAATGACAGGTAAAACTGCGTACAATAAATCCTTGTGATCCGGCCCTTCCCCGAACCCTGCGTATAGCAAAATTTTTAGTGCATCGAGCTGTCTTTTTGCCCTCTTTACACACAGGTAACAATTACATGCTTAGTATAATCCCACGGGATAACTAGCTCCTTTGTAAAAAATGAGATTTATAATTGAAATAAAACAAATTTACCTACTATATTACTAATAAGTTAATGTGATTTGATAATACAAAAATTATTTATATCATCAATATCGGGTATATTTGCCAACTCTTTTTAAATGAGCTTAATATCTATACACTAATAAAGAAAATAGTTAACAGTATCAAGATATCTTGAAGATAAATTATTAGAGGTAATTATCCATAATATAGTAGTGAGATTAATAAACAGAAAGCTAAAATAAGCAACCTATGATAACAAGTTAAATACATTGATAATGCAAAATTCCGATCTGTCCATTTTAATTTAGTGTCTTAGTTTTCTAGACTCGAAATTTAAAAGCATAAAAGAATTTTTGAATCTTGTGGTCTCAAACTAAAGATTGTGTGTAATGTATCAAAATGTCTTTTAGTTATATGATCTTAAACAAATCAAGTAAACTTTTGAAATTAAAAGTTATCAAAAATAGAAAGAGATATTTTTTTCTAAAATTAGATCAACAAGGAAAATATAACACATAAATTGAAACTGACAGGATTAATAGGGAATACATCTTTTATCATTTCTATTTTTCTTCCTTCAATTTTTTGTTGGTAATTTGCAATAAGTGCAGACCAATAGTGATATACACAGAGAAACAAGAAAACATGAGAATCCACAAGAAATGATCAATAATCCAATAGCCTTAGTTGCATGTACAGTATAATTGTATAGTTTGTATCATTTAGCTAGCTAGGAAACAGGAAAGCAGCCGAAAATGTTGACTTTATTCCCGCTATGGGTTTTGAGAAGAGTCAGACCACAAGAATTTATTAGATGCAGTCTTTTTTTGCATTTCATTCAGAGGTTATTTCCACGACTTAAACCCGTCACATTTCAAGATAAATATATAAGCAAAAAATGTGAAATATTTCTTTGAGTGCATTCCACTCAATAACACATGACCCCTTCAGGAAAAAAACCCTTTTCACACACCCAACCATATGCATCCAATCTCAAAACCACTTTCATTTCATGACCTTGGAGTTATAACATTCAAGAAAAGATCAATCAATTGCCTTTTTTCAGGAGCATATAATTAGTTATGTATACCCAAGTGTAAGGAATTTTTAAACCATCAAGTCATTTTTATCTATTATACCATATAATATGTTTTATTTTCAAGATTATAAATCTCACATTTGAAAACGGTCAACTTACTTGTTCATATTCTTTAGCTAACCTGATAGTGTAGAAGAAATTTAATCCAACAATGTCACATAAAAAAAAAGAAAAGCAAAGTTAGAACCTTGAAGGAAAAATTTGCAATGTTGACTTAACTTTCTTTATTTTTTTTGGGTAGAGACGTAACTTTTTTTGTGATTAGTAAGTAACACGTGAATTATATCCATGTAAATTAGTTTCATGTGCATCAAGAAAAGAACTAAAAAGAGAGAGGTGATCGATATTCACTAACCAGAAAATCAAAGCCTTTATCAATTTGCTATAGCTGAGAAAGTAACAAAGAATGAGCTAGGAAGGAGGGAGAAAGTTATATTGTTGGAAGAATGATTGAAATGAAGCTTGGGGATTAATAGGAGAGACTTAATATAGGAGAAAGGAGAGGACTCAATTAAGAATGAGTGGATAAATCAGGTGTTGGTTGAAATGTTGTTGTTGACAAAGATAATACAAATATATATAGAGAGACTCTAGCTAACTAGTAGTATGTGATAAGCAGGTACACACAAAAAGGAATTTGGAATTTATGATTGTGACAGAATGTATGTTTTCAACCTAATTTGGTCATAAAATGAAAAAATAAAAACCTTATTTTAAGTTATGCATCAATTGCGTGAAAAGTATTTACACAATCAAATTACTTATATAAAAATTTATATAACAACATCGTATTCAGTATTTCACAAACTGGATCGGAGGAGGATAGTATGTATGCAATCTTATTCTTACCTTGTGAAGATAAAAAGCTGGTTGTTTTCGGCTGATGAACCCCAACTCAAGTAAAGTATAATAAAATCAGTATGAAAAGAAAATACAATAATAAAGACGTCATATTGCAAATAATGGAGAAAAGAACAGTAGCAACAATATATAATATGATAATCGAAGGCTGGAGCAAAGGAAACATCATGTAAAATTAAGGACTAAGATAGCAGGAGAATAATAATACTGATAAGGGAAACTAGACAACGTCCAACTACCTACAAACCTTATACCCTAATTCTACCCTATTCTCGAGCTTCAGTTCATATATATTCTTCTATCTAAGATCGTTTCCTTGCATTGGTAAGTTAGAGGTGTGTCATATCATGTCTAATCAACTCTCCTCAATACTTCTTGACTTACCTGTGTACCACTCTTTCATATCCACCATATCATGTCTAATCACCTATCCTCAATTTATAGTAAGGATTAATTGGCCATTTAATAAAAGTGATAATTAACATAATATTATTAATAGATTAAACAACATTGATCGTGTAAAAAGATATAACTTATATATTTTTTGAAGTATGAGTTTAAATTCTCTGAATTTGTTAGGAGGAGGGAGGGGCGGGGGGGTAGGGTAGGGGGGCTGAGGTTATAGTTTGTTGATGATTACGCGTGGGGTTGGCAGGCAGATTAGATGAAAGGTTTATTTGGACGGCGTGACAACAAATTTTCACGCCACCGTTATATTATGCTCTAAGATTTTCCACTTTATATTTTTATTGCTAATATTTCACTTTTCATTTTCCTTTATATTTTGAGAACAAATGGATTTGAGATTAATTTAAAGTATATTAGTCAAACTCTTGTTCCATAGTGAACTGTCTTAATTTTGTTTTATAATTAGAAAGTTAGCCAGGACTCATAGCATTATGATTTTTAAAATTTTGTATTTCCCCCATCGTAATATATGTTTATAATGATTTGCAATACACATATCTATTGAACAGTTGCATGCGACAGTTAAATAGTTTTGTTCTTGTTCAAAATAAATTACAGTTATCCATACATGCATGTAATATTTATATGGAGAAATTGCATATACATTTTGTTTGTTTAAAATTAACAAATATAAAAGTAACAATGACAGTTTCACTGGGGCGGTTTAATGGTGAATTTGATGATTTTATTTTCACTTAAAATAATATTGAAGATTGTTAATAAAAAAGATTCAAAATTTTGTTAAAAGAAAACTATTTATCCAAAAATATGTTAGAACTTTCAATTAAAAAACTTAAATTGTCGTATTAATAAGTAAAGTTTTTACAACAACATCCAAGGTAATGTAATGCGAACATGTAACATCTTATTAACTAAAACTACTACTTAGTTTTATATTACTACGTGAGTTTACCAAAATCTTTATGTCATTTAAGAATACTATATTTAACAACAAGTATACAAAAATAAAAAAGACAATTGTAACTTATTATTTTTATGTGTATATGTATATACTTAAGGCCTCTAATTAAAATTTTACTTTTGACCATTAATTTTATTGAGACGCCCTTGAATTTCACTAACAATAACCTGTGTGAAGGGAAATACTATGCCTGAAGTTAGAAACGGAAAGGAAAGGCATGGCCGCAGCATATAGGCCGCAATTCACAAAATTTTGCGCAAAATTTCATTCATATCCCCTGTTTTGCATGAAGTTGGTCCCGCAGAACGTGTTCATTTATATGACGAAATATGGGTTTGTATTTATATAGTTCTGCTAACGACAACATAGAGTTGTAAAATGCAGAGTTACATCTTGTTTTTTTGGCAGATTTGACCAGAGAATTTATTCCTTACCCATAGCAGTAGGTATGTTGTAGCATTTAAAAAGTGCATGCCCTCATCGAAAATGGTCAGTTTGATGAAACTATTGGATTCAATAACCAATTTATTCATCAAGGAAGCCAACTTCATCAACAGGGTCAATTGTCTACTCGCACAATTTGGATCTTACAACTGCAACATCTAATTGCAGATCTACAGATTGAAAACTAAATGGAAAGAAAGGGGAGGATCAACTGTTGGGATTTGAGTAGACATATACTATTTCTGTATTCCAAAAACAATATTCTCATAATTCATGTGATTGGGCCTCTAAAGAAGTCATCAAAGATCACGACAAGCAGCAAAAAAATATTTTTCAATTTTGAGTCGAAATTTATCAGAAATAGTTTTTTTATGTACCTTTTAAAAGATAAGAATAAAATCTGCTTACGTACTATAAAATATTTTCTCCGAATCCTATTTATAAAATCACACAGAATATATAATTATTGTTGTTATAATAATTTTATACTGAATTATATATCTTAATTTTATTTTATATTTAATAATACCTAAGTAATTGCCTAGAAGGGCATGATTGAGTGGTTGGGAGGTGAGTCTTCCATGTGAAAGACCTGGAATCAAATCCATCCTCCGTCTGTTGCTCAGCTATGAGCTCATCGCATGAGGCTTGCCTAATGCGGTTTACATCTCCTGCGTGGTTTGCGAACTATTGCACAATAAATAGATTACCATAAAATGCTCACCACAAAATGTTCACCCAAAGGGCAAAGATTATGGCAGAGACTGTGGGTTTCTAGAAAAAAAAAAAGGCAAACAACATAAATTCCGATATTTTGCATAATTACTGAAATCTCGATTTTGGGTCTGTCGAGATACATAATTAGCCCTGATACATCCAAAGAAGATACATTTTTTCCTTTGTAAAGATACATAATTAGCTCCCGATAATTTTTTTCCGATTTTGGATCTGTTGAGATACATAATACATCCAACGAAGATATATTTTTTCCTTTGTAAACATACATAATTAGCTCCCGATACATACAACGAAGATACATAATTAGTTAGAATTTGTGTAATTACTTTGTAAGGGTGAGATTTGTATAAATATGGTAAGTTAAGGTATATGTTTATATTATTTTTCCAAAAAAAATAAATACCTATACATTTTGTTTGTTTTAATTTATAAAGATAAAAGTAAAACTAACAATTTCACCAACAATAATACTCCCAAAAAGAATTACTCCCTCCATCCCATTTTATGTGACCTACTTTTCATTTTGGTCCGTCTCAAAAAGAATGTCATATTTCCTTATTTGGTAACTTTTTAAAAGCACAATTACTCTTTTACCCTTATTGATCCCACTTATAAGGTCCCACTTAATTAAAGATAGTAGTAGTATATTTTTAATAAAAAACAATTTGATAAACACTACCAAGTCTTCCCTTATTTCTTAAACTCTGTGCCCAGTCAAAGTATGCCATATAAAATGGGACGGAGGGAGTATATGTTTTGACTTGGCATGAAATTTAAGAAAAATAAAGATGACTTTTGAATCTTATGATTTTAAATTAAAGTTATGTCAAATGTACCAAAATATCCTTCAATCTTGTGGTCTTAAATATGTCATCTGAAAAGTTAGAATTATATTATTGCCAAAAAAAAAATAATTATGTATTTTTTTTAAACGAACTAAGAAAAAAGCAGGTAATTCTTTTTTAAACGACACGTGAGAAGAAGGGAATGTTTTGCCTCTTGGTCTGTTTGGTGCGCCGCCCTTAGACAATTGGCACACATGGAATCCACCTAGATATCCATGCTGTAAAGTCATTTGTGAGATGGTTTGGTTGCAATTAATGGTTGAGGTTAATTAGCCTTGATTTGGTATGTTCATGATTTGGTTAAAGATTGATCTAACTAATTAAATCGATATGCTTTTGAGTTTTGGGTTTGATTTTGAAGTTTAAAAATTTGATCTTATTCGGTATGAGTCGATGTTAATAAAAACAAATCGAAGAAAAAATCAAATCAAATCAACAAATTATGTATTCAATTTTATCGTTATATATATATATATGCAATATGGAGTAATTTTTATAAATAATTTTAGATATCTTATATAAATTTTGTCAAAATTTTTTGTTTAGCATTAATTCATCTCTAATAGACTTTAGGTCTTAAGTTCATTTCTTAAAAGAAAGACATGAATCAAAATCAATTTATGTGGGAAAAAAAGACTATGAGGCTTTTACCTAGAGTATTTTTTTTAACTTCTTATAAATTTTATTCACCTAACTATAACTTAAATCTCAAGAGATTTTCACAATAATTCAAAAAAATCATAACCACTACTAATAAAACGGTAGTAAGGATTATACGTTTGTAAAGAATTAATGATTCTTTCAATTGTATGGAAAAAGGAAGAAGAGAAAATGTCATTATACCTACTAAAATCAAAAAAAATGAATCAAATCGATAAATACATATTATTTTTATTTGATTTGCTAGTTTTATAATTGAAAATCGATTCAATTGGTTCGATTTTCTTTTTGACCAAAAGCCAATTCAAACTGAATCATGAACACACTAGCCTGAGATAGCAGGAAAGTTTGCCTAGAAATATGCTATAATTACTTCGATAATGAACCATGCCCTTAATTAAGTGTTTAAGCAATAAGTAAGCTCCTGAAATCATCACACGTTTGCTTACTTTGAACATTTCTTACCACAAATAGAAAGGAAATCTAGCTCATTTCACAAAATAAATTCCAAAAGCTTCGGTTTTACGTATAAATTATAATAATAAATTAATCTTCCAGACAAAAATGACATATAAGAGTGAGAAAACTCAGAATTTGAGTCACTTTTTAGCACTTTTTACATATTTTACTGTTCAAGAATGAACTTTGTAGTTGACATATATTTCTCAATTAAAAAGTGAGTTATTCTAATCCTATTTTCAGGGGTACCCTTTAGTTCGTAGGCCTTGAGTACATTAAAAGATAAGATCTCAAAATCTGGCATTTTTAAAGAATTAATAAAATAAGATCAGTTGAAATTTAGGCCACACAATAGAAAATTCAAGATTAATTAGAAAAAAATTGTAAGTAAAGCATGGGAACTAATGCCAAATATAAGGAACATAGTACTATAAATTTTGTAAGGGTCATATATCTTCTAGATGCACCCTTGCCTTCTGTTCAAGGTTACTAGCTAGTGGTGGAGGATTTATGCTTAGTTCTTGTATTATTTTTCTTATAATTGTAGTGTTTGAACCAGCTGACACGTATCTTGATTAAAATATAGGACACATGTTATTTCTCAACATCATAAGTATCGAATAACTTTACATACCAAAGATTAAACGAATAGATCGAAGAAATTACTTTATATTTTTGCCTCTAAAAATCGAACATGAGACTTCATAGTGCTTATGTCTTGTATTCAACTGTTCTCGAATAAAAAATATATGATATAATATGCATTCACGCTAGACTTACACAATTAGATTATATATAAATATAATAATAGGTAAATTTTTAATAGGTAAATTTTTATTAACACACTCCTTTACATGTGGGTATGATGAATTCGTTTTGATAATAGGTGGCGGTGAGATTCGATCACAGGACCTCAGACTGATTTTAATACCATATTGAAGTGTGTGACTTACCATCTCATCTAAAAGTTTAACCTTTTTAATATCTAGTCCAAATGCCACCTAATCGAATCGAAAAGTGACATTATCAGCTCCCTCAAGTTTAACATATCACCTAAGCTTCTCTCAATTAATTAATTTAGTAATATTCTTGGATTAGAGTTCTTTTGTATTAAGAAGAAAAGTAGATGAAAGGTATTATGATGTTTTTTGTTTATTACTTTTTCATATTTTTATTTCACAACAAATTACTATAAAATACTGCTATTACTTTGGTTAATTATATTAATTAGTTGGAATTAGATATTTGTTATATTAATTACTTTGTTGTAAGCGTAAAATGGATAATTGCCCAAGTGTATTAAGCACTAACTGAGAAAATGACAAGGTGCGGCTTTTTCCTAAATGTCTTAATCAATAATGGATTATATTATATGGTCGGCTAGCCTCTTATCCTTAAGTCATCCATCAATAATTAACTTTCACTTCAATTAACTCTAACCTTGAGGAAGTAGAACTTAAAATGTCTTCATTTATTTTTAAAAATAAAATGCTAAGAATTATAATTTACTTGAGAAATACAACCTTTCAAGCTTCATCCATTAAATTGAGCAGAAATCTACACCTAGTTTGATAAACTTAAAAGATTAAAACTGCTCAAAAACATTAAAAAAATAATTTGTATCTTTCTCAAAACATAAGGGATACTTATATTATTTTTTCTCACATTTTAGATAAAGTTTACTAAATTTGATCAAAATTACTTTGTTATAGGCCGATAAGGTAAAATGAAATAATTTTTACAAAATAAAAAGAACAATAATGACTTTTGGAAATAAATACGAAATTGAAGGATCACCCATAAAACCTATGTCGCGAATCGGCAAATTTTTAGTACTAATAATTAGATCATGAATATTCTATTCATTTTGGTGGAAGAGGAATTCTGATTTTTTTTTTAGTGGATAATTAATTTAACTACCTTAATTAAAAAGATAAATAGAAGGTTCCATATATAGGAGAACCGAAAGAGACAAAAATGAATGGGGCCAAGTCTCCTACCAATGGATGTTAAGTACTACTTCTCATATTATCATTACAATCTTATATCATCTACCGACCTCTCCGCATCTTTTTTTTCAACATTTTTTTTAAAAAATATAGTTATATTTAGTAATTCTTTTCCAACAAACTACATATTAACTACTCTCTGTCTCATTTTATGTGTTATCTTTTGATCGATCACGAAGTTTAAAAAATAAATAAAAATTTTGTGAAGTTTAACAAATTGTCTTTTTTAGAAAAGTAAATAAAAAAAAGAGTAGTTTAACAAATTGTCTTTTTTAGAAAAGTAAATAAAAAAAAGAGTACTATTTTTAAAATTTGGTGGGACCAATAAGGGTAAAATAGGAATTGTGTCTGTAAATAATTGCCAAATAAAAAAAGATGACATTGTTTTTAGGATGAACCAAAAAGGAAAGTATATCACATAAAATAGAACGAAAGGAGTACTTTTTTTTTTCTCTTACTTAGGTTTTGATTAATAAAAGTAAGTATGGTGGATTAAAAATTTAAGATTAATCATGTCACCTTGATAAGGACACATTAATTAGGTGGCAAAAATATATAGTCACCATCCTGGCCAGTAAATAAAACTACAGACAAATCTATTAGAAACAATTCAGAAATTATTAAAATAGAGTTAGTGGTCTGGATAGTCACCCAACGTATGATAATTAGTCACTATAATTTAATTTTGTTTTATTTTTTAACAGTCACTCAATTTTATCTAGTTAGTTTTCATGATCATTTTAGTCGAAAAAACAATTCTCCATACCTATTTTATGACATGATAAGTACTCCTAACTCGACCCGCTTAATGGGCTGACTATATATATAAGAGATGTTTTTAATAATATTTACCTAAATTGTTCTTCAATTTCTAAACAAGAAACAGATGAAACAGATAAATGGGCTGATTATACAAAAAAAAAAACCATGGAATTTTTCCTTTTCTTTTCGGTAATATTTTGTAGTACTACGTACATAGATTTAGTGCAAAGAACACATTTTGACTTTTTATAATTTGAGGAACTTATGATTAAAACATATTTATGACACAACTAATAGATACTCGAATTGCACTAATTACCCTAATTGATAGAAGTCAAATTCATCAGCCAGATCATAATGACCAATTATTATTTTTTTCATCTTAAATAATGTTTGCTTTGGAGCAAGAGATGAAAACAAAAGGCAAGTTATATATAGGAGAATTTAGATAAGTCGAGGAAGTTTCTTTTTCTCTTTTGTACTTACAGTATTTTATTAAGTTTGATTAAAATAGGAGAAAATTCGACAGTAATGTGTGTAAGAAGTTCAAATATAAATAAATATTGACCTTTGGAAGACCATGGTTAAGATTTCAATGTAAGCAAAAAATGCTTAGGTGATTCTTTATTCATTTTATACCTAAGAGTTATGTATTAGCGAAAGATGACATGTATTTGTGAATTAGCTGAGGTGCACGTATATTAATCCGTATATTATATTTTTATAAAGAAATAGAGAGAATATTTATACTTTTGTTCAAATTCGTTTAGCCATGTCTGGTTTATGCAAATGTCCATTCTTTAGGTTATTATTTAGATTTTAAACCTATTTTTAACAGTTGTGCAAATATAGTTCTTGTGATGATTGTCGATTTAATGTCAATAAAAATTTAGATTGTAGTATAACTTATTCTAATAAAATTTTCAATTTGTTCATAGAAAATCTTTAAATCATGATCTAAAAGATTCGTAAATTGTTTTTAAAAAAAATCATTTATTAAGTAACTATCTCAAAGAAAAATAACCGGCAAAAATTACTGGTGAGACACAAAGGGAAAGAGTTTTTCCTCTCTGATCTTATGACAAGGGGAAGATAAATTTCTTTCCCTTCATAATATACTCCATTTTCCCTACATCCTACAAGCAAAACAAGAATGAAGAAAATTGTGATAATGAAACATTTCACAAATATGGTAATTAAGTGGAAAATGCATGGATTTGGACTTTCAAGAATGTCAGGCGAGACATAATAATGGGAGTGGAAAAGCTTCTATAGCAAAGAGAGAAGGGTGAAAAAAAAATTATTAGGAGAATGATTAGAAAATCAGAAACTAATAATATACTTTTGCCTACCTAAAATAGATTAAATTTTACTCCCTTCATCTCAAATTATTTATCGTGATTTTTAAAAATAGTTATACCAAATAATTTGTTATTTTAGAAATTCAAAATAAAAAATAATTAATTTTTTTCAGATACCTTTAATAGTAATTGTTCTTAATTAAACACTACAAACACTTCAATTATATGAAGATGACACATAAGTAGAGATTATATTTTAAGGCATAAATAAGAATAAAATAGTCAAAATATAATTTCTCCTAATTAATGTTTTTTTAAAAAGAGTATAAAAGAGAAACAAATAGCAATAATATACTCATTGTAATTTCACAAAATATATTTGGGGAGATTGTGTGTACGCAGTCTTATCCATTCTTAATTATTGGTGAAGATGAATCTTGTAAAAGAGAAAACACGACAAATAATTTGAGATGAAAGAGTAAATGGGAAAAAGACAGTGACCCCCTGCCCCCACCCCCCAAAAAAAAAAAACATGACCCACATAATTATGTTGAATTTTCCTGAAATCGATGGTAATGTTCAAACCTTAAAACGTAAATATCTAAATGTTGCCCCACTCTAGATACTATTGGTTGAATATCTCCCTCACACTGTGGGCCTTTCTATTTATAACTAATTTACTTGTTTAATTTCTTTTGCAATCTACATTAATTTTAATGTGGTTTTTTGACCCTTTACTTGTTTGAAAGGTTCATGAGAAGGTGGCATATTTTTTGGTCAAGTAGATGCTTCTTTTTGCCACTTTAACATTGATTAGCAATAGACTGATCAAGGTCAAGATTTTGCATCACCAAACATTACCTAAGGAATTAAGTAAAAATGAAATGTGAATTTGTGGACGTTAAAATGAGTTGAATCAATAAATGTATATTATCCAATTTTATCTAATAATCACTTGGTTCGAGATGAATAGAGTGAAAATGAGCTAAATAATGGGTCAATATAGTCCCAGCCGCCCCAACTCTTACCAATTTTTTTTCTGATAATTGTTTAATTATCAAATAAAACTAACAAAATGAAACTTCTCTTTCAACATAACTATATATATATATATATATATATATATATATATATATATATATATATATATATATATATTTTAGCAAGGTCTCATGGTCAATTATAGTCCAACTTTTAGATGGATTAAATTTGAACAGGTATCGAAGATAAAGTGAACTAATAAATAAAAGGATTATTAAATCAACTAAATATGATGGGTTAACTGAGTCATGTTTTCATCAGCTAATTTTACCACTCCTACTTTACATCATATTCAGAATGACACATGATCAAGAAAACATTTGACCATAACTTTATGCTTTAACGTTTATATTCTGGGATAGAATCATGGGTGGTGAGCTTGAAGTACTTGTCTTGTTGTTCGTAAAACCATTTGTCTTTTCTTTGAAGTAGTAAATTTGGATATCTAAAAAAAAAAAAAAGACGAAATGTGTATGTTTTTCATGTGTTCTTGTGTTTCATAAATGCCAAAAGAAGGCACATGCAATCATTTATGTGACTATATATGTCTTTGGTAAACTTAGATTATAGGCATGAGAAATAGTCTCTAGCTATAAATAATTCCACTCAAGTTTTAAGTGTATTGGTGTGAACTCTTCTCCAGCCGCCAATTTCCAAAATAAAGTGAAAAAGCTAATCAAATTCAGATGCTATAATTATGGTTAATAATAACAAGATTTTCGAAACATTATTACTCTCCTAATTTTTTAATTATTTTTTGATTTTATTATTACATGTTATTTTCTTTGCTTTAATTATTGTATTATTTGTTGTTGCTATTGTTCTCTTCTACTTTATATTTAGTATGACTTTGTTACGTATTATATTTCCTTCTAATAATATACTTGATGTTGTCCTAATTGAGCTGAGACTCTATTATAAACAACCTCTATACCCTTCACAAGACATGAATAAGCGTAAGTACACACCACCCACTCCGGACAAGATTTTCGGAACATATTTTGTGGGCATTCTTGGATCCTAGTTGTTTATAGGGATAATTGAGAGTGCTAAAAAAAAAATACTTACTCACGCATATATAATTTTATATAGTCAGATTTCTCTATGACGATAATTATTTGTAACATCATTTCATTATAATATTTATGTTTTCTTTTGAACCAATTTCAATTATGTAATATTATATATTGTTTTATAATAGCTTTTCGTTATATCAGTCAAAAATATTCAAATAAAAGCCGCTGTTATAGAAAACATTAATTGTACCAAACAAAGTAATTTAACATAAAAAATAAAAATTAAAGTGAGAAAAACTTATATTCAAGACATGTGTCGGACATTCATTTGTTTGTCGCTAATATCAGATAATTTTTTTCGAAATAAAATGTAACCTTATATAGAGGTGGATTCAAATTTTTTAACTTACAGATTCTGAGTATCAAAAAGAACAACTTACTAATAGCTTGTTTGATCAAACTTCTAAAATCAGCTTATTTTCAGAAGTGTTTTTTTTTTTTTCAAAAATGCTTTTCAAAAAAGTTTTTTTTTTTTTGGTGAAAAGCAGTTTGTGTTTGACCAAAACACTTTTGATCAGAAATTAGAGTTTGACCAAACTTTTAAAACTGTATATTTTTCTCAAAAGTGATTTTTTCGAAAGTGCTTTTAGGAAAAAGCTAGTACTTTTTAAGATTATGAAAAACTATTTTTTTACTACCTAGAAACACTTATTTTTTTTCATAAATTTGATCAAACACCTCAAATTTTTAAAATAAACACTTTTGAGAAAAATAAATAATTTTGGAAAAAAAATAAGCTTGACCAAACAAACTATAAATTTTAAATTATTTATACATAATAAGAAATTTCTTAAAGCACTTTAATATAAGACTTTGTCCAAAATTACTGAATTTTTTAAACATGTAACTAAAATTTTAGCTCCAACCCTGCCTTTATACCACCAATTTGATTAGAAAGCCTTTTTCCCTATTTTAGGTTTCTTTTTCTTAGCGTGGGGGGTGGGGTGGGGATTGCTTTGGCCAATGATTGTTGTACAAGTAATAGTGTAAACTAAGCAAGTGGGGCGGTTAGTGGGCCTGTGGATGTATGTTTTTGCTGCCTTCCCCCACAAAACTAACCTAAAATTTCAACACCTTCATCATGTATATGATGGCATACCAAATTACAAATCTATACTAGTACTATCTCTACATTTTTAACATATAAAAAAAAAAAGACTATACCCTACCTCCACAAAAGTATATCAAGATTTCATCACTGGAACTGAGCGTGAAACTTGAAAGGGTTCAAGTTTATATTGAGTAAAAGTAATACAGTAATTATTTACAACTTATATATGGAGCTGGCCAATTAGAGTTCATTTTTTACACATTTTACTTAGTCTCCATCTTGATTATCTTCTTAGATAGTAATGATATAGTAGTAACAAACTTAGGCAAGAGTTGAACAGTTTATAACTTATAACATGAGAAAGACAATGATAAGTAACTTAGTAAGGTATTCTCATAAACCAGGAGTTTCTTTTTATATTAATTTATAAAGGGAAAATCTCCCAAATTTATCCATGTACCATCCCGAATTGCTCAAATTTGCTATTTGTTAAGTACATGTTTTGGTCCATTCACATCCTTACCCCTAACAAATCGTCTCACATTTGCCCTTGTAATTAAGTAACGGAACTCCAATGTGATCAAATAGATGGACTCCCACGTGTCCAATTTTTTTCCTTTGAGAAAAATAGTCCAAAATCTACTTCTTAACTTTTGATTATGATTTAAAGGAGGAAAATATTCAATATCTAAACGAATTTGATCTATTTCCATTTATAAAACTTGAGTTAAGTTGGAGGAGGACATGCATATTGTGAATGGAGTTGCGGTGGGGTGGGGGTGGGGGGTGGGTGGGGGGGGGGCAACTAAACTTGACAAAGACTTAACAAGGTCCTAGAAAAGGAACTAAAAGGGGACAGGAGAGGGGGTTGGGGTTGGGGGGGTTATATTTTAAGTAGGGTTGACAATGACATGTACACAACCCATGTTCTCCTACTTCCATTTTCCTAAACTAATATTCCATATTATATACTCTACTCAAGCCTTGAAGTAACTGATAAAGTTACAGTCATGTGATCAGAAGGTCACGTTTTCAAGTCTTTGAAACAACTTCTGACAGAAATGTAAGGTAAGACTGCGTACAATAGACACTTGTGATCCGGCCCTTCCACGAACCCGCATATAACGAAAACTTTAGTACACCGGCCTGCACTTTATTATATACTCTTACTATTATACAATTTGATGATTACTTTCCAAGTCTTGTTCCATTTTGTCTCTTTCTTGTTCCTCTGTCTTTTTATTTTCTTGTTTCATCAAACAACTTAGGACATATGTGATCTTATGAGGCTGTAATGTTTGGACCAGCAATAAAATATTATTCCCCATGCTATTTGTCTATGATATACAATATCCTTTTCCATTTTTTTATTGGTACATTTTGCACTTTTCCAGTTTATATATTTGTACTTTTTGAATTCTTTTTCTTGTATTTAACTTTTCTTTTTCTATCTTTTTGTAATTATATGTTATTAGCTGTGTTGCTTGTGTTGAAAGCTGGAAGAAGGCATGTTATGATCATCTGAGTCGAAAACTACCATTCGTTTTTTTTTCCATATATATGATTGATTTAATTCTAATATTGAATCGATTTTGTTCTTTTTATATGGCCCGTGTAATATATTTTATTCCTAAAAGTTACCTAGAAGAGGAAGGAAGAAAAAAAGATATTAATTCCTATAGGAATATTCATGATTAAGCTAGTAAATAGCTACAGATATTTTCTAAAGTTTGGACTTGCCATGATATTTCATAATGGCTGGTTAAGGAAAATAGAAGATTAGGGGTAGAGGGTCGAGGGAGAGAAACATATACTCCCTCCGACCCATTTTATGTGGCACTGTTTTACTTAACACAGTATTTAAGGGGAAAAAAATTTAATACCGCATGTATACCATCGTTACAACAACAAAGTAACATACCCAGTATATTCCCACCAAGTGGGATCTGGGGACATGTATACCATCGTTAATGCTTCAAAATTTGTATCCTATACGTTACAACAAGATGGTTTTCATAATGATGATGTTACCAATTTCGAAATTACTTGTACCTCTCTCCATTGCATGTTTAAATTTTCTAATTTATCAAAAATAAAAATCTTCAGTAGGTTGTTTGACATATACGTGTGGACTAGAAATGGGCCAAGAAATTGATGTGAAATTTAGTAGTATCACTTTGATATGTGATAATTACGGTCCTAAACACTTTGGCCACCTAGTTTATAAAATGTATACAAAGTGCATAAGTTGTGTATACGTTATACTAAATATACATACAATAAACATACCTATATACAATATGTCACGCCCCAAATCCCAACGAGGCGTGATTGGCACCCAAAGCCGATAAGGCCCGAGAGAACCAATCATTGCTCAAGTATATTCGCATACATAACCTCATATGAATTTTATTACACCTTATGCAACTATGCGGAAGTCATAGACATGAAAACATATGTCATAGCTATATATGTAAAACTTGGCCGTTTGAGCCATCAAGTCAAAACGACATATTCCTTCACATTTATACACCCACATCCATCTACAAAAGCCTCTAACAAATGCATTGACCAAAATGACCTAAAAGTCGGGACAAGTCCCCGCTTTACACAACATGTCCAAAATCAAAACACATGTACAACAGTGACTCGGAGAAGCCCCGAACTAACTGGAGCTCACCAAAGATCTGCAACACTGACAATCTACGGTGGAGGCCTACTAGGACCTGCGCCTGCAGCAAGTAAAGTAAATTCCCCAAGAGGGGTCAGTACGAAGAATGTACTGAGTATGTAAGGCCATATGAAACTTGTAAGATATGAAAATATGTCAAGAACTCAAGTTCCAATGCATAACCAATATAGATAAATCACAATGTAGGTGAGTCACTATTCTGTACTTTGGAAACCATGTATTTTACATTCATTCTTTCTCTTGCCTTTACTTTACTTTTACATTGCTCATATGCTGTTAGGGCCCTCATCATGCAGGTGTTCTTTTCACCCCATGGATAAAATATCATCGTCATGCAGGTATTCTTTTTACCCCATGGATAAGATCATATCATCATGCAGGTGTTCTTGCACCCCATGGATAAATGAACATCATCATGCAGGTGTTTGCACCCCATGGATAAACTAACATCATCATACATCATCATGCAGGTAAGTATACCCCATGGATAAATTAACATCATCAACACAATCAATATGCATTACTTTATTCTTACTTCATTTCATTACTTTGAGATTGATACCCTTACTTGTGAGAGATTGATACTTTTGCGTATGAGAGATCGATACAATGATAGTCACAACCTTATGTGAAGCTTTGGATCAATAATCAATGAATGAAAAACATGCAAATGATCATTATTGGAAACATAGTCTTCGTGGAAATATGACACTATTGGAACCATTGAACCATAATCAATGAACAAGAGACATGAGTATAATCACTATTAAAACTTTGGAACACAACCTTATTTGAACTTTTGGAACATTGACCATAAATATGAGACATGAGATTCACAATTGAGCTATGAGTAGGAAACATATGATAATGACCATTGATAATCGAACATAGAATGCATTAGCACATTTCGGGATGGAACAAGTGTAATGTCAATGTGACTACTATTTGCCGCAGAAAGAAACGGACAGAGTAACCTTACATACCTTATCTTCCCAATGTAAGTACACAATTAAATATGTGAGCGCAATAATTCCGCTCCTTCTTTATGTTTCACTCTACATCACAAGTACATAATGGAACCACCATTAACCACCAACTACCTTACAAATGCATACAATATCAATAAGTCACATGTTTGGCTTTAGCATGTTATTTCTTTCTCTACAATACCATTTACGGCATGGTCATATCAATAATATCACAACATGCCCAACATTGACCAAAGTATCATAAACCACTAGTATGTCACACCAAGTTCATACTTCCCACTCTCCACTATCACAACATCATAATTATACCATCAATTACTTTACAAATGCATGTAATATCAATGAGTTACATGTTTGCTCTTAAACATGCCATTTCCCCTTGACAAAACCATTGTTGAAATTATTATTCCAAAAATCCCCCAATATTCCATACATTGACCAATACATGAAAATCAATACATTTCACCACAACACTTCTCCTTTACACTTTCTTATCCATATCACATCACAAAGAAGCCATCAAACCACCTTAATACATCTCATAGCACATATCGGCCAAAATCCCACAATTTACACTTTTAGAAAAATAACAAGTTTAATAACAAAATCACACCATACATGTTCATATTTTTTCCATACCATTCACTTTCATCAAGACATCAAGTCACCTTTTAAGGTTAATTCACAAAAATAACACATCTTTACCAAAACACAAAAATGCACCACTTACACTTTTAGACATAACCATCATGATCTACATGCTCTCCCATGCATATAATATATTAATCCATAAGCATAATTACTTACCCAAGCTTGCAAATGAGTGATCTTGCCCCAAGAAGTGCTTTAGGGTTCTTAGGGTTTGAGAGAATTATTTGGGAAAATATCTAAAGAGGCATGAGAGATTTTGTGAATAAAATCTGATTTGCCCCTTTATATAGGCCTCTCATGTTGTCCTTAGCCAATTCTTGGCATTTAATACAAGGTTTACTTGGTCAATATTGGAGGAATGGATCATTTGCCTTTGGGCCCATGTATTTTATTCCATTTTGGGCCTCAAATTGGGCCCAATAACACATCTCAACTTAGCCCATCAATTTTTCATGCATAATCCATCATATATCTCATGATTAAATAATTCCATAATGTCACGACAATATTCTCTTACGAGATCCTCATTCGTCGTCTCAATCGCAAAAATAGGAATTCTAGTCGCCCATGGCTTCCTTGAACATTTTTGATAATTACTTGTGTTTCATGGTTTGATCATGTAGAAGTATGTAGGAGTGTATTGAGGTATTTGAAGCTTTAACAACACTCAAAGAACTCCCAAGAACCAAAAGAAACCATCTAAGAATCGTCGTAGAATTGCATTGCGAAACGAGTCCGGAAGGGCACAATATTTGTGCCTTGCGCCACTGCTGCAAAGCAAGGCAGTGGCGCAAGTTTTCCTTGCCCTCTAAATCAGGGGCTTGCGCCACACCCCCTGAAACAGGGAGTGACGCAAGTTTCCATGCCTTGCTGAATTTTTCGGCAATTTTTCCAACACTTGCATATCGTCCAATATCTTATCAAAACACTACAAAATACTTACTTAGTGATCTTAATCATCAAGTAAACATGACTCCAAGTCACCAAATGAGGTTGGAATGTGTACGGGGTATTACCCAAATGCTCCATGAAATCACAAAACCCTTCCTATGAAAGGATAGTCACATGTTCAAGGCCAAATTTCAATTTTTCTCATCTTTAACATTTCCAAATACATACTTATAACTCTCGACACCTAAGTAAACATTATTCAACATCATCAAGTAGGGTTGGGAAGGTACGGGGTGTACACAATATGTACATTGATAACATATATGTTATGTATATTTTGGCCGTGTTGGTAAACTAGTTAGCTGAACATTATATATCCGTAACTTCCCCTAAATATATATCATACGAACTTAAAATCAAAATATCCACTGAAGTCCACTATAAAATCTGGGCTATCATAAAGAAACATGAAAACAAGGTCCTCCCACGAGTATCATCAACACATATAGCCTAGTTGTACACAACAACATAACCAGTGTAATCTGTACAAGTGGAGTATATAACCTAGTTGTATCACCGAATATTTTCTATGTAACATATGTAATCATATATGTGTTTGTTCAATTATCATTTCCTAATTTTTCTTTTCCTGATCCAGATGAAATATAATCATTTTCATATACAGAAAAGGACCACCACGAGTTGGGAGGAAATGATGTTCATTTGTTTGTTCATTTGTACTATACTAAACAAAAGCTGATCCAAATTGACTTAACTCTTGAAGACTCCAACTTGGAGCCCAGTCCAACAAAAGTTGAAAGCCCAAAATTAACCATAGGTTCTTGGATCATGTTTGAATGGATCACTGGCTGGAATTGCAGACCTTTCGGCTTTTACAAATGTTTTATATATAGGTTTTTTTTCTCCTATTTAAACTACCCAGCCTATTTATGTTAAATATAACATAAATATCCTATGTGTTATGAAATAATAATAAAATGCAAGACAACAAGAAAATAGCCAAAGAAACTGCGGGAGAGAGATTATATTGTATTGCTCTTTTAATTGATGTACAAATAAATTGAATTGACTTCTCATTTATAGAAGAATGAAAGTTGATGAGTAAGTTACTTGCAAGCAGTTTATAGACGAACAAAAGTTGGTGTGTAATGTAAGTTACTTGCAAGTTGTATGCTTGATTAAAAGTTTATCAAATTGCAAATTTATTTTATTACAAGTTTATTCAATTACAAACTAACTTAATTTTAAACTTATCCAAGAAATACAGTGTATTTATAACACTATAAATAACAGATTAGATGTGATCTTTATCTTGTAGTTGAAGTTATTTTCTTGTTTATTTTTTCTGCTCACATGTAATTTTAAGAGTTCAAAATTTCATGTTTTGCCAAAACAATATTATAAATTTAATTTGTCAGTGTACATCAAATATGATAAGACTATTGTCATAATAACATTCTTTTATTTATCAAACACTTGAAAAAATAATCACCAAGATATATCATTAGTGCCGATGAAGAAAGGAACTCTAATGTTACATCAGGAAACAATCGCTCGCCAATATGGGCTATGGTGAAATTGCTGATAAAGAGAGGTCTCGAGTTTGAGTTTTAAAAATTATCTTTTTTTAAAAAAGAAGGAAAAGAATTTCCTTTGAAAGTTTTGTCCCTAGAAATAGGCCCTACAGGTGAATCCAAATTTTGTTAAACCACAATACAAATATCAAACATCTAATGAAAAGTCAGAAAACAATCACTCATGCACGCACTAATGTGTTATCTTGTATATTTGCTTAATGTTTTATTTTGATTGGTTTCCATTTGTTGTCTAATACTTACCTTTGGGGCTGACTAATTTGAGACCGCACAGAAAAATTTCACATTAAAGTAAAACACTTCTCTACCAAAATCAACTCAATTTCAAAGCTCAAACATGAGGCCTCTAAATTCCACCTCATTCAAAGTGTTTGAATAAAAATGTTAAAGACCTTGAGACATTTCATAATAACAAAACAACAAGTGCTAATGCTTTTAGAAGGCAAAAATAAACTCGCTTGAAATAAAATCTGAAATATCTTTGATATAAACCTTCTAGATTTACTCAAAATATCATTTTAGTTTGATGCGATTTGAGTCTAACTCATTTCGTTTAATTATTTTCACTAAGTTTTAAGTCACGTACGTAGAAACATGCATGTTTCCAGATTTGTAATAATATACTCTCTTCTTTTTTTTTTCTTTTGTAGTTGAACAAGTACTTCTGTAAATTGATTATCAGTAGGTGGCTTGGTATCAGATTTTCCAAGTTCCAACCTACATAAAACACAAAGAATTAGTAATCTACTAGGATCCAGTGATTGGTGAAGGACTTGGGTGATGGATCGAGAGAAGCCGGGATAAAGGGGTTAATGTTGCTTGGAATGGATAGATCTTCCTCTTTCCCTATTTAGTTTCTCTTCATAGTCACTTGGAATGTTTTATCGTATTAAGAAGAGAAAGCAATAATTATGCAAAATCCTCATTGGTCTTGCTGACAGGTAAGTCTAGCTTTGTAAGACTGAAGGAGATAAGTTGCAACAAGATAAAGATGTCAAATACGGCTCAATACAGCAACTGGTCATCTCTTTGTTCAAATGCACAAAGCAAGAACTTTTGTGCCAAATGCTGCTATAACTCAATATCAGGTATTTTTCACAACACAAAGAAGAAAACATTTTATCCAACGACCTCTTGATGAGGCCCAAGATAAAACCAACAAAGTTACAAACTGTTTCCAGACTTCCTACCTGAATGAGTTCACAAAACACAACTAAAAATATCACGGTTTAGAAACAAAGGTAGAAAGGCAGACCCATTGTCCACCGAGTTCGAAGCTGAAACAACAGATTTTTTTGGTCATACAAAGTAGACATAAGCCAATTTCAAATTTTATGATTAAACATAATTCTCCCTTAATTTCCATTCCATAATGGATACAGCTGGAAGACTTCAAGTCATATCATCTTAGTTTCTGGATTCCAGCATTCAGCTACAAGTTTCTGTAGTGCTTTGTGTTAAATTCATTCTTAGTTTTTGTAGATAGATAAAGCTATGATGGATGAATTAAAAGACGTGAAACGGGTACTGAACCCCACTGAGGTTTTGCTTGTTGTGGATGCAATCAGTGGCGGATCCAGAATTTTACACAAGTGGATTCTATGAAAAACAACTATAAGCAATACTATAAGTAGTACTGAGCACGACAAGCAGGATTTGATGGTTTCTTTTTTTTTTTTTTTTTTTTTTATTTATGATCACAAGATGAAGTCATTTTAAAGTCAATACCTCATAGTTTTAACAAAGTTGGAAACATTTTTTTAAGAAAAAATGGAATAACAAATTATTTACTTTTATCTTTTAACAATTAAATTATATAAATTTGAAAAAAAATATTTCGACAAAAAAATCATTTTAAGCAATTTAAAGTTTTATTAACTCTATGAAATTTAACAAAATCTAAATTATTTTTCTTGTTTAGAAGTGCTCCTAAAAAGTTGTTTTTTTATTTGGTAAAAGAAAAACCAACTAAACTAAATTAATACATATAATTAAAAAATCACCTCAATTATATACTCTACCAATTTATAAATTTCAATATTAAACAAATAACAATTTTCAGCATAATACAATTTATAAGGAATTTATACATGTATACTTGCATGTTTTAGCATTTTATGAGGGAGAAATCAAAATTTAATTTGTTGAATTATGCTCCTTTTTACCACCAAGATTTTTTTTAAAAATTGTTCAATTATGACAAACTTTAAAACAAGTTAAAACAATAAATTGTTTAAGGAAAAAAAAAACAAATGAAAGGAGAGGGTAGACAAAAAGCACACACACTTGCAATAAATAATAGTACAAAATAGAAAGTAAAATGGAAAGCTACCAAGTAGATTCGAACTCATGACCAAATCAAAGAGTGGAAATGAACCCACTAAACCACCTGAGCAGACATCAGGGATGTTCATAGTGGGTTCAAATTATATACTTATTACTATTTCACTGTCTTTAAAACAGATACACTCTATATACACAGTGTAATTTTTCTACGAAGTGGGTTCAATTGAACCCTCTTGAACACATGTGGGTCCGCCATGACTGGCCAAGAAGCTGCAGGTACTTCTACACTCATTAAACATGCAAACAATCAATTACATGGAAATTCTTTTATCACAATATCTCAAAAACATAAGTACCTTATAGCTTTCGGTAAAGTGGAAAAATATGCTATCCTTCAAATTTTTTCTACAGCTGCTTGTTATGTTGAACTTTTACCTTAATTGTATATTTTTCCACCAGCTTTACTTAACTAGAAGATCTGACTAAAAGTGTCACTTTCACGAAGATATTGGTACATTGTCAGATAATGAATTCATATATCCTGGGTCAAACATGAAAATATGTCATCAGATTCATGGCTACAGTGTTTAGCTTTGTGAAAAATGGCTTTTCACTAGCTTGTTCATATGACTTCACATATTTTCTTTCTGTGTGGCTTCTGTATACTTTGTTGACTGTGTCAATTATAACTCTCTATCTACCAGAAGGGCTCGCTAATATCTATGCTCTGAGGTTGATCTCATCGAGGGACATCTCTTTTTTCTTAACCACGGACATTCACATTCACATTGCCAAAGCAGTGTCTTATCATGCATGTTTTTGACTTGTCACACTTTTGTGTTTTCTTGCTCCAAGAACTAATTCTCTGACACGAAAAACTTTATTTAACAATCCAGGTCATACTGTTACCTGAGGTCTGCTGCGCATGTAGAGAAGAGCAAAATATCTGCTGTTTGTGTAATGTGGCCACCGAGCATTTTTCTTAAGAGAATGTTAAATTGCTTTTCATATGACAGTTAATTTATTTCTTGTGCTTGTTTTGTAGGAATAAAAGCTATTTTTTGGAGCTGTCCTATGCAGACTTTCATCATCTTTTCCTCATAAATAGTACGCTCTAGGCCCTGGTCCTAATATTTCCACATGGTATCAAAGCATACATATGGAAACAACTCTATACTTATTGAAATCATGGCTCCACCCCCTGTAATACCACTTTCAACTAGTCCTTTTTCAGCTACCTCTAGCAGCAACCAGCCATCTTTCTACGGCATCAACACCCACTTAGTAATGCCTCCATAACAACCCACCACCGTAGCTTTCATCTTATCCTCCCCATTCTTCACCATCCTTTCTTGCTTCAGAACTGCATTTATTAACTCATTTCCGCCTAAATGGCTGTTTATCTTTGACAAACCTCTGCAACTGTTTAGCTATTTTTAGTGATATTTTCTACCCCCTCAATTCACACTACATGTTAGGTTGATATGGACATTAAGGAATTAGTTTCATTTACTTAACATTTTGAGTCAAAAAAATATGTATGCTGAATTGGGTATTGAGGTTAATAGAGAAAGCCATTCCATATTTGAGCTGTTAAATGAATTTGAACTCTTGAAATTTGTTACTAGACAGTGCAATATAAGTCTGTAACATCTCAAAACGGAAAGCATAGTAGTTCACTTTCTTTGAGTTATTAAATGACATCAGGACATAATTTCTGCCCTTTATCATTTCATATTGAAAACAAAAAATTCGGGTTTGTTCTCTCTCTTATCATTCACATTGATGAAATTGTAGCTTTGGTCATAACATTCAATCTCGAAATTGGAATTACTGGTGCCATTTTGACAAAGCTAGATGGCAATTCTAGGGGTGGAGCAGCTTTAAGTGTCAAGGAGGTGGGTTTTTATTACTACACGACACATGCATTCGTTTTTTCCTTGTTCTAAGTTCAGCCTTGTACAGTGAGGTGAAGGCTGACAATGAATGGTATCCTTGCAGTTTAATTTTGCTTAAACTTCTCTCTTGATTAGCAAAATCAACATTATTGAAGTCAAGGAGTTAGTTTAGCAGTTAAGTCTTATTGATTGTTTGTTAATTGCACTGTAGAGTTAGTTAAGAGGTCGTGTGCTGCTCACGTGCTAAGCCCCAACATAGAGTCTATAAATACAGGTGCTCTGTATCTTTGTTGTTAAGCAAAAATAAAAATTTCTTCCCTCTTCCTCTCAAAATATCTTAGCTGGTCGATTACCTAGGTCTACAATGGAAGCTTAGTTTCCATAATTGCTGAACGAATTCCGTAATTTCTCATGGTATCAGAGCAGCGATTCTGAGATCGCAAAGCAAATTCAGCTTAACAGATAGTTGATAAGCTTCATCTATGGCGGAATTGATGATCGCCAATATCCCGCAAAATCATCCACTCTACCTGCAAGCCTCGGATGCACCTGGTACTGCCTTAATTGGCATCAAACTCACAGGTCCATAGAATTATGGACTGTGGAGCAGGTCAATGAGACTTGCATTACTAGTTAAAAACAAATTTTGTTTCGTTGACGGAACCTGTTTGAAAAGTTCATACAAAGGAGATCTAGCGATTCAATGGGAAAGGTGTGATGTTGTGGTCTTATCATGGATCAGCAGTACAGTTGCACCTAGTTTGGTGGCCACCATCATGTATGCTTCGAGTTCGAAGAGAGTTTGGGATGATTTCAAGGAGCGATTCAGTAAATCAAACCTCACACGTGTTTATCAGTTATGGACAGAGGTTGCTACACTCCGGCAAGGTACTGATTCCGTTACTGAATACTATACTAAAATGCGTAATCTCTGGGATGAATTAGATGTGCTAGTACCTGCTCCATTGTGTGAATGCACAGAAGCTAGCCATACATCAAACACCTGCATCAACAACGTCTATTGATGTTTTTAATGGGGCTAAATGAAACTTTTAGTCATGTGAGAAGCGATATACTCTTGAAATCTGAAGTACCAAATGTGAATCAAGCTTATGCAACTGTAGTTCAGGAGGAAAGTCAGATATTTCTAGGAGTGGTTGATATAAATAAGGAGCCTCTCACTATGATGGTGGGAAGAGGACAACAGTTTCAAGGAAGAAAAATGCCTTTTCAAATAACTGCACCTGGAGCATCAGGATCTGGAATACCTTGTGTGCATTGTGGGTATAGAAATCACAAATCAGATGATTGCTATAGGATTGTTGGATACCCTGCAGATTTCAAAAGTAAGAAGAAAACTGGCAACTCTGGTAACTCTAATCAAGGTCAAGCTGGATATGGAGGATACAAACCAAGGAATGCTAATAATCAAGGAGAAACAAGTAAAGTTAGGCCATATGTCAACAGTACTGCAACTGGTGATCAACAACATCTCAGTAATGAGGAACAACATCAAGTAAGAAATTTGCTGCACAACAATGATTTGGGTGAATGGAAGGCTAATATGACAGGTAATGTCTCTTTAACACTTGATTCTTGTGCACGTGAATAGATAATTGACTCAGGAGCGACACATCACATAACCTCTTGTGAGGATTTGTTAGAAGAGCTACAACACCTGAAACACACAGGAAACAACACTGTGCAATTGCCCACAGGTAATAAAGCACAAATAATGAGTATTGGTAGCTCAAAGATACTAGGTAACTTGAAGGTGAAGGATGTGTTGTGTGTTCCAAATTTCAAATTCAACCTCCTCTCAGTTGCCAAGCTTACTAGGGATTTGTCATGCAGTGTTAGTTTCTTTCCTAACTTCTGTGTACTACAAGACCTTTGTTGTGGCAAGGTGATTGGGATTGGTAGAGAACATAATGATTTGTACCTGCTGAAGGATAGAATAAAAGCTATGGCAAACACAACGGTGACAACAATAAAGGCAACAAACTTAACAGAGTTGTGGCATTTCAGACTAGGGCATCCTTCTTTCAAGGCTATGCAGCACATTACTGCCCTCCAAGACAGCATAAAGGCTAATCATCATCAGAATTGTCAGGTCTACCCCTTAGCAAAGCAAAGCAGATTGCCATTTCTCATTAGCCTGTCTAAATCTGACCACTGCTTTCATTTAGTGCATGTTGATACATGGGGTCCCTATCAGACTCCCACATATGATAAGAAGTATTATTTTGTTACTTTAGTAGATGACTATAGCAGGTTCACTTGGGTGTTTTTGATTCAATATAAGACTGAGGTCTTGACTGTATTGAAGGATTTTTTTGCCATGGTGTATACACAATTTGGTGCAAAAATACAAATGTTGAGATCAGACAACGGAACTGAATATTTTAATTCAAAATGTAGAGAGCTTTTCTCTTCTCTTGGTATAGTTCATCAAAGCTCATGCCCTTATACTCCACAACAAAATGGGATTGTGGAAAGGAAGCATAGACACATTCTTGATGTTGCTAGAGCACTAAAAATTTATGCTTCCATTCCTATTAAATTCTGGGGAGAGTGTGTTAAAACTGCAGTCTACCTAATCAACAGACTTCCCACTATTGTGTTATCAGGGAAGTCACTTTTTGAAGCCTTGTATAGTAAGCAACCTAGTCTAGCTCATTTGAAGGTTTTTGGCTGCTTATGTTTTGCATCTACACTACCAAAGGAAAATAAGTTTGCTCCTAGAGCTGAAAAGGCTATCTTCATGGGTTATTCAAACACTCAAAAGGGTTACCGACTGCTAGATTTGGGTTCCAAAACCTTTTTTGTGAGCAGGGATGTCACTTTTATGGAGGACATCTTTCCTTTCCATGATCATATACTTGACTCCACAGACATGTTTGTTCCACTACCAGTTCTTCCTGAAACACATGTGGAGTTAGAAGCTCCTGATTTATCTGAAGAATTACAACCTGATGCTGATGTTTCACAATCACAAACTGGTGACACTGTTCCCCTAGGAGGTGATTATGATGAACATGTTCAATCAGGAGATGATACCTCTACCTCCTCAGAACCAACTCCTATTATTACCCAGTACCTGTCCTAATTTCTGTTGTTGTAGACCCTGCATTCACCACTACCTCTGCTCATGCTGACCCTTCAAAGAGGTCCAGCAGAACTACTAGGCCACCTTTGTGGCATCAGGACTATGTGGTACAGAAAAAGGCTAATGTCTCTTGTCTGCATCCTATAGAAAATTATGTGGACTATTCTCAACTTAGTTCAGAATCTCAGAAGTTTATAGCAGCAGTTTCAACTGCAGTTGAGCCTACATAATTCAAGGAAGCTTCAAAACGTCAACACTAGATAGATGCTATGCAGGCAGAGGTAGATGCTCTTGAAAAAAATCATACATGGGTGCTTACTGATCTTCCACCTGATAAGAAGCCTATAGGGTCTAAGTGGGTGTACAAGGTCAAGCATAAGGCTAATGGACAAGTGGAAAGGTATAAAGCTAGGTTGGTTGCCAAGGGCTATAGCCAACAAGAGGGTCTGGACTACCATGAAACTTTCTCACCTGTGGCCAAAATGGTCACTGTGAGGACTGTTATCAGTGTTGCTGCTGCTTCCAATTGACATCTCTTCCAAATGGATGTAAATAATGTTTTTCTTCAGGGTGATCTCATTGAAGATGTTTACATGGATCTTCCTCAGGGTTTTCAAAGGCAGGGGGAGTACAAGGTGCGCAAACTCCTTAAATCACTATATGGTCTCAAACAAGCCTCTAAGCAATGGAATTTGAAGTTGACGGAGGCACTAGTTGAAATAGGCTACTCTCAAAGTCCTTTTGATCATTCACTCTTCACTAAAAGATCAGGTGTATACATAGCTGTTGTTTTAGTCTATGTTGATGACTTATTGCTTACTGGAAACAGCTTGTCACTACTTGAAGAGCTTAAGAACTCGCTGCACAGTAGGTTCAAGATGAAAGATCTTGGTGATCTTAAGTTCTTTCTTGGAATTTGTAACACCCCGTAGATTTTCGAATGTATGCGACTACGTGAAAAAATTTGTGAACATGTAATAAAGGGTATATAATACATGCAAAGTGTTGGATTTAATGTATATTGGGTATTGGGCTCTAAATTGGCCCAAAAATGATAAGGAAGACATGGCCCAAACAAGGGAAAATGACCCATTCTTCCTTGACCCACTTGGACACCTCATCCTTGACTTAAAATTGACTAAGGATGATATATATATAGCTCAAAAATCAGATTTTAATCACATGGAACACCTTGCCATTTCTTGAAATTTCTAGACTTTCCAAGAAGACCAAAAAGAAACCCTTTCAAGCCTAAGGCAACTATACTTATTTTGGCCAAGATCATCACCTTTCAAGTGTTGGTAAGTATATATTATTGTGATTTAATATGTTATGTTCATGATAAATTGTATGGGTTGTGATGGTTATGTTTAAAAGGGGTTGATTGGTGCACTTTGGCTTATGTGACACAAGTTGTGTATTTTGGTGATTTGAACTTGAAAGTGGCCTTGTGGTCTTGAAGAAAGTGATTTGATGGATTTGACATCAACAAGTATGATGTGGTTATGTCCCTAATTTAATTTCTCTTTGTATGTTATTTTTGGAAATTGTTGCTATAGAAAAAGTGTGTGGAATTGGTGACGTATTGAGAGGAAAATGTGATTTTGGTGATGTTTATGTGTGTGGTAAATGTTTACTCTTGTATATTACTATATTATATGCATAATAGGGTGTGTAAATCATGTTTGTTATGTTGACAAAGTGTTGAGCAGTCTACTATGTGTAAAACAGTCCACTTTTGCTAAATCGGTAAAGGATTTGCCTTCTATGTGATTTAAACTTGAAAGGGGAATTAAGGTCTTGAAGGAATTGAATTATATGGATGAAATTTCAGTATATTTAAGTATTGTACTGTCCCTAATTCGTTACTTTTGTGTATGGCTTGATGGAAATGTTTTTACCTAATTGAGCATGGAACATTTGGCGTAGTGAAAAGAGAATACTTTCTTGTTATGTTAAAGTGAATTATAAACTTGTGTGGGCTGTTTTTGGTATATTGTTGTGGAAGGTATTTATGTGACTTGATGGGATAAATATGTGGAATTGTATTGAGGCGGAAATGTAAAGTAGAAACTTGGTGTAAAATCCTATCGGTTTGTGATGTCTACGGTGATGTGTGGACTGTTTTGGTGGTGTGTGGACTGATTTGGTGTTGTTGTTTTGCTAAAGCAGTAAGTTATAGTGTAATGTGGTGGAATAATGTGATTTAGTAGTATAATGAAGGGGGGAGTGATGCACCATGTGTTTTGGAGGTTGGACGGTTTTTACTTTCCGTTAAGCACCTACTTACCGTCTTGTGAACTTGTAATGTAGTTAGTGGTTAACGTGAGCTCCGTTATGTGCTTATGTAGAGTAACACGTAAGGAGAAAGCTGGAGTGTTATATTCACGAATAAGATTGTGTCTCCATATTGGGGAATTAAGGTATGTAAGGTTACTCTTTCCGAATCCTTCGGCGGCACATAGTATCACATTGTCATTATACATGTTCCATTCCGAAATGTCCAAAGGTATTCCATTCCCGGTTGTTAATCATTGTTACACACATGTTCCTTATAAATTGATTAAATATAATTCATATGACTCATGTTCATTGATTAATGTTCCAATAATGTTCCAAAGTTTCCATAACATTGTAACCACTAATGTACCAATCTCATAACAAAAGAATTGAAGTAATAAACACTTGTTGAGAACGGGTGGCAACCCAAAGGGGCATAAGCCTAGCTAGGGGCGATCCCGAATGATTATTGGATACAGGGGGCAGCTCAAAGGGGCATAAGCCTAGCTAGAGACGAACCTGCTTTATTGATTTATGGGTGGCAGCTCAAAGGGGCATAAGCCTAGCTAGAGACGATCCCAATGTTATTTCCCACTGATCAGTTGGGCCCGGGCATTACATGATTGATGATCACTTGATTGACGACGAAGTAAAGTAAAGTGAAATAAAAGTAAATAAAGTAATGCACATGATTCCACATGTATACCTATGGTAATTTATTCACATAATGTGTTCACTTGTACTTAATTTTATCAAAGTTTCTATATCTTATACATTTACTTACAACCTTACATACTCAGTACATTCTTCATACTGACGTCCCTTGTGGGACTTCCCTTACTTGTTGCAGGCACAGGTACCAATAGGCCCCCACAGTAGTACTTGGAATAATCTGCGGTTTTGTTGGTAAGCTCCAGTTTGCTTCGGGGCTTCCCGAGTCCTATGCACATGTTGGTTTTGATAATGTATCACAGTTGTCTAAAGCGGGGACTTGTCCCGACTTTAGGATGGTTATGTTCATGTATGTATAGAGGCTTAATAGACGATGTTGGACAAATGAAAAATGTATGTCATGTCATGATGGCCCTAAAAGCCAAGTTTCACATATGTATATATAAATCACCTGTTTTGCCATGATTTCCGCCATTGGTGTCTTGCGTCTATACATGGTAGTGATTGTCAATGAATGACGTGTGTATGAATGTACAGGGTGATAGTTGGTTCTCTCGGGGCCTCAACGGCTTCGGGTGCCAGTCCGCCTCGTTGGAACTCGGGGCGTGACAGAATTGAAGTATTGAGATCCAATGCAGGGATTCTTCTCAATCAGAGAAAATATGCCCTGGAGCTGATTTCTGATGCTGGGCTAGGAGGTGCTAAACCTGTTAACACACCCTTGGAACCCAATGTCAAATTGACTACTGTTGACTATGATGAACACGGTGGACAAACTGGTGACCCTCCTTATCAAGATATCACTGCATACCAAAGGCTTATAGGCAGGTTGTTGTATCTGACCATCACTAGGCCTGACATCAGTTTTGTCGTTCAGGTGTTAAGCCAATTTATGCAGTTACCTAAAATGTCATACTGGGAAGCAGCACTTAGATTGGTGAGGTATATAAAAAGAAATCCTGGTTATGGATTGTTATACATTGCTAACACAAGTACACACTTGGAAGCCTTCTGTGACTCCGATTAGGCTGCTTGTCCTAACACTAGACGTTCGGTCACTGGATATGTAATCAAGCTAGGAGACTCCTTTATATCTTGGAAGTCCAAGAAGCAGCAAACAGTAAGCAGGAGCTCTGCTGAAGCAGAGTACAGGAGTATGGCTGCGGTTACAGCAGAAATTACTTGGTTGCTTGGTGTTCTAAAGGGACTAGGAGTCCAAGTGTCATTACCAGTTAGATTACACTGTGATAGCAAAGCTGCCATTCAAATTTCTGCAAATCCCATTTTTCATGAGCGAACAAAGCACATCGACATTGATTGTCACTTTGTGAGGGAGAGATTCAAAGCAGGTCTTATCCAGCAAGAGTATCTTAATACCAAGGAGCAATTGGCAGACCTACTTACCAAAGGACTAGGGGCTTCACAACATCAACTTTCACTGAGCAAGCTTGGAGTCCTTGATGTGTACAAGGCCTCCAGCTTGAGGGGAAGTATTGAAGTCAAGGAGTTAGTTTAGCAGTTAAGTCTTGTTGATTGTTTGTTAATTGCACTGTAGAGTTAGTTAAGAGGTCGTGTGCTGCTCACGTACTAAGCCCAACATAGAGTCTATAAATACAGGTGGTCTGTATTTTTGTTGTTAAGCAAAAATAAAAAATTCTTCCCTCTTCCTCTCAAAATATCTTAGCTGGTCGATTACCTAGGTCTACAATGAAAGCTTAGTTTCCATAACTGCTGAACGAATTCCGTAATTTCTCAAACATATATACTTTGTAAACTAAACAGCAAATAAAGAGGACAGTTAATGATGAAAGTAAATGACTGTGAATGCTTAAGATGCTAAAAACTTTCTTTGTCCTTTAAATGGAATATTCCACAGAAGAAAAACGAACACATATAAGAGTGGTTGGAATACAAACTTCAGATTTTTCGTCTATGTTCAACTTTTCTTCTAAGTATTATCTTGGTAGAAGTTTACTTTTCTCAAGGTTTAAATTGAATGTAACAGAATTGAAGCCAATAGCACTGGCTCTTCTATCTCACTATAAAGCATATGTTCATGCTGCTGAAAAATTGCTATTAAGGTGCGTTATCGTCATTAATCAACTCATCAAGTTGTTGCAAAACGTCCACCGCTTGTGGACTCAAGAGATGGAGATTTACAAATTCCCACTTGTGGACTAAAGAGATGGAAATTTGCAAATCCTTGCTCAACTATCTGCAAGATATGTAGTGTTAAAGAATGAGTAGCAACTGCGACAAGTAGTTTGGAAGTTGTAACAAGTCAAAAATATAATTCGTATTTGAAGAAAGAGAATTACCAAATTGTCAAAGATAACAGCAACTTTGAACTCATTTATGTCCATCAATGACCTAGTCCTCTCTAACGTACCGAGTTACATGGTTGATAGCAAGGGCGTCTCAATAAAATTAGTGGTCTAAAGTCGAATTTTAATAAGGGGACTTAAATATATTCACATACATACAATAATAATATTAATAATAATTTAAAATTGTTTTTTTGTTCTTACGTACTACTTGTTTTTGGTATAGTATGTATTTTTAAAAGATATTAAACGTTTAATTTCACATAGTAATATTATTACTTATAAAAGTAAGGATTAATTCTAGTTAATAAGAAGTTAGCCATTTGTTTGCAATGTATTACCTTGGATGTTGTTGTAAAAACTTTCTTTTATTAATACGAAGATTTGAGTTGTTTAATTCAAAGTTATAAAATATTTTTAATAAAAATAAATAGTTCTTCTTTCTTCTTTTTTTTATTTAAATTTTGAACCTTTTATTTTTTATAATATTTAATATTGTTTTGAGTGACATTTAAATTATAAAATTCACTATTAAAGTTTTTTGGGGCCTCCAAATTTCGGGGCCTAAAGCAAACACTTTACTACCCTTACCTTTGAGCCACCCTTGGTTGATAGGAAGCGCAACAGCGTTCATCTGTTTTAAAATAAAAACAACATAAGGTTAAGAAAGTATTATGTAATACTACTGTTATAAGTAACCAAAGCTAACCCAGATAACGATGTACAAATTGACCCTTTGAACAGTATCAACATGATATAAGTCGATTGATAGGTAGGAAATGTCTTCAAGGATCTCTTCAACATTAAGAAGTTGAGCATACTCAAGTGTCAGCCCCCCAACATGAAATATAGCAGGAAAATGTGCCTCTAGCAGAATGCACATACGGGCCAGGACTCTATTATCGGGTAGACTCTTTCGATAGAGTCTACCATACTGGAACCTCCCGAATACTAGGAGTACATGCTCATATTCATCAATTGTGAGGTTCCTAAGAGGGTAAAGTTGTAATGCACAGACGTGCCGGGGATTAAGTTGACAGTGATGACAAGGAACATCTACGTTGTCCATTTTCACACTTTTCACACCGAAAAAGAGTTCAACATAATAATAGCAAAATTCAGATAGGAGTAAATGACAGTATAAGGCAGCTAAAGAAGAATCTCAAAGCTCTACTGGGGAGTCAGTCATCCATGTTAACTAAGTAGGCATTTGGCCATAAATATTATTCATAATATTCAGGGCCGGCAAAGCAATTAAAGCCCATGCTTTAGGCCCCCTATTTTTGGGGGGCCCATTTTACATCACCTTTTATAAAGAAAAAAAAAATTAGTACGGATATTTCTATAATTAGTTAAATTTGCCTTGAAAGGAGGAGTAGAGGGGCTCATTTATCCCAATAGTACTTAAACGTTTTTTTTAAAAAAAAGTACAATTCTGAAAAGGAAAAAGGCTTTTGAGGGATTTGATTTGACAAGCGTTGAAAAAGGCAAAATACATGTTTCAAGTAAAATACATATGAAAGGAAGGACAAAAATTAATTACTATTTTCTTTTTTTATGTTTTCAATTAGAATGAGACCTTTCATTTTCCTTTTCTTGAATTATGAAAACAACTACATATTTTTATCCCTATTTATTTACCTTCAATTCTTATTTTCTTTTAATTCTTATACCATCAAAGCTTCATTCTTCAATTGTTCAAGAGATTTTTTTCGATAAAATTTTTATTGATTTGAATTTTCTTGAATATCAAGATTGCTGGTAATTTATGAAGATTGAAATTATTATTTTCAGATCAAGTTTTTAAATCAGGTTTTATTATTTTAGCTTTTTATTTATTATTTTTTAGTTAAATAATTGTGTGTGCATATATTGTTAGACATATTTTGTTATTTATTGAATATTTCTTTTTGAGTTTTTAATTGTGTAGACATAAATTATTCTTTTACTATTTATTGAAATTTAAATATATCAACTAGAAAATATGAATCTGGGGCTTCAAAACTTAGAAAAAAAAAAAGAAGAATTGAAACTTTGGTAGAATCTCAAAAAGGAGCTTTAGATAAATTTTAATTACAGAATTAGAAAATATAGGAGAAAGTTCTCGAGATGAGTAAGTTATCAATTCAGTTGAATTAGATGATAGGAGTAATACTATTCAAGAAGAAGAGGAGGAAATTAGTGAGAAATCTAATATAGATCCTCAAGAAAATCAAGAACTTAATGAATCAAATAATTGTATTCCTAAAAATATATATGATCCTAGTCAATGGAGCAACATCGATACAAAGTTGAGGGACTTACTAGTAGAAATGGGGCCGATTAGAATTATTGACACTAATTTTCCAAATGATAAATTATCAAGATATTTTTCTAATATCCATTATTTTCAAATTTTATCAAATGGAGAAAGGCATGAAAGAAAATGGTTAATTTATTCTAGAGATTTAGATAAAGTATTTTGTTTTTGTTGTAAGTTGTTTAGTACAAATTCTAATATTAGTAATAGTAAATTAGCAAGTGAAGGTAGTAGAGATTGGAGAAACCTTAGTGCTAAGCTTAAAGCTCATGAAATATCAAACGAGAATATTATTAATATGGGTGCATGGATTAATTTAGAAATAAGATTGGAGGAAAATAAGATAATTGATAAAGATGTTCAAGATCAAATCAATAGAGATAGAGAGCACTGGAAAAATGTATTATCAAGAATTATTGTCTTAATAAAAACTCTTGGAAAAAATAATTTGACATTTAGGGGGGAAAATGAGAAGATTTATCAAGAGAATAATAAAATTTTCTTAAGTCTAATAGAAATGATTGCTGAATTTGATCCAATTATGCAAGAGCATATCCGCCGAATTAAACATGATGAAATTCATAATCATTACTTAGGACATAATATACAAAATGAGTTAATAAATCTATTGGCGAGTGAAATTAAAAATAAAATTATTGCAAAAGTCATAGAAACAAAATATTTTTCAATTATACTTGATTGCACTCCGGATACTAGTCATCAAGAACAAATGTCTTTTATATTGCGAAGTGTGGATATTTCAGCAACTCCAATAAAAGTTACTGAGTATTTTTTAGAATTTCTAAAAGTGGATGATACAAGTGGAAAAGGTCTTTTTGAAGTTATTGTAGATGAAATTAAAAATATTGGACTTGACATGGATAATTTAAGAGGACAAGGATATGATAATGGATCCAATATGAAGGGAAAACATCAAGGAGTTCAAAAACGACGGTTAGATATAAATCCTAGATCATTTTATACTCCATGTGGTTGTCATAATCTAAATTTAGTAGTTTGTGATGTTGCTAATTCTTGCACAAAAGCTATTTCATTTTTTGGAGTGGTACAACGTATATATACACTATTTTCTTCTTCTACTAAACGATGGAAAGTTTTAAGAGATAGTGTACCCGGCCTAACTCTTAAATCATTGTCACAAACACGATGGGAAAGTCGTATTGAAAGTGTTAAGGCCATTAGATTTCAAATTCCACAAATAAGAGATGTTTTACTGAAATTGGCAGAATTTAGTGAGGATCCAAAAACTAAAAGTGAAGCTAGTTGTGTAGCAACATATGAGCTTGAAAATTTTGAGTTTTTATTGGGTATGACTATTTGGCATGATATTTTATTTGCAGTTAATTCAGTTAGCAAGTCCTTGCAATCAAAAGATATGCATATTGATGTTGCTATAGATCAATTAGGGGTTTGATTTCTTTTTAAAAAAAATATAGAGAGCAAGGATTTGTAAGTGCTATGATTTCTGCCAAAGAAATCGCATTTGAGATGAATAAAGAACCTGAATTTCGTACTAAACGTGTAATACATAGAAAAAAAAAATTTGATGAGAATGTTAATAATGAAATCACAAAGTCTCTTGAAGAATCTTTTAGAGTTGATTACTTGCTATATGTAGTAGACCAAGCTATTGTTTCTCTTCAAATTAGATTTGAACAATTTGAAGCTTATGAAAATATTTTTGGATTTTTATTTAGTGGTAAAAAATTGAGATCCCTAGATGATGAGAATTTGAAAAAACATTGTCTTAACTTTGAATGTTCTTTAAAATATAATAGTCATTCAGATATTGATGGTTTAGACTTATTTTCCGAGTTAAGAGTGTTAAGGGAGATAGTACAAGTAGATGATAATACTTTAATTGATATACTCAATCAAATAAAAAGACTTGATTCTTTTTCGAAAGCTTATATTGCCTATAGAATAATGTTAACTGTTCCTGTAACAGTTGCCTCAGCGGAAAGAAGTTTTTCAAAATTAAAATTGATAAAATCTTACTTAGATCAACAATGTCTCAAGAGAGATTGAGTGGATTAGGTATATTATCAATTGAAAAAGAATTATTAGAAGAAATCGATTATAAGACGATTATTCATAACTTTGCATCTCAAAAAGCTAGAAAAATAGATTTTAAATAAAAACTATATATCATATAGTTTTTTGCTTGAAAAAAAATATCAAAGGCCTCTCATCGAAGTTTGGCCTCAGAGGCGGCTCTACCCTTTCGGAAAAAAGGCGGCCGCCTTAGGCCCCCAAATTTGAGGGGCCTCATTTTTTTTAGTATTAATAAATTATAGATTTTAAAAAAAATTAAATATTATTTGTAGAAAAAATAAATATTTTATATAAAAGAAATTAAGATGGAGTTTGATATATCTAGTCTAGAGAGTACTATGTCTCAAGAAAGATTTAACGCATTGACTATATTATTAATTGAAAAAGTATAATTAGAAGAAATTGATTATATAATTTTAAAATTAGATTTTATAAAAATAATTAATTTTCTTAAAACTTAAGACCTCCGTTCGATTTTGGCCTTAGGCCACAGATTTGCTTGAGCCGCCCCTGCAACAAACATATATCATGCATGAGCTTATTCAACAATCATACTAGCAACTAGCATCCGATCTCTACCCGACGCATCCAACTAATCAAATAATCAGTATATTTCTTCAATTCATTCCATTACGAACAAAAGGTTTTGCGCACGGCATATCACAAATAGCCAAATTCAACTTCAACTGGCCTCCGATCTCTATCCAACTAGCTATTCGACGAAGAAGAACTCGATCTCTACCCAACTAGCTATTAAACTCACTCAATTACGAACGCCGATAACTCTACTTCTAATTACGACTATCAAATTTCTTCAATTAATTCAATTACAAACAAAAGCCTAATTACGACGATCAAATTTCTTCAATTCACTCAATTATGAACAAAAGCATTTTGCGCAAGGCATATCACAAATAGCCACATTCAACTTCAACTAGCCTCCGATCTCTACACTAATTATGATCTCTTCAATTCGCGAATTCGCGATACTCTACACTAGTAGCAACACATGTAATAGGTAGAAAGCATTACCGAGCTATTCGCTTTTCCGCCGGACCGACGTATTCGCTTTTCCGCCAACTTCAACTAGCCTCTGATCTCTATACTAATTATGATCTCTTCAATTCGCGAATTTGTGATACTCTACACTAGTAGCAACACATGTAATAGCTAGGTAGAAAGCATTACCGAGCGAATTTATAACGATTTTTGGCGGGTTATGATTTTCTTTTATGATTTTTTTTCCTACTTTTTAATAAGTGAAACTTTTAACGGTACGACAAAGGGTATCTTCGGTATTTTAATTTTTGCTTACCCACAAAGTATTGAAGGGTATCTTCGGTATTTTAATTTTTGCTTACCCCAAAGTATTTTCAATAGTGATCCACGTGTGCTCTATTTATGCTACACGTGGTATTATAAAAGTTCTTCCTTGGGTTTCCTTGATAGGGTGTATAAGAATAGTATAAAATATAATATATTAATAATATTTGTATTAATAATACTAGTATTAGTTATGCTTGATTTAATATGCTGATATTATTTTTTATGCAGTGCTAGGTTTGATGTGTTAAAATTAACTTGCATTGCATATTTTTAAATAAAAAAATTATTTATAAAAACATCCTCCATAAATATAATAAAAATGATGTAAAAAACGTTTTGAGGGGCTATTATATCTTTATTCATTAAAGTCCTTGCAAATAACAAATATTTCCCATGTATTAGTTATGCATAATATAATATATAAGAGAGTGTATAACTAATACATACATATATTAAAAAGTATATTAAACAAGATATTAGTAATATACAATGCTAAAAGCATGCATTATTTTTTCTAAAGCATGCTACCAAACAACCCCTATAGCTCCTGTACTTACTCCTCTGCCAATTTTTCTGCAGATCTAATGAGAAGAAAATGGTATGCTTCTGCTTCCATTAATTTTTCCTTTTTACTTACTTAGATTCATATCTTTTTCTTTTGTTTCCTTGCTCAGCTTGAAATTGTGGGTTGAGCTTATTCAACAATCATACTAGCAACTAGCATCCGATCTCTACCCGACGCATCCAACTAATCAAATAATCAGTATATTTCTTCAATTTATTTCATTACGAACAAAAGGTTTTGCGCAGGGCATATCACAAATAGCCAAATTCAACTTCAACTGGCCTCCGATCTCTACCCAACTAGCTATTCGACGAAGAAGAACTCGATCTCTACCCAACTAGCTATTAAACTCACTCAATTACGAACGTCGATAACTCTACTTCTAATTACGACTATCAAATTTTTTCAATTAATTCAATTACAAACAAAAGCCTAATTACGACGATCAAATTTCTTCAATTCACTCAATTATGAACAAAAGCGTTTTGCGCAGGGCATATCACAAATAACCACATTCAACTTCAACTAGCCTCCGATCTCTACACTAATTATGATCTCTTCAATTCGCGAATTCGTGATACTCTACACTAGTAGCAACACATGTAATAGGTAGAAAGCATTACCGAGCTATTCGCTTTTCTGCCGGACCGACGTATTCGCTTTTCCGCCAACTTCAACTAGCCTCTGATCTCTATACTAATTATGATCTCTTCAATTCGCGAATTCGTGATACTCTACACTAGTAGCAACACATGTAATAGCTAGGTAGAAAGCATTACCGAGCTATTTGCTTTTTCGCCGGACCGACATATTCACTTTTCCGCCAACTTCAACTAGCCTCTGATCTCTACACTAATTATGATCTCTTCAATTCGCTAATTCACGATACTCTACACTAGTAACAACACATGTAATAGGTAGAAAGCATTACCGAGTTATCCGCCGCACCGAGGTATTCGCTTTTCCGTCAACTTCAACTAGCCTCCGATCTCTGCACTAATTATGATCTCTTCAATTAGCGAATTCGCGATACTCTGCACTAGTAACAACACATATAATAGGTAGAAAGCATTACCGAGCGAATTTATAACGATTTTTGGCGGGTTATGATTTTCTTTTTTGATTTTTTTTTCTACTTTTTAATAAGTGAAACTTTTAACGGTACGACAAAGGGTATCTTCGGTATTTTAATTTTTGCTTACCCACAAAGTATTGAAGGGTATCTTCGATATTTTAATTTTTGCTTACCCCAAAGTATTTTCAATAGTGATCCACGTGTGCTCTATTTATGCTACACGTGGTATTATAAAAGTTTTTTCTTGGGTTTCCTTGATAGGGTGTATAAGAATAGTATAAAATATAATATATTAATAATATTTGTGTTAATAATACTAGTATTAGTTATGCTTGATTTAGTTATGCTAAGATTATTTTTTATGCAGTGCTAGGTTTGGTGTGTTAAAAATAACTTGCATTGCATATTTTTAAATAAAAAAATTATTTATAAAAACATCCTCCATAAATATAATAAAAATGATGTAAAAAACGTTTTGAGGGGCTATTATATCTTTATTCATTAAAGTCCTTGCTAATATCAAATATTTCCTATATATTAGTTATGCATAGTATAATATATAGTAGAGTGTATAACTAATACATATATATATTAAAAAATATATTAAATAAGATATTAGTAATATACAATGCTAAAAGCATGCATTATTTTTTCTAAAGCATGCTATCAAACAACCTCTATAGCTCCTGTACTTACTCCTCTGCCAATTTTTCTGCAGATCTAATGAGAAGAAAATGGTATGCTTCTGCTTTCATTAATTTTTCCTTTTTACTTACTTAGATTCATATCTTTTTCTTTTTGTTTCCTTGCTCAGCTTGAAATTGTGGGTTAACTTCTTCTTTTATTTGTAAGCAAATTTTTAGTTCTCCGCTTCCTCTGTTTGCTCTTTTCCTCTTTCTCTGATGGTTTTCTTCTCTCTTCATTTTTGTTTACTTTTTTTTAGTCTTCTGTTTTTTTTTCTGTTCCTGATCTCTCTTTCTGGTGTGTTCTTCTTCCTCTTTTTTTACTTTAACTTTTTCGTTTTGAATGGGAATGCCGATTTAGCATTTGCCCATTTTGCTTGGTTTGAATTTTCTGTTTTCAGAGTTTTTTCATGTAATTTTTTTTGTTATTGTACTTTCTTTATCTGTAATCGTGTGATATGTTGGTTCCTTTTTCTTTTTGAAATGCCTTTCTAGCACTTTTACATGCATGTTAGTATATACTCGTATATATTTTTTAATTTATACAAGAATTGTATTTTTTTTTTAACTCAATTTTAGACCAATTTGAAGTGGATTATGTACCTAAGGTGTTTGGTGTTATATCTGTAAGAGGTGAAACATAACTTCTTTATTTTGGTAGTTCTTTTTACTCATGGTTATGTATTGTTTTTGTGATGAAATAAAAATTACATTTCATTTGATTAAGTTAATCACTTCCATTATTAACTTGTGAAGTAATCTTTGTTGGAGAGGAGAATCCATAAAGATATGTACTTGTTCAGTATCATTTTGGAACAACAGTTAGAAGGCTGTCAACACAGGTACCTTTTGTCTCATAATTGTAGAAAATAGATTCTATTTGGTATAGTTACTCGCATTAAGGCTCCATGTGGAATGGTGTTAATACAGTTTGATAGCTATCAAAACAAAGTGTAAAATTTATTTCATCAAAGAGCTGTTTAGATAGTGCACACACAAACAGGACATCATATATAGTTCAATAAGAATGTTGCTCTTTTCATCCCAAAATATCTCTCTGTGTATAATAGTTGGATGGCTACAAAATATCTATGTGGTGGATTAGATAGTGAGATTCTTCTGGACATTAGATAGTTATTTTTCCTTATTCTAGCAAATACTTGTTAAAACGTGCCACTCTTCTTAAGCCCTGTTCTCAACCTGGTCTAATTCCGTAGTGTTCTGACACTTTCAGATGAATTTTGGTTTTAATTTTCAATTTTAGGATGTCTTGTAGTTGGCATTGCCTCATTTTCTTCTACTTCTGTCATTCTTCCTTACTCTTCTTTTCCTTTTTGTTCTTGATTTGTCTGACATTACTCCTTTGCATCAGGAAAGTGTTGCACGAGGTAAGGTATTTGAGGTTTTATCTTAAGATTTAAGATTGGAGTTTTGACAAATTTAATTAACTCACATTTCAGAGATGGACCAGACAATTAAAAGACTCAAAGGTGATATGACTATTGTCAGCCAAGTCAGAAACTTCTGAACCGATTAAAAATAGATTCGGATGTAGTGGTGGCTGGTGAGTTGTTTAATATCTTATCGTTTGACTAGGTTGCCTCTTTTTCTTAGGGATATGATTCGAAATCTTTATGCATGTAGTCAGTTTTTTTGGTTTGATATTTCGTTCCTCATCGCCTCTTTGTTTCTATGTTTGCTTCAGCAAAACCCGCTATTATTTCCTGTTTACGCTTTTTCTTTGTTTCTTTTGTCATATAGATGGTAGGTGACGAGAACAAGTATAGTAGCTTGGGATAGGATTCGATGTTGACATTGAAGTTACTGGAATGTGGAGTTTTCATCTTTTTTATATTGGCAAATGCCAAAATCCAGTACCAAATTGCTATTCTCTCATTCAAGATCTGTATTTTATTTTATTTTCTTCAGTTTCTGGTCTGGCCTTCGCTCTTGGGTGTGGTTTTGAATTTCTCCAGATCTTAATTTATGTTATGCTGTATATATGAGTACCGGTGAGTTTTGTTTGTTCTTATAGTTATTTTTAACCCCGGTCATTATTGTGCAATTAGGTGTCGTGAGTTGTTTTAAACTCTGTTTTTTATCACCTTGTTGATTGATCTAGTCGACTTTGTAGAGTACCAACAATCAGGATGCAGTATTTCACATTCTTGGTCCAAGGTAGATCATTTTTTGACTTATTGTGCCTCTTATACATGAATGGAGCAGAGATATATTGAGACAATATTCTTACGCCTGTGGTTGTTGTTGTTGTTGTATTCTTATGGCTGCTTCTTTTGTTATTCTGTGAATGTCTTGAATTCTTAAAGCGCTCTTAGCCATCTTATTTGAAAGAAGAAGCACCATGTGTCTTTGAATCTAAGTTAATTTGCAACTATCAGCTCTGAAAGATACTTAGCATCGGATGCAGTGACAATAACCAATAACTTAGGATGATTTTTCATCTCATTTGGTAATATAAAGTTCAGATATCTAATCTAGAGATGCTAATGTTTGTTGTAGAGTTTTATGATACTTAAATTGCTCCTTGTTGTGCCAGTTATGAGTTCCATTAAAACATGAGTAGAGTCATAACAAGAAGGAAAACGTGGGTATCCTAATCTCATTATTTACTGCAGCAAAGATGACGACACCTGGCCTATTTAACTCTTCGAGCTCATTGACGACCAAAGGTATTTCTAAAATTTCGTACTTATATTCCATCGTCATGATCACAGAACGCTCTATCTTCGAATTTGCTGATCTTTAATTTCTCTCTTGCAATGCACATAAAAAAGGTACCAGAGAAACATCAATAGCAACGCGAGCCAGGCAGCCCACAGGTACGATTTCTTTCTTTCATTTTGTTTTTAAATTTATCTTTTGATTGAGGGAGAGGGGGGGATAGTTGGAGAATTAAGATGTCATTTTAGTTCTCTGCTATTAATTGAATGTATTGTTGTACTACTTATTGAAGAGTAAGAGGAATCACGCCGTGTAAATAGATAAAAAAAGAAAAGAAAAGAAGGAAAACTACGATTGAAATACAATTAAGGATGAATCTGTATCATCATTTTGAATTTACTAGATATGACAAAAAATGTCAAAACTATTGAATAGTTATGTCATCCTAACTAAAATTGAAGCAAGGTAAAGATGGAAAATAGCTTTAGTTGATTGTATTTGCAATGAATTTACTCACACTTGATTAAAGAAGTTCAAATATGCTTCTTTATTTTCAAGTTCTAATATTGAATTCCCATATCGGTAGGGATGTGGATTATTTGACTCCTTAGGCCTAAACTTTAGGGCAATCCTCACCTCACGAGCTAGCTTTGGGGTTTTAGTTAGAAACAAGGTTCATTCTCTTTTCAAATGTCAAGTCAACGTTGTTGTAATTTGCCTAAGAACCAAATTGCTGGGACATAATTGATTACATTGTCTGCTTCTTTTTGCAATATTTAAGAGCATTTGGTGACAAGTTACATGGACATACAAAAAGATAGGCTTGTGCTGAGGGGTTTAAAGTTTCATGGATATCATGGAGTGAAGCAATATGAAGAAAACAAAATCATCTGAAACATTGAGGCATGATTGGAGGAGACCACAGAGCAAGAGCAATGTCACCTGTGTCATTTCTGGACAGAAGGCATTTTCAGATTTGGTTCTTCATATCCCCATTTCTCTTTTCAGAGCATTTTATTTTTTAAGGATTAATATTTAGTTTAGACAATTGTGCAGGATTTTGTGTAAACCATTTTATTTTTGGGTTGTTCCATTAGACTATCGTCCATGAACAATCTCACAGTTTGTTTTCCTAGCAAGCTCAACAGTGTAGTGGTATACCTTCGTTACAAATGAGTGCAACATATTATATTAATATCTAACTTTATCGTACTATAAGAAATTACCATCCCGAAGGTCGAATTCTTTTTGTACTATAATTTTTGAGCAGGCCCTTGCTCAGCACAGACACGGGCCATCTAGTTCTACTATACAAAAGAGCCAAAGTTAGGACGACCAAGGGCAATTTTGTCCATTAACAAAAAGATTCAGCTTAAAACAGTTGTATATCGTGCAGAAAAATTATTGAATTTCCGAAATAACCAGTCAAATTCCAGAATTTCAACAGCCACGTGTATGGTCATCCATGCACTGGAGAAGTATAAAGAGAAGATCAGAGGTATAGCTATAATGTGGGCCCCGTTTATTATTTTCCAAAAATATCCTTTCTTCTTTTCCTTTTACTTTATTTTTTTTAAACGTAAGGTCAAAAATCAAGGCCATAAATTTTCTTTTCTCTTCCTAAAATAGACCAATTGCGATATTGCTGTTACCTCAATTTAATTCATAACATATTTCTTTTCTTAAATATGTCATAATATATTGATGATATTTTTCGTTACGAATTTGAATTTAGTTAGGCTCCAATGTAGATACCAAATACCGAATGAGGAACCCCAAAGAAAATAACTCACAACATATTTTTTATTCATCATATTGACTAACAAGAACTAATTTAATATTTGACGTATTGATGAAATTTTTTGCCACGAATTTGAATTTAGTCGGACTTCAATATGGATATCAAACACCGGATAAGAAACCCAAAAAACAATTAATTCACAGCATATTTTTTATTCATCATGTTGAATAACAATAACTAATTTAATATAATAAAGTCAATTTTAAAATATAATCAACTATTTTTTCACCTTTATTTAAAAAAGATGATAAAAATAACAAATGCACAGATGTAATTTAGAAAATTACATAATCAATCTACACTGATAAGGACAAAATTTTAAATACAATAAGAATATATGGCCCAAGAAATTACTTTGCTGTGTAATTATGTTTATTCTATACTTAGAACACTTTCATAAAAGAATTTAAATTTAATTTTAAGCTAAAAAGTTTAAAATACATTTATAATTTGAGGCTATACGTTTTTTGGAGGCTATACGTTATCATTTCATTAAGTTATAATATATGTAAGTACTTATTTGTCAAATTGTGTATATTTGGAGCTTGTTAGTGCAAGCTCATCAATGCAAACAGCCTCTCTACCTCCAAGAGGTAGTGATAAGAGCTGCGTATGTTCTACCCCCTCAGACCTCACAGAGGTAGTTGTAAGCCATTTTCCATCTGATCACTGCACGAACATTAAACTTAAATGAGGAGTTGGGGCAGGTTGATACCATCCTCTCGGATAAAACTGTCACTTTGACATGCAACCAAATGGACTTCCTAAAATGCTCCATTGCTGGTAGTGCATATGGGACACAATCCAGTGATGTAGAACTTGCAGCTGCCAAGCAGAGGTCAGAGGACCTTGGTGGGCAAGATCGTGACATTTCACACAGACGGTCATCAGAAATTGAACTACAGAGGGCCGTCACTTCTAAAGATGAGACCAGGCTTGCAATAAAAAGGGTTCAGCTTTGAGGATACCCGGCTAATGAAGGGAATTGGATGAAGGAACCAAATGCAGATATCATCATGCTATTCTTTAGGATACTTTCACTTTGTCATACTGCTATTCCTGAGTTAAATAAGGAGACTGGCAGCTACAATTTTGAAGCAGAGTCTCCTGATGAAGCAGCATTTCTTGTTGCAGCTAGGGAATTTGGCTTTGAGTTCTGTTAAAGAACTCAATCAAGAGTTTTTATTCGGGAGAAGTATCCTTCTTTTCAAGAGCCCACTGAAAGGTGAGACACAACATCAAATTTTCGCAATTGCTTTCAGGAGATGCATTACCGTTGTAGTATATTACCAACTTACTCTTGATCTTTTAATTCTAGGGAATTCAAAGTTCTCAATCTATTGGACTTCACCAGCAAGCGGAAGAGAATGTCTGTTATCATTCGAGATGAGGGTGGCCAGATTCTTCTCTTGTGTAAAGGAGCTGACAGGTCTTTGTGACATCTGCTAAAACTAGTCTCTACTTCATCTGAGTTTGTGGTATGGACTTCATACACTTTACCCTTTCCAGACCCCACTTTGTGGGAATACACTGGGTATATTGTTGTTGTTGTTGTAGTCTCTATTATGTATCTACTCCAATATACCTTGAAGTAGTATATTGAAGAGGCTATTGTGCTTTTAAAAATGCTGCTAACACACCTGTAAATTCCAATCATTTTTCTAGTTATTACTCTCCATTTCCACCTCCCTCTCTCACCCTTTGTGTTGGGTGATTTTCTTCCTTCCTAAAGTTTTTGTTCCCGAAATTTTTATTTCTTAGCCCACATTTTCCTTTAATCAGACATGGCACTGGGGGTTGCGAAGTTTTGGGTTTGCTGAATGTGTGCAAAAAGGAACATTAAGTTATGATTATCTCTTGGCTTGGCTAATTGTTTAGTCACAGATGTGGCCTTTGGTGACCTTTCTGATATAATTTTTGTAGATGATATGCTGTTTTTTTGGATATGCAGCATCATCTATGAAAGGTTAGCAAAGAATGGAAAGAGATTTGTGGAGGCTACAATAAAGCATTTAAATGATTATGGGGAAGCAGGGTTGGCGTTCGATCTAGCTTGGTGGTACCCCTCTAGATGATTGTTGACTCAACATTGATTTCGTGCTTGAGTTGGAGGGCTCTCCCTCCATCCATCGTTTTTTTTTCTCAAGTCGCGGTCATGTCCTCCCTCCCCCCCCCCAGGTATAGTGACCGCTTCCATGACGTACTGTTTCTCATTTGAATTTCTCTTACAGTCTATGTTCCCGAAATGGATCCTATCAAATATTTCACATTTTCTATGATTTTCTCTATTTCAGGTATTCGGGGAATCCTGCTTAATAGACGGAACTCTCGTGCTTGCCTACAAAAAGCTGGACGAGACAGAGTACTCTGCATGGAATGAAGAATTTACTATAGCAAAAGCTTCAATCTGCAGTGATAGAGATGCCATGCTTGAACGTCTATCTGATATGATTGAAAAGGAATTGATCCTTGTTGGTGCTACGGCTGTGGAGGATAAACTACAGAAGGGAGTATGTACTTTATGCTCCTCAAGAATCCAAACAACATTTTCTCAAGACATAGTAGCCCTTTTTGACTATTTCACATTTGTACCTTTTCATCAGGTTCCTCAGTGTATAGATAAACTGGCACAAGCTGGTCTCAAGATCTGGGTTCTGACAGGTGACAAGATGGAAACAGCCGTCAACATAGGGTGTGTCTCCCACTCAGAGATATATCTTCTATCATCTGAGTCATACTTGTTTAGTCATTGGTTTCAAGCTGGTAAATAACACTCCTGTTTCCACGCAGGTACGCGTGTAGTCTACTTCGGCAAGGGATGAGAAAAATATGCATAACGAAGATGAATGAAGACTCAGTGGAAAGAAGCTCTGAACAGGTACGTCACTATAAAACATGTTTTTTTTGAGTTGTTACTTGTATTATTATTCATGCTGTGTGATTTGTTTTTATTTCACTAATCAGGCTATAAAGGAGAACATTTTGATGAAAATCACAGATGCTTCTCAAATGATCAAGAAGTATGTCTAATTTAATTTGCCTACTATCTCCTGCCTTTTGTGTTTTCCTCATTTTGAAGTAAGTAATTGGAGCAAGCATTAAAACTATAATCGCTAATCTAAAAGGGGATTAGGAAGGAAAGAAGAAAGCTGATCAACATGTGGTGCTAGTGATCTTGGTGGATAGATGAATAGAGAATTGCGGGTAGAGCTTTCCACTTTATCGGTTCTTATATTGTACACGACAATAAGATCATTAGTTACAAGAAAACATGTAAGATCCTTATTATATGGGTGAAAAGCTAGTACGGAAAACAAGTTTTGAGTATAATGACGGAGTTGGCGGATTCTTAACGCCTGGTTTGTAGGGATTCTCCTGTGCACCAATGTCCATATCCCCATTCTGTGATCCTCAAGCTCCCATACACTTATACAAGGGTATCTACTTTGTTGCATAGTTAGTCGAGCAAACTGTAGACGACCTCGACACACTCCCAATTTGCTAGGCAACCAATTAAGACCACGAGCCTCAAGTGGTAAATCAATAACACGTAGCAATCGAGCAGGATCATTAGTGAATGGATCAAATGCGATAATAAAATTAAGTATATTGCCTTTGCAATAATTCAATGTATACAACATCCGCCCACAAGCAATCATCGAAGCCTCACATGTTAAACTATCAAAAATCCGCGGATGATAACTGGTCCAACTTCCCTTATCAGACGAATATATCTGGACCTCAATCTTAGAAATAGCGTAATAACAATAAAAATCACGAAAATATCGCAACACCTTATACTTGATGTGTCGATCCTCCTTAACCAAAGGCTCATACAAGAAGCCAATGCTCTCACCATTGTCTATTCCCCCCCTTCCTAAAGTTTCAGGAAGAGCAATCCATTGCCGAGTGACAATATTACATATATAATCGGAGGCCACCAATGTATAGAATAGCTTAACAAAATTAAGTCCCCACAGGATGCAGCCAAATTAATGGAGAGATGAATGGTAGGACCCGCATAGATAAACCCTAAATCCACAGTACTTCTTGATAAACCCTTTGCATGAAAAAACTCTACATATTCTAAACTTGTTGGTTCAGGCATAAATAGAAGAGTAAAAGGAAGCTGAGTTTTATCATTATCATTATCTTGATGGTGAATTATAGAGTCAGTAACAAAGTTATCAGAGGAGATTAGAGAACACCAGCGTTTGCAAACCAATTTGCATCGAGTTGCTTCTTTGTTGGTTGGTAGTCGAATCAGAACATTATGAAGGACTTCGTCCGTCACATTATTCAAAACAAATAACGTTTTATTCTTCTTCTTCGCAACCTGCAACTTTTGCTTCCTCTTTGAATCTCCCATTGACACCGCCGCTCCCTATTGTGCTTTGGAGATTTTACTAGGCGACCTACGCTTAAATAGAGAAAAATAAATTAATTAATTAATTTCTTTTGTTTTCTCCAATATAATTCACGTCACAACATATTTAAAAAAACACTCCTCAAAATTAATTGCTCAAAATTTAATGAACAATATAAAAGGACTCCTAAATCCAAAGGAGTTCAAAGTGCTCAATAAAAAGGGAAAAATTTACCAAAGGAAAAAAAAAAAACTCTATTTAAGGGAAAAAATCAATTTTCTCAATTTTAAGGAACTGAGTTAGATTATGACAGTCTTTATTATATTATATTGCCCTTTCTCCTTCTCCTCCAACAGCGTCTACATAGTCGTCGATCATAAATCGTCCTAGTTGTTCAACTTCTCCTAACGTAAACAAAAAATAAATATATTAATTAATGGTAAACCAGAAGAGATGACAACCTAATAGTTGTGATAAAGAAGAAAAGTGAAAGTCATCTACCAAGAGGCTAACAACACGATAGTTATACGGCTAAATCAATATCACCAAATCATGAAATAATAACTTCTTTTATACAAGTATTTGTCTATACTTTCCAACTCAAAGCGTAACAAACCAAATTGAGAGTGTATCGTATTTATAATGGAACTTTGAATACGAAAAAATTAATACACACATGGTTGTAGACATGAATTGATAAAGGTCCATATAACAAAAGAAAACACGTATTAGTAGTAATATATATTTTGAACTTGTCGTGTACCTTAATTATTTATTCAAATTTGCTTAGGACATTACCTTATTTTGAGTGATAAGATCTTATATTAGGACTTAAATAACCCAATTCAAAAGAGTATATACAGTAATAATTTTAACTGAATTCAAAGTTTCTATTTAAATAAGGAAAGATTTAGTAATCAAAATATTAGTTGATTTTTAAAAATATTAAACATTAATAAGACAATAATTAAATGACAATTATTTGAAAAAATAGTAAATGATGAAAAAAAAGAAAAAGTTATATTGAAAGGAAAAAAAAGACTCATAGATGATTGAAAAGTTCCATACGTGTAGTAAGTAATAAAAATTGTTAACAAAAGTAACCGACGAAATTTTCAAGAGTAAGAATCTAGTCAATTTTAATTATAAATTCTTCTTACCATATATTTGAGGACTTCTTAAATTTAAAAATATATTTTTATCATATATTTTAGGACTTCTTAATTTTATATATTATAAAAATAATTTAAGAAAAATAGTGAAAAGACGATTTTGTCTATTACATAGTTTTTTAATGAAGGACAGAAAGTTCAAGCAACATTTCTAAAACCCTTCAAACTTTTAATATATTATAGATTATATATATAGATTATAGATTATAGATATAGATAGATTATTTACACAACTATAACATATCTCCTCGCCCTAAGATTTATCTATAAAATTTATCATTGGTTCAACTCACTAAAAATTATCCAATTATTCAAAACAGACATTCACAAAAAATAATAAACTCATCAAAATTAACCTTATATTTGATAATATAATTTCAAATAAATTCAATCCATGCCAATTATTCCTAAATATTAGGAGTTTAATCCTAATAAGTAAATCCTTTTTTTTTTCTTTTAGGTTGTAAATTTTTGAAGCTAGGACATGGTGGCGAGATAGTGTGGATGGAAATGGGAGATTAGATAATGCAGCACATTCTGGGACGTTCAAAATTCAGAAGATGTACAAATCACTATTGCCCAATTCCCCAAAATATATTGGAAGAACTTGATCCTGCCCCAAGGTATATTGCTGAGGCATCAATTCATCCTGTGGTTGGCCCTTCACACAATAGGCTATCCATAGTATATAGAATTGCAAATGGGGCATGCAGGCTGAATCGGGGTGTTTTTTGTGCTTGACCTCCGCTGAGAAAACTCATTCCCATTTATTCTTTGACTGTGAGCAAAAAGGGCAGCTCGGTGCGCTAAAGCTACCGCTATGCGCGGTGTCCGGGGAAGGGCCCCACCACAAGAGTGTATTGTGCGCAGCCTTACCTTACATTTCTGTCAGAGACTGTTTCCAAGGCTTGAACCCGTAACCCCTTAGTCACATGGAAGCAACTTTATCAGTTACTCCAAGGCTCCCCTTCCATTCTTTGACTATGAGTATTCTAGATATATATGGCGGTCTCTATTTACTTGGGCTAACACAACTAGGTAGATTGTTGATTCTTGGCGAAAGAGATACACTAGTTGGCCTCAATCATCAGGCCTAGCAGACCAAAGTCGAGGATATTGAGTTTCATTGTTTGCTGCAACTAGCTATCTATTATGTGTGGGTTGAAAAAATGATAGAAGATTCCAACAGAAGCGGCAAGACAAACAAGCGAGAGTGAAGGAGATAATCCTACAGTTACATATTGTAGGCCAGCGTCAATTCAAGTGGAACAAATGCTTAGATAAACTAAATAGCTCTCCATGTTAACTTGTGTACAAACTGCTACTACATGAAGAAGCTCCAGTCTTGTAACCTTCCTAGAAGGTGGCTTGTCTTGAGTTACTGATAGTTTTAGCAATTAATTGTGATGAGTATTTAGCAGCTTTGAGAGTTTTCTTTATGAGATCTAGCTCTAGAGTCAAATGAGTTAGTTGTAATTATCGAGTTACTTGATTGAATAAAATTTTCCTGTATAACCAAATTTAAAAAAATTATATAATTATAAATGATGAATATTTTTTAAACATAGTATATTTAGGTAAGTTTTTCTTTTACAAATATGAGTTGAATACGCCTATTTATACTAAATATAACGTAAATATCCTATAAGTTATGAAATAATAATGAAGGGAATGCAAGACAACAAGAAATGTAGTCAAAGGAAACGAGGGGAGAGAGATATTTTAGTGCTCTTCTCATTGATGTATAAATAAACTGAATTGACTTCTCATTTTAGAAGAACTGAAGTTGTTGTGTAAGTTGCTTTCAAGCAGTTTATAGAAGAATATAAAAGAACAGAAATTGATGTATAAGTTACTTGCAAGCAGTTAAAAGAACAGGAGTTGATATGTAACTAATAAGTTGTATGCTTGATTAAAAGCTTATTCGATTGCAATTTTATTCAACTACAAACTGATTTAACTACAAGTTTGTCCAAGAAATTGTGTTTTAAATGGACGTCAACAAGGCAATGTACTTATAACACTATAAGGGGGCGTCTGGTAGGGTGTATAAGAATAATTCAAAATATGGTGTATTAGAAATGTAAGTATTAGTTATATTTGCATTAGTTATGTTGAGATTTTTCAGTGTTTGGTTTGTTGTATTAAAAATAACATGTATTGCATATTTTTTTAAAAATAATAAAATAAAATATGCAATTTACAAAAATACCCTTCACAAATATGGTGGAAAAAATGTAAAAAAAATTTAAAAAGGTATTGTGTCTTTAATCATACTAATGAATGCATTAGAATCCATTGCATTACTAATACATACTATGGGTATTGAGGTATTAGTAATACACAATAAAGTGTATAACATAAACCAAAAAAAATATACCAAATAAGATATTAATTGTACATAAAATTAATACATGCATTATTTTTTTTTAATACACTCTATCTAACGACCCTAAATAATCATATTAGATATGGTTTTTATCTTGCGGTTAAGTTGTTTTTTCAACTGCTAACATGTGAGTTTTAAGAGTTTAAATTATTAAGTTTTACCAAAACAATATTATAAATAATTTTGTCGGTGTACCGTGTACATCAAATATGATAAGGTTATTGTAATAATAACATTTTTTTATTTATCAAACATTAGAAAAAATTACCACCAAGACATATCATTAGATGCCTGCGAAGAAAGGAACTCTAAAGTGAACGAACACCATAATGTAACATCACGGAACAATTGCTCACCAAATATGGGTTGTGATGAAATTGTTGACATCTTTTCACATTTATTTAGAGATTTTGGCTTTGAGCCTTTAAAAAGAAATTGTTGAAAGTACTATCCCTGGAATACGCTCTACAATAAGCGAATTCAAATTTTATCGAACCTCAATACCAAATTTTATTGAACACCCAATGAAAAATTGGAAAACAAAAAGAAAACAATAACTCATGCACCCTCGACTCATCAGTGGCGGGGCCAGGATTTTCACTAAAAGGGTTGAGAAGTAAACATACGAACTAGTTGAAGGGGTTCAACATCTACTATATATATATATATAAAAAATAAAAAAAAATTTAACCATGTATAAATAGTATAATTTTTCACCGAAGGGAGTTCCCCTTGTCCAAAGGTGGCTCCGCGCCTGCCTCGACTGTGTTATCTATTATATATATTTGCTTAATGTTTTATTTTGATACCAACATGGTTTGTGGTGTAGTGGTGGGACTACCTCACCCTTAACCAGAAGTCTCGGGTTTGAACCCTGGGTATGGAGAAAATCTTGTTGGAAGCGTCACCCCCAGAATTGGCCCTGCAGTGCACGATTCAAATTAGTCGGGGCTCCAATGCATGTACCAAACACTGGATGGGAAACCAAGATTTTTTTTTATTTTGGTTGGTTTGCATTTCTTTTCCAATACTTTCTCAGGGCTAACAAATTTGGAGGACCAAAAAATTTCACTTTAAAGTAAAATGTTTCCTCATTAATGACTCGATTTCAAAGCTCAAACATAAGGCCACTAAATTCCATGTAACACCCCAAAAATTCAAAGCTAAGATTAGAACCATGCTTCAAGTACACGCAGAATCAAACATCATGATTTAGTAGTACTATAAGTAATTTAGACATGTATTATGGCCACAAGCAACTCCTAGCTCATAGCCATAAACCTTCTTTGTCGGTGGTTTTCTTGTGAAGAATCTTGCTATAGTCAACTTCAAACGAGCATAACTCTTAGGTTTTGGGGTATTTTTTAGCTCAAAACCCACCAAATGATAGATATTTGAATTACCTTTCCAACACATCCAGATTCACCTAAATCCGACATCGAAATAAAAAGTTATGGCCATTTTAGTGAAGCACTGTCCAACAGTGAGAACCTACGAGCATAGGTACGATCGTGGTTACATTGTACGATCGTACCATGATCCCGTCTAATCGAAACAGCCCCGAAAGCCTGCAAGTTGACTTTTATACCTTCCAATCACGACAGAGTGCCACGACCGTGGTTAGAAACCACGATCTTAGGTACGATCTTGACTCCTAAAGTTGATCCGGTTGGAACCTACAACCTATAGACCAAGGCACGATCGTGAGTGGGTCCCACGATCGTACCATGGCTCGTCTGATTATGTTCAGAGAGTTTCCAAATCAGACACCCAACCACGAACACAACCCATGATCGCAGTTGGGATCCACGATCGTGGGAAGGTCCCATACGTCCCTTCCTGCAACTTTTTAGTTACAAATTTAAAGGGGCACGTCAGTCTTTTCCCTCTTTTTTAATATCAAAACTACGCCGTTTAAACTATTTCAACATTTACTAAGCCTAATATTACTCTAAGCCCTCATTACATAGAAAACATTCGACACTTAAAAATTTCAGAGCAAAAAGAGGCGATTTTCCTTCCCCAAGGTGAAGTTAGGGTTTTCAACTTCAAGCTTCCAATTTCAAGTATTTCCCCAAGTTTTTCATCTCCAGGTATGTGGAATTTCATCTTTGGGTTTCCTTTCACCAATTGAGTCCCAAAGTTAACCCAATTTCTCAAGTTTCATTTCTTCTTCAGAGTTTAGGGTTCATGATAGTTGTAAATTCCTTGATATCTCATTCCCTTTGTATTAATGAGTTGTAATTCATGTTTTACCATGAATTTCAGTACTAGTACATGTCCCAAATTATGAACCCTAATTATATTGTTAAATCTATGAATTTTGAACTTGAGCTATGAAATTCCTTACTTTATTCAATTTATAGAAATCGTCATGATAGTTGCATTCTTCAGAGATGGTGGGTTATGAACACCTGGTGACCTAGGATTTCATGCATATATTTATGAGTATTGTATTCTCCAGATTACATGTTTGAATGCTCTCAGATAATGTATTTATTTTTAGTCTTCATAATATTAGTATTATTGAGCATTTCAGTTATCAGTGTCATTCAGTTGGGAGTAGTACTTAGCACCGAGCGGACGCAGGGATGAAGGTTCACCCGTCAGGTAGGCTGAGACCTTTAGTAGAAGTCCCTAAGTCCCAGAACTACGATGTTATCGTGGGTTCTAAAGGGTCACCCATCAGACCAGGCTTGACACCTTAGTCCTTTTGGACATCAGTTAGTGGATCCATGCCAATCAGTGTTCGTACCCTTGGCAAGGTACTGAACACCTTTTCAGCTGGGGTTACAGGTTGGACCTCGGTTAGCTCAGATTGGGGTATGTCGGTTAACAGTAGATCTCATAGTCCTCAGTTCATATTTCAGATTCAAATACCTGCATGACTTTATATTCAGTTGTTCAGCTTATCATACAGTACATATTATTACTTGGTATTGCATCAGTTTACCATATCACATGCATTATGTTCAGCCTATATTAGTATTTTCCCATCTCATATACTCAGTACACTCAAAGTACTGATCGCATATCTTCTTTGCGCTATATTGTTTTATAATATAGGTTCAGACATTCAGCATCCAGATCACGCTTAGTACGACTCCATACCATATCAGCAGCAGTGTTGGTGAGTCCTCATCATTCGAGGGCCAATTATCAGTTTTTCTTTTCAGTATCATTTAGTTTCAGACAGTTGGAGTTAGTTGGGGGTTTGTCCCAACAACTCATATGATTTAGAGGCTTTCAGACTGACAGTTAGATTTTCAACATGTTGTTTATGTCAGACAATCTTAGTTTTGATATTCAGTATGGATTCCACTTTTATTATGATCGTGTCATTTCAATTTAGCTTCCGCACATTATTATATCAGTTATTTCAGTATTCCTAATGTCATGTCAGGCCATGGGTTAGCACCATATTACGACTAGGGGATAGTCTCGGATCTTGACATTCCACCTCATTCAAATCGTTAAAATGAAAATGTTAAAGATCTTGAGACATTTCATAATAACAAAAAATTTAACAGGTGCTAGTGCCTTTTGTCTTTTCAATTTTAGAAGCAGAAAATAAATTTGTTGCTCGAATGGTAAGCGTTTCTTACTTCCAACTCTTTTTAATTTTGAGATTGTAATTTCGAGTCACAAGAAAACAAAAAAGGATGGGTAAAAAAAAAAAGGTATCTTTGATTTGATAAACCTTTTAGTTTGAGTTCTATTTCCCACAATGAATCCCCGTACTCCCTTATCCAACGTCTCTTCACTCCCTTGAAAAGCGGGTCAAAACAATCCCAGTACCCTTTTTCCACATCAATCATCATTGACTTCACTTTTCATGCACCCTATCTTTTTTTTTTTCTTCCCCAAAACCAATAAAATCCATATCGGTTTGCATTTAAAACTAAAAAAATTAAAAATTAAAATATAAGTAAAAAATAATGCCAAATTTCTAATTTAAATATATCACCTTCCTCTTCTCTGTTTTTTCCCCTTCATCTCGGTTCAAATCTCAGCTGCCTACACTCTCTTTTGCTGCTCATTTTTATTTTTATTTTTATTTATTTAATTTATATACCAAAAAGAGAAATTTTGGCTGTCTAATTTGATTTTTGATTTCAACCCTTCAATCTTTTGGTGGATCTTCTTCCTGGGGTCTCAGTGATTCTGATCTATATATTTGAATCTCAATTTTTTCTTTATTTTTGGTGGATTTTCAGGGATTCGATTGAATTTGATTTATCTAACGTGTTATTCGATTTGAATTTCCATTAATATTGGGGTAACTTTTTTAAAAAAAAAAAAAAAAAAATCTTTTCTTGGATTTTCTTTGTGGGGTTTGATTCCTGTGATAGACAAATCAAGAACTTTTTGTGGGGAATTTGTTTCTTGGAATTTTTGTTTGGGATTTTTGTTTCTTGGATTTTTGGTGGGGTTTGATTGAAACTTTGTTATATAAACTACCAATGAATGAAGAATAGAGTGTCGCGTTCATCATCATCACCAGCATCATTGTTATTGTCAATGGCTGCACCAAGGAGTTTGGTGGTGGACACGGGGCGGTTGCTGACAAGGGATGAGGAAAAGAACTTAGGTTTGTCATCAGGGGGTGAGGATTCACCGAACGGTAAAAGGTATAAGGAAGGGAAATTTCCATTGTCAAGATGGGAGTTTGCAGCAGCTTTAGGTGTATTTGTGGTGTTTTCAATAGGGTTGTTTTCTATATACTTGACAATGCCAGCTGCTGAGTATGGAAAACTCAAGTTGCCTCGTTCACTTTCTGATCTCCGGATGCTCAAGTAGGCAATTGGTTTACTTTTTGTGTTTCCTTTCCTGTTTTTGATTGGTATAGTTGCTGTCATATGGAACTGTAGCATGAATTTGCTTCTGTTAACTTTAGCTGTATCATGTTTTTCGCTTGGAATTGCTAAATTTATATGCATTTCGCGTGGGATGTCTGTAAGTTCCTAATAGTTTCCGTGGTTAAACTCCTATAGCTTGCCACGTATCGAGTGATACTAGGGGCTTAACACTATTAAGTATTTGAGGTGCTTTTGTTGTGTAATTTGTAATCCTGCAGGTGTGTATGTCTGCTGAGCCTGCCGTATATGTGGTCAATCATATACCTTTTGTGTGAAAACTATTTGGTTGAAGTATAAAACAAAGCTTTGATTACTTTTAATTTATGGTTCCAACTATCATATGTCCTTTTCGAGAACACTAAGCTTGTGCAGCGAAGTGGTTGGGGCTAGACGGTTTGCACTCCAAATTCCTGCATTTGGGGAATTTTATGCTATAATTAGTTTTGAGCTGCATGTATGATCAATTATTTGTTCCTGCAGCCTTTTTAAGCAGCTCTCCTCCTAAATGCTTCCTTGTGTGTGTCATTCGGTAGGGGTGGTGGGTTGTGACTTTCTCATTGATACTGTTGCCAGCTTTGTTTCAGAAGTTGGGGCCTTAAATTTGTTTGTGGAATAAAGGAAACTATATAAGTCAAATATTCAACTTTTTTTTCCGGGTTTTTTAAAGAAAAACTTCTCATCTTTCCAGTTTAGATTTCTCTTCCATTTGAGTGTTTTATAAAGCTGGAAATTGCAGACTAAAGGAAGAGAAATCTAAACTGAAAAGATGAAATTGCAATTATCATTCCAGTTTAGATCCTGTAACATTTCTGTATAATAAAATACCATTTTGAGTTAACAGGAATGACTAAAGGCAGATTATCTGTAAGATGGAGTGAAAAACCTGACTAATATTTTGTGTTCTCTGTTCTTTCATAAAAACGTTATGTTCTTTGAATGTGAAAATCTGATGCAATCAACTAATAATTTTGTTACACTTTTCTAATTCAACCTCTATGAAGTGGCGAGTCTTTAAGTCTCTTATAACACGATAAAAGCTTGAAAATCAGAAACAATGTGGAATTTGTTAACTATGAGGCATGAGTGGGTTGATCATGAATTCATGACCAATTGGTCATTGGTGACAATTGCAATTTGAGGGGGAGAAAGTGAGGCGAGGGGAGGAAAAATTTATTTTCTTTTGATGACATTGGCAATATCACCTCATTAATTAGTAATGCTTTCTGCTGTTGTTGGTTCACATAAATAAAATAAGAGGTACATCCTTTTCCTTTAAAAAAACTGTCAGAAAATTTGGAGGAAGATAAATATCAGGTCACTTTTATATACCAAATCTCTAAGGAAACAAAAGAGGAAATCCAATTTTGACAAGAAAAAGCTGGTTGCAAGATACTTCTCAAACCTGCACCCAAGGGTGTGGCCTAGTGGTTCAATGAAGAGGGTTGAGCACCATGTGGTCTCAGGTTCAATTTCCCAACAGAGACCAACACTAGGTGATTTCTTCCCATCTGTTCTAGCTTTGATGGACAGAGTTACCTGGTAGCTGGTGGGAGGTAACATGTATCCCGTAGAATTAGTTGAGGTGCACGCAAATTGCCCCTGACACCATGGTTATCAAAAAAAAAAAAAGGATACTTCTCAAACCTAGTGGTAAGAAGCTCGAAGAACAAGGTTCACTTTCAATCACTTAGATTAAAAACCATTAGCAGTCTTCTTACCATTGTTCATCATCACGAATATCTGGTTGTAATATTGCTTCTTAATTAAAGTATTTCATGTGTAGGTTCTCTTACCGAGTGTTATTTGTAGATATCTTTTGACATGATATTTTAATATGATATTGGACCACTTGTTTCTAGTTATTATTTAGTATGACTCTGTTATAACTTATTATCTTGGTTGTTCCTTCAGGGATAATATTGGAACGTACGCCAAAGTTTACCCTACGAAATTCATTCTGGGTTACTGCTCAACATACATATTCATGCAGACATTTATGATTCCTGGGACAATATTCATGTCCTTGCTTGCTGGAGCACTTTTTGGTGTTTTCAAAGGGCTTTTCTTGGTTGTCTTTAATGCTACAGCCGGTGCATCATCCTGTTTTTTTCTGTCTAAATTAATTGGCAGGCCTATAGTTAGCTGGTTGTGGCCTGAAAAATTGAGATTCTTCCAGGCAGAGGTCTGTGGTCTTCTGAAACTGTTTACTGATAATGTGATGCTGATCTTCTAATTTCATGCTTCCGTCGTTCTTATGGCACATACTAATGTGTTACTTGTGGTTTCAGATAGCCAAGCGTCGAGATAAGTTGCTCAACTATATGTTGTTTTTGAGAATAACTCCAACATTGCCAAATCTTTTCATCAATTTGGCATCTCCAATCGTGGATATACCATTCCATATTTTCTTCTCCGCCACATTGGTTGGTCTCATTCCAGCAGCATATATTACAGTCAAGGTAAATCTTTCTTCTCTGGTGGTGATTTTTTCTGTTATGCTTGTCCGTATTTGCTGTTCTTTCAACTGTATTACTCAATTTTGCTATGAAATGATTGGTACAATGCATCTAGAGGACCTGCTTTCTTAAAAAAGTACTCCCTCTGTCCCATTTTATGCGGCACCGTTTGACTTGGCACGGTATGTAAGAGGAAAAGGAAAACTTTCAAAACTTGTGGTCTAAAACAATCATTTGATATTTGTATGGTTGTAAATCATTTCATTAAAGGTTAAAATGAGAATTTTAAAGTTAAATTATTTCAAATTTTAGGAAGGTGACATTCTTTTTGGGACGGATTAAAAAAGAAAGGGTGACACATAAAATGGGACGGAGGGAGTAACCAGCTTCCTTTGTGTGGTAACTGTCTTACATCCATCCAAATATTCTTATAGAAATACAAGAACATAGATGTCATGCTTGGCATTAATATAGATGTTACAATAAATGGTACAAGTACACCGACTCAATCTAACGCTGGTAGCATTAAGAGTTGGCTTCGACAGATGATTTGGGTCCCATGTGACATAAATGTGATAGTGATGGTGAAGGTTCGCTGTGTGTTATTTTCAGAAAAAGGACAGGGAAAGCTATAGTGGGTGTGCAAATTAAATAAAAAGATCATGAAGTGCATATTCTGAAATCATGTGAGCTGATGGGTTATCAAAAAAAAAATCATGTGAGCTGATGACCCACGGCATAATAATCTAAAACTGTTCGAGTGAATAATTTGGCAATGCATCTCTCTTGTCTTGTCTATGAAGCTTTAGAGGTTATTGGTTTTGGCTCGCACACCCCATGTTGACATGTGCTTCTCGACCAGCTGCCAACTTAGCCTTGGGCCGAACCCAAGGCTAAGATGCTAATTTTTTTGTTGAGGTTTGCAGTGCCAATGTTTCTTGTGAGACCTGACTGATCACTCCTTTATATTTTTGTAATCTTATATGTGATGTTTTCTTTTAACTTGTCAGGCCGGCCTAGCTCTTGGTGAGCTGAAGTCAGTCAAAGATCTGTACGATCTCAAGACCTTGTCCGTGCTCTTCCTCATTGGTTTTATCTCAATATTGCCTACCATCTTGAAGAGGAAGAAAATATACGAATAAAGCTCCCCTCCAGAAGGCCAATTGGATCTTCTTGGCACGTAACTTATAGAAGATATAGTTTAATTTCATTTTCGGAGCAAGATGGAGAGGCAGGACATAGTGAGGCAGGTCTATATTTTATATCTGGCACCTTTAATCCATATTCAACTGCCCAATCCGTTGGGAGAATAGCGGAAAATGTTGTGTTCTTACCAATTCCTTATGATTTACCGTGTTAGTCTGTTATCTGACCCGAAGTTACCAGTAGTATTGTTTAAGGTAAGGTCAAATGTAGCTGATAGATATATGGATTCTGATTCGAAATTTATCTTATAGTCCTCATTTTTCAGGAAAAAGATTGATCTTATGAATCCCAACTGCCATGTTATGGAAATACAACATTGTGGTAACTTTGTAGAGTTTCTATTTGTTCAGATTTGGTTATATTTTGTTAGAATGTGCATGGCTAGGAATACATGTGAAAGGGTGCTATTCAATTACTTGTTTTATGACTGATTTTCTCTTCTGTTTAAGCTTTAACTTTAAAGAAAGGTCTAGGGATGGATGCTGAGGAATAAAGAAGAATTGATCTAAATAGTTGTTCATCCAACTGTTTAAATTAAAAATAATTGATGGATATATAAAGTAATTGCCTATAAATAGTGTAAAATTTATGTATATCAATTTAAAAAGTAGACAGTAAATTCAGTCGGCTATTTCTCTATGATTCTCGTAGATATTTATGACATGCCATTAACAAGACATGTTTGGTACTTGAGAAGAAAAGAGGTCCTAATAATCACTTGCAATTTGGAAGCCTATGAATGAGAGGCATCTTTGGACTAATGAGTGCAAAGAATAATTGGCTCAATCAAAAAGAGATCTCTTCAATATTCAAACTCAAGTACATTGCTCAACCAAATGATACATGCTAAGAACAAAATGGATGGATACAACAAAAGACTAAGTTCAACATGCCTTCCAGAACTCATTTCGGGGCCATTGATTTCCCAGTCTATACAAAACTACAATAATCCTGAAAGGCACTATAAGCAAATGTTGGGAAAACAGTAATTTGGATGTATCTTGAGCCTAAAAGTCACTTGGCTGCTTCTAGGTCTGCAAGGGTAACTGCTGGTGAATCTTGATAACCAGTAATGCCCATTATTCTTATCCGAGTAATTGGCTGCATGATTAACAGAAACCAATTTAATTTGGGATAAGCAAGCACAAGATATTCTGCACAAATATAATGTTAAGAGCATGTCTCATACATGGTTGCAAGCTCACTAATTTAGAAAGTTTTCATGCTTGCACAGTAATTATTTGCAGACATAGGTAAAATATGATAGACTACAGTGCATCTTGCTTTACTGGCAAACAAAAAGGTTAAGAAAATATCAATCTACTCTATAGTTCAGAAATCATTAAAAAAAGTTCACCTGTCTGTGACCAATGTTCCTTCTGTAGTTCTTTTTCTTCTTATACTTGAAGACGACAACCTTCTTATCTTTTGTCTGCATGAAATTATAATAATGAGCCAAAAAAGATGTCGTGTAACCAAGATATACACAGGAAACTAAAGCAGTGTCTGACCTGCTCTTCAACAACAGCGTGGACTGTTGCATTTGGCACCACTGGTTGTCCAACCCAAGTACTTGTTTTTGTTCCCACTAGTAACACCTTGTTTAGGATAATCTACAGAAGTGACAAGTATAGATGCTTCAACAAAGATCCTGAGTCGTGGAAATCTTGAAGTAGAGTATTGCTAACAGTGTTTTGGACGGCGAAAGGCGACAAGAGGCGACAAGGCTCTGCCTCGCCACGCGGCGAGGCGAAAGGCGAGGCAATCGCCTTTTGGAAGTACGGCGACAATTAATATCAAAAAATTAAAATATTTAATTACATATATAAATAATCAAAATCTCAATAACAATAATATATTTGCAAATATTTCAAATCAAAAACTTAATTTATAGATAGTAGATACTAAAAAAGTCTAGAATTGCCATTGAAATTGTTGTTGGAGACATCTCTGTTAGACTGTTATAGTGTTTCAACTTTGAAGAAAAAAACAAAGGAAAAAATGAAGAAGAAAAACAAAGTCGCACTCGCCGGAGTGGAACAGAGGAAGAAGAAGAAGAAAGTGGTTGGCTGGTTGCTGCGTGCTGCTGCTGCCAGTGAAATAAAGAAGAAGAAGAGGAAGAAGAAAGTTGAAAAAAAAAATAAAAAAAAAATACGTCGTACCAGTCGTCGGTCGCCGGAGTTGCTGTCGAAGATTGCAGTGGCCTAGATCGCAGTAGCCGCAGTCACCAACCAGATGCAAAATGGAAAGAAAAACCCTAAAGTTACCTTTTAAACTTAAAACCCTAATTTTTTTTAAAAATCAAAAAGGCGTCGCCTTTAGCGCCTCGCCTCGCCATGTCGCCATCCTCGCCAAGGCATCGCCTTTGTGATTTCGTCTCGCCGCGAAGGCTGGAGGCGACACTGCCTCGCCTCGCCTCGCCATTCACCATTGGCGATGTGGCGAGCGCAATTAACAACACTGATTGCTAATATGGCAAGATGACCTTGACATACACCTAACTCCTCATATAACCCTTATATCAAGTGTTAGTTTCCACGGACAATAATTGGTAGAGAGATGTATTAAACAAAATAGAATGATGAGAAAAAAAAAGTGTCAATATTGGTTGAAATTGATGCCTTTTGACATCATTGAGAAATTTTGCTGCAATCAATCTGTTTGATTGTACACCATAATGTTGATATGTGATAGGGAGATAAAAAAACAACTCAAATAAGTAAAGCCAAGGCCATAGGGAAGGTAACTAGATTTTGGGAAATCAATTGAAAATCAAGATAAGATCAAAAAATATGCTCACTTTGTCATTGACATTTGCACCTTTAAGCCTCTGGGTGTAGATATACCGCCCAGGAAAGACAATATATTGCCGAGAACCAACCTATCAATAGCGAAAGAGGAAAAATGAATAAACAGCTTAATGTATCAATGACAAACCCAACAAAGTTACTGTATGGTAGTGTCATGTTCATCTGAAAAAAAAAAAAAGAAAAAAAAAAACTAAATAAAGCACAAAGCACTTTGACGGCTAGAGGATTTGAAAATTTTCAGCAGCACGAACAATGATCAAATTAAAATAGCAGCTATAAATCAGAGTGAGAATTTTTCACATGGAGAAGAAAATATCCATCAAACAAGTAGTAACATGAATGTTTTCTACAGTTAACTACATTAGTTCACATTCAATAAAAGATGAAAGTGTAGAATATGGTAACCTCGAAATCAAAATTCAACAATTACTAGACTTTTCCTTAAACGTTTGCACGGACTTGCAGATATGTGCACCCTCTGATAACAGTATAACACCTATAGTTAGTACTAGATGATAGTTATATAACTTATAATCCGCAATATGAACCCCTTTACGACTTAACTAGAGGAAATGCCTACCAAAAATAGGCGGCCCACTTTGAAAACAAAATTACACTAAGATCAAACAGAATCTAGACTGAGATTTTTTTGAAACTGATATAGACTGAGATTTTTGTAATTGGATAGTATCCAGACATGGCATAAAGGATATACCAAGTACTAAACCTTCCTCACGTCTTAAGAATAATTATAGTTTTCTGTTAACTTCACCCAACTCCAATGGAGAATACTAAAAGGATGCAAAAAGTTCAGTTCAGCTTATTTAGCACGGACTGTTTTAATATTTCCCATAGCCAGCACCACCGCCAAGTCCACATAGACATGCGCATTGTTCCTTTAAGATACCCTAAAAGAGAATGCTAAACCTAAGAATGACAGAAATGGCACTGACATATCAATAACAGAACGAAACAATTCTTTTGTAACACTCCCATGTTTTCACTACATACACCATTGGCAGATCAATAGTACTTCAGCAAACACGAAACTTGAACAAAGTGTGTGCAGTATGGAGGAACATTCTTTCATGAAAACTGTTTTCTGCAAGAAATATTTTATACATTTTCTACTATTTTGTCAGACATACAGTACAAGGTGTAGGATTGGCTATCACCAGTGGCGGAGACACAGCCAAGTAAGGGAGTTCAATTCAATCCCTTTCCTCAGAAAACCGTATTGTGCAAATAGGGCAAAAACAATTTTTTGGAACTTTTGCATCTCTTTGACATAAAGGAAGTGTTAGTTCTAGTGGCAAAGGTAATTCAGAAATTGTTTCAGATCACAAATTAGAATTTTTTTGAGTCCTCTTGTTAAAATCTCTGGCTTCGCCGCTAGGGGTATGACATAGTGCTTTTGTAATATTCACGGTTGAGAACATGTTAATCTTGAATCAAAGTTGTTATCTTTGTATAAGAAAATGACGTCCCCTCATAAGGGAATAAATCATTTTCCCTTGGCATAATACAAAAACATACACTCAAACTTGGCCTAAGATGGCAAGTAAGCATTCAAACTTTGAGAGTGCACATTTAAACACCTCAATTTGGTCTTCAACTGACAACTAAACACTCTTAACTAGTCCTCACTGTCCCTCACGGATACCCGACACATAAATTTTGGAGGTGTCTATATGATCATTTTGTAAGTTGGACTGTTCAACTGATCCAATGGAAACAAGTTGAGGTGTCTAGATTTGCTTACTCAAAGTTGGAGTATTTACTTGTCAGAGGCCAAGTTTGGGTTTGTGTTTATGTATCATAACTTTACCCTTCTTCGGAGAATATTTTCCTTTAAGAAAACAGTTTGAACAATTCAACGTAACCAAGGAAGTGGAGTCATGGAGTAACTGGTAAAATTGCTGCCATGTGACCAAAAGAGGTCATGGGTTAAAGCCGTGGAAACAGCCTCTAGCAGAAAATGCAAGGTAAGGCTGCGTACAATAGACCCTTGTGGTCCGGCCTTTCCCCGTACCCCATGCATAGCACGAGCTTTAGTGCACCGGGCTGCCCTTTTTTTGTCAAGGTAACCAAACACTGGACAACCAAACATTTTCCCCCAAAACTTCCAATTTTCATCTGGGAATAAAAGTTCCTCATAAATTTTCAAGAAAACCCAAAATAAGACCCCACATTGAATACAAAATTCATAAAAAAAACAGACAACATAAACACAAATTTACACATGAATAAAAATGAGTCATCACCATAACAACAGCAAACACTTCTTCCCTTTTTGGTTCCAAGTTGTTAGCTTCCACAACTGGTGCTTCAACAGGCTCTTCTGGTTCAGCTTCAATTTCAGATTGTGAGAATTTTGGTACAAAAGAGGATAAAGAATGGGGTTTTGAGAAACGGAGACTGAGAGAAGAAAGTGAGTGAGAGAGAAAAGTAACAGTGGAATTTGCTTTAGGAACAGAAAGGGTGTTCAAAAAAGTTTGGTTCTTGGATAGTGTTGTTGAGGGGGAAGATGTTGAACACAGGGAAAGGGTTGCCATTGTTGGAGAGTGAAAGAGGTTTTCTTGGTGTTGTGTGTGTGTTCATGTAGCAATTTTATCTGTGGAAGCCTATCCTATCTGCTGGGGTAGGGAAAATGACTATTTTACCCCTGAACATTTAAAAAAAAAAATTATAAAAAAATATTTAGAAATGGTATAAAGTTTGTATATGCATAATAATTTCGAAATTATGAAACTCCTTATTATATAATATAGAGTAGTTATTTACACTTGAATGATTCATCGCTTCCAGAGCCACTGAAAGCTAAAATTCAAAAGATTCATTGTTCATCCATGGTGGATATGATTTTATCACTCAAACTTCGTCAAAAATTAAAACCCAACTTCTATTATTGTAGGGTAATAATTGTTTCAAATATTAATAATTTTTTATTTATTACACTAATATTCTTAATCAGAAGATTAAATTTTTTTTTTAAAAAAAAATGAAATTTGACTTGAGGTTAATTATGTTGACCTTTTACATTTAGTCAGAATAAATAATTTATTACACCATCAAAATATAATAATTTATTTTTTCGGATTTACCCTATTTAGATAAGTCGATTTTCCATAACCAAGAGATTATATTAAATAGGTACAACTATTTAGTTAAGAGTAATTTAATAAAAATACTTTTTGCTTACGATAGTAAATTTCTTAAAAGGTGTGCTCATGCTAAAAGCATCATGTATTATGGACCAGAAGGACAACTAATTACTTGACATTAAGGATCAGTTATTGTTACATTTGCTTTTTGATTTGATAATTGCAGATGTATTTTAGCCTGATTAGAAATTTTGAAGTTATAACTTGAGAGAGATGAATGAGCAAATGCAGTTATGTTTTTTTAACATAAACGAAGTTTTGTAAATAGTCAAAACTGCCTTTTTAGAAGATAGGAAAATCTCATTGTTAGTAAAACAAAAACAAAAGTGATGCCATTTGTTATGATAAATCAAGCCTGTATGGTTGGAAGGGGAAAAAAAGAAAACAAAAGATCACACAGGGTAAAGAAGATTGACATTTATTTTAGTGTTTGACATATGGCAAAATGAATCTTAAAAAAGTACTCCATTTCGAATAACATCAAAATTAATATAGACATACTAAAAAAAAAATTAATAGAAGGTTTTTACAACACTTCTCAGGTACAGAAAACTATAATCTGAATTTATGAACTAGAGGAAAAACCCTCTAATTATAGTACAAGACAAAATAGCAAAGGTACGAGTAAGATGTGCTTACATCCATCCTTCCCAGATTCCATTTGTGGAATATATTTGGTATGTTGTTGTTGAAAGTCGCAACAACTGTAATTTTGCTACTATAGCACTAAAACTATCTAGCATGACAAATAATAGAGCACCAATCTATGTTGGTAACACCCCAATATTGTCTCAAAATTACAGCTCTACCTGACCCCTCTCTTCCGGTTGAAAGGCTCACAACCTCCTTATGTTATCGGTTGATCCAACGTTTTAAATCAGCTTGATCTAGTAAAAAAATTATGTTAGGATCAGAGAGTCGATACCAAAACAAGCTAAATTTAATATTACTATAACACATTATCTAATAATATGTTGTAACTGTTCAGTCTGAAGTTTTGAATGAGATATATATTCTTTTCTAGAATTTATCGATAGGTTGAATTGATATTTTATAGCAAAGAAGTTGTTAGCTTAAAAAGAGAAAATATTAGTTGAAACCTTCTAATGATATATATATATTTTTATAATTATTATTTTTTTTTTTCTTTTACCCCTCCCTCGGAGCTCCCACCCTTTTTGGTCCACTCGAACCCACAACCTTGGGATTGGAATTGAGGGCTATTTACCATCCAAGCAGCGCCCTCTTGTATGTTATTATGTAGCGCCCTCTTGTCTATTGTTATGTAAACAGCTGAATTACAAGAATCAGCTAACAAAAAAAAGGGAAATAGTAGTAGAAACCTTCTATTGATTTTTCTCACTGTCACTTGCTCCAAGAGCATCTGCCAAGTTAAAATTCAAATTGCCTCTCATAGTTCTGGCTGCAAATCCTGTATTTCCCTTCTTCATCATTGTTGCAAATTCTCCATAATCAATGCGTCCATCCTGCCAAACAGAAGAAGATATTAGTTTGATTGTTCTCAGAAATGTGACGTCCAAGGCAGGGTCAAAGAGAAGGACTGACAAGCTTCTAGGCTGGTACGCTAAGAAGAGGTGCACATGATACTTTAGGCAAATCAAGGCGACTCACAAATTGGAATGGGCGAGGAAAGTGAAGGGTTTTATAAAGCATAACACAAGTTCGCATGATACACACATTTTTGGACTCGATGATGGTGTGGTGAAAAGGACAAATCCGTGAGGTCTTTTGGGTGAAAGCGGAAAATACGTGTCATGGACTTGGGTTGTGACAAGAAATCAGAACAAAAAGTAACAAAGTAAAAGAACCAATAATTCTAGAACCAAGGCCACCACAACATACATTTGTAGAAACAAGAAAACTGCTTAATGTGTTGCATACTATCTTTCAATCTTACGTCGTGAGCTATGAGACCTATATTAGGTCCATAAGATACCACAGCTTCTGGTGATTCCAAACAACTAGGAGGTAAATTTTGATAGTTATGAAAAATCTTATAAAAAGAACATGGATGAACTAAAATATTGGACAAGTTAGTTTTTTTTTCCCTTTTCAGAAGAGTGGCTATATTTAAGAATACTTACATTATCTATGTCAATCTCTTTAATTATGTCATCCAATTTAACATCACCAAGGCCAAATTCTACACAAGCCTGTTGAAGCTCATCAGTTGTGATATAACCACTGCCATCTTTGTCAAAGTATGAGAATGCAGCAAGCAGATTCTCCTCCCTCTCCATCTTATTCAAATGCAATGTTGCAGCAATGAATTCACCGTAGTCAATCGTGCCACTGTTGTCAAAGTCAGCCTGCAAAAACATATCGCACCACGTCATTTTGCTGCTAATTTTAGAGGGACTAAGATCGTTGGACTAATAGTCCCCCCACTCATGTTCTAGAATTACTGTATCCTGAAGGTCAAGGATCAATAAACAGTACGAAATGGCTAGTGTGTGCAGCCAAATCGTCAAGCCTTTATCTGATCATGCACAATCTATGTGCCAAATGGTCATGTAAAATATAACTCAAAAGGCATTTTCACAAATCTATCGAGATTCTAAAACAGACAAAATTAGAAAGTACCGCTTTCATCAGAGCCTTGATGTCGGACTCTACTAGGTCAGATCCTACTCTTTTCAACCCAACTTTCATTTCCTCATATGTGATTGTGCCACTGTTATCTGTGTCAATCATTTTGAACAACTGCTTTAGGCCTCCTATTTCTTCCTCCGAAAGCCTTTCTGCTATGACCTGTTGGTATGTAGTGTTTCAAGAATCAAAAATCAATCTAGTATGCAAATTCTAAAAGTGCATATACACAAATAAGGGTCTGCGTATTATCACTTTCATCATTGTCCACATGATGAATATTAAGATTCTGCAGTGAGATTTTTGTTTTGAGACGTTGCAAGCGTCTACTCACGACAATATTTTTTGAACTTTCAGAATCCAAAAATTCCTTTAAACACCTAAAAGGATTTTCCGAACCATCCTAAACGGTATGCAAACATGAAGCTTTATCTAAATTACCTTCTTCCTCTATCTCACCATTTTCCTTAGATAACCAACTTTCACAATGAAACACTTGGATTTAATTTTTGGCGACCGCGGAGAAGATTAAGGTCTTAGATATGTTTCTTGTACAAAATTATAGCTCTAGGTGTTCTATCTCTAACGATACTATGTACAAGTAGTAATGACTAACGAGATAATTGTGTACCCTGCTCCAAGACTTATCTCATGTCATGTAATTTCCGGTTGAATTGTAACACACAAGTTTTAAAAAAAACTGTTAAAGAAATACCAAAGTAATGAATTTGCCATTGGGTAAACATAATATTTAAGAACTTCTTCAAACACCATCACCAATATCACTTTCAAACTGTTATACTCATGTCTATGTTCCTAGTTAACAAATTTATGTATGTCAAGCTATGACAAATTAAATGAAATCCAAGGAATAACTAACAGTGTTAACTGGAAAAGGGCAAATATGTATAAAAGAATTGCATACTCGTAAAGCCATTTTTTTAAGTTTGTTCATGTCATAGAACTGCTTTAGGCGATTCAATACAGCAGATCCCAAAGGTTTGTCTGGAGCAGCTGCATCGTCCACAAGCCACGGATGACCTTGAAAAAGAAAAAAAAGACAAGTATTGATAAAACTATGAACTTTTATACTACTTTATCAGCTACTAATATACATAAATTAAATAGGTAGTACTCACATAGGACTTCATGAGCAGTTATTCGCGCTTTAGGATCCCTGTCGAGCATCTTTTTAACCAAGTCTTTTGCACTATCAGAAATATGAGGCCAAGGTTCAGACTCAAAGTCTATCTTCCCTTTCAATATCTGCTTGAAGATACCATTGTCCGTCTCTGCAAGTCCAGAAAGTGAAAAAAAAAAACAACGAAAGAACAGATAATTAGTCTTTGATTTTTCTTTTCTAGTACGAAAAGAAGATTAATGAAACTTCAACATTGTAAATTTACCAGCCCAGAAAGGAGGAACCCCAGATAATAAGATGTATAAGATAACTCCAGCACTCCATACATCTATTTCAGGCCCATAAAATTTATGCAACACTTCAGGAGCAACATAATAAGGACTTCCTACAACATCAGAAATATATTGCCCTGCCAGAAAATGTTAAAAGAGTATATTTAAATTGTCCAATTTCATCGAAGTCACTTTATATTATCTATTCATTGAAACCTGAAAACATTCAAAATGATGTAATTTTTAAGAAATGCGAATTGTCTAGGCACAAAGCCAAACCAGTCCAGATTAAGTCAAGATTTTGCTCCTATTTTTGATAATTTAACCTAACTCATTGATCAAGAATAAAGAGAAAACATCTCATAGAAGTTCTTTGATATCTTCTTTTATAAATCAAATCCACGTCAATTCTTGAATAATCCACATCACTTCTGCTTCTAATGAAACAAAAAGACCCCTCTTTTCTGTGATCGTCCTAACACTTACATCGATCAGAAGAAACCAATTTGGATCTACCAAAACCATTAAACAAGAACATGAATTAGACAAAAGGAAATAAAGGAAACAAACCAGGCTTATAGAAAATAGACAACCCGAAATCGGTAGCCTTAAGGGTGGCATCTTCATCAGAACTATCAAAGAGGAAATTCTCAGGCTTAAGATCTCTATGCATGACACCAAGAGAATGACAAGCCTCAACAACCTTAACAATTGTCTTCATCAAATGTGCTGCTTGCCTCTCACTATAATGTCCCTTTTGAACAATCCTATCAAAAAGCTCACCCCCTTTACATAATTCCATAACAATATGGACAAAAAGATTGTCCTCATAAGTCCCTTTGATCCTCACCACATTAGGATGTTCAGACAAATGATGCATTATCTGAATTTCTCTCCAAACATCCTCATAATCTTCCCTACATAAAAGTTTCCTTTTTGGGATTGATTTACATGCATATTGAAGACCTGTTGCTTTTTCAGTACATTGATATGTTGTACCAAATTGCCCTTGGCCTAATTTCTTGCCAAGAGTGTAATGCTCCCTTAATCTTGGAGTTTGGTAAGGAAGGACATTGGGAGATGGCTTTGAGGATATAGGTGGTCTCTTTTTTGCTACAACTTGTGCCATTTTTTTCTTAGAACAATTTTTTTGTTTTCTTGATTTTGGAGAAACTGAGTGAAATTTTCAGTTTATGTTTTTTTGTTTTTCAATATGTAAAAGTTGTTACCAGTTTTCTTGATCTATGGTCAGTGTTATCTGGCGGGAAATGTGGTGTTAGTTGACTTGCTGTTGCAAAGACAAAGTGGAGTGGGATTTGGAAATGGAATGGAGACACGTCCAACATCAATCAATTCTATATTTTTCTTTTTTAAGAAAAATAAAAAATTATTATACTCGAGGAAAAGAATTTTTATATTTTAACGGTAACATGTTATTTGTCTTTTTTAGTTATTTTTCGGTCACTAAACTTGCTTATTGTGGAGGATTACGTATAATTATTGTTTAGGTGACGTGATTATGTAAAAAAAATATGTTATGTTGTCAGTGTGTAAAGATTAAACTCTTCTTTCTCCACTAGGTAATTGCATTCCTAGTGTTCCACTTATTCTCAATGTGACTGGAAACTTATTGGATGGAAATGAAGACGTCAACTGAATTGCTCTATACAGTTGATAAAAAGTACTTTTATTTAGAACACCTTTACGATGGAATACGATTGTAAAATTTGTTTATTTTCCTCTTTGTGGAGATTTTTGAGATATCGTGAAACTGCTGCTAATTACTCATTTATCTTGGAAAATTCTCACTTTTCACTTTTTAAAATTCAAATAAATATAAACTACATTTATGTAATTTTTTGAATGATAAATCATAGATTAAGCCGCCCGAATCGGAAAAATTGGGTGTTGTCAGAAAGCTTTGTATCAGCTAAGTTCATGAGTTGGAACCACCCAAATCGGAAAAATTGGGTGTTGTCATGTAGCTTTGTATCGGCTAAGTTCACGAGTTGGAGATAAGCGGAATCAAAGCACTGACATCAGCCGCGCGGGGCGAAGTTCTGGTTCTGCGCCAGGGAAAAGAATAAAAGAAGCTAGCATCTGACTACTACTTGCACGCTCCGCTTGGCTCGGGGATATAGCTCAATTGGTAAAGCTCCGCTCTTGCAAATGATTACTGCTGTTCTAGGATTTTTTGCCTAAATTGTTCAACCATGCTTTAATGTGTACAAACATAAAAAAGTATCACAAGACAATCACTTGTACAACGATATTGAGCAGACGATTTTATTTTCATTTAGTTAAACAAGCATTACGACGTAGTACCACAATTACATTAGGGAATAGGGATAGTCTTTCAATCCAAGTTCAAAACACCATAGAAACAAGCATAACAAGTTTATACACATGAAGGGTTGCAGATGGGGTGTTCAAGTGTCGTCTTTCAGACGCGTCCACTGTGCAACTGAACTGTTTGGCTTGGAACAACTTGTAGCACTCCAGGTTGCTCTGCAAAAGTGACATCTTAGTTAGGCTAATCTGAGCGCCTAAAACCCCCGAAAAGAACGATGCAGAAAATCATATGAATACATTTTCCAGTAAGGTTACATGCAAAAACTGATGCATTATTGGGTTATAAAATTCAGGTTTAAATAAATGGAAGCCAAAATAAACACAATGACCATATAATAGGAGGGATTGACTTAACGTTGGAACTATGCTCAACTTCAAGAATTGTAGACTTTCATCCAGGGAAAAGAAAATATAAAAATGAAGCACTCAGGTGCATTTCAGACATCCAGGAAAACAGACTTAAAGCAGACTACAAAACCACAATGCTATATGCCAAATGCAAGATGTCATGGACATCAACAATGTAATTCTATAGATGAATCGATATGACATAATACTTAGGCAAAGACATCAACAGTAAGTATTCTGATCATTGTAGCAAAGGGCAAGCATTCTAATGGAAAGAAGGCTATAAATTCAGCAGTTTTAACAAGGGTTGCTGAATATCAAGCATCTGTTGCATCGAGTGAACCATGCTAACCTGCAATTTATTTAGCCTTCAAGAATGATGCTGAAAGAAAGTAGTCCAGTATAACACCATATCCCGTGTGATGAAGGTATAGGATAATAGGACCACCAGGAGTAAGGGCTATATGTCTAGGAATTTAATTTTTCCTAATACATGGAACTTGCAAAATTTTTGAGAAGTAATCCCTTGTCTCGGGGCATTTCCTTCCCAAAATTATTCCAAAAAATCTACACCTTACATTATTCCTCTAGTCCTTTTTCACATGAAGTTGAAAATCACATCAATAGTGAATGATTCCTCTCATTCTTTTCATGTAAAGTTGGGAGTCCCGCATTAATAGTGAACCGTCCCTCTCATACTTTTTCACATAGTTCCTTCTTTTTTTTGAAATGGGAAGTATAATTGTTGTCAAATCCAGCACTAAGAAAGTGTTGTGGTTGCATCCAAAAAAAAGACCAAAAGAAAAGTAAACCATTACTATCAATAGTGGACCATCTTGCTAAAGAATATGAACCATATAAAACCAATAAACCTGTCTTAGAACAACCCGTCCCTTTCCTAAGAAAAAAAAATCCCACCCATTCTACATAATTCGTGACAAATATACTTAGTAGGCGTTTGGCCATGAAAACTAAAATTTTTGGAGTTGGAGTTGGAGTTGTGTTTGGCCATGAATATAAATTGGTGTTGTTTTTGAATTTTTGTGAGAGAAGTGGGGAGTAAAAAAAGTGAAAACAAGTTTTCCAAATACAACTTGGAGTTGTATTTGGAATTCTCATGGCCAAACACCAACTTGGAATTGTATTTGGAATAAAGTGAAAAAAAAATCCGGAATCTCATGGCCAAACGGGCACTTACTCTATTTTCTGGTGGTTAGACTATAAATGATGAAATGAAAGTCATATTTTCAATTTGATATTAAGCAAGAAAATAGAAATGTGTGCAAGTGTTCACTATCCCATGAACACGAAATATTATGTTCAATTTTCAAAGTGAATGCCAATTACTTCTACAGACGAGCATTATGGCTGTTACATTTAAAATCCCCATAATAATTACTCATCTAAGAAAGAGATACAGACCAACCATATAGTTTAATCAAGGATATTGAAAGAGTAAGAAAGTAAAAACTTACTTGAGAGTTCAGAAACCTGCTCAGCAGTCAGCTTTGCTGAGAATCCACTAGCTGCATGCTTGTAACTGTATATCAACGCCTCTTTTGCAGCCTCCTCACTTTTCGATTACCACAAGCATACACAAAAGTATCAAGATCTTTACTCCAAATTATGCATTAATAAATGTGTTCCCATACAAAATTTGTAGTCTACAATACATTTACCATAAAATAATCATGACAATCACATAAAATTGATACTCGATAGCTAGCATATCTATACCTTTTTTCCTCAACAAAGAAAAAGCAAATGATCATTTTATTTTTTTTTTGATAACCGTGGTGTCCGGGCTACAAATATGGGATCGAATGAAAATTGGAAAGTTTGCTTCAAAAAGTTCCATAGTTAATTCAAATTAAGATCAAAAAAATCAATTAGACTAGTTAGTAGTTTCTTATTGTCCAAACTAACTATTCGCAAAAAAAAACTTGGTATGAACCACTACATTTTCCTAAGTTTGAGTACATATTGCATAATTTTTTGCAGTTATAGAGAAAGAATTAAAACAAAAAACTAACAAAGTCCTTTAAATCAGATTACTCCTCCTATAACTTTTGAACTATTTTAATCACTTTGCCCCTCACCACTCCCTTAAGAAATGCCAAGTATGCAATCATCATAAGCACTTGGTGATGAGGAAAGCCTATCCTTGGAAAATAGTTTCATTTACTTATGAAATCATTTCAATGTTTGGTTGGTTCTACAAGCGGCAGGACATGGTATGACAATAATATTAAAGTATTTTCCAGAATCAAAAGAGGATAATAATGTCCATGCTTTAGTTCAAACAAGTGATATGGTAAAAGTTGGTCCCTTATTTTTGAACAAAACAACAACATACCTTACCCATACCCCGTGGAGGTAGACAGGCTGTTTCAGTCAGACCCTTGGCTCAAGTAACTCATAACAAAGCAATGTTTAAAAATTAAAATAACATACAGACGCAAAGCAAACCATAACAGATAAAACGAAATCATTTACATAACATTCAGAAAAAGGCACAGTAACAACATCAAAATAATATGATAATCGAAGCAAACAACAAGTATTAAAAGAAATCAAAGGGCAAGAAACTACAAGATTAGTGCTAATGCTACTGAAATGCACGGAGACAACACTCAGACTACCTATCAACCTACTAACCTAATCATCGACCTCCAAAACCCCCATCTAAAGTCATGTCCTCGGTAAGTTGAAGGTGCGTCACGCCCTATCTAATCACCACCTCACCCATATACTTCTACAGCCCACCTCTACCTCTCCTTAATCTCGTCACTACCAACTCTCACATTCTTAACAATCAAACACTAGAAAATGAATTCACCAAAAAAAAAACAAAAAAAAACTGGGTCAATCCAAACAGGGAAAAAAAAAAAAGTGTCATCATGCATACAATTGGATCTTGAAGATGAATACAAGGACATAGTCCAACCCCATTGGATAACCGAACAAAGAACAAGAAGTATTAACAGAAATCGAATGACAATAAACTACAAGATGAGTGCTAATGCTACTGGAATACATAGAGACAACACTCGACTACCTACTAACCTTCTATCCTAATCCTCACCTCCAAAACCCCCGTAGCTAAATTCATGTGCTCGTAAGCTAAAGGTGCATCATGTCCTGTCTAAACACCTCGTCTCCGTACTTCTTCAGCCAACCTCTACCTCTCCTCAACCCCAGTTCTACCAACGCGCACATTCTTAATAATCAAACACCAGAAAATGAATTCAGCAACAAAAAAAAAAAAAAAAAGAAAGAAAGAAAAAAGAGGCACATCAAGCATACCCAAAAAAATAAAATGGATCTTGAAGATGTATACGAGGACAAAGTCCAACCCCATGTGAGAGAAGAATCAATTTTTTAAACTTGAAAAAAAGACCAAATCTGGATGAATTTGACAAGAAACAAGGTCAATCCAACCCGACCCACAACCCCATATTTCAAAAGGGGTAAAATTGTTCAAAAAATAGGTACCTTCCAAGAAGAGAAGTTAGGGTTTTGATATGATACTCTTCAGGTTCTTGATCTTCAGGTTTCTCAGTATACACTATATGAACTTTCGCTTCATTGGAGGAAGAATCTGCCATTGTTATTGTTATGATAACTGCAAACAACAAGAAAAACAATAGTACAATTGATGAAAATATTTTTTGATCTTTCTTCATCATTTTCAGGCACTATTTATAAGAGCAAAAAGGAATTATTGGGTAAATTTTGAGACTTTTTGTCCTTAATGACTAAGTTTCTGAGTCCTTACGATACCATTTTTGATTGATTCCTTTTCGTGTTTATACTGTGTAATACTTTTCTATCTTAGGATTTACGTTACGTATTAGATGGTTTATTTAACATAGCTGAAGTAGTTAATGAGATATTTTATGTAACTATTAATTTATTTTTATATTTAAGAGATATGAAAATATTTATTTTTTTCCTATTTACTTTGTAAGTAATCAAGGGATCTTAGTTTTTCTTTTAGGTGTTTACGTACATTGATTATTTCATCTTTTATCTTGTATAAAATAATGCACAGATTCATTCATTACTTTTGCATGTATTTGTTATGTATATCCTAAATTACAAACTGAACACAATATTGGTTTTATCTATATGTATGAATCTCTCTTAATCAACTATCAAGATATTACTTATGCAATTGGTGCAGTACATATGTGTTGATAACCCGACCTCAGGAAGAGGAACATAAGTTTTGTTAATTACGCTTAAACCTCTCAAGTGTAATTCTTTAATTATACACTTTACTACTATTCATATTGTAATTGCTTCTTTTAAACCATTAGATAGCTAGGATTCTTAGTATTTTGTTGATGTAATCATTTTAGAGTTTATCAATGTAAATTACTCCTTAGCCCTCTTTAGTGTAATTTTAGCTTAGGTTTAGTTTTTAGCTAGATCTCTCCCAATTGCATTCCTGCATCATATTGATTGACTCTCATTTCTCTGGAGTTGCTGTTAACTTTTTTTAAAAAAAAAAAAAGAAGAGGAAAATGAAAATTATTTCTTGTCGGGGCGTTCTACACGGGTGGAAATTTACATTTTGGGTTAAATCAAAATTACGCTAGATTAGCAATAACTTCATCTTAGTAAGAGGAGATTGTTCTCAATTTTTCAGACAAAACACCAAGCAAAAGTAGCTTCAAATTTTTCTGTAAAATGAAAAAAAAAATTAAAAAATTCGGTCTTAATTCTGGAATTCTTATTTTACTTTTTTGTAATAACAGTGAATTGTTTATTAAACAAAACAAGTTTTTCAAACAATTTCAACTTTCGAGTAGAGATGTTCTGATTATTCTTCATTGTCTTATAAGAGTTGTCTGCAAGCATTTGTCTAATCCAATTACAGTTTCTATATTTGCCTGAAAATTGGTGTGTACGACTGTTTCATCATTCGTTCAAGTTAAACGAGATGGATTATGCGTTAACAATCCATAAACCAAAAGTACATATTTCGTTGCCTATGAATAATCAAATAAATAAAGCAATATCATAAAACGAAAAAAACTGATGCACCCTCTATCTCAATATATGTGGCATCGATTGACTCAACAAAAAGTTTATGAATGAAAAGAAGACTTTTGAAATTTGTAGCCGAAAACACTCATGGATCATTTATGTGGCTATATATCATTTCATCAAGGGTAAAAGGAGATTTTTAAATTTAATTGTTTCCAATCATGAAAAGATGACTTTTCTTTTTGGGACGGACTAAAGAGGAAAGTGTGTCACTTAAATAGAACAGAGGGAGTACTTGAAAAGAGAACATATACAACTTACTAGTACTATATAACTATATGATGGAGCTTTAGACGCTGTTTCCACAGCTATAGTTATACATCCCAAGGTAAAAACCAACCTGTCAAACTTGTACATATACAACCTCCAATACCTACGATAAGTTCAACACACAACATTATAACCCACTGAATATCTTGTTAATATGATAGTCCCCGGTTATTTTTTTTTTAAAAAAAGGGAAGATTCAATCAGTCCCAAGCAATTTGAAACTTTAGGATGGACTCCACTGCTTTTAAAGGGAAAGAGGAAGCCCCGAATACTTTGATGACGATTGACATCTGCATTCTGAATGGGAAGGGAAATTACAAGCGTTTTCACAATTATATACATCCTGATTCATTGATTCACAATAAAATGGTCTTGCTAATTGCAAGCATGTGGCTTGTGCAAAAATGTTTTGACCATTCCAAATTTTAGAGAGCATGTACCTTAAGATATCCACAAATCATACATGACTTGCAGTTGTGTGAACTCTGTATACTTCAGAGACATCTTGTAAAGCTCTCTGAGCTTTCCAGTATCAGCAGACTTACTTGAGGCGCTGTGCTGAGAGTTGGCTGAAGATTTATTCGTAGTTGGACAGAGGGATACAGACAACATCTTCTTCAATAGCATCTGCAAGTGACTCCAAAAATTTTCACAACTCTTAACATTGTCTACACTTAGAGAGTCTCCAGGTACATGACGAGCTTCAAGCATATAAGTCAGAGCAGACTCCAGAAACTGTCATACAAGTAATTGATCAATGTCATTCACAGTTTAAAAGATGAAATTTGCCAAACTACCAAAGGAGAAACAATGAAACTCAAAACATTAAATTATTTTTCAACGCTCAGACAATTATGATAATATAAAATCCTTGATTCCTTTTTTGAGGTCAGTACAAGAAAAAGCGCATACAAGCTCCGTGTTCTACTTCTGTTAAGAGAGTTTCATAGAGCATAGTGACATCCTCGTTGCAAGAAATATTCTAGTTAAGGTCATAATTCCAATCTCACCAACAAATTATTCCTTTCCACTAGAACTAGGAAGTACTTTCGACAGCAAAAGGATTGTCTTGTCCTGTGAAGAAAAAGAAATAAGGCATGGAGAATTAAGTACAATTGGACTCTATTTCAGGAGGCTTTGATGGAGCTCCTGGAAAATTCCATTTATTTCCATGCTGCTGTGGTTCATCAGAAATTTGGTATATCTGTATATGGCATCACTCGTTTACAAACTCAAACCACCACAGAAAAGATTCCTTTTCCTAGAACACACAATTAAATGCTCTAAAACACAGGGACAGGATATATATTATTTTGAATATTTTGGCCTCATACTTTAAAATCCAAAAATAGACCAAGAGACACAACCTTAGATTTGTAAACCGCTCTACAGGAACCTAATCGATGGTGGCTAAAGAAGTTGTGTTTTTGACTACCATTTTATTTAATGTAAGAAAATATTAAAGGTATAGAAAAATATTGTAGTCACACATCACTCACAACAGAAAACGTTGTACATACTCATCACTCAGGAAGCTCATAAAAGAGCAATTACATCAAGAATATAGCGAGGACCTTGCTTTCACTGTTCACTACTACCTCTTGGTTTCTTACTGTTAGAATCCAATAGTGATGGCTTAGGAGTTATGGTAAACAACATTCAGCAGGAGGGAAATGCGTGGAGCCTAACTTGTAACAAAAGCATAGAAATTTGTAAATGTTAAACAAATATTGACAAATATCATCATAATCATAGAGCACATGAGTCAGACCAATTAAAAAAGTTACAACATTATGTTTAAATTACCCTAAACACCCTGGTAATATGACTTAATTGCTGATATACCCATGCATTTCGAAATCATACACTTAAATATTATACAAAATAATAGCTTGTTTAGTACATCCATTATATAAGCGATTAAGTATTAATTTTAAAAACAGGGGATGCCAACTAAGTATACAGTGATTAAAGTGAAATAACTAAAAATAGGAAGTTCCTATATATTAATTTATGAAACCTAAAGAAAGAACAAACATTTTTGGGTCCCAAAAAAAGGAAATTCACATTTTATCAGAATAGGGAATAATCATTTCTTGAAATATGTGTACCTTTCAAAAGTCTTTAATAGGAAATAAATAAAATATTTACATAAGAAAAGAGACTCTAGAAATTTGTGGCCTAAAACAAGTCAGAGATATTTGTGTAGTAGAAAATCATCTCAATTTTTAAAAATTTTAAATTATTTCAAGTTTAAAAGAGTGCCATTCCTTTGAGACATACTAAAAAGGAAATACTCCACATAAATTGGGATAGAAAGAGTAATGATATATGCATATGCGCGCACACATACGTATTTGTAAACAACAGAACAAAGCAATGAAGAAACACGTGAGACATTAAATAAAAATGTGAACAAAAGAAAATATTATACCTTTCTCGGCCTTTCGACGAGGATCAAGGGAACCAAAGAAAACATTAAGCAACACAGTTTAACCCCCACCCCCCACCCCCAAGAAAAAAAATAAAAAAAAGAAAGGAGAACAGTAAGCAACACTGTGTGACAAGTATTATTATCAGTTAGCTCCCAGCTCATAACATGTAGCTAGTTTATTTATTTCAAAATCCAGACAACAGTTATGAGCAAGAAAAGCTGAGAGCAAGTCCATATAAGTTAATTTCTGCTAACGCATTGGAACTAAAAAATCAAACAATAAAAAGAAGATGTATAACATCCCCGTCATAGAAGAATTAAGTTGACCACTTTTATATAGAAAGCAAAGTAATCATGTATACAGCCAAAGAAAATCAAACTTAAGCTAAAAAGGTAACTAAATCAACCAACACAAGAAACAAAGAGAGATGAACATTGAAAAAATATATAAAGCACAGATAAACCAGTTGAAAAAGAATGCACATATACATTCAAAGAAAATCAAGCTTAAGATTAAAAAAAAGGTAACAGATCAACCACACTGGAAGCAGAAAGAGATGAACTTTGAAAAGATTCTGCAAAGTATAGAGTTGTATAATCATACCATGTTAGAGTGAAGAAGATTTGACAGATTCAATAATAGTGCAGCTTGCTCCACCAAAATAATCAAGTGCATAGACGGATGTGTCTTTGGTCCATAGTAATCCACGGATTTCTGCCAATTCCTCTCAGCCAAAGAAGCATATTGCTTTACTCTATGAAGAAACCTATTTCCGCCCTTGGAAGAACCATTTTTCTTCTGATCTTGCTCCAAAAATTTCAAGCAGCAATCTCTTTGGTAGCAAGCCAACTCAAAGTATGCAAATGCAGTTTCCTGTTTCCGTAACTCACCCAGTGACTCAAAGACAGATAAAGCCTCTCGAATGGCATCATTAGCTGAAATCTCATGCTTTCTACGGCCTACCTTAGGTCTACTGAAAGAATCCTCAAGGACACAGTTCTCGTAAACCTCAGCAAATGTATCTTCTTTGGACAGTAGCATCCCAAGCCTTAAATATGTATTAGCATACTGAGTATATACGTCATTTCTCAAGTAGCATAAATGCAAATCTGATTCTTCAGTAACATTGTCTACAACTGTTTTTGCTGATCCATAGAACCTCAGAGATTCCCTGTATTCTATCTTGGCAGCCTGGAGAACTTGCATGTATGCATTGTGGAGGATTGCATGTTCCTTGAGATTTTCAATCTTTGCTACCATCTCTTCTGCTAGAGCTCTCCTGCCATGACCTAAATTACAGTTTATCACTATAATGTTAGTGTGGTCAGCTACTTCTTTAAATGCATTTATTGCATCAGCGAAAGCAACTTCAGCTTCATCCAGCTGCTTCCTTTCCAGCATCTTACGGCCTAATTCATTACACACCCATCCTTTCTTTTTGATTAAGGATTGCAAGTCTTCTGAAGTAGTAAGATGTCCAACCATTGCATTTCTAGCTTCATCATAACAGTTCAAAGCAATCGAGAGCTTGGAATCAGCATCTCCAGCTATAGTACCTCTAAGATATTTAAATATACCCCCACTTTTCCTTTCAGTTTCTTCCTTCAAAGTTTCAGAACATTTATACACTGAAGTTCCTTCCATTTTCACTCCCACATCATCTCTATCAGAGTCGGTAGCTCCTGAATTTTTTGCCTCTGAAATATCTGTCAATTGATTAGAGATTTCCATTCTGGCAATATTTTTCTTATGCATCAAGGGCTTACTCTCTGATGTGCTGCTTTCGCCCTTCTGATGAATATCCGCAAAACTTGCAGAATGTGCATGGGCATTTGCTTTGGTATGTGATTTTTTGTTCTGCTTTCTGCCATAATTTTTTGAACGTGCATCTCTACTACTACTGCTAGCATTGCTTCCACTGCTGGCCCTATCACTCTGGCAGCTGCAGTTCAATAAGGAACAAGAGCTGCAGTTTTGACTAGACTGTCCAAGCTTCTCCTTGAGCCTTTCAACCTCCCTCAAAACTTCAGATGACATCTTTAACTCTTTAGCTAAAGGCTTTTGCTCTGATTGTACTGGCATCCTATTACCATCTGTCGAAAGGAACTGAACATACACGTCCCCAACTAGTGTCCAAGCCTTGGCCCAAAAGAGGTAACTGTCAGATGATTGATTATACATGAAACAATCATCAGATAGTGAAGACCCAGCTTTTTCACTTTTATCATCACTTTCAACCTCGGCTAATGAACAAAGGACCATAGAAGAAACAAATTTAGAGTCTTCCCGATGTTGAGGCATTGATCCATAAACCAGACATGCCAACTCTACAACCTTCAAAGTCTGATTCAATTGTCCATCTTCTTTATAAGCTTGTCCAAGTGCCAAATATGATTCTCCAAGCAATAGAACTAGTTTCCACAACTTATCATCCAATTTTGAAGTCGGAAGCCATTTTCGAATATCACAAACTTCAATACAGTCGGTATCCCCACATGCACAGACAGAAAAACTCGGTGCTGAAGGCAGCTCATCCTGATTTTTACCTCTATTCTGCAGATCCATTCTGTTGCTTTGCATTTGACGTTTCCATCTAAGAGACTTAATAGCTTGAGAGACATGATGAATGGCAGCCAACTTAGTGGAGATTGGATCAGCAACAGTTTGAACCTTAGGAGCCATTTTTGACAAATCACATACTGCAAAGCTTTTCTCTCTGCTATTTGACGCATCTTCCAGACTGGCTGTATTTCTACGCCTTGGAGCTGTCACTGCTCTTGAGGAAGATATAGCCTCCTCAGACGTTACCCTCACAGAATCATCAGATCCAATAGCCGGCAATGTTTCAATGTTGTTATCTGGTTCAACTTTAAGAACCAGGGAATCATGAACATCTGATACAGAAACTGAAATCAAAGATTCTACTGGTTCTTCTTCAGCATCAGCACCTGTAACTTCAGACTCCCTAGGACGTGCTTCAGATGACAAATCCAACTCTTCATCATACGTTAAAAGGAGCCTAGCAAATTGTTCATGAGCACATGCACGTACAACCTGTTTTGCCACAATTTCAGGTTATCAGTAGTCTATTCTACACTATAGAAGAGAGAGAGAGAGAGAGAGAGAGAGAGAGAGAGAGAGAGCTTAACCAAACTATGTTTCTCAAAACCTAGAAATCCACCCCCATTTTGCTTACTGCGGCAAGGGAACTAAGATATGCAATTCGAAGCCAATTTTTGGAATTTGTAAGACTAAAGTAGTAAAATACTATGGTGGAGCAAGGGAGGAAGCAACTTCGCTACACCTACCTCTCAACACTGATTATTCATAAAAGCAGAAGAAAAACAAAATAGCCAAATGCAACAAATGCATGGTACAATATGCATGTAAAATTTATAACGTGACAATATATGTGTACGCATATGTGAACACTTCTAACTTTCGAATACGTGACATATATCGATGCTTTGTAGGCAATAACACCTAAATTTAAGTAGGAAAATGTTACACATAGAAAAGGTAATATTTTATAACACAAATAAAATGTAAATAATTTTGATGCATAATTTTTTACAATATACCATCTTCAAGCCCTCAATCATCATTCTATTTTAGGTTGCTTCCTTGATTTTGTTTCTTCAATTTCAATATCTTCCATTGATTAAATCGAGCCTTCTCAACAAAATAAAAGAACAGGAAAGTTAAGTTCCTATGTGAATATATGCTACATATAAAGTAAATTTTACACCTGTACTTGGGGCATTAAAAGGATGAAATGGACAGAACTATGGACTTCTCAATAAGCATTCATCTTCAGGAGAAATACAGAAAATTCAACAAGAAAGCAAATATGTAGCATTGGCAACATGATTATCAATTTAGTTTAAAGATTAAGTCTCTTTTTTCTCCCATGATGGTCCAGTGAAACAGTTTGCATGAGCAGGAAGTCTTCTAGCTTCCCTATTGATTTCTTTATTTGATAATGTTTCCTTAACTACAAATTCCATCATGTTCGTATATCTTTTTAATTTTAATTATGATGATAATGTCTATAGGAAATTAAGTTATATTTCAACATAAAGGCCAAAAGCCCATATGTCGCTATTGTGTTTTGTCCACATCAGCGTTACACCTGTATTAACCTTCAATGCTTGATCTAACAAGCATATTTAAATTGTAAAACGCTGGTTTTACAAGATATAGAAGCAAGCAAATACTAATATCAATTCTCTTGAAATACACAAAATTTTCATTGACAATTCAAATAGGTCAAAAAAGACTTCCAATTTTGAGAATATTTTATTCAATGTGGGACAAAAACTTCATCATCATCATCATACCCAGTGTATTCCCGCCGGATTTGGGGGGGGGGGGGGGGGTTGTTAAAGTGTACGCAGTCCATACCACTACCTACCTCAGATGAAGTAGAGAGGCTGTTTCCGATAGACCCCCGGCTCAAAAAACTTATTGTTTGGAATTCTTTCATGAGACATATAAATGTTATACATGGTTCTACAAAATATTCAGCACGTAGAAGGTATGTTCTTGTGGTGGTTCAAATAACAAAAAATGGTGATTCAGTGAACGAATTAGCACTTTTAAAAAACAAATTGTTTGTATACAATTTGGAAGCAGAATCTGCAAACTAACCTAAATAAGAAAAAATCAAGGCATAGAGAACCAATGTAAAAGGTGGCGCACATCAAATGTCGACAAAGAAGCGAGAATCCTTGATCCGAGTGGATAAAAATATATATGAGATGTTGAGTGACTGTGTTATAATGAATGTAAGTGTGGGCTAGAGTCTCACATTGGTTGGGAAATGGACTGGTAGTTTGGTTATATGGACTTGGACAAACCTCCCCTCGTGAGCTAGCCTTTGGGATTGAGTTAGGCCCAGCTATCATATCTTTACATGGTATTAGAGCCAGGTCCATTCTCGTTTGGACTCCCGGTCAATGCTCTAGTTGGGCTAGGCATAAAGGGATGTGTTAAGTGGGTTCGAATCCCACATTTATTGGAGAATGGAATGTTGGTTTGATTATATGGACTTTGGGCAATCCTCACCTCATGAACTAGCTTTTGGGATTGAGTTAGACCCAGGTGTCATATCTTTACAATGAAAAATACAATAAATCACTCAAACGGTTTAACTTTAAAATATCAATTAATAATCAAAATATTTTATCATAAGCAATGAGAGAGTTATGATTTAGTATTTATCATGTATATAGACAAGTATAAATCGCCACACGGATTTGAGCAAAAATAATGTTACTCATAGTAAATAAATACTACATGCAACAAGAACCTAACCAACAGTGGGATAATAACTAGGGGGACTCTAGCAAGACTTTTCACCTCTAACTTCTAATTGTTCCGCGAAAAGACATTGACGATGAGGTTGGTATTTATAAACACATGCGCGAAAAAAGATAAACGAGGCTCACTAATTAAAACACAGCACGTGAAATCTTACACCACCCCAAGAAAAAAAAAAAAAAAAAAGAACGATAATAGAAATTAAAAAACTCCAAGTTTCGAATGATGATAAAGATGAGTTAGTGAGAAAACATTGGGATGCCGAAATAATCTCAAAGGAACACGAACCCTAGGAGAAGGTCTTTATTGATTGAGGCGGCCAATTATTCTTAGGATTGTGAAATAAGAGTAATAAATTTAAAGTTGACTTCAAACTCTTAATTTGTTCTATCAAAATTTAAAATATTGATGGATGTGATTACAAGAAAAGTTTGTCTAACATATGATGTAATCTAATTCAGGTATTAATTAAAAATTTAAATAATGACATACACAAATATGATGTCTAACATCTTTTGGTGCACCCATAGAATTCCAACTTGTGTAGGAGATTGGGTGGAGTTTGTAGAGAATCATTTATTATTGTAGATTCTTTACTTTTTGTATACCCCTTGAATAAGGTCAATTGTGAGCCCATGTTTATGAATGAAAATACGTTTACTTGATCAAAAAAAAAAAAAGACGAATTTGTGTTGAATTTAGTTTCCTAAATTTTTGGACTTCTTACCTAGCTCAAATAAGGAAGAATATAATAAACAAAATATTAGTTGATTTCAAAGTTCTAAATAAAAAAATTAAATGACTAGTCCTTAGCAAATGAATGTCTTAACAAAAAAAAAAACTTAAGGATCTTTTCCACCAAAATGCTCTCTTTTCCAAGACAGTTGAGGCCTCTTTTGGGCTTTACTAACCTTATCTCTGGTGACTTTCTCGATCGAAGCTTTACTCGAACCTTCCATCTTAAGCTTTATTACTTTTCGTCCAAGGATACCAGGATTTATTTTTGTCTGGGGGGCAAAGCATATGATATCACTGGTTCCACATCTCAGGTAAAGACTTGGTATGAATAGATGGAAAGCGCTCGAAATCACATGAAAAGACTGGTTTTGAGCAAAGGAGCACTACTATGGTCTATGGATCTGCAAGAGGCTTAAGGATGCGGCAGAAAACAGAGGAAAGACTTTCAAGTCCTGGCGCGGTAGGGATTTCTCGACAAATCTTTTTATCTCTCAGAAATTTAATTAATACGGGAAAGGTTTGTTTCAATCAATTCTGTCAACGGCAGAACAGGGAAGTAATTATCCTACCTAAGAACGCATTTAATGAAGGGTGGAAGCAGTTTGAGATAGAAATTAAAGGCTTCATTAGTAATGATGCTCTGGTACAAAAAGATATTAATATTCCCGGGGATACAAACATCCCACCGACACAGGGGAAGGAGCGTTACAAGCAATACACCAAAAAATGGACACAAAAGGAGCCATTGGTAGGTGATGAGGTGGGCCCTCTAAAACCTCTTTGCAGTTTGACGACAAAGATATTCTGGCAGATGTTAAGTTGGAAAATTCAATGGAATTCAATGGACAATGTTAAAATATGAGTAGGAGAAGGAATAGTATACTTGAAAACGGATTGTAATGTAGTGTCCTACTTGGAAAAGGATTGAAATGTAGTGTCTATAAATAGGGTCTCAGTATCACGTATTACACGAAGCGTGAACTGATGTGAGCGCATCATTGAAGTGAAGCGCAATTTAAAAGAAAAAGACTAACTAGAGCATCCAACATAAGACAGAACTGAAAAGACCACGACAACTATATAATCAACAATAAAGACAATATACATAAGCAGAAGTTTAAATTAAACACCAAAATCACAGGTTTGATCACTGTAACACCTGCTGCGAAACAGACCACCAAAACAACACAGACCACAATAGCAAAACAAACAACAACAACAACATACCCAGTGTATTCCCACAATGTGGGGTCTGGGGGGGGGGGGGGGGGGGGGGGGGGGGTAAAGTGTACGCAGTCCATACCACTACCTCAGAAGAAGTAGCAAAGTTGTTTCCGTCAGACCCCCGACTCAGAATAGATAGCAGTATAACAAGCAGGAAACATAAAAACAAACAACAAAAGCGAGGTAACACACCACGAGGTAAAAGAAACAAAACGCCCATGAAGTAATGCTAAGAACTACTACTCCGAAATCGAGTACATCGCACAAAAACACCACAAACAAGAAACTACAAGGCATAGGCATAGCACTATGCCTACAGGTACATCGACAAACAAGGCACTCCTCCCTACTAGTAAGGACACACTCCTGCTCACTAACCCTCTACCCTAATTCGCATCCTCCACACCTTCCTATCAAGGGTCATGTCTTCTCTAAGCTGCAACTGCTCCATGTCATGCCTAATCACTTCCCTCCAGTATTTCTTCGGCCTCCCTCTACCCCGTCTGAAATCATCCATAGCAAGCCTCTCACACCTCCGTACTGGGGCATCCGTGCCCCGTCTCATCACATGCCCAAACCATCTCAACCTCGCTTCCCGCAACTTATCTTCTACCGAAGCTACTCCCACCTTCTCTCGAATAGCATCATTTCTAACCCTATCCCTCCTAGTAAGTCCACACATCCATCTCAACATTCTCATTTCCGCCACCTTCAACTTCTGTATGTGCCCCCCCAAAAAAAAAAAAAACAAATCTAAATTAATAATGTTTCAACATCTAATTCTGGTTCTTCTAAAGCCCATCTACTCCATCAACAAGAAGAAGAAGAAGAAATCGTAACAGTGAATTTCAAAGTTAACCCTAGAAAATCGCAGCAGTGGACTCTTTTTTTAATTTAAAATTGACCTTAAATATAAAATCAACATGAAGCAACTCCTTTTTTAAATTTAAAATTGACCCTAAAAAGGAAATCAACATGATGCGTTCACACCGGCTCGCATCTCGTATAACCCTGTGATGCACCCGCTTCTGTAAGGTTGGCTCGCATTAGCCACACGGCTCGCATCTCGTATAACCCTGTGATGCACCCGCTTCTGTAAGGTTGGCTCGCATTAGCCACACGCAACAAGAGGGGCTCGCATCGCTTCGCATCATCGCATTATGCGACGATGCAAGCGCATTCCTAAACACTGGTAATAATGTAGATACAACAATTCAATAATATTCTTTTCCTATATTTCTTCACATGGTATCAGAGCTTCTACGATCTTGGTGAAAAATCAAAGAGCTTTCGCTGCTGGCGGGTGGCTATGACCCATATATGTCGCTCGTCTGGCCAATGATCATGTTAGAAAAAGATTGGGCCACTGTGCTTCTTTCCGGTGACTATTTTCTCATATTTGATTTGCGTAGCACCGTGCATCTTTTCGGTGACTACATTCTCATATCTGATTTGCGTAGCACCGTGCATCTCTCCGGACTACTTCTCATATTTATTTGCGTAGTGTCGTGCATCTTTCCAGACTACTTTGTCATATCTGAGCTGCATAGCACCGTGCGTCTTTCCAGTGACTCCTTAGATATGGTTTGCGTAGTCCCATGCATCTTTTCGATGACTCCTTAGTTCTGATTTGTGTAGGGTCATGTCATCATTCCAACCCTACCCATATATTTCTCTTTTTCAATAGGGTTGTGCTGTCATTCCTATCCTACCCATACAATTTCTTTTTTAGTAGGGTGCCATCATTCCAACCCTACTCATATAATTTCTCTTTTCCAATAAGGTCGTGTCATCATTCCGACCCTACCCATATAATTTTTCTCAAATTTTGACCATTTTCAGCAGTGATCCGGCACCTGAGCATGTTCCGGCCAGTTTTTCAGTGACTTTCTTTTTCAAGCTCTACTCATCTCTTGATTTCGAGATGACCAATATATTTTATACAAGTTACCGATAATTTTCCAACGAAAAATCGACTATCCGGTGACGTTTACTTCTTTTTCGACCACTTTTTCAGTTTGTTCCTTTTCAACTGTGATTGCCCAAATGTCTACCAGTTTTCTTGCAGATATTTTCACCAAGTCTCTCACTAATCCTCGTATAAATTACATCTGTAACAAGCTTGGTACATATGACTTGTATGCACCAGCTTGAGGGGGAGTGTTAGAATATGAGCATGAGAAGGAATAGTACATGGAATCCTACATTGGAAATGGATGGTAATGTAGTCTCCTACTTGGAAAGGGATTGGAATGTAATGTCTATAAATAAGGACTCGGTGTAATAATGTAGATACAACAATTCAACAGACAAAAAAGGAGCCATTCGCAAGTGATGAGGTGGGCACTCTAAAACCTCTTTGCAGTTTCCCGACAAGGACATTCAGGACAGTTGTTAAGTTGGAAAATTCTCCGACAAGGAAGACACCCCAACCAGAAATGATGTAAGAAAATGTGCTCAACAATCTTGGAGCGGAGCACAAGGGGTTCAATTCTAATTCCATACCACTTTCTATTGGTTTTGGATTCAGGTAATAGGTTCCCACTCCATCTCTAGTCAAACTCATTAATAAAGAAAATCGATGAAAGTGGGGGGTTGGCGGGAGACAGAGGAAGAGAAAATTGAAGAATAGATGAGCTCGTGGTCGAGTTAAAGGTCCAATAGAAAAGATTCCAGCAACAATCGACATCACCGATAGGGACTTCATATTCTCGCTACCCATATGGCTCAAAGCTCCGGCAAGGTACTAGGAATTAGAAAAGGGAAGTTGCAGTACAACAAGAGAGAGGAGTTACGAGGTGGAGAAGTCAAGTCTACCTCACCGAAAGTTGGAGGAAAGAGGCAGGGTACGAAAGATTTGCAAAGCCACTACAGTACCTTTATCAGTGCTAAAGGTAGAGTTGATGGGCAAGTGAATAGGGGTACTACTTTAAACACACTGGCCCCACCAGATAATGGGCTCTCTCTTTTGAAAGGTAAGAGCAAATTCGGCTCTGCTATTGAAAAGGGTGAGAGGTTGGGCTATTTAAATAATGCCCAATTTATTTCCACTAGAAAGTCCACAACATAGCCACTTTTTACTAACATCTTTTCTTTTATCAAGTAGATGTCTTTACTTGATTAAAAAAAAAATGTTAGTAACATAAATTTGCTACTAACATAACCTTGGACAGCGTCTCTGAGGACCCAAACGATGTCTATTCAGTAAAGGAGAAGTAGAAAAATGCTTAGCAAGGAAGAAAAACTTAAGCGATAGAAACAAGATGTTGTTGGGAGGATTTGAACAAATTTCGGTCAAATAAACAAGTGTGCAAGTACCATCCCAGGAACCATCATTGGCAGAAAAAAGAGATCCTAAAGGGAATTCGAGGATCAACTGGTGTATGAAAAAGACCCAACCCCTCTACAATCGCTTATGCCAACCGTCGATGAAGGAATTGAAGAGATGTGTCCCTTTGGGTGCATAATAACATAACTAGGCTGAGCAAAGAGTTTGGGGCTTCTCTCAAGGGCTGTGAAAAAGAAGCTTTTGCTTTGTTTATGAAAGAGGATTCAAATAGGAGAGAGCAGAAGATGACGACACTAGAGGAAGAGGCACATAAGGAAAAAAAATGATTCCAAAAGAGGTCAGGAATTTGGCATTCAATATGAAATTCAAGGAGGGGGAGCCACGAAGTGAATTGATGGAGCTTTCACGGTGAAGGAAGGATATGCACACTTGTGTTCCAACAAAGAGTTGATTGACAACTGGCCATGGAAACTCATCTGGAGGACAAAATTGCCCCCTAAAGTGAGCTTTTTGCTGGGTGGCTTTATATGAAGCATGCCTTACTCAAGATAATCAGTAAGAGGATACCAACTGTAAATGGATGTTATATGTGTATGAAAAATTCTGAAAGTGTAAAGCATCTATTCTTACATTGCACGGTAGCAGCAGCTGTTTGGAACATGTTTTTTGCTATTTTTGGACTCACCTGGGTCATGCCTATCACTGCCAAAAATGCATATGGCAGTTGGTGTCGATGGAGAGTTGGAAAATCCATCAAAAAGATCTGGTCAATGGTTCTTGCCTCCATTTTTTGGTGTCTCTGGAATGAAAGGAACCGTAGGTGTTCTGATGGGATTTCAACTCCTGTTTATATACCAAAAGCCAAATGCTTGATGAATTTATTTTGTTGGATAAATCAGGCTCCTGTATCTAGTTGCAAACAGTTTTTGGATGAAGTTTGCTCTTTAGTTACAGAGTAACTCCTTTTATTCCCTGAATTTTTTGTCAGCATCTTCTTGATGCCTTTCAATGAAATTCTTACTTCATCTGAGTTCATCAAAAAGAAAAAAGAAACAGGGGGAGAAACATAAACTCTGTTACATGATGAAGATAAAAAATTCTATTCATCTATTGTGGAATGTGAGGGGCTGAACAAGGAGGACAAACGGAGCCTAGTAAGAACATTAGTCCGACAGTTGGTAGCTAAAATCTATGTATTTGTGAACACAAATTAAGGGGGGAGGGGGTGGGGGTGGGTGGGAGGGGGTGGGAGGGGCAGTGGATAATTATTTTCAACAGCTATGACGAAATAGATGGGTAGGGGAAGCATGGCTGGACTCTATAGGAAGCAGTGGGGGGATTATTGTTTTGTGGGATAAAAGAACATGGAAAGGGTTGGGTTATTTGGAATGACAGAAATAGGAGAGCTCTTGAGGGGATAGAGTCGAGTTTTTCTCAGGTGAGGAATAGCCTCCAGTCTCTTATTTTCTTTTGGTGCACCCATAAAACCCCTAGTTGTATAGAAGAATAGGTGGACTTTGTAGAGAATCAGATTTTGTAGATTTTTTGTCTTTTGGTTTTTTTCTTTGTACATGGCTATCTCAGCCTTATTTATGAATGGAATACACTTACCTCATTAAAAAAAAACATGGAAAGGGTAGTTTGTGGACAGTGGAGGCCAAATGCTCACTGGCAAATTTTCTGGGATCAACCAGAATTTATCTTGGTACCTTACTGCAGTATACGCTGAATGTGGAGAAAGGAGAAAAAAAGCTATGGTGGAAGCTAGCATCGGGGTGTGAGGCTTGGTCGGACTCTTTTAATATAAGGGGAAGACCTGACTTTGTGTTAGCCTCCAAGCCCGGTCTCTTATAAAACAAGCTTAAGGAGTAAAGTAAGACAAAAGAAGCTCTTGGAAGGAGAAGGAGGAGCATATTCTGGCCATATTACTAGCTTAGAAAATATCCAAGACCAAGGACCCTGGACATATGATGAACAACTTCAGACGGCAGACTTGTCTATGGAATTTGAGGAGGTAGCAAAGAATGAAGAAATACCATGGAGACTAAGATCAATTGTTAAATGGACCAAACATGGAAACAAAAATACCAAGTTCATTCACGGGATGGCCACAGATTCAACACAGTTGATACCCTGAAGATTGATGGAGAAGATAACACTGACCCAATGACCACTAAGAATACCATCTTGGAATTCTATCAATAGCTGTATAAGGAAACTGACGATTGGATGCTGAAGATGACACAATCAGATGGAAGCATCAGAATGGGTATTTTCAGTAAACAGTGCCTACGAAAGGGGACTATATGAGCTGTCAGGAAACTCAACTGGTTCTTGGAAGTCTGCTTGGAAGAACATGGCACAACATAAGGTGAAATTTTTTTCTTGGCTGATGGTGAGGAGCACCTGTCTCCCCCATGAAGTCCTGAAGAAAAGAGGAATACCATCTAGATGCTCTTTGTGTCAATAGGCGGCAGAAACAAACAACCACCATTCCTCCACTGCAAAGTAACAATTAGGGTATGGGCTCTTTTTATCAGTATGGCAAAGGTAAACTGCACACAGCAGACCTCCTAAGCTGCTGGATCAGGGGGGAAGTAGTAACAGCCAGAAAAATGGTGGAGATCAGTCCCATCTTGTATATGGTGGAACATATGGAAGGAGAGAAATGGAAGAATATTTGAAGGCAGATGCAATTCTATTCAAATGGCATTTTATTAGTTCTTTATGTTTTTGGTGTAAAGAACAATATATAGATGATAAATTACAGATAGTGGACTTTATAGGACTTTTGTAATTAACTCCACTTGGTAGTCACTCTTTGGAGGTTGCCGGCATATCCCTTGATGCTGAGGAATAGAATGTTACCAGTTTTAAAAAAAATTAACACTCTTCTTATTTTATCCTTTGTGAGATCAACTCTCAAAGAAAAAAAGGCGAACAATAATTCGCTGAGGAGCATCGTGTTTTCAATATAATATAGATTCAAGCCGGCATGACAGCGCAATTTCTTCAGACTACATCACAAAGATGGAAAACAGCAAGGTTTATCAAACAATAAGAGGTTTATTGCTAAGGACTACCTCATCCGAGGTAGTGGTATGGACTGTGTACACTTACCCTCCCCAGACCCCACTTGGTGGGAATACACTGGGTATGTTGTTGTTGATGTTGTATTGCTAAGGACTGATAAAGTTAAAGGCCCCGAAAACAACACCGGATTTTGACCATTTCTTGTTTAAGCAAAGAAATAATGAGAAGAAACTAGACCTATTTGGTTAATTATGAGACAACATACCAGGTGATCAGGCTCATCCAAAAAATCAAGACATTTTCTGAAGAAACTCGCACATCTAGACTTGTTTTCAGGAGACTGCAGTTCAAAAGTTGCAGTATTAGCAACAACCAATCAGAGGAAATTGTTAATTAACATAGTAAAGCCGCAGACCATTGATAGTGAAAGTCTGTGAGCAATCCGGTACAATATCATCCCCAGTGAAAGCAAGGGATCGCTTCTCCCTCTATTTATTAGAGATGGCACAGAGCTAGAATTATCATCAGCGTCATCGGCAGGTCGGTTTTGAGGTATGACAGATAGATCAAATAATTGGATAGCATCTTCTCCCGCACTTTTGTAGAGCTACAGAATAAAGGTAATGCCAAATAAAGATACAAGGAACAACACAACAAGAGCCAAAATACAGTATAACGAAAAAGCAGAAAATACCCAATATGCACCAGGATCTTGCTTGCAGTTTTCTTCAAGGAATCTCAATACTGAAAGCCCGTTTTGCTGTACAACGTTTGGATGAAAAGCAGGAGTACCATCCTCAGATATGCCCTTTAGGAGAAATATATCATCTGTTTTTAGGAGTTCATAGCCCTGAACAACACCATCTTGATGATAACATATAGCCAACTCAGGTACACTAGCCATGACATTATCAAGCCATGCCTCTAGCCATGTTAAAGGTGTGACCTGTCAAATGCACAGATGGCAGTTACACATGTTGTCAAGGATATTAGAGTGAGGATGTTGGTTAAGGTTTACCTGTCGTGAAACATCCCACAAGTGCAAGCTAACTGCAACATACTTTTCATTGCTGAAGATGAGTAAATCACTTCCTAGAAGCATACGGAAATTGTGGAACTGCCAATATAGAACCCTTAGGAATCCATCATTACTAGCTCTTTTATACTTTTCAGAATCTTGAACTGAGTACCTCGACTTTTCTTTTACTTGTGAGACCTTCTTTCCAGAACCTTGACCCTTATTTTTCCTATTCTTCTTTTTGCCCCAAAAAGAGTCAGCTTGTTTGAGCTCGTTATATGTGCACCACGGGTTAGATTGTTCTTCCTGAGTAGAAGTTCCAGTTTGCTCATAGGATGTGTTACCCTGCATTGGGTGATCAGAAGATTCAGGTGAAGTTTCTCTTGATTCACATTGCCATTCCTTTGGTGGAGTATGGGTTGGTGGACAATCACATGCCTCCATGCGAACTGAGTGCATAGCGAAATTTAGAAACAAAGACTGATCTGCACATTTTGGTGGGTTATTATTTCTTCTGATCAATTTCTCCCCCTCTTCGATATCAGGCCTGCATTTGGCATTGCAGTTGAATCTCTCATAAGTTATATTCTCATAAAACCACAAAAAGATTCTACTACTAGAGGTTATAATTTTTAAATTAATAAAAAGAAAAACTTTCACCCGCCATACAAAGCAACTTAAACGGCTCTTTAAACAGAACTCTCAATCTATCCTAAAGAAAAATTAACTTGTTAAGGACCTTATAAAATTCCTCTCTTTTCAAAGTTTTCTTATGGATACGAAATCCTTCTACTTGCTGCCTTTATCCATTGTTTATTTCACATAGCTTCCTCCATCTCTTCCCAATGTATTTCCATCCATATGCTTGTATATTGCTCACTTCGATTTCAATGGAGTGCATTGGTATTTCCTTTAGAGTTGACGTGAACTGTTTGCCTTTCTTGAGAGAACATGTAGAAAATATATCCACTTTGGTTTTAGAAGAATAATATAGTTGAATTAGAACAAGACAATGCTATGGTTTACAGTTAGCATTTTTGGAAAGTAAACATTATTTGTGCAAGAATTAAAAGGTACAGCTAACATTCAACTTGAAATGGAGGAATATACACCATCAAAAAGATTTAGAATCCAAACATGTAAAAACTAATTTTCTACCTGTCATTCGAAAGCTTAATAAATTAACTATTTATACAAACTCAAATATTTAACTGATGAATTACTTTCAACACCACATCCTTAATCAAGTATCCTCCTTTAGGTCAGACCAAAAAAAAAAAAGGTATCCTCCTTTAGGAGCTGAATGCTTGGTCCATAGGGTTTCCTTTTCCTCAGCTCAATCAGTTGCTGGGCCCCAAGATTCATCTAGCAATGTGAGCATATATACTCTTTACACATAGATGGTGGTTACATATTGTTTCATAATGCATCGTATTGTGTTGTATTATATCGTACTGTATTGTTTTAATGAATACAACTTTTGGATAGATTTTATCGTTTTCCATCATTACATAATGTCACACATCAACAATTAGAAAGTTAAACTTACAAAAGAAATGGGCATGGGGTAAAGCTACTATAGTAAGGTAGGATAAAGGATAAAATAGGATTATTAAATAATATGTAAAGGCAAAATAAGAAGAAAAAAAAATTAGGTAATGACGTGATCACACCAAATTGGTCGTTACACAAAATGGGACTTTTCTTCTTTAGCTAACAATGGATTTAACGATACGATACAATAAATGTAAGTAACAATCAAAACAAACATCGTAGTTAACTAACAAAACGATACATACAACAGGTAACAACTATCGAAACAACCTGTTACTTTCCATGTAGTTTAAGACCATGTCTTATAAAGCAAGATACACAGGATTTAGATAGGAGAAAACTAGATATTTCTATTGTCTAATATTTTTATTGAGAGATATGGGCTTTAGAAACAAGTGATCAATTTGATCAAATTTTGTATATCTACTGTGAAATTCTCTTATCATCAATGGCAGTCTAGAAGGTTTCTTTCAGTCACATAGAGGTTTGAGGCAAGGTGACCCCATGTCACCTTTCCTGTTTATCTTAGCTATGGAGGGCCTAAACTCCATGATTAAAAAAGCAAGTGAGAATGGATGGATAAAAGGTTTTTCCTGCAAATGTTAGAAGGGGAAATAATATGGAAATCACACATCTGCTATATGAAGATGATTCCTTGGTATTTTGTGAAGCTGAAGTAACTCAGATCAGACACTTGAGGGCCATCTTAACTATTTTTGAGGGCATTTCAGGACTCCATGTCAATTGGCATAAGAGTTGTTTATACCCAGTTAACCAAGTTACCAATATGGAGATACTTGTTGACAATTTAGGCTGCGAAGGTTCCAACTAAATATCTTGGAATGCCTTGTGGTGCTAAGAATAAAGAGGTCGAAGTATGGAGTGAAGTGCTGGAAAGAAGTGAGAGAAAGCTCACAAGATGGAAAAGCCAATATCTGTCTCTAGGAGGCAGATTAACACTCATAAAATCAGTAATGGATGTTCTCCCCACTTACATGATGAGTCTTTTCCCAATTCCAAGAAGCATAGAGAAGAAAATCAACAAACTTAGGAGAGTCTTTCTATGGCAGGGAGATAAAGAGAAGCTTGGATACAATTTATTTGGGAAGAGGTGAGACTCAACAAAATCCAGGTTGGTGTGGGGGTAAAGAAGTTGAGTGTGCAGAACGTCAGTTCGTTGAAAAGTGGCTTTGGAGATTCTGTATAGACGACTTGTCTTTATGGAGAAGATTCATCTCCCAGAAGTATGGTCTCCAAAATAACTGGAGCACTGAGGAAGTAGCTGGAACCTTTGGGTGTTCTGTTTGTCATTCAAGATTGGAGATGGGGTGAAAACCAGTTTTTGGAATGAAAACTGGATAAGAGACAGGAACCTGAAAACTTTATTCCCAGACCTATACATTCTGAGCTTGCAATAAATGGCTACAGTGGCACAGATGTGAAGCCCTCAAGGTAGGGACCTCACTTTCAGGAGGTCTCTAAATGACTGGGAGATTAGTAGAGTAACAGGACTCTTGCAGGTGTTGAATATATTCCCAGGTGTCTCAGAGGGACCTGACAGTCCGATATGGAAGTTGCACAACAAAGGGATCTTCACTGTGAAATCTTGTTACTGGAATATGAACTCTAACCAAACAATGGGAATGCAATTGAAGCTAATCTGGAAGATCAAAGTCCCTCATAAGGTGTCATGCTTCACATGGTTGGTGATCAGAAAAGCATGTTTAAACCATTAAGTGTTACAAAGAAGAAGTATACAGATTTGCTCAAGGTGTTATATGTGTGATAAAGAGGCAGAGGTTAACAGCCACTTCTTCCTATACTGCAAAACAGCTGTAAATCTGTGGAACATGCTCTTCTGTATACTTGGGGTTAGCTGGGTGATACGCAGAACTACTTCAGACATGCTGAAACAATGGGAAGGAGTGGGCAGAAGAAGAAGATCAAAAGAGGACTGGTGGAAATGTATTCCAGTCTGCATCTGGTGGTCACTTTGGATGGAAAGGAATGAAAGATCCCATGATGGGCAAGCTAGTAGCATTCAGAAGATCAAGATGGAAATCTGAGTTTGTAGTATTTTTGGTGTAAACAGAATATGGTGGGGGAGACTGTTACCTTCTCAAAAAAAAAAAAAAAAAAGGAATATGGTGGGGGAGGTAGAAAGTCCAGTGGACTTCATAGGACAATTGTAAAGTTTTTTTGGGTTTCGATTCTACATGATACTCCCAGGGGGTTGTAAATCCCACTTCATCAGTCTTACCTGATGAGTTTTTTGGTGTGAATACAAAGTTACCTTTATCCAAAAAAATATATATATCAACACTAATTATTGAGATTAAGAAATACTTGATTCCCTTTTACTAGTCCTCTGTTGACTAGGCACGCTCCTAAAGAAATCATTTATGAAAGAGTCTGTTTTACTAAGTTACCCTTGTTAATAGTCATTAAAGTTGTAACTCCAATAAATTTGGGAAGTTGTGGATACTTAATAATAAGAGCAATATTGGAAGAAAATGATAAATCTCTCTCTCTCTCTTGATTTGTTAAAATAGACAAGTTAAAAAGAAAAGCTTTCTTAGTATTTCTAAGAATTTTCCAATGGGAAAATACCAACTTATAGTACTTCTCATGAAACATCCACATCTCAAAAAGCAAAATATCAGAATAAATAAGGGATGGAGCCATAAAGGAAGAATCAATTCTCAAAACTTTGCAAAACATAGGGAATTCAGAAAGAGTCTTGCATGTTAGTACTGTAGAGCACGTTACCCTGTATTTAAAACTAGAGTCTTGCCAACACGATGTACTGCAATTGATAATCGAGCCTTGGAGTATGGAATCTTAAAGATTTGCTTCAAAATATCAGTTGGGCCAATGACATCGATCTCATCTCCATACTCCACCAGACCTGATACAGCAAGAGCTTCACCTTTCCTTGCAAGATTTGAGGTGTGTGTGCCACTTTCCCATAATAAATCTGCAATTTAAAGCAGAAGTTATTACCTCTCTCACATATGACGATGAAGACATGTTAAACTTATAGAATACACAACCAAATGATATAAGTTGTAGGTTCGACATCCATTAGATTCTCCATCCTGTAAAACCAGGAAACAAATGATATCATAAAAAGTCCCAAATTAATTCAGTTTTGGATTCACTTCCAACTTATGTAATGTCACTCTTTCTGTTACCCTCGTAGGTACTAAACAAACTAGACAAGCTTAGGAGAGATTTTCTTTGGCACGGATGCAAAGAGATTAAGGGGTCGTTTGGTAGAGCGTATAAGAACAATGTTGGATAGGGTGTATTAGTAATGCTTGTATTAGTAATGCTGGTATTAGTTATGCTTGCATTAGTTATGCTGGCATTATTTTTTATACACTGTTTGGTTTGATGTATTAGAAATAATGTCTTGTATAATCTTTATAAAAAAATGTTTCTTGACAAAAATACCCTGTACACTTTCTTTGTCTGTTCTTTTATTAAAGCCAGACCAAAGAATTGGGGCCCTCAACATTCAACCACTCCACTAATTCCTCAAACAAATCCAAAACTTCAAAACCTAAACCCTCCTTCCCCAGATTCATAACCTCCAAAAACAAAAAATCCAATTTAAAATCCATACCCCTATAACAAAACATCCAATTCTAGTGGAGAAGAGCAAACAATGTCTGATTAACTGGAAGGAAGAAGAAGATGCGGTGAAAATCACCATTGCTTTTCTATGGCTAAGTATAAAGAAGAGAGAGGCAAAGTACAGAGAAGAGAGGTAAAGTACGATGGAAAATGATTTGGGGAAATATTCTAGTAGGGATTTGAGGGGCAATTCTGTCATTTAATAAGTTAATGCACGTACTGAAACCCTTTGTATTACTAATACATAGAAAAGGATGGTATTAGTAATACATAGCTTAATACACAATAGTGTGTGTAACTAATGCAAGCATTAGTTATACAAAGGCTAAAAAAATGTATCAAACAAGGTACTAGTAGTACACAAGAGTAATGCATGCATTAGATTTTTTAACACACACTACCAAAAGACCCCTAAAGGTTATAATCTAGTCAAACGGGGGATAGTTCTAAAGAGCAAACACAAGGGAGGTTTGGGCTAATCTGAGAAAACAGAACAATTGTCTATCGATGAAGTGATTGTGGAGATACAATGAAGAGGGTCGAGCCTTATGGAAGGACATGATCAAATACAATATGGAGAAGATGAAAAGGTGCAACAATGTTAGCACTGACACTTATGGAGTTGGGGTATGGAAAACTATCCGGAACCTGTGGCCAAAGTTAGAAGCTAATATGCACAATTAAGGTGGGAAATGGTAGGAAAACAAAATTTTGGTGGGATAGTTGGAGCAAACAGAGGCCTTTGAAGGAGTCTTTTCCAAATTTATTCATATTATGCAACAACATTGAAGCAATGATCAATGAATGCTGGACAGAACAGGGATCGAACCTCTCTTTCAGAAGACTGTTGAATGATTGGGAAGTGGAGAGCGTGGCTAATCTACTGGAAGAAATTAGGGTTTTCCCAGGCATCATTAGTGAAAGTGAAGATGGGGTCTTCACTGTAAGCAGGGCTTACAAGTTGGAGAGTAATCAACAGAGGAGCAGCTATGAAAATTTGTGGAGAAATTCAACAATAACCAAAATCAAATGTTTTACTTGGCTGGTTGTTAGAACAGCCTGTAACCCATGAAGTTCTAAAAAACGAAAGGATTTTAGAAAGGAATGATCACTGTATCTTGATGCTCACTATGTGGGAAGACGAGAGACCAACAACCATCTGTTCTTGCATTGCAGCTTCACAGCACAGATTTGGCTATCTTTCTCACTATTACAAAAACAAAGTAGACCATACCAGAGCACACTGCAGATCCTTTGAGTTGTTGGATTAGGACAGGAGGCAGAAAAAGTCAGAAGTCTCGTGGAGAATGATCCCACGTTGCATTTCGTGGACACTTCGGACAGAAAGGAATAATAGGAATTTCGAAGATATATCCAATTTCATTCATAAGGTTAAATCTCTCTTTTTCTTTTGAAACTGGTAACTTATTGTATCTCTCTATTTTGGTGTAAAGAGATAGGTTTAGATAATTCAGATCAATTTGTAGAATTCCTAGGATCCTTGTAAGTATTACTTTCTCTGTTTTATTGTTTGAAGGTTGCCACACCCCTTATTGCTGAAGAATATACCATTACCATTTTCAAAAAAAAAAAATGTATTGCCATTAACACCAAATCTAAAAATGAGTTCCCTTATAGAACATATCATGCTTAGTTCTGTCTAAGCTGAGGGGGACGTGCTTAAATAGATTTAGCTTTTTGGTTCAAATCTGACCGTATTTAGCTAAACATGGTACAAGTCGCATTTTTCTCGAAAAAGTTTGGAAGTCTGTCAAACAGCCACGAGACCATCCCAGCCATGTAAGGGCAGGGCTCAGAATGATCCTTTACGGCTCGAAGACCCAGCAAAGGGGCCATAAGAGCTGATAATCACGCCCTGGCCACTTGGCCATGGTTCATCCACCGGACGTGGTTTCATACAGTGCTACAAGCCTGAGAACAGATCATGTTCGAGTCAAGTCGTGACTAGGTACTGCCATTTTAGTGTGCTTAAAGCAATAATTCTACATAGTCAGGGTCCAGCAAGGCAAGAGCAAAGGGCACATTAGGTTGAAATGCACTTCCTTCAAAGTTTTAGAAAGTGGGCAAGAGCTAATTAATTTGATCCAGCCACTGAAAATGGGTAAACGAAGCAATCAATCATCACCTTCTTTCCTGCTCACTTCCACTTAGTAAGAAGTTCCTTTTCATTCCTTCCACAATAGAAAACCCTCTACTCAGAATGGTAACTTGCTCCTCATGTTATCCAGTATTCCAGTCCATATTACTTCTTTCTGGTCCTTATTTTAAAATGAATTTTCTTGCTTCTCAAGCAATGCAACAATGTGTTCAAGCCTAAGGAGTTCAAGCTGCGGCACGAGAAAGGAAAAATTGGAGTACTGCAATTTAGCACGTAGACTAACGGGTGAACAAAATCTGGAGATCAAATAAATCACTTCCATATTCTCCAGAGTGATGTAAATATTTTACTGAATTGTCTTCAGCATTCATGATTTTCTTTTCAAACACATATTCTTAATCTCAGTATATGACATTCTAAACCCCAAAACTTCACTGAGCAAACAGTTCAAAAGATAACGTTCGAGCGGCTGATTCTATGACTTGCAACTTGTTGCAGAACTAAAACTCTGATATTTTTTTCATGAAGTCCACCAAAGTTATGTGAACCCAGGTTAAGTAATCTGATCATTCCTACGAATGCAACTTATTAACAGTACGAAGCATATAGACATGTAATAAAGCTGTAGCTAAAAAAATGTAACATCTAATTGAAATTTTATAGACTAATAGTCACTACCTGCATTCGTCCTTGATTGGGTAGCCACTAATGGGAGTACCTTCTCTGGAATACTCGATAGCAGTGGCAAAGTGTTGAGATCAGTCTCGATAGGAATCATCCGATACCTTGGAGCTCTAACCCTAAAAGTTATTAGCAAAAAGAACTTAATAGAACAATTCAAGATAATCTGAACACCATCCCCTCTGACATAGAGAAAACTTGAACTCCAAATTCAATAACACCTAATTCTTTTTTATGTTTTTTGATCAGTCAAATAGCACCTAATTCATCACATGCAAAAAACCAAAGTGTCTACTTCTACAAAGACTTGAAGTTTAAGATATCTAATCACTATCATTCACAACATTAGCAATACGTCTAAAGTTCACTATGAGAAAAATGCTTCAACAATGTGACTCTCTCTAACAGAACTGATGTTACATAATAAACAACATAGACACTGGTGCAACAGTAGAGTTGCTCTTTTATAACTTGTCGATCATGGGTTCAAGACGTGAGACCCACCTCGTTGCAGCAAGCCCCTTTGCATAAATAAAAGGGAGGGCTGCGCAGACACACACTCACACTAATCAGGGAGCACTTCGAGTAGGCTTAAGATTTTTTAGAAAAATATAACAATAAGTTGACCTCGCATTTTTAAAGAGTTTTTACCGTAAAAGGTCCCTTAAGTTAGAGGGTTACTCTATTCCCCTCCCACGTATACATTGTTAAACATATAATCCTTCAATATTTGTGGTGGGGCCCTTCCCCGGACCTTGCGCATAGCGGGAGCTTTAGTGCACCGGGCTGCCCTTTTTATAATCCTTCAATCTTTGGTCCAGTTTTAACGGATACCTAATGGATTCATTAAAAATCAATAGAGTTCACCATATATGGTCCTTAAGTTGGCTATTGGTCCACTGCCATATTGCTTATAGTATATAACACAAAACAAATATAATCTTTTAATTTGTAAAATGGAGGCATTCGAGCCTTGCGCCATGCAAACTACGCCCGGTATTTAAGTGGAGAAAAGAGTAGAGGAGGGGCACATTATCCCCAAGTTTCGCAATTTGTGGTTGGTCCTAAGGGTTGGCCTAAATCCACCATCAGAAAAACTTATAAACGGGAGCAAGCATTTCCATCCTTTTTATTATTGAGCAAATATAGGGCCCATTTGGCCATGAAAATTGTGAAATTTGAAAAAAAAAAAAAGTGGTTTTTGTTTTCAAAGTGAAAAATGGTATTTGAAAATTGAAGTTGTGTTTGGCCGTGAATACAAATTGGAGTTTTTTTTGAATTTTTGTGAGTGATTTGGAGTCAAAAAAGTGAAAACAACTTTTCGATGTTTTTCAAATTCCAAAATTTTATGGCCAAACATAATTTCCAGAATTCCACTAGGAAAAAAAGTAAAAAAAAAACATTCATCGCCAAAAGGGCCACATAGTCTTCTAAGATTTTAAATGCAGACATATTTGGTCATGTGCAATGAAAAATTGAAAATAAAAGAAAGTGAAAGGTGGGGTTCTTGGAGTCGAAGCTATATTTATCAAAAGTAATGGTGGAACAACTCCTTATCATAGTATAATTTATTCAATTTTTTCCTGGCCTTATTTGACACTCCAAGTGAATAAAGTATTCTTTGTTCTTAATCTATTTCATGTTCTATAATCTGATCAGCATTTTAGAAGGCAAAGGAGCAAGGTGTAACATTTTACCTATCAAAGTACAAGGATATGTTAAGCTTTAAGGCACCACGCATACTCAACGAACTTTATAAGTATCAAAAGAAAAGATGTATAAATATTGAATAACTATCAGAGCAAGTAATATTCTAGTTATTCAGAGCAAGTAATATTCTATGTCACTGAATCCTAATAATACAACAAAAAACAAATTAAATAAGTTATTGGTTATCAAAAATCAAATAAGTTATTATCTATATTTAAAAGCATTAAAAAAAAAAAATCTGTCACATACATAGCAGGCAATACAAAGCATAAATCGTACAAGGAGTATTATCAGTATTATTCGGGCACATACAGCAGTATAGTCCAAGATGACTAAGGCGTACATTGAGCAAATATACACCTATTTAGGTGCTAGCCAATTGAGAGGTCATTTTTCCTCGTGATGGGTCACCAGGTAATCACAAGTTTTCCTTTTAAAACATTCATTATGGTATCTGTTCTCGTCTTTTTTATATATAGGGAGTATATGCAAAGAGGTCTTTGAGGTGCTAGCCAAATGAGAGGTCATTTTGCCTCGCGATGGGTCAAGAGACAGTCACAAGTTTTACTTTTAAAACATTCATTATGGTATCTGTTTTCTTGTCTTTTTTATATATAGGGAGTATATGCAAAGAGGTTTTTTGTTTAACATTATACAAGCTTTTAATGAAATTCTTCCAGCGTTTGAATATGTTGGACCAAGTTTCTCCATCATGTAAATCAAATAACTATATATATTTACTTTTATATAAGACGGGAAAAAATATGGACCAACCCCCAATTTTAAAAGACCACATGTAACTCAAGCCGTGTACTTTCAAGTAAAAATCCGTCAGGATTCAGTAAGACCATACCACAAGTGCCTCCATTTTGTAAACATATAAGACTGATTTTATATATATATAAATAAATAAAAGACAATATTAGTTCCAAGTGAATAAAAAGGAAACAAAATAGATCAATCCCAAACTTAGTAAACTATTTGGGCTGAGAACTCTTAATTTTAGAAGAGTAAGACATGCTATACTCTCTCTGTTCCAATTAGCTCTTTCTTTTCTTTGGCTATTTTAGAACGTTTCCAAATGTTTGACCATTCCTTTCTTTAAAAACCCTTCACAAATTTTAACAATTCAACTCACTCAAAAAACAACAGTTTATCAAACTAAGTTTACACACACCTAGACTAATGCATGGCTATCTCCCACCAACACTAACCAAGTAACCCTGTCCGCCAAGGTTTGGAGTAACCTAGTGTTTTTGCCTCCATTAGAATTTGAACTTGAGACTTCATAGTTCTCAATCTACTTCATTGATCACTATTCAAGCTCACTAAACCATCAACTATTTTCTCTATCAAACTAAGTTTGCGCACACCTAGACTAATTGGCTATCTCCCACCAACACAAGACCGGGCAACCCTGTCCATTAAGGCTTGGAGTCACCAAGTATTTTTGCCTTTGTTAGGATTTGAACCTGAGACTTCATAGTTCTCAACCTACTTCTTCGATCACTAGATAGTCCACACCCTTGAGCGCCTATCAAACATTAGATTTTTTTTATGAATGTCAACTATGTACCGTAAGTAAATTGCTCCCGGTTGCTTAATCATTTGATAACCAAAGTCATTCTCCTATAAATGGTCCACTATGAGTCAAACACAATAGAATTTGATCAATCCTATTTTTTTGTCGTTAAGATGGAGAACTGAACCATTCAACTACTACTTAATTCTCTCTTAACCTACCGCTAATATAAGTGAATAATTGTTGTCGAATCATATACCATAGTATAAAATGGAAAGGGAGAGCACGAACTAAAATGACAATTTTTTCATCTTCTTTTTATAACCGGTGTACAGGCCAGCTTTCGCGCACCTCAACTAATTCCATGGGATACCTGTCATCTCCCACTAGCAACAGGTATCAGCCGCCATCAAGTAACTTTGTCCACCAAGGCTAAACAGATAGAAAGAAATCACCAAACCTATCAAACATTAGATGATTTTTATGAATGTCAACTAAGTATCGCAAGTGAATTACTCGCGTCTGTTCAATCATTTGATAAACAAAGTCATTCTTTGATAAATGATGAGCCTGACTCAATAGAATTTGATCAATCCTATTTTCTTTCGTTAACGTGGAGAACTTAAACCATTCAACTATTACTTAATTCTACCTTACACTATCCCTAATATAAGTGAATACTTGTTGTCGAATCATAAACCGTAGTATAAAATGGAAAGGGATAGCACAAACTAAAATGACAATTTTTTCTTCTTATTATTAACCGTGCTGTCCAATCCAGCTTTCACGCACCTCAACTAACTACGCGTGATACCTCCACCAACTCTAGAACAGATGGAAAGAAATCACTTAGTGTTTTTTGTCTCTGCTAACTAAAATGACAAATTTCACCCAAATAAATACAATTTGCAGCTATAACATAAGGAAGATAACGTACGTACCTTTCAGCGGAGGGTACAAATTCGGCAGCATTGAAATCATGGAATGCTTTATCAGTTGGAACAGGAATTGTACCACAGAGAAAACCGACTGGTTTAGGGCGAGCAATTTCAAGCCTACCTACACACTGTAACTCTCGAGAACTTGACGGTTGTTTCTCCATACATAAAATCGTTCTTCCGTAGCTAGGGTTTCTTCGATTCTTAGATCTTTGTTGTTGTTCGGTGTGAAGAACTCAGAGGAAGAAAATCGGTTTGAGGTTTTTGCTGTGAGTGTATGTTCCAGAAGGTTCGCATGGAAACAAGAAGAAATAAAAATAGGAGGTTATTTGTGGATAAAAAAGAAATCTCTACTATTTATTTTACAACAATATCCCGTGTATTTTCAAGTGGCGTCTGGGAGGATAAAGTGTACGCAGTCTACACCACTATCTCAGATAAATTAAAGAGGTTATTTTTGATAGATTCCGGCTCTTGACTCATGATAAATAACAGTATAAAAAACATAAAAACAACAAACGAAATGGGATAACACACCAATAGATAATAAAAGAAACAATACACCTATAGAGTAATACTATACACAATCTATCCGAAAATCTCAAACATCACCAAAACACCACAAACAAGAGACTATAAGACACACGCATAACACTACGGCTACAAACACAATGATAAACAAAGCACTCCTTCATACTAACAAGGACGCACTCCTACCCACTACCCTCTATCCTAATTCGCATCCTCCACGTCTACTTATCTAGGGTCATGTCCTCAGTAAGCTATAACTACTCCATGTCATGTCTAATCACCTCCCTTCAATATTTTTTACGCCTACCTCTACCCCGCCTAAAGTCATCCATAGTCAACCTTTCATACCTCCGTAATGGGGCATCTGTGCCCTTCCTCATCACATGTCCGAGCCATCTCGACCTCACTTCCCGCATCTTATATTCCACCAAAGTCAGTCTCACCTTCTCTAGGATAATCTCATTTCTAATCCTATCTCTCCTACGAATTCCACACATCCATCGCAACATCCTCATCTTCGTCATATTCAACTTTTGGATGTGGGAGTTCTTGACTGGCCAACACTCCGCTTCATACAACATAGCAAGTCGAACTGCCACTCTGTAGAACTTGTCTTTAAGCTTAGGAGGCATCTTCTTATCACACAAGACTCCCGAAGCGAGCCTCCATTTCAACCACTCTGCACCAATACGGTGTGTGACATTCTCATCAATTTCTCCATTCTCTTGAATCATAGACCCAAGATACTTGAAACTATCTCTCTTTCGAATGGCCTAGGACTCCAGCGTCACTACCATGTCAGCCTCAGGCGTCAAATCACTGAACTTGCACTCAAAGTATTCCGTCTCGGTCCTGCTCAACCTAAACCCTTTAGACTCTAGGGGTTGTCTCTAAACCTCCAACTTATCATCAACATCTCCCAAAGTCTCGTCAGTTAAAACTACATCATCAACAAATAACATACATCAAGGCACCTCTCATTGAATATGTCGCGTCAAAACATCCATCACCAAGACAAATAAAAGCGGACTAAGAGTCGATCCCTGGTGCAACCCTGTCAAAACAAGATAGTGCTCCAGATCTCTTCCTACCGTCCTCGCACAAGTCTTCGCTTAGTATTACATATCCTGAATCAATCTAGTGTACACCAAGGGAATACCTCTAGCCTCCAAGCACCTCTACAGAACCTCCCTGTGGACTTTGTCGTACGCCTTCTCCAGATCGATAACACCATGTGTAAGTTCTTCTTCCTTTCCCTATACTGCTCCACTAATCTTCTCACAAGATGAATGACCTCGATAGTCGAACGATCTGACATGAATCCGAATTGATTCTCGGTAATCTGCTATATTTATTTTAGTAGAGGATTTTATCTTCTTTATTATTCGGATGAAACTAGTCTTCTCTGACCCGTTTAGACATTAATAAAAGTTGACTATTTTGAAGGAAAAATTAAATTACGTGGCAAATATTTATATTGTATTTATGGTATAGTATATAATTTCAAATTATTATGAAATGTTGTTAAACTTTTAGATTTGTAGTAAATGTATAATATATACATGGTCCGGTATAGTGTGTATTAATACAATTTTTTTGAACGTTTTTAACTGATATAACACATTGATACAAATATTATTCATTTGATAGAGCTCCTTTGCTTGATACCATTTTTTTTTTGTTTGTAGTTATGTTTCGTAAATATATAAATTATAGCTACTTTTCATAGTTACACTCTAAACTATACCTATTTATTAAATTTTCTCTTTTTCTTTTTTTGATATTGAAATTTCATTATTTTGAAATGTTAATTAGACTGGCAATATTTTACAAACATCATCCAAAAGCCAAATTTCAGTACTTGAACTTCAACAAAATGTCAAAATATCTCTTTTGTTATGAAATATTTTGTCAAGTTGGATGTATTATTAATAATTATGCAACTAAAAGTGCAAATTGTACCACTCGTGACATACAACTTGCAAGTTGCAAATTGTATCTTAGTTGTATTTAGTTGTATCTAGTTGTATACAAGTTGTATCAAGTTGATCAACTTGCACTATTAAATATTGTATATTGAGTGGCAAAATCTTCTATAAATAGGGAGTCTTGCCTTCTTATTTGGGACACCAAGAAGTGAAGAAATAAAAATCTCTCACAAACATTTCTTCTCCACTTTTCTAGCTTTATAATTGTTAGGTTCTTGATATATTGTATAATTCTTTTATAACACGTTATCAGCACGAGACTCTACCGTCTCAAAATTTGAAGGCAAAGGTATTACTTTCTCTTCCCTTTAATATGTCTAATCTTACAAAACTTGAGTTCGTTGCCCTTCAAAGTTCGGGCAAGAACTATCTTTCATGGGTACTGGATGCTGAAATCCATTTAGATGCTATGGGTCTTGGAGACGCCATTAAAATTGGAAATAAAGCATCAAACCAAGATCGTGCTAAGGCTATGATATTCTTGCGTCATCATATTGATGAAATTCTGAAAATTGAATATCTTACCGTTAAGGATCCACTTGTTTTGTGGAATAGCCTAAAAGAAAGGTATGACCACCTAAAGATGGTCATCCATCCAAAGGCACGATATGATTGGATGCATCTGAGGTTTCAAGACTATAAGTCTGTTCATGAGTACAACTCTGCCATGTTTAGAATTTTTTCTCAGTTGAAATTATGTGGAGAGGATACTAATGATGTTGATATGATGGAAAAAACACTCTCCACCTTTCATGCCTCGAATGTGCTCCTGCAGCAGCAATATCGAGAGAAAGGTTGCAAGAAATATTTTGAACTGAGTTCTCATCTTCTTGTGGCTGAACAAAATAATAATTTGTTAATGAAAAATCACGAAAATCGACCTACTGGATCTACACCATTTCCAGAAGTGAATGAGGTGTACGCCCATCATGCTAGGCGTGGAAAGGGTCACGGATCTGGTCGTGGACGTGGACGTGGTCGTGATTATGGCCACAAAAGAAATCATGTTCCTGCTGTTAATCATTCAACAAAGAAAGGACACCGTCAAAAGGAACAAAGAAATGATGAGAAACGTGGAGCAGTTAGAGCATGTGTTTGTTTCCGATGTGGTGCAAAAGGACACTATGCACGTGATTGTCGTACTCCCAAACACTTGGCTGATCTTTACCAAGCGTCACTAAAGAAAAAAGAAAAAAATCCTGAAGCTAATTTTATCTCTGAAAATCATGTTGACATCGCACACTTGGATGTGGCAGATTTCTTTGAGCACCCTGAAGGAAAGATAGATCACTTGATTGGTGATGGTTCTGTGGCCATGGAAGAATAAAGAAGTTTTTATTTTTGCTAATGGTAGTGATTAGTAAACTAAAGATCATGTACTAGTAATTGTTTACATGAGTACTAGTCTTTTAATTGGTATTTTTTTTATTATTATTATTAATCACATTTTTGTAAGTTCATTAGTAAAATGAACTCATTTTGGTCTCGTTTTGTTTAAACAATATTTTGATATTTGTTTTTGTTATGATGAATATTATTTTGTTATCAAATAAATAATAGACTCCCTTATCTAAATATGAATGATCTAATCAAAATCAATTTCACAAAATTACGTACATGTTTGATTTGATTAAATAGAATTTTTTTTTGAAATTGCATAGCAAAAGATAACTATGAGTAATTGTTATATTACTTAGATTTTATTTTATACAAATATTTGATTTATGTATTTTATTTTGTTTATGTTATTCTATTTGAAGATATGAATAATTCTCAAAGCAACTTATCCAATTATGAAGACGTTTGCTTGATTGATTCTGGCACCACACACACAATATTTAAAAATGAGAAATATTTTTCTTATTTAAGTATGGGCAAGATAAATGTTACTACAATTTCTGGTAGTATTAATTTGATTGAAGGCTTCGGAAGAGCCATTATAATTTTGCCTAAGGGAGTGAAACTCATCATAAATAATGTTATGTTTTCTCCTAAGTCCCGGAGAAACTTGTTGAGTTTTAAAGATATCCGTGAAAACGGTTATCATATCAAGACAATGGATGAGTTGAATCTTGAATATCTTGGTATTACCAAGAATGTCTCTGGGCAGACATGTGTTATAGAAAAATTTCCTGCTTTATCTTCTGGCTTGTATTGGACAAGGATTAGTGCGATTGAGGCACATTCTATAGTAAACCGAAAGTTTACTCATTCCAATACTTTTGAACTTTGGCATGATCGATTGGGACATCCAGGATCTATAATGATGAGACGGATTATAGAAAATTCAAATGGGCATCCATTAAAGAACTTGAAGGTTCTTTTAAATAATGAATTTTCTTGTACTGCTTGTTATCAAGGCAAGTTAATTGTGAGGCCATCACCAACTAAGGTTGATTTTGAGTCCCCTGCGTTCTTAGAACGCATACAAAGGGATATTTGTGGACCTATTCACCCACCTAGTGGGTCGTTTAGATATTTCATGGTCCTAATAGATGTTTCTTCTAGATGGTCTCATGTGTGCCTATTGTCATCTCGCAATCTAGCATTTGCAAAATTATTGGCACAAATAATACGATTACGGGCACAGTTCCCTGATAATCAGATTAAGTCCATTCGCCTTGATAATGCTGCAGAATTTTCACCCCAATCATTTAATGATTATTGCTTATCGATTGGGATAAGAGTTGAACATCCTGTAGCTCATGTTCACACTCAAAATGGTCTTGCTGAGTCATTAATTAAACGTTTGCAATTAATAGCAAGACCATTGCTTATGAAAACTAAGTTGCCTACCTCTGTTTGGGGTCATGCAATTCTGCATGCTGCAACACTTGTTCGTCTCAGACCGACAAATTATCATAAATTTTCTCCGCTACAATTGGTTCTGGGTCAAGAGCCTAATATATCTCATCTGAGAATTTTTGGATGTGCTGTGTATGTGCCTATTGCACCACCACATCGCTCAAAGATGGGTCCCCAAAGAAGGTTAGGGATTTATGTTGGGTTTGAATCACCCTCCATTATTCGCTACCTTGAACCATTAACGGGAGATATGTTCACTGCTCGATTCGTAGATTGTCAATTTGATGAGACACTTTTCCCAAAATTAGGGGGAGAAAATAGTGAAATCAATAGAGAAATTTTGTGGAAAAATCCATCATTGTCTCATCTTGATCCACGTGCTTCTGTTTGTGAGCATGAAGTTCAAAAGATTATTTATCTGCAGAAAATTGCAAATCAAATGCCTGACACATTTACAGATTTGAAAAGGATTACTAAATCACATATACCTGCAGAGAATGTTGCAATTCGGATTGAGATCCCTGCAAGACCATCTACTAGTGTCATGGCAAATGAGTCCAAAACACGCCTGAAGCGTGGTAGACCATTAGGTTCTAAGGATCGAAATCCTAGAAAAAGAAAAACAAATGGTCAAGATGACACTATTAAAGATCCTCATATGGAAGTTCAAGATTTGAGCAATTTTGATATTCCTGAAAGAATCAATGAGCCTGAGACTCAAGAAAATGAGGAACTATCCATAAATTCAAGTGATGTTGGAACTAATTTGAATCGATCTGAAATAGTGGTGGATTATGTTTTTGCATATAATGTTGCAACAAAAATCATGCAAGATAGTGAGGATCTTGAACCTCAATCTGTCACAGAATGTCGACAAAGAAATGATTGGCCAAAATGGCAAGAAGCAATTCAATCAGAATTGAATTCACTTGCCAAACGTGAAGTTTTTGGACCTATAGCTCAAACACCTAATGGTATTAAACCAGTTGGTTATAAATGGGTCTTTGTGCGAAAAAGAAATGAGAAAAATGAAATACAAAGGTATAAGGCACGCCTTGTTGCACAAGGGTTTTCACAACGGCCTGGTGTCGATTATGAAGAGACATATTCACCAGTTATGGATGCAATAACATTGCGTTATCTTATTAGTTTCACTATCCATGAGAGGCTTGAAATGCATTTAATGGATGTGGTTACAGCCTATCTATATGGATCACTTGATAATGAGATATACATGAAAATTCCCGAAGGATTTAAGATACCTGAAGCATATAATTCAAAACCTCGGGAAATGTATTCCATTAGATTGCAAAGATCATTGTATGGTTTGAAGCAATCTGGACGCATGTGGTATAACCGTCTTAGTGAGTATTTATCTAAGGAAGGTTATACAAATGATGAAATTTGCCCATGTGTTTTTATAAAGAAAACAACATCGGAGTTTGTTGTACTTGCTGTGTATGTTGATGACATAAATCTCATTGGAACTCCAATAGAGCTTCAAAAGGCAATTACTTATTTAAAGAAGGAATTTGAGATGAAAGATCTTGGAAGGACAAAATTATGTCTTGGTTTGCAAATCGAACATTTGACAAAAGGTATATTTGTCCATCAATCTGCCTATACAAAGAAAGTATTGAAGAGATTTTATATGGATGAAGCACATCCATTAAGCACTCCGATGGTTGTTCGATCACTTGATGTGAATAAGGATCTATTTCGGCCTCAAGAAAAGAACGAGGAAATTCTTGGTCCTGAAGTACCATATCTTAGTGCAATTGGTGCACTGATGTATCTTGCTAACACTACAAGGCCTGATATAGTCTTTTCGGTTAATTTGTTAGCAAGGTATAGTTCTGCTCCAACTAGGAGACATTGGAATGGGATCAAACACATATTGCGGTATCTTAAAGGGACTACCGATCTGGGCTTATTTTATTCTAACAACAGCAGTCCCGATCTTGTTGGTTATGCTGATGCAGGGTATTTATCTGACCCGCAAAAGGCTCGATCTCAAACAGGTTATGTGTTCATATGTGGGGGTACTGCTATATCTTGGAGATCTACTAAGCAGTCCATCGTAGCTACTTCATCGAACCATGCTGAGATAATAGCTATTCATGAAGCTAGCCGAGAGTGTGTGTGGTTGAGGTCCATGATACATCTCATTCGAGAAAAATGTGGTTTGAAATGTGACAAAGTACCCACGATTTTATATGAAGATAATGCAGCATGCATAACACAACTAAAGGGTGGATTCATAAAAGGAGATAGAACGAAGCACATTTCGCCAAAACTTTTCTACACACATGAGCTCCAAAAGAATGGTGATATCGACGTGCGACGGATTCGTTCAAGTGACAATATTGCTGATTTATTCACCAAGTCTCTACCAACTACAACTTTCGACAAGATGGTGCACAAGATTGGGATGCGGAGATTCAAGTCATTAAATTGATGTTCTCATTAGGGGGAGTTAATACGCGTTGTACTCTTTTTCCCTCACAAGGTTTTGTCCCACTGGGTTTTCCTTGTAAGGTTTTTAATGAGGCAACACTAAGAGCGTATTACAAGATGTGTGTACTCTTTTTCCTTCACTAGGCTTTTTCCACTGGGTTTTCCTAGTAAGGTTTTAATGAGATACATTATCTATTAATAAACATCCAAGGGGGAGTGTTATGAAATATTTTGTCAAGTTGGATGTATTATTAATAATTATGCAACTAAGTGCAAATTGTACCACTTGTGACATACAACTTGCAAGTTGCAAATTGTATCTTAGTTGTATTTAGTTGTATCTAGTTGTATACAAGTTGTATCAAGTTGATCAACTTGCACTATTAAATATTGTATATTGAGTGGCAAAATCTTCTATAAATAGGGAGTCTTGCCTTCTTATTTGGGACACCAAGAAGTGAAGAAATAAAAATCTCTCACAAACATTTCTTCTCCACTTTTCTAGCTTTATAATTGTTAGGTTCTTGATATATTGTATAATTCTTTTATAACATCTTTGAATTTGTAGGCAAGGTGATATACTTATTTTCACACACAAATTTTCAATTTTGCAAATTCCTTTTGCCAAGTGAGGTTCTAAGTATAATACAGCTACCAGACTTCTATAAAATGTTTATAATTAATTTTAATTTCAAATATTTTTTTCTTTATTAACTTCACCTACAAAATTACCCAATGCCAACTTAATTTCACAAGAACATAAGAAATTAAAAGTGACAGAAATTTAAAAGATATCTCATACAAAAAAACTCGGAGAGTTTTGGCAATATCGATCCCATCAGGTCATTGGGTGCATCATATATGTGCATGAACGCAAATAAATTGTAATAAGTTTGTTAAACTAAAGTAAATCTATATTTTGTCCATCTAACAGTACCTACACAAGAAATTGTCAACTTTTTGCATTGCTAAAAGTATATATTGGAGCGAAGACTATTTAACCAGATATGTGGCAAATATAGAGATAATTACCGTCAATCCTTTAGTCAATTAATGACAGTCAAATCAAAGACTTATTTATCCATTCGAGAATTAGCTTTCAGACTGGCTTTATTCATACCAGACAACAGATATCGGGAATAATTAATCCCTAAAAATGCCGAGGGACGGGATAAATGATTACGTAAACGGTCGGAATTTAATTTGGAGATATTCGAAATTTCATTTAGTGATGGATTAGGCCTAGCCTAATCTCGTTAAATCTATTTGTGTTATTTTTCTTCTCTATATTTTCTTTGTGTGTGTTCATGTGCTAATATTTCTACAACAACTGATATCAAAGCCTAGGTTCGGGATGAGTATGAGAATGTGGCGGAGTGATGGAGCGCGGGGCTCGGTTTACTTACCTTTACGAGCTCAGAGATACACACACAAGAAGAAGCTAATCACGGGCATCAGTTGCCATAAAAATACTCAGACGATGTGAGTGGCACACAATGGATCTCGGTGACCCGTGGATTGTGGTGATGGGCCAGGTGGAACTTAGTTCGAGGGGAGATTGTTGGGTGTGCTAACAAAAGTCCCACATTGATTACATATAAGATTTAAAATCTCTTAATAGTGTGAGGCCTTTTGGAAAAAATCGTACAAATTTGACTCAAAACAAACAATATCACACAATGTAAAAATATCTTTGTGCTGACTGAGCCCAACAAAAGTAATAAGTATTTAATTTTCTAGCATACATATCTCATTCATTTCAATTTTTGCAGTGCCTCATAATTTATAGCAGGAAGAAAAAGTAGATGGAGGGAAAAGGAAAGAACAAAAAAGAAAAAGTTGGAGAAGAAGTTTGTGTGTGTATTATTTGCACTACTTTTATTAATATGGACAGCAATTAAACATCAATCTTTAAAATGGACACTCTGGAAATTGGTGAATTAAGAAAAAAAACCTTTTGATTTACTAACAAATCGTTTTTGAAAAAAAATAAATAAATTATGTAAATGTGTATTTTTTCTTTCAAAAATGTTTCCCAACAAAACTTCTCTAAATTTTTTCCTAAAAAGCTCTTCAAGAGGGGCATCAAAGTTTTGCATGCCGCATTTCCAAATAAATTACTCAAAAGAACAGACACAATATGCTTAATCAATTCAAACTGAAAAATTTACGTTCTTATTATTACAATCATACGATTCCTGGGGAAATAAAGAAATAGAACGAACTAATGTGTTTGGCGTCAATGCACTCTTTTGGCACAAAACTTGTGTATTCCAATATTTCACCACATAGCTTCTAATAAATTCATCTCAATCATCAAAACCAAGGTCTGGTACTCCCTCCGTTTCATTTTACTAGGTCTTTGTTGACTTGTCACACCTCTTAAGAAATTCTTAATTAGAAATGTACTTTATTTAATTCGAAACTTTAAATTTGACAACTATTAGTTTATGCAGATATTTAATACTAAGGATAGTATGAAAAAGAAGTAATAAAACTCTCTTAATTTGCTAAAATGGACAAGTAAATTAAAACATCTATTTTTAATATAGAGTTCAATTAAAAGGAAACGACGGGAGTATAATTAGACTATATATAGTATGTTACAAATGCACTAAATTATAGGCACAAGATGGAAAATCTTGGTTAATCATGACCTAATAATGAGTTATGTCATCCATAAAGCAAATAAAACACTGAAAAGGCATAGTGAATAGAGCGTAAAGCTCAAGTAAATCTATATCTATACTATCTTAAAAGTGGAAAACCCTTAAGTCGAAAGTTAAATTACTTAAATACCCTTCTAAATTATTACATATAATAATAATATTTATTTATTTATTTATTTTTAGAAAAAAAAATTCAAAGCCGATATATTGTGTGTTGGTGTCTTTTCAAAAAGTTTGTCTATTTATTTTTAAATCTAAAAGAAGTGTCGCTTCATACTCCTTCAAAAGTCACACTCTTTCAATTATTTCTTACTCAAGAAGATTCCGATGAGATATATGGAAAGTGGCATCTCTTGGAATCACACAAGCTTGCTATTCCAAGTTTTGTTACAGATTGGTAAGTACACTAGAGGAATAATTGTTGCCTCTACATCTTTTGTTACAATTGTCATTTTAAAATGGGTAGTTTGATTTTGTTTTAAAAACCTACACATTAAATAGTGGCTTGGAAACCCTTATGATAATTTGTAAGTGTCCCCATATTAAGAATTGAGAAAACTTTTTGCTCAATTAGGTTCCTTATTTGTTTGACTGATCATCATAAATAAAAATAATGTTGGTTGATCAAAATATTCTTCAAGTATTTAATGTCTTTTATACCCTTCATAAAGTAACTTTTTTCAACTAAATAAATTACATTTTGTGTAAGAGTTGGGTTCAACTAAAATATAGAATCCTATACGTTTAAACAATTATGTGACACTGTATACGTATATTTGAGCATATATAGGTTATAGCTTATTGAAGTCATCAAATTTATTTTCTTTATTTGTTTTTTATCAGGTTCTTAATTTATTAGTTTTTTTCATAATTATGTGACACTGTATACGTATATTTGAGCATATATAGGCTATAGCTTATTGAAGTCATCAAATTTATTTTCTTTATTTGTTTTTTATCAGGTTCTTAATTTTCTTTTTATTTTCATTGGGATCATTATGAGTTTTATTTATTTAAACAAGGAGATGTTATGAATGTATGACACTACTATTTTTAAACATATGACACTACTATTTTTAATCATGCACTAACAAATTTTTTCCTGAAGTCAAAAAATGTACTTAAGAAAAAAAATGTTTTAGGGACCGTTAGATTCTTCAAGAATAATTTTCGAGATTCATTTTTTCCAACTTTAGGCATCGTATTTGTAAGTCTGAAACTCTAATTCCTAATTATGCAGTGATTGATAAGAAGTTAAACCCTCAAATTGAGTTGAGAAATGTGGTTATAACGGGGTTTGACTGTACTCTACTTATACATTCATCATATCAGTACATTCTACGTGAAATTATCCTCCTACAACATTATATTCAAACATTGTGTAATAATATTTTATAAGAAAAATATTATATATAAAAATAAATATTAAAATATTTATCATGATAATCATCATTAATGTGACGCATTATGCATATGGTACATTTTAAGTACGAATATCTTAAAGGAACAAAATGTATTTAAATGATGTCCATATGTTATATCCATCACATCACTAGGAAACACTACTTATGTTTGCATCTTTTACATTCATACTCTTTCTATTTTATTTTTTGTTGGTTAAATTGGTTACAAAATTCATTCCTTCTTCTTGATGCGCAAAATCGTTAAATTATTTTTTTTCATACTTTTGTTTATAATAGTTTAATGAGATCTAAACATCAAATGTCAGTATACATATATAACAACAAAACACTATAGAAATCATGAAATTTTTAGACAAAAACTATCAATGTGACGAGGTTTGATTTTATGTGCAATTATAGTTCGTAGAAACTAGTAATACTAAAAATGAAGACAAAATTATAGCAAGATTATGATGACTACAAACAGAGTGGGACAAAAACACTTGATCACGAGTTCATACTATATCTCTCTCTTTTGCACGTGAATTATGGTTGATTAGGACACTCCCCCAATAACACATTTTTGTGGCTAACATTAACTACACTAACAATTTTTACAAAACACAGAAGTGATATATGAGTATAGGAGTTTCCCATGTGGAGCCAAATAGTTACAATTAGTAGGTGCTAGTAATTCTTCTAACACAATGTTTTCCTATTTTATCAACAACAACAAAAAAAAAGTGGCACTGAACATTTTAATAGATCATGTTTCATATTATGCACATTATTTTTTGTTTTCTGTTTCCCTCTCTTTTCTTGAAAAGTCAAAATATTCATAAGATGAATTAGTAATCTACAATTGCAGGTAGTACGAACATCAGAAATTTTGATCACAATTAAGGATGTAAGTTGTAACTGTAACTATAAAGAACGACAAATTAAAAAATTCATCTATGTGTATCATGGTCCATCATTAATGAGCTGGTCAAGTTGTTCTAAGACATCCTCTGCCTCAGGATTCAAATTAAGAAGATGTCCCAAGCCTAAATCTACTATCTGCAAGTTAAATAAGAAGTTAGAGGGAGAGTAACTAGTTACTTTAGGTAAAAGTCTAATTCATCATGATTAAGAAGAAACAAAGAAGAAAAGTTGGTACTACATGGTTTCCGAAGGCAACAGCTTCGCCTACTTGACCATTTGACATTAGTGCTCTCACTCGCTCCAAGGCGATGACAAACCTCGTGACATGAACCACAGATAACTTAGCTGCCCGAATCTGTAGTAAAAAAAATCAAAATAACTTGGAGAATGAAAGAAGAGAAGGAATTTAGGGAGAATACTGATCGTATTATTTTGTTTTACAATGTATACATGTCTGCCTTATATAGAAAACTCTATACATGTTCAATGCTAAAGAAAAGACTTCTAACTAAACTTCTACACAATAGAAATAGACTCCTACTAGACTTCTATAAAATAGTGATAGACTCCTAATGACATTATGTAATTCTAATGCCTTATCTTTAACAGTAAAAAAATCTGAAAGCAAATCTATTTAAATACAAATTGACACACGTATTCGATCTAGATAAATTATTACAAAATAACCAGCCCAATACTTCATTTAATAAGATACTTCTCCATTAATAAGTTGAACGACCCAAGTGTGCAGCCCAAACAATGTTTATCAGAAAAGTATTCAGTAGAGGAATCATTTCATTGCCTTTTTCTCCATCTGTTTTGCATTTGGCTATGAGCTCAAGTTCATCTTTCTAGAGGTGGATGCTCCATCAACACCCCCTCAAGTGGGAGCCCAAAAATCGGACTACTAACTTGCCCAAATTTTTTTTGATGAAGAGGTCCAGCCAAAGCTTTTGTGAAGATGTCTGCGATTTGAGAGGAGGAAGGTACAAAAGACAGGGATATCAATCCATCAAACAATTTTTCACGAACGAAGTGGCAATCCAATTTTATATGTTTTGTGCGTTTATGAAATACGGGGTTCTTAGCTATATGGATCGCCACCTGATTATCACAGCAAACATTGATCAGAAGAGACAGCTTAACAGAGAGATCATTGAGAAAACGCACCACCCAAGAAATTTCAGCAACCAAACGATGAATTGATCGATATTTCGCCTCTGTAGATGATAAACAAATAACCTGTTGTTTCTTGGATTTTCAGGAAATGGGACAAGTCCCCAAACTTAGAAAGAACCTATTGACTGAACACCGAGAATCCGAGTAAGAAGCCCAGTCGACATCACAAAATCCCAAAAGTTGTAAATTAGGCTCAACTGACTGGAAAATTCCTAATCCAGGATCATTCCGTATGTATCGAAGAGTGTGGAGCGCTGCCTAGAGATGACCATGTTTGGGATTTTGCATATATTGGCTCAAAGTTTGCATAACATATGACAAATCTGGATGAGCGTGTGTTAGGAAATTTTATTTTCCTAAAAGTCTTCTATAAATGGTTGGGTCTGTGAGAGGTTCTCCACATTCAGAAGAAAGCTTCAAGGTTGGATTGAGTGGTGTAGAGACAGACCATTCCTCAATAGAATCAAATTCAGAAAGAAAATCAATGGCGAACTTACTTTGAGTGACAATAATACCTCCAGCTTCGTAAAGAATTTCCATCCCCAAAAAATAGCTAAATCTACCTAGATCTTTGATACAAAATTCTGAATTGAGAAATAACTTTACCTCATCAGTCTCATCTTTGTCGTTTTCTGTTATCAAAATATCATCGACATAAACCACGAGGAGAGTGATCAAAGTACCAAATGCTTTAAAGAATGGTGAATAGTCATTAAGGGATGAATTAAACCCTCTGGAACCCAAAGCTGAAGAAAGACGAGTGTACCATTGATGAGACGCTTGTTTAATCCCATAACGTGACTTGCGAAGTCGACATACATGAGAAGGGGTGGAGGAATAACCGCCTGAGGAAACTTCATAAATACTTCCTTATCCAAATCACCATGACGGAAAGAGTTATTGACGTCGAGCTGACATAATTGCCAACCCCTCTTTACTGTAATGCCCAAATACATCTTATGGTCGTCATTCACAACAGGAGAAAATGTCTTGGTATAGTCTATGCCTTTTCTTTGTATGTGTCCTCTGATTACTAGTCTTGCCTTTATACGTTCCAGTATGCCATCCGATTTAATATTTACCTTATACACCCATTTGTAGGGGAGTGATTTCTTTCCAAATGGAATTTCAACTACATTCCATGTGCGATTGGTGTCTAATGCCTCACGTTTCTTATCCATCGCAACCTTCCAACCTGGGTGTAATGCTGCTTCTTGGTAAGATTTTGGCTCAATACAAATTGAGTTAACAATTTGTTGGTTATGTTGGGAAAAAATATTAAAGTAATAAGAACTAAAAGGAATCAGTGGTGGATTTGGAGAAATCACAGAATATACTGCATCACAAATATAGTCAGAAAGTACGAAGGTGCATTATGTTATCTGGTAGACCTTCTTGGTGCCTATACTGGAGATGATGATTCATTTCTGATAGGAGACTCAAGATCTAGATTAGATAAAGTCAAGTTTTCCTCTGAGGGAATTTGTTGGGAATTTTCTGCACTTACTAGAATATTTTCTTGAGAAGAAAATATGGGGATATCCCTTGTTATACTAGGACAGGTTGCTGGAAATAGTTTCGAGATAGATCCAGAATAGGAAAAAGGAAAAATAGATTTAGAGAACTTAACATCTCTATACACTACTATTTGATTGGTTTGAAGATTCAACACTTTGTATCCCTTTTGACCAACTGGATATCCTAAAAAAACTCCTGGGAAAGCTCTAGGCATTAGTTTATCACGATTTCTTATTAATGTTGAAACAAAGCATAAACAACCAAAAGATTTAAGATAGCTATAATCTGGTGTTTTTCCAAACAACATTTCAAATGGTGACTTGTTATTCAAAACCTTCGAAGGAAATCGGTTGATTAAATAGGTTACAGTAAGGAGGAAATCACCCTAGTTTTAGGGAGATGTGGTTGATATAGTAAGACCCTACAGGTTTCTAATAAATGCTTGTATTTTCGCTCAACTACCCCATTTTGTTGTGAATTTGCAATACACTTGGTATGATGAATAATTCCCTTAGAGGAGAAGAATTTCGAGGGAATTGTCCCTGTTCCTAGTTCATAAGCATTATCAGACTGAACTATTTTGACTTTAGTAGAGAATTGCCTTTCAACAAGAGATAAAAAAGACTCACTTGATTTTGTGCTTAAAAGGTACGTCCAGGTAGTTCTCGAGAAGTCATCCACAAAGAGTGAGAAAATATCTTTCTCCTTTGTAGGTTGATACATTATAGGGTTCCCAGGTGTCTATGTCTATTAAATCAAATATTTGTTTAGAAGAAATAGTACACGTGTGAAAAAGTAGTTTTGTTTGTCTTGCCATAGGGCAAATATCACAAGAAAACTCTTATTTATCTTTGGAGTGAATTAGAAGTTCATTTATATTCTTTAAAGAATTGTAAGGTAAATGTCCCAAACGATAATGCCAAAGTTTAATAGAGTCCAAAACATTAGAAACAATGATTTTGTTGATACTAGAATTCAACTAATTGGAGAATTTTCATGTACAACAGACCAACTTGACTGAGAAAAAGATAACGACTCACTACTAGACTCCACATTTAAAGACTTCACATTATTCCTAGAAGATAAAGACTCAACAGAAACTGAAAAAGACTCTGAAACTTGGGACTTAGAACAATTCTCATCCAGTACATAGAGTCCACTAACTGCTCTACCAAACACCACTGACATCTCTAGATAAAGGACCTGTAATATGCAAACACGTTTGTTAAAAATGACATCACAGTCAAATTGTGTGCATAATCGATTAATGGACAAAAGGTTATGTTTAAAAGAGAGCACATAAAGTACATTTTGTAGTACAATATCAGGGTTCAAAGTAACTAATCCAAAGTATGAGACTTTGACTTTATAGTAGTTTGGTAGTTTTACTTGAATGGGTGTTTCTAACTGCTTGATATTGTGTAAAAGAGTATTATCATGAGTCAGGTATTGTGAGGCCCCTGAATCTATTATCCAGAGGGTGGATCCTAGGCTGGTAAAACAATAGTTAAAAACATCAAAAATTGAGCATTTACCCACAAAATTGGCACTAGGATTTGTCTCAGAACTTGAAGCATTAGAGTTACCTGCCTGCACATTTCGTAGTATCTGAATCAATATATCACATTGTTCACTTGTGAACCCTTGTGAATTCAAATATTTCCCAGGAAGTTTTGTGGTGTTCCCTTCTTCTGCCATGTTTACATTTGCTTGGCCAGTTCCATAGCTTTGCTTGGGCTTATTAAACTTGAAGTATTATGAGTATCCGACAAGCTTATAGCATTTTTCCTTTTCATGTCCCTGTTTCTTACAATAAGAGCAAATCAAATTGTTTTTTCTCACATTTGTGTTAAAAAAATGATTCAATACCTGATTATTTCCCTTGTATCGATTGTTACCTTTTTGGTTGTTCCATTTCTGGACATTAGTGTTAAAAGCAGTAGAATCAGTAGTAACTTGGTTTTCAGTATGCACTTCTCTTTGTGTTTCTTCATGTAAAATAATTGAATATGCTTGTGTTGTGGTAGGGAGTGACTTCATCATTAGAATGTTTTCTCTTATACCAGAATAATTTTCGTTTAGTCCCATAAGAAACTGAATTAATTGTTGATCCTCATTCATTTTAACATTATGAGTTTTTGCACCACAATCACACTTACAACTACATATCATAAAAGTATTGATTACCTTCATCTGATCTCAGATACTTTTCAACTTTGTGAAGTATCCAGCAGCATCACTGACAGCTTGTGAGATGTTGTTCAGTTCCCTCTGCAGCTGAAACATTTTGGTCCCGTCTGTCTGTTCATACCTTTGCTCCAGTTCATTCCAGAGGTCCTCAGTTGTTTGAGAATAAATCACACTCTCCGCTATCTCCTTGCTAAGAGAGTTCAACAACCAGGTTAGGACCATGTCGTTACACCTTTTCCATTGCTCAAATAAAAGTGAGTCCTCAACTGGTCTTTTACATCCTCCATTGATGAAGCCCAAATTGTTTTTCACAGAGAGGGAGATTAACGCGCCCCTCCTCTGATTCCCATGCCTTGTTCCATCAAAGGTGGTATTTATCAGGTCCATCCCCGGTGAATCCGAGGGAGTGAGAAAGCAAGGGTAGCTAGGATCAACCAGCTTCGAAAAGGCAATCTGGGGTTAGATCCACTAGTCTCAGTTGTTTCCACCATGATGAAAATAATATTTTTGACAAAAATATGAATAGACCGATAATCAGAGTTCCTGCTCTGGTATCATGAAAGAGGAGAAGGAATTTAGGGAGAATACTGATCGTATTATTCTGTTTTACATTGTATACATGTCTGCCTTATATAGAAAACTCTATACACGTTCAATGCTAAAGAAAAGAGTTCTAACTAAACTTCTACACAATTGAAATAGACTTTTACAAAATAGTGAAAGACTCTTAATAACAATATATAATTCTAATGTCTTATCTTTAACAGTAAAAAGTTCTGAAAGCAAATCCATTTAAATACAAATTGACACACGTATTCGGTCCAGATAAATTATTACAAAATAACTAGTCCAATACTTTATTTAATAAGATGCTTCTCCATTAATAAGCTGAACGGCCCAAGTGTGCAGCCCAAACAATGTTTATCAGAAAGGTATTCAGTAGAGGAATCATTTCATTGCCTTCTTCTCCATCTGTTTTGCATTTGGCTGTGAGCTCAAGCTCATCTGTCCAGAGGTGGATGCTCCGTCAATAGAGAAGAAGTTCGCGTGAGTATTATTTTGCAAGGGCGTCTCAATAAAATTAGTGGCCCAAAGTAAATTTTTAACGAAAGGCCTTAGGTATATATAGTTACATATAAAAAATAATAATTTATAATTGTATTTTTTATTTTTACATAGTTGTTGTTTTTAATATAGTATTTTTAATGACATAAGATCTTAGTTAAACTCATGTTGTAATATAAAACTAAGGGGTAATTCTAGTTAATAAGATGTTAGTGATGTGTTTGTAGTATAATACCTTGGATGATATTGTAAAAAATTTATTTATTAATACGAAGATTTAATTGAAAATTTTAAAATATTTTTGGAAAAGATAGATAGTGTTCTTTAATACAAATTTTGAACCTTTTCTTTGACAATCTACAGTATTGTTTTAAGTGAAATAAAATCATTAAATTCACCGTTAAAAATTTTTTGGGACTCATTATTTTGGAGGCCTAAAGCAAAAGCCTTATTAGCTTCACCCTTGAGCCACCCCTGGCCTTTTGATTTACTAGTTTAGGATAAGTGCGTTGCACCTGTACCTCACGTCAAGCCGTCAATGAATATAAATATATAAAAGAAGAATAAATTATTGAAAAATAGCAAATGACTTTAAACAAACTATATTATTTTATTCTTTGATTTCAACATGAAAAATAAAATTTAAAATTCTTGTTTGTAAATTAAATACAATATTTTAGAAGATGCATTGATGAGATTTTAGATGAGGTGTGAGACTTCTGAATTCTTTTTTATCTTCGTCTTCCAAAAGTATAAATAATTTAGACTTCACATATCTCTTTGCAAATTTAAAATTGCACTGCTACTTACGCATCATAGGAATGTAGTGAATTTGATTAACTTGAAAACACCATTCTTTAGGACACAGTACAATTAATGCACCTTTAAACGTCCCAGACTAAATTCGAGTTCATGAAAAGAAATATAAAAGTTAAATTGTCAAAGTTATTACTATAAGATTGACGGAGTACTCTAAGGGACTTGCGATAGTAGCTTTTCTCCTCCTTGAACATTCATCATGGAAGGATCAAGTTTACCACTTTGCTAATTATAGCCTGAAAATATGAAGAAAAAATAAATTAAATTCAAGTCATCTATTTTTTTTACAATACTAAAATTTGTTTACAGTGAAAGAGTGACAACGCATCATAAAACATAAGCTCATTTGCAAACATTTTCTAGAAATGAACTATTGGTAACAACAACCTGCATCAATTTGTAAGCCCAATCATGGATAATTAAGTGATCTGGGATCTCGAATTCTTGGCTTTGCAGCAACATAAAATTGGAATCAAATTCTGAAAAATAGAACAAATTAACCAAAAGTTGAATAACTCTTAGAGACAAAACAAAAAATGAAATAACATATGAAGCTCTTTTTGGCTTTTATTGTAAATTTTATATTATATTGGCTTTATCATTAATTCTTGTTAACATTGTACAATATTTACATTAGCTAAAAAGAAAGAAAATATTAAATCTACATGTGATGATATAAATGGAGATTACTTTGACAATTGACAAACAATATTACATCTACATGTGATGATATAAACAGATATTACTTTGACAATTGACATAGAGTTGGATCATTGGAAACATATACCAAGAAAAAGCTCAACTCTTTATCTTTCCCCCTTTTTTAGATTAAATTAATTAAGTGGGAGCATAGTGTATTAGACAATCGTTTTCTCATAAAGATAGGAATAAGATTTGTGTATATTATACAAATTTTCTTCGACTTTTTCAGAACCTACACATAGCGCGAGCTTTAGTGCACTAAAATGCCTTTTTTTATATATACCCTTTGCAGACCTCACTTATAAAATTATACTGAATAATTTATTGTTGTATAAGAGACATCTACACATAATTGTCACAAGAAGTGATTTAATCACTAAATTGAAAAAGAAGACAATACGTGCTACAAATAAAATTAAAGGTACTCTCATAGTTTAAAAATTCTGTATTATCCATGTATATAACATGATGAAATATATTACCTGTTTAAGCTTATTAGCAGAATAGAACTCTCCAGCAAGAACTCTTTCTCCGAAAAACATGACTGCCTCTTTCACCGAATGAAACAGAGCCCTCGTATTGATGTAATAAGGCAATCCAAAGACACTAAACAATAAAAAGCTCAAGAAGAAAAAGCAAATTAAGAAAAAATCATATTTATGGAACATGTTAAAATTTCTTAACCTTTGATTCCCAAAGGTGGTATTGGAGGGCGGAGGTTGTTGCTAAGCTTCGAGAGAGCAACATATCCTCAGTGTTACTTGAGATGATCAAAAGTTTGTTTCTATGATTATCAATTTTGTAATGAGACAACAATCTCTTTGGAGTCATCTTGAACATCCCCGCAAATAAAATTCCAAAAATATTTACAAGCAAAGAAAACTAAAACAATCTTTACAATGTCAATATGTATAACTTAAATCACAAAAAAGAAAAACAATTAAAAAAAAAAGAAAGCGGAAGATCAAAATAATCAAATCTTTCATGCACGTGGGACACTTAAAATATTACAATGAAAAATAAATAATAATAAAAAATAGCATATACAATACCATTAAATCTAACTTTTACACAAAAATTCCTCAAAGTCCGACCAAACATTCATCTACCACTTGTATTAAGTAAAAAAAATAGATAGTAACAGAATAAAAATTAGAACAAAACATTACCTTTGTATCCTACGACAGCTCTGGTAGAATATATAGTCCTAAACCTAAAGTGACAGTTTCGATAGAACAGTGGATAAAAGGAGAAGGAGTACTTAATTACTTTTTTTTTTCTAAATAAGATTTCATACTGATTTAAAGTTGTGTAATACGTAAAATAGAAGGTTATTAGTACATAATAATTATCAGGAATATCGAGCTTGATGTGATTGTCAGATAATATATAATGAGTATCAGTAAATGCCCAATCATGGATCATTAAGTGATTTGAGATCTCGAATTCTTGGCTTGCAGCAACTTGAAATTGGAATCAAATTCTGAAAAATAGAACAAATTAACCATATAGTCCTAAACCTAAAGTGACAATTTCGATAGAATAGTCCTAAAGCAATCTGTAAAGTGAACTCCCTCTATACTCTCTTGTCTTGTGGTTAACATGAATGGCGTCAATATATAAAGGCATAATTCTACATTTAGTTAGTATATGAATTAACTCTACAAATTCAATTCAATTATGTAACTAATTCTAAACTAATTCCTACAGGTTAAGGATTTATTCTTCCGCCATTTCCCTTGAAGCTGATTGCCGTCATTTATCTCTTTAATCATAGATACTATCAAGATTGTAAATATCACGAACATACTAAAATTTTAGAAAACTTACCTCAAATTACATATAAATTTATCTCTTTCATCATAGATATAATACTATTAAGATTGTAAATATCACGACTAAAATTTTAGAAAACTTACCTCAAATTACTGAAATTTCCTTAGTCTAGTAATATCTATCAGTTCCATTGGCAAATTGACCTTTTCTATAAATCGTCGTCATCCATCCTCCCATGGTCTGATTGTTGGCTCTGTAGTTTGGTCTTCCTTGTGTTCAAGTTGCCAAAAGATCAACTGTTCCATTCTCTCAACCTACTTTTTCACATGTTTAGTTTTCTTGCTAATACAATATATGTCATACCTTCCATCACAAAGAGTTCCATCGGTCTCTAACCAAATCCATGTATCCATCAGCCTCCAAAAATTGAATGCATCAGGTTGCAATTTTGTTCGCATGGCACATACCAAACACTTTTATTGTAGACTAATGGATAAAATAGTAGTAGAGGAGACTAATATCTTGTACTCTTTAAGATATTTTGACTAGTTTTAAGATGGTAATAAAATATATCAATAATTAGGTGGGGCCGTTTATTAGGTTGGGCGGGTTGGGTTTTAAAGGAGAAATTAATTATTTTAATTAAATATTAGTTGGCCAATAGAAATATGTCACGTCATTAATGAAGTAGAGTCAGTGGTCAGCTGTTAAATGAAAAGGCAAAACAACCTGAATAGGTAGACTGAAAGGGCATTTCAGGCCCAATAGGTAGACGGAAAGGGCATTTTTACACCATTTCAAATAGTTGAAGGGCATTTTAGGCCCTTTTTCGAAAAAGAAATAACGGGAGAGACATAATTTGCAAACAAATAAGAGTGTCATACCTTTTTTTCTCTCCTTGTAGTTGCCTGGAAGAAAATTGCTCCGACGCGATCATATTAAGAACAATATCGAACAAATTTTGTATGATCGAGGCACAATTGTTATCCTGCAACTTTTAGATCTAAATATTGTATGCATACGTATATTAATCATAAATATACACGGTGAATTGATTAAATTAAACCTAGACAAATTAGAAGACAAAAGTTACCATATATTTTAAAGCCCTGACCCATATATTTTAGGAGTCAATATTATAAATATAATTAAATAATTTTAGAGTAAAAAAAATAAAAAATTATGGTAAACTTAGAATTTAATCATAATAAGGAAATCTGCTCAATTAAATTTTTAATATGTTTATTATAGTCCATATTTAATATCAAAGAAAATTTTATCTATTGCAGAGACTTTTAATGAAAGGCAAAAAGTTCAAACAACTTATGTAAAATGTGTTTCTTTTTTCTTTCAAAAAATGTTTTCCAACAAACCTTCTCTAAAAAAATTTCTCAAAGCTTCTTCAAAGGGGCATTAAAGTTCTGCACACGGCGTTTCAAGATAAATTATTTAAAAGAACTGATACAATATGCTTGGCAGGCATTTGGACATATGATTTTATGTCTGTGATATGAAATCATGAGATGAAATTAATGTTTGGTCATGTGATTTTATCTCATGATTCCGTATCATGACAGAATCTCAAATTCACCAAAAAACATGATTTGAGAATTTCAAACCATGATTTGAGATTTTTCAGATACAAAAAATAACCCACAAGTTTATATTTTGTAAAAAGAACCCCTCCATTTATATTTACCAACCATTTATTTCATATGTAAATATTCATATTATTACTTTTACCAATCTTTAAACTATTAATATCTCATTTAACCATTATTCTCACCAACATATAGCTCCGTTTGGTCATGAGAAATTGATAGCGTCCACGTTAGCATACTTGCACTAAAGTTGACGGGTTTCAATGAAAAATCAAGAACATGCTTATTGCAAAAGAAATGCCAAAAAACAAGCCTAAGAATTGTGAAAAAGAGTGGACTAAGCCCTACACATATTTCATGGGTCAAGTCCAAACCACAAACGAGTATACTTAGGCTCCACATGAAGCCCCAAAGAATAGCCCAAAGAGCTGCCACATGGAGGCCCAAAGAGAACTTGATTTACATGCCCAAAGTTGCTAAAGAAATCAAGCCCAAAGGGCTGAAGTTCACGCCCAAAAAGAGCTGAAATCTCACGTGGGAAAGGGGCTGACATTAGTGCTACTTTAGGCTTATGTTTTGGTTAGAAATTTAGATTTTTTTATTTTATTTTTATTAGGTAGTTTTTGGGTGTTTTCCTAGTTTAAAAATTACCTAATTTAAAGTTTCCTAGTTTAAACTTTCCTAGAATTGGAATTCCATGCTAATTGGGATAGGGTTTTTCCCCCTATATATAGGGATGAATTTTGTTATTTTCAAGGAGACATGATTATTATTAATTGAGAGTTTCTCTTCCTTACACCTTTGTGTGTGACTACTTGGGATTTATCTTGCAACCTTATAAAAACGATTGTTTAGGAGGTAAGATTCATTCTTAACTTGATATCTTTGGTTTCTATTAAAGTTAATTAAAGAAGTTGATTAGTCTTATACTAATTGTTGTCTTTAGTTTCTTCGAAATAGGGGTCTAGATCACTTTTGATCTAAGTTCTTGAATTGACTCTATTAGTATCATAACTAGTCTTAATTCGCTAATTTTGAATACTATAATCAATTAGGGTTCTTAGCACTTTATCTCAAAATTGGGGATTTTATTCTCAAATTTCTCCTATCTTTAATTTCTTGTCTTTAATCTTAGTATTTTCGCTTCCGCATTATTTTCTTATTTATTTAAGTAACCCGATTCTTATCAGAAATATTCACTTTTTTTTTTTGAAAAATCTTTTCATTTTAATAAAAAATGATGTTTGGCCATAAAAACTTCAAATACAACTTGAAGTTCTATTTGAAAAAGTGAAAACAAGTCTCAACTTGTTTTCACTTTTTTCTAATTTCAACTTCACCTTTATAGTTAAAAAAATCTCTCTAAAAAGATATGACCAAACACAACTTCAACTCCAATTTCAACTCCATTTTTTTTTATTTTAATGGTCAAACGTCTATAAAATTTATTATTACTTCAAATCAACTCCTACTTTATCATTTATTATTCACCAAACTAATCATTTGATCAATAAACGTTGTATTTTTTTTAGAATAATTTTGTGATAGTGTATTATACTTTTGTTATGAACTCTTGCTTATTTGGTAAGATTGTATAAAGAATTGGGGCAGTTTCAATAGTTTTCAGCAGTTTCAATAGTTTTCACAATTTATGTTTTTTTTTTAATTTTATAAGAAAAAAATACAGCTTAAAATCCCAAATTACATGTCCAAACAAAACTTCAACTTCATTTCATATGATTTCATATCATTATTTCATTCCATATGGCCAAATGGGCCCTTATTCAACTAAAACTGAAAATTTTCCGTCATTATTACAAACATACGATTCATGGGGAGATAAAAAAAATATAGCGAACTATAACGTGTTTGGCGCCAATGCACTCTCTTGTCACAAAACTAGTGTATTCCAATATTTCACCACATAGCTTCCGAATAAATTCATCTCAATCATCAAAATGAAGGTCTGGTATTAATTAGACTATATATAATATGATACAAATGCAGCAAACTATAGGCAAAGATGAAAAAACTTGGTTAATCTTCATGACCTAATGAGTTATGTCATCCACAAAGCAAATAAAATATTAATAGGCACATTGAATCAGAGCGTAAAGCTCAAGTAATAAATAATAATAAAATGAAGATAAAACTAGAGCAAGATTATATTGACAACAAACAGAGTGGGACAAAAATGCTTGATCACGAGTTCATACTATATATCTCTTCTATTAACAAAAATGCTTGATCACGAGTGGTACTAATTCTTAATGTTTTCCTACTGTATCAAAATAACAACATAATTACTTTTTAGATAATTTACTTACAAATGCTTCAATTATGTAAACTCAATATCGAAATCATCTCAATATTCATGTTTATTAGAATAATAATAATAATTGTTGTATATTCTCTCCGTTCAATATTAGTTGTTCATCTTACTAAAAATATTTATCTCATATTAATTGGTCACCTTACTAAATCAAGAAAACATTAATTTTTATTTTTTTTTTGATATTTCCCTTCCAATTAACTCTTTTTGAAAGTGTTCACATTTGTTTGTAAAGTTTCCATGAAATTTTTTAAGGGGTGAATTAGTAAAATTACCTTCTTATTTATGATTTCTTAACATGCGTGTAAAAAGAAAATGATCAACTAATATGAGACGGAGGGAGTATCTTTTTTACTACTCCCTCTGTTCGCTTTTACTTGTCACTTGTCTATGGATGACAAAAATGCTTGATCACGAGTTCATACTATATATCTCTTCTATTAACAAAAATGCTTGATCACGAGTGGTAATAATTCTTCTAACAAATGTTTTCCTACTGTATCAAAATAACAACATAATTACTTTTAGATAATTTACTTACAAATGCTTCAATTATGTAAACTCAATATCGAAATCATTTCAATATTCATGTAAAAGGAAAATGATCAATTAATATGAGATGGAGGGAGTATCTTTTTTACTACTCCCTCTGTTCGCTTTTACTTGTCACTTATTTTCTAATTAGATTTTCATCTTTATTTGTCATTTTTGACATATCAAAAAAAGACAATTTTTGTTTTTCTATTTTACCCTTAGTATTAATAGTTTTTTCTCCAAATTAATTTCAAGACACAATAGTAAATATCATTTAATAGGGATATTATACTAAAATAGTCATATAATAGATGTGTCAAGTTAAAATGTGACAAGTAAAAGCAAATGGAGAGGGCACTAACTTAAAAAAAAAAAGATTTTTTTCGAACTTAGCAATGAAAACTTTATGTTTGAATTTGAGGTTTTGCGTCAATTTTCGATGAATGGGAAGACTTTGCTGTTTAAACATGACAAAAATTAATGCTAGTTATTTTTGGTAATAAAGAATACTCTCTCCATTCTTAATTAGTTGTTATTTTTATTAAAAATAAATATTTCTTAATATTACTTGTCATTTCATAAAATCTAAGCATAATTAGTTGTTTGTTTTCACTTTTATTCTTAGTAATAAATTTGAAGAGATAATAATATAGTGCCAAAAACAGAAGTATTAAATAAAGATGAGTAACAAATAAAAATAATTTAGCCAAATTACCTTCTAATTAATGTTTTTCTTAAGTATTATATAACTCAAAAAGATGACAAGTAAATAAGAACGGAGGGGGTAATTTTTAATTACTGGAACTATTTAAGATGACCAACTTCAACGTGTGGTGTACGCTTTCAATGTTCCATTTTGATTTGATTTGAGCCTAATGCACGTGAAAACCAAAAGTAGTGATACATGAATTACAAGAAAACATAAATTTGGTGGAGACGTGTATGTAAATAATTTTGTGGAGAGCAAGAGAAACAACACCAATTTATGTACGTAAGTCAAATCTTAAGAAATTTATATTCTAGTAATATGTTTTACTAAAATAGGTGTCAAATTAAATAAGACAATTAGAAAAATAAAAGTAAAAATAAAATTTATTGAATTCGACTCTATTGCATGAATTTATTTAGTGAATCTTTTAATATATATATAAAATCTGAATGGTCGGATGAATTCATAATTAAATCATTATCATACTGTCTTCGAAAGACGAAGAAGTATTAAAATAGAAGACAAATTGGGATTGGTCTTGAGTCTTGAGTTCTCATGAGAATGAAGTTTTTAGTAATAAGCACTTTACCTTTTTAGCAAGTCCACGTACATAGTGTGGAGTTTGATGGATATATATACTTTGCAAATATAGCGGAATGTCGATATTATTTCATTTAGGCAATAAAGTAACAACAACAAAAAATATCGTGATAGAAATCAGAGTTGGAAAGGTGATTAAGGAATTTGTTTCAAGTTAAAATACCTACAAATGCAATTGATAAACTAGAAATCATATGATATTGTTAACAACTTCAATAAAATTTAATAAATTCAAGAAGAAGTGATGATTTTTTTAAGTGATTTTGGATAGATCCGAAGAAGAAGACAAAGATAATCAAATATATCAAGTTACTTTAGATATGAATCATTGTTCCTTTTTAGTTCATACATTTGTAAAAGAAAATTTGGAGTTGATAACCCAAATTTCTTCTTGATTTTTTTTTTTTCATTACCGAATCATCCTTCTTTGTTAATATCATCATGAATATAATATAAACTCTATCATGATCATTGAGTATCTAGTTAATTGTCTGTAACTCCTAACTTTTTACGCTTGTTAATTACCATGGATTGAGGTTCATTACTTCATTATAATTGATAAGATAATTAATATCCAGTCTTACTAATTGCTTGTAATACTCCTTTCTATCTAATGGTATAAATTCTCTTTAAAAATAGGTCTACGCAGTGCGTAACTAAATTAATCGAATCAGGTGAACTTAAAACATCGAATGCTTAAAGGAAATCAAAAAACAGAAGAAAAACAAAAAGTTTGCAGTACGTCATGGACTTAATTATATAATTAGTAAAAGGGAAAGAGAGAATTAGAATAATGATAAAAATCACAAACATTTATACAGGGACATAGGGTCCCATAATCACATGGCAAATACTAAGAACAAGAGGTTCATTCAGATCACGAGTACCTTGAGTTTTGTTTTTTGTTTTCTGCTTTTGCATGGCATTAGCAAAATGTTCTCATCTTCTCGATCTTTTATCAGAAACTTTCGTAACTTAGGACAATAGTACTGTTCTTTTAAGATAAGGATTATATAGTTTTTAATTAGTAGATCTAACCTCATCTCAAATTATATAGGCAGACTAAGCCAAATTTCATTAGCATAGGGAAGTTTCTGGCTGAGTGCCTACCTCAACCCAATGTACTAATATTTTGGAGATGAATAAAATGCTACTATTTTATTTAAAAAAAAAAATTAAAAAAAAATTAGTAGCTCTAGGACAATAGATACTATTTTAAAAATAAGTTCATAAATTAATTGAGAATTGTTCTTTTGGATGTACCAAGCTTTGAAACGAGACTTAAAGAAAGGGAAAACATAAGTACATTAACATTAGTTATATTTGTTGTTCATCAATCGAATCAATAGAATGAACGAGGACATTCAACATCTGTCCTAAATGATAAAATGAAGTACTTGGTAACTTTTTGGGCCTTATCGTTCCATTTTCAAGTCATGATGAACTGATAAGAAAATAGACTTAAAATTATTTAGTAGGCGTTTAGCCATAAATATTATTTCAATATTCCGGAATACGTTTATACTTTATTTCGGAACATTTGTTTGGTCATAAATATTTTTGGAAAATATTTTCACAATATTTGGATTTTTGAAAAACACCTCAAGAGGTGTTTTCACTATTTTTGGATTCACTTTTTTTACTTTTTAATTTATTTTTTTTCAAAAAAATCTAAATTTTTTATTTTCATAAAATAACCCAATTTTCATAAAAGTCTAATTTATTTTTACTTTTTATATTTTTTAACTTCAAAAATACTATGGTCAAACACAACTCCAACTCTATTTTCAACTTTAAAAATATCAAATATAGTGAATATATATTTGATTTTTATGGTCAAATGGATCCTTAATTTAACCTCAAAAGTGTTCATTAATGTGGGATTTCTAATACTCCACTCATGTCCAGACCCGTCAATTTGAATGTGGATAACATTATATAGCCCGATGCCCGAGGTGTTTGGGGGATTTTGACCTTTTCTTAAGTTTGGAGTTGACAAAAAAGCACTTCATGAGATAAAAATTATTTAAGACCATATAAAGAGTTAAATTACACCATCTCATAGACTCATACCAATGTAGGACTTCCAATTACATGCATGAAATCGTCGTGCTTCTAGAAACTTTTATTAAATTCATTAAATTTTTTATTTTCTTAATTTTCTACTCGGTGATCGATATCCTATTGAGGCTGATCAACAGGGAGAGTCGAGATTTTAAGTCCCACTTAATTATGATAACATTGTATAATTTCACGTAGGAAGAAATCAAACATGTGACAGATCATCTAGCAAAATGTGGAGCATCCCCCCCCCCCCTCCACCCCCATCAAATATTTGGTAAATTAAACGAGAGTCCAACTATGTACTAAAATTAATCAGTTTTGATGCATAATATTTCATTTTCAGCAAAAAGAAAAGAAGGAAAAGTATATCATATATGGGTTAAATTAATTATAACCAAAGTAGCTCGAGACCCATGCTTGATGAAACTTGAATAATGTTTATTTAGCCTCCCAATAATTCATCGAGACAACGATGATATCTCTTACTAAAAGGTGGTAGGTGAAAAACTAGGCCACGAAGATGGAATCCAATAATTCTTTATGCCTTCATGATACTTCATTTCTCATGTCCCCTCCCAAAATTATTAGGAGTAGTATATTCTTCTAAATTAGTAACAATTATAGGTACCAAAAATGAGAAGAAAAAAATTATATAGCTGACGACTATTATTTTACTAGATTCTACTTCATTTCTTCGTTGGAATTTAGACCAACCACAAAGAAATATTGAAATTAATTGCAAGTGTTTGTTTATCATTGACTTGGGACAAACACAACGATGGTCTATTTGAAATAATTTCTAACTTTACAAGGTAGGAATAAGGTCTGTATACACTCTTTCTTTCCCAGATTTCACTTATGAAATTATACTGATAATATTATTTTGTTGTTGAGACAAACACACACAGACAAAAAAAAAAAAAAATCCGATCAATTTTTTTGATTAATTACTTCTTCTTCTTCTTTTTTTTTCCCGGAATTAATTACTTCTCCATTACAACTCAAAATGCTTGCTCAATCTCTTATAATGAATTAATCAGAAGAAATTGAAGACCATCTACGTACAAATGTAGGCCCTTGATCTAGAATACAATTATTATGTAGGGAAGAAAATATTTTAATTCCTCTTTTATTTAGAATTGTCTTGGTAGGTAAGTAAAATGTGTCTAAATTATGTATGTAAATAATTTACATATAAAAGTTTAGCTATATATCTTCCAAAACAGTTTGACCATCACTCTAAAATGCAATATAAAAGAAAAGAAAGTAAATCATTATTAATTGAACCACTCTGAACCAAATTATATGTTTCTAAAATTTGTACAAATTCAATTCATGGTATAGGGATGTAAATCGAGCGGGGCATATAACACAAGCCTTGACATGCTAAGCTTAATTTTGGCAAATCACTAAAGAAAACAAAAATGGCTTCAGACACTAAATTATAACCCAAGCATATTGTATTCTATTGTTGAAAATGTAGAAGCAGCAGATCTAAGCTCAAAATCAAAGCAAAACACCTAGGAGAAGATTATGATGAACAGAGGAAGAGCAAAGAGACGAAGTGAGGAGAAGGTGAAATGATTTTTTTTGGTTTGGGCATATAGATAGACACTAAGTAAATACACGTGTTGCCACGAAGTAATAGACAATCAAGATGAAGTTCCAGAAATACCCTCGTTTGACCCCAAGTTCCTCTCTCATTCACTCTTATTATATAGAGTAAATGAGTATTAAATTATTAAACATTTAAAAGGATCTCATTGAAACTTTTTCTGAAAAAGAGGTGCTTATTTATTTCCATTAATTCTTCTGTTTCTACCTTCTTTCTATTCTTGTCATAATGCAATGGGGTCGCATTTTATTTGTTAAAAATATCTTTCTCTTTCGCCAAAATCTATTGAGAGTGAAAATTGATCATTACACGAAATATTAAAGAATAAATCACTCCCATATATATATACTCCCTCTGTCCCAATTTATGTGATGTACTTTGACTTGGCACGAAGTTTAAGAAATAAAGAAAGACTTTTGAAACTTGTGGTCTAAAATGAGTTATAGATATTTGTGTGGTTGTAAATCATTTCATTAAGGGTAAAGTGGGTATTTTAAAGTTAAATTGTTACCAAATATAGAAATGTGTCATTCTTTTTGAGACTGACTAAAAAAGAAAGTGTGTCATATAAATTGGGACAGAGGGAGTATACACCAAGGAGGTTAAATATAATACACACATTCCAATGAGATACACACACAAAAAACAAAATTAAAAACAAAAAAGCTAGATGATTGTTTTTTTATATGTCCAAATATTAGTGGATAGAATTAATATATATATATATATATATATATATGTGTGTGTGTGTGTGTGTTGATGCAAAACAACTAATTGTTAAAAAAGATCTTGGGTTTAATTCAATCCGAAAAACTAATTCAAGAGGTGAGGATTGTCCAAATCATATTAAAGATATCGGCCACTAAGGGTTGATGTGAGACTCTTCACGCCCAGGACTAGACATTTAGACCGTGAATAATCTAGCATAGAGGCCTAATATTGAAAATGAGAATCAAAATGAATCCTGCTATAATATATACCATATAAAAAAACCAATCTTAAACTTAACTCCAGCCCAAAAGCCAATATGTATCAAATAGTTAAAGTTAGTAAATGTCAAATTTTCTCAACCTACAAGCATTATTTAATGAAGAAAGTAAAGATAGTAAACACAACATAAAAGGCTCTCAATATATATACAATATAGCAAGGAGAAAGTAAAGATATTGAAGGGACAGACATAAGAGAAACAAAACCTCTACCTCTTCATTTTTCTCCCTTCATCAACAATCAATGGCTTCTAGTACTCTTACTACTACTCCAACTCCAACATATGATCATGTTGATGATCAAAGTGACACCACATTCTCAAGCCCTATTTTCCGGCCACCACCGCCACCGACACCGACACGCCGGAGCCCATCATCTCTCTCTTCTTCTCCATCTCACTCTTCCAACTCTTCCTTTGGATCATCACTCTCTTTCCATGATATTCTTGATGATCATAATTCCCCTATTAGCCCTACAACTCCTCTTCATTTCCCAAAAGGGGTACCTTTTTCTTGGGAAAAACTTCCTGGAATTCCAAAGCAAATATTTTCCAAGAAAAATAGCACTACTACTCTAGGGCAACTTCTCCCACTAATGCCACCACCAGCTGGAAATAATGGAAATAATATTCCAAATTCATTCAAGAAAATTAGTACTAGCTTTCTTGATGAGATTTCTCCAAGAAAATGTGCTGCTAAAAGCTTTAGAAAGGATCCATTTTTTGCTGCATTTGTGGAGTGCTCCAAGGATGATGATCAGCAGTATCAACATGATGACATTTGGAAAAGTTCTTCAAAGGTACCATCAATAAGAGGTTTAAGTGATAGATTTGGATTCATTAGCATGTATACTTCTTGCAAAAGAACTTGTACAGTTTCTGAATCCATTGTTTATCTTCCAAGATCAAGAAATTATAGTAGGAAGTAGTACTAGATCATGAGTCAATTAAGTCCTACATCTATCGATGGAGCCAGGATTTGAAATTTATGAGTTCTGGACTTGCATGCCACAAAATCCATTATTCGTTTTAGTTACTGGGTTGCAATTAAATATGTATACATATTATGGATTTCCTAGTACAAATACATGGTCTAAACAAAAGCTACTGAGTTTGTCAAAATATGCCACTAGTGTTGTAGCTCCGGCCCTGTCTACATATATAGGTTAGTTAAGTGTTACTATTTCGTGTTCAATGCATAGTTATTTTCATGAAATTTTAACCTATGGTTATCTTTTCTTTTCTTTTTTATTTTTGTGGATTTTATGTAATGCAACATGAGGACAAGTCAATGTGTTTGGCCAAAATTAATTAATGGAGTAGTACAATTATGGGTATGTTATTTATTTTTTGGCTACGTGTGTGTGTGTGCTTGTGATGTAACTGTGAAGCAGTGTCAAATTGGTTTTGTTTAATACGTAAGGATCTGTACATATTCGTCTTATGTGTCATAACAAAATCCTTGCCTTTCTGTATTCCATGTGATGATTTCATGGCATTTGAGTAAAAGTCACAAAAGGCCCATGTGAATTTTCTAAATTTGGAACAATTTTGCACAACAAAACAATACATAAGAGGACACACAAAACTTACACACTCACTCTAATTGCTAGGCTTAGTAAAAGTACTTGGTAAGCAAATTGTTTGAGAGAGTCCCAAGAAATTGAATAGACAACTGTCTGTTGTCAATATGAATAAATAAGTAATTTCTTACAGTTGTAATCAAGCAAGACAAACAATCGCAAGTTCTATATATAAGTACATTTAGTTGGGTATGAAAAAAATTCTTGGTTCAATGAATCCTTTATAACTTGAATTTCAATTAGTCGAACTCTAATACGGATACTGAATATTAGATGGAAAATTAAAAAAGAAAAAAAAGTAGTTGTTACTTCTAAGTCAATTGGAAACTAAAAATAGATACTTGAAAGTACTTTGAGGCTTGGACTAAAGAAAGAGTATAAAAGGGGAAACCCTGAGGTGTCACTAACTTTTTATTTTGTCTTTTTTGCTGGACTTTTCCATGTCCTTTCCTTCAGTTCGATTTGTGGTGAAAGTAAAACTTCTATAGCATCCAATACAAGAACAAAGAACTAAGCAACAAAAGAATCCAAAAACCAAGATTAGCAATGTGCAATGAAGCTACGTATATGAAAAAAAAAATGGAACCACCTATGTTGGATTCCATCATTTTTTTAATTTTCACCCGATGTTTGATATCAAGCCACCGCTAAATTTAAATTCGCGACAAAAAATCTCATATTAGGGGTAAAACGCACCTTAACAAATTAAGGTGATTTCATACTCAAGATTCAAATCGAGACCTCAGGTTAAGAATAAAATAGACTTATCACTCTACTACAATCCCTGTAAACGGATTCCATCACCGTTCTATAACTATATGTTTTAAGAGATTCAAGTTAATTAGAAGGATTCTAAATGCCATAATCAAAATAAAAATAGAGAAACTTTTCTTCAAAATGTTGTGACAATGTGAATGGATGCGCGCCTAGTTTCACTATTTTAATACACTGGACTATCATTTATTTCTTGTATTAACAACTTAAATAATTTCAAAGAAATAATGACTATATAAAAAAATCAAGAAATAGTTGAAGCCATCATTATGAGCAAACAAAACGAAAAATGGAACTATAGAAACATCATGGTGGCTAGGAATAAACAGCTCCACTTCACAAAAAACAAAGTTCATGTCGTACCATTGGACCTCTTTATATCGTATATTTTAAGCAAGTTGTTCATCATGTACCATTCTTTTAAAAATTACTTTCGACTTTCATGAAAATTTTTGATAAACAAAGTCACTCCCTCCGTCCCATATTAGTTGTTCACCTTACTAAAAATATATGTCTCAAATATTACTTGTCCACTTACTAAATCAAGATAAAATTAATTCAAATTTTTTCATTTACCCCTACAATTAATACTCTTTGAAAGTGAAAAACAACTTAGTAAAGCTCCAAGATAATATCTTAAGGGTTAAATTAGTACTCCCTCCGTCCATCTTTACTTGTCCATTTTTCTATTTTGGAATGTCCAACAATACTTGTCCAGTTTATAAAATCAATGGATAATTTACCTATTTTTACTCATTTTACCCTTGGTATTAAATATAATACATCACTCATTGCATTTTTCAAAGCAAAAGATTTATAATATTCAAAGGGTGATATAATAAAACCACTCCTCTATTTATTATTTCTTAAGATATGTGTCAAGTCAAAAGTGGATAAGTATTTATGGATGAATGGAGTAAAATTATCCTTATTATTTATGATTCCTTAAAGAACATGCAAAAGTAAAAATGATCAATTAATATGAAACGAAGAGAGTATCTAATATCTACGTTAGTGGAAAATTACAAGTATACCATAAAATTAATTGAGGTGTAAGAAAAGTAAATTGGACACCACGAGTTTTGTCAACAAAACATGAAGAAAGCGTTGGTGGGGTATTCTTTTTGTCAATTTATTGTTGAAACAGAAGCTAATGATATGATTCATAAGGTCCACTTCGGACTTCCTAACCAGCAGTTCACACATCCACATCATCAAATGAAAAGCCATTTCATTAGGAAAGAAATAGCATAAAAAAGAAACACTAACAATTAAATAAATATAATTAGGTCAAAGAGAAAGTATATTGAGTGGCCTTTTTTGCATATGTGGTTCGAAGGAGCATTTGTGTGTGTGTTTAAAAAAAAGTTTTTTCGTTGTGAATCAAACATGTTATAGGATAATTTAAAGAGACAAATTTATTATATTTTGCTCTATCCATTATTATTAAATGACATTATTGTTTTATCAACTAATACTATAATATAAAGAATTTTGATATACAGTACAATTTGACTGACTCCAACAGTTTTTCCATATTATACTCATTGATACATTTGAATGTCGTTGGTATTAAAATTGTGTATGTTATGAACTATTTTGTCAAGTTGGATGTATTATTAATAATTATATAATTAAAAGTGTAAATTGTACTACTTGTGACAATACATCTTGTAAGTTGCAAATTGCATTTTAGTTATATCTAGTTGTATACAAGTTGTATCAAGTTGATCAACTTGCACTATTATATATTATATATTGAGTGGCAAAATCTTCTATAAATAGGAAGTTTTACCTTCTTATTTGGCATACCAAGAAGTGAAGAAATAAAATTTCTCACAAGCATCTCTTCTCTACTTTTCTAGCTTGTTAATTATTATGTTCTTGATATATTATATATTATTTTATAACAGTGTAAATATTTTCTTTGTACGGTCACATAGTAAAACTTGAACTCTAACCAATATCATAACTCCAATCCAGGTAAATTTCACATCAACAAAATATAAAAGTGTTTATTTTTGGTATTTAATAAAGGGAGCAAGTCTTAGAACGTACCGGAGCTAATTGCGCAAACATATCGACAGTCCCCTAAATTTGGCACAGACTTTCATTTTGGCACCTCAAATAGTCATTGTTTATTTTAAACACCTAAATCAATATCCTGATGTGTCATTTTAGCACCTTTTTCACGTTGAATCAGCTACAATTATAAAAAGAGTGTAATACACTTGTGGATGACATATCATAATGACTAATTAAAAGAGTATACGTGACATTTTGAGTATAAAATAATAACTTAAAAATAAATTATAAGAAAAAGAAAAGAAAAAACTAATTTTCAGCCAAAAAACAAATAAAAATACATATTTTTTTAAACCCCACCACACTATCCACGCCTCCATCGATCCTTTCTTCCCACTTTTCCGGCGACATTACCCCGCCCCTATGATCTTGCTTCCTTCTTTTTTTTTCTTTATATTTCATTGAATTTTGATTCTTTCTCTTTATTGTAGGTTTAATTTTCTTTCAAGTTTAAATCATATATTCTTCCTTCTCAAAAGTTGATATTGGGTCAAGTTAAGGATGGTGAAATGGTGGCACCATGAATTTTGATGATGAATACTAAAATCGGGTGGTGGTGAATTTGATGGTGACAGTGAATTCAATTGTGGTGTGATAATTTTGGAAAATGTACGACAAATTTCGTTATCATCATATTAATTAATTTAATTTTTCTTCCTAAATCCTCTTTTATTATTGTAAAGATTTTACATATAATCATGGGGGGTTAAGAGAAGGATTTAGGGAGGAGAAGAGTTTGGAAGAGTATTTTTCCGGTGAGATTCCGGCAGGGATGATAGAATTCTTCTCCCCTTTATCTTTTAATTTTTCAAGTTGGGTTCTTTCATGTTTTCATAAAGTTCTTCAAAATTAGTGTGTGATGGCTTTTTTATTTTATTTTTTCCTTTCATATTTTTGTAAGTTTTCTAAAATTATTAGTGGTGGTGGAAGGTGGAGTAGGTGGAGGGAGAAAGAGTGAAGAAGAAGAAGAAGTTTAAGCTTTCGGAAATTAGAAATAGTGGCTTGAAATGGGGAAAAAGATGAAGAAAGTAAAATAAAAATTATCCAAAATAAGCCTCTCACGTGCCGGCAATGAGTGCATTACACTCACTTTGCCATGTCAGCGAAAGGTGTCAAAATGACACAGCCGGACACTAGTTTAGGTGTTTAAAATGAACAATGACTAGTTAAGGTGTCAAAATTAAAGTTAGTGTCAAATTTAGGGGGCTGGTGATGTGTTTGGCCTCCAAATTAAGAGTGGAGGTGTACATAATGCCTTAATTCACACATCATTAATCAAAATACGAAGAAATTTTATGGATATAAAAAACAAGGACGACTCAACCATATTAAAGACCTAAGCGGAAACTCTAATGAAGAGCCTTATCTTTATATATATATATATATATATATATTATTATTATTTTTTTTTTCTGGCTTTTTGATATGTAAAATTACTAATACTTTTCTTATAATCAATACTTTCTAATAATTCTTTCTCAATTGACAATATAGCTAATTCATTCAATTTCTCTTGAGACATTGTTGATTTTAGATAAGACTTTATCAATTTTAATTTTGAAAAACTTCTTTCGGTTGAGGCAACCTTAACAAGAACTGTCCACATTATTCTAGAAGCATTATAGACATTAGGAAATGAATCAAGTCGTTTTATCGATCTAACTGTGTATATCAATCACATTATTATCTACTACTTTACTATTTCCCTTAATTAACACTTTTCAGAAAATAAATTTAAAACATCAATATCAGAGTGACCTAATGGACGAGACACTCCTGATTTCAGCTTAGCGGGAGTTAATTAAACCACATCAACATTTTTTGATTTTTTTTTTTTTTTTGTAGTTATTTCTTTAATACAATTTTTGATTCGTGTCATCAGAGGCGGATCCAGATTTTTAAACTTGTGGCTTCCCAAATATGCAATAAAATCAGACAAGAAATAGATAGTTGATAGCTAGAAGTTGAAAGAAGAACCAAAACAAGTTTTTAACCTTCACGGAAAGAAAAAAACCATAAAACAATGAGGTTTTGCCTTTTAGAAATAAAAATGGAAAAGGTTTTTACTAATTTTTTTTTTTTTTTTTTTACAAATGTGTGTTTAAGAACCTTAAATGGAAAGGGATTTTAACAATAATAATAATAATAATAATAATAATAATAATAAATAAATTAAAAAAACAAAAAAAAACTGCACATTTGGAACTAAAAATAAAAAGGAATTTTACTTTTAAAAAGAAAGCTGAAAATGAATTAAATTAATTGGGAAAAAAAAAGCATCGACTAAGGCTCGAGCCTGCGCCTCAAAGACAAAGGGATTTCATAGGTGCTTTGTTGCCATTGAACCGAAACCTCATTTCGGTATGGGTTCCCATATGCAGATACTTATAAATATAGAATTTACAGTACTGTGATCCGCCCGCCAAAACTTTTTATTAATGTGTCGTATGTATTTCACTTTTCAAAATAATCTTCCAGGGGATCAGACGGAAGGCAGTGACTCGTAAACTCGAACTATAGGTAGAGTGCTTTTCTCATTCACATTTTTCGTTCGTAATTGGCTGAGTTTTTTGTTAAGTTTTCGCACCAGAAATTGATATTGATTAGTAGAAGATCAAATTAGCTGGAATTGAAAAAAATTGATGAGTTCTCGGATGCATCGTAGTTAGGAGAATAGTTATCGGACTGAACACAACTGTTTTCTACATTCGCATTTTTTGTTCGTAATTGACTGAGTTTACTGTTTATTGTAAGGTTGTCTCAGTAAAATTAGTGACCTAAAGCAAAATTTTAATATGAGGCCTTAAATATATGCACATAACAAAAATATTAATAATAATTTCGAATTACTTTTTGGTTCTTACGTACTACTTTTTTTTAGTGTAGTATTCTTTGAAGAAATTAAGCATTTAACTTCACATAGTAATATTATTATTTATAAAAGGAAAGACTAATTTTAATTAATACGATGTTAGTCATTTGTTTGCAATGCATTACCTTGAATATTATTGTAAAAAATTTATTTATTAATATGAAGATTTGAATTGTTTAATTCAAAGTTCTAAAATATTTTTGATAAAAATAGATAATTCTTCTTTCATTTTTTATTTAAATTTTGTACCTTTTATTTTTTACAATCATTAATATTATTTTAAGTGAAATAAAAATCATAAAATTCATTTTAAATTTTTTGAGGCCTCAAAATTTTGGGGGCTTCAAGCAAACGTTTTACTAGTCTTACCCTTGAGCCACCCCTGACAAGAAAACAAGTCATAGATCAACCTAATCACAAATTTTAAAGACGTATATATTCAGGGGCGTAACTAGGTAGAGGTCATCGGGTTCACGTGAACATATGCTCCTCTCCCTAGATCATATATAGTAGTGTTATATTTTATAAGAAAATACTTAAATATAGACGTGTGAACCCACGCTCGAAGTATCATGTAAAGTGATAATGATTGAGTGCACCTTTTTAAGTGAGGTTAGAAGTTTAAATTTTATATTTATATTGTTTTATTTTTCTTTCTAAAATTGGGTGGCACATTTCTAAATAGTTATTGGTAACACTTTTTGTATTTTCGTAATAGTCACCCATCCTTTCGAAATTCTGAATACGCCTGTGTACATACTAGATTTTAGGTTGATATACGACATTACTTTTTTCTTCTTTTTTTTTTTTTTTTGGTCTTGATGATTCTGCCATTGTTCATTCATCTAAATGTAAGATACAAAAAGACGAGGAGGATATTGACCAAACCTCCCACCAAACAAAAGAAAAATCAGTGATTTATAACCTACCCAAAAAAGCAAGGAGTATGTACCAGTGACAATGAGCAAAAGTCTTCCATAGCTAACAGAACTAACAAATCAACTTACAAAATTTTTTTAGATTTTTCAAATATCTTCTCCTAATACTAACTATTGCAAATATATAAATTGTGTCTATTTTCAGAATTTGGAGGACACGTACGCTTTAGATAACAATAATGTATAGTAGGGGTATATTAATGCCCCGCACATCCTTTAATTTTCATCTATTTATAATTCGTATAGAAGGGTACCATAATGGATGCTTCTTTTTATATTATACCACTAGAAGTTATAATTATATGAAGTAGGAAAAAAACACATAAACTACATAATAAAATAAGATTGTACGATGGGAAGTGGTTGTATGAGATTCTTTGTGCTTCTGATGAGGGAGCATTTAATTTGATTTTGGTCATTGTAAATCACATGTAAGATAGGTTGGTGGACCATGGTGTGTAAGCTTCCCTATCACAAAATCTATTTGGATTTTAATGTTTCATTATTATCTTTTAATTTCAAATAAAATATCTCTTTCTACGATTTTTAATCTTGTACTTCTCTTGAAATCAATCCAATTAATGTATGTATGAGAGAAAAGAAAATAAGTCAATTTAGTATAATATATACGCTGGTATAAAGGATAAATTAATCTCGGCAAGAATGTTGAGTTCTAAAGAGGGTATATATGATGTTTATGACAGAAGGTGGACTGATGAGAGCGGGTCAAGAAAAAGACTTATAGATTGACAAGCTTATGGAAAAGGAATTGTACATGATACTTTAATCAAATTTTACAAAATTTATCTTTGTATGAAGTTTATCCAATTAGTAGAACGCACCTGAATTGGGACTAAGATATTTAGCTCCGAATTAGCGACAGATTTCTGCTATCTACGAGCAAATTAGCGACAAAATTCTTATCGTAATTCCATCCCTTTTTTTTTTTAGCAAAAGGATGCATTTAGTAGTTTGGGGGGTCTAGCTGGAGAGTAAAAATATTAATTATAGAAGTACATTTGGAAATGGGGAGCCAAATGACTTATAAGGTCTCAGAAATATCTCCAATACCTTACAAATGCATTAAGTAGTCATTAGCTCATGTGGAGCCTGTATTAGTCATATAATTGAATCCAACACATTTGACCTATAATTCTTATCATTTTGCTAGTGGATTCATTAAAATTGAAAACACTCACTAAGGTCTTTAATTTTTTAATACTTTTAATTTACATGACATTTCTCAATCCTTCTACTTGAGTGAAACCCAAACTTTTAAGCTTTTCAAAGGCCTCAATCTTGCTACTTGAGTTGTGCCATCAGTTGGGATAAAACAACTTAAAAGATATTTTTAATATAATTTAATATTGTCTGCTTTAGATCAAACCTATGTGGTTTATTTCAAAATGTCTCATAACATTAAAAGTACCTCTCTACACCTTATATGTATCGTCTTCTTCTCCCTTTTTTTAAACTATTAATATAGGAATTTATTCAGTATATAAACAAGAATCTCCCCTTGAACTAAATTTCACATGACCCATTGCATTACAAGCTTAAATTATGAGATTAACTGTGTACAACCATATCACTCGAGTTTTATGATCACCAAAGGCCACTGACTTTTTTTTCGTATATGTGTCTCGAAGTTACGAGTAAAGATAGTAAACAGATTAGTGGACGAGCAAAGACACCATGTCAGACCCTACATCATCATTTTGGAATCACAAACTCTGATATCAATTATAGGCTAAAACAACCCCAAAATATTCTTAAGATGATACGATATTACTCGCTTTATACCAAGCCCACATGACATTCCTCAAAATTCCTCACAACATTAAGATTAATTATCCTTACACCTTATATGTATAAACTTCTCCTTTTTAAAACAACTATGCACTGTGAGACTTGATTTCCACACCCAATACCTTCTTGGTACAGTACTAGTACTTCTTTGCAATTTTCATTAGTACATTGGTAACTCTTTATTAGCCAAATTTTAGGAGAATTTCTCGAGGTTAATTAGTAGCTCAAAATTTCTTGGGATTTATAATCCTAGGTTGTCCATAGTCCACTAATTGATTTTTTTTTTTAAAAAATAAACGTGTCTGCAAGTTTGCTCATGAAAGAGGTAACAATAAAGTAAGTGAAAAGGAATTTGCTTTTGATTTAAGCATATCTTTAGCAGAAAGTCACTACAAAATGCTGTTATTTCCTATCCATTTTACTAGTCATATTTTTTGTTTATGTCCCTTGCCACATCAATTTTTATTCAAATCTATTGACGAAGCATAAAGACAAAAACTAAGACAAAATAATTAATTATATGATCTTAATATTTTAAAATAATACTCTAATTATTGAAATATTTTGAATTAATTACTTTTAATAACTACGACAACTACAATGAATCGGAGCTGGAGAGTATTAGAGTATCTTACAATTTAATATCTACTACTACTAGAATCATCATTGTGTTTGCTATAATAGTTTAGTCTCCAAATAAACAATTTTAGTGGTAATTGGGAAAAGAGATAAAAATTTATTTCTGCACTTGACTGTAATCATCTTGTTCTTCCATAAATTCTGCGTATAGCTAGAATCGAGGTCTTGAAGCTAAAAAGAAAATAATATTAAATGAGTATCTCTTAAGTATTTTTCGTATTTAGTATTATTTCTGAGTTTTTAGAGATATTTTATATTTCTGAATGGATTAATTGATTAACTTGTCTTAAAATGACTAAGTGTTTGGGTAATGGTTCAGATTAGATGGTTCTTCCATCAGAGGATTAGTGTGGGTGTCATTAATGGCCATTTGAATTGTGAAATTGGAACATATGGAAAGTCGTAGTGAGTTTTTTATTCCTTTAATGAACTTATTTAAATAGAATTAGTATTAAAAAAAAAATAGCAAATGCACATGAAATTTTGTTAAAGAATGCGAGTCCACATCCAAAACATTTACTTATAGATTCCCCACTATAAGGTAGAAATCTTTGCAAGTTTTCCTATCAATGGCTATCAATATTAATTATATCAATACATCAATAATTGAATTGCCATATTTAATGTGTTAGATCAAGTTCATAAAACTACTTAAATGTTTGTACAGCTGATGAAGATGAAAGAAGTTGTCTCCTACCAATATAGCCATTACCAATATTCAATTTAAGTGTTGAAAACGACTTAAAATTTTCTACTTTTATTTTTCCTCCTAAAGCAAAGAGAGCTTTCATATTATGAATGCACCGCTTTTTCCTCCTAAAGCAAAGAGAGCTTTCATATTATAAATGCACCGCTTATAGTTTTAAATTATTTTTTAAATTTGTATATGGATTCGAAATTAGCTTAAATAGAGATTATGATAAGTGAAGATTCATATAGTCAAACTTCAACTTGCTTGAGATTGAGGTCATGTAGTAAATATTTATCATTGCAAGTACGGTACTATATGATTATTGAATTCGAAACTAAAGTTTATCTTTGCAATTTTATAAAGATTAGATAATTATGTCTAGTAATAACTAATTAGTTCAGACGATTAATGTATATATAGTTGATGTCAAGTAAATTTGAAATCCTAAGTTCATTTCATCTCGTTATATGTAGAATCTTATTAATTTGATTTATCTTTCGAAATCTATTCAATATAGTTTAGAAGTTATATGTAATGTTAATTTTTTTATGCTCCAGGAAAGGTTTTTATAAACTTTTAGCATTATATGGCGTCATGAAAGGTAATACAAATAATGAAAGCATATGAAATATAATCAGAAATGCAAATGAAGATTTCTTTTACTGTCATACATATTGTCATAAGATCAAAATATTCATAATTCAATTTGGTAGAACGTGAATTTCAGAATCTGTGATATAGTAACACATTTTGTTGAGTGATTTGTAAGAATGATCTTGAAGGTGATTGATATGATCTTGAATCTTTTATCTTGATTGTTTTATGGGAGAAAATTTAAGTTTAATTGACTTTTGACCTTAAAAATTTATCATGGGGTAAGTAGGGTTAATAATTCAAGACCATCAATTTCTAAGATCATTGGATATAATTTATACATTTTTCCTAAATAGCACTGATTCATTGAACAATTAACTACCAAAAAAAAAATGGACTTTTAGCTTATTTGGTCAAGCTTTTAAGAGACGAAAAGTGCTTATTTTAAAGATGTAAGGTGTTTGGCTAAAATTTTGAGGCAATATAAGTGATTCTGAGGAATATAACAGAAGTTATTTTTCAGAAGTAAAAAAAATTAGATTTTTTCCCACAAGCACATTTTTAAAAAGCATTTTAAAAAAATATACACTTAAAAATACTTTTTTTTTTTAAAAGTTTAATCAATCACTAATTGTTGTTCAAAAAATATATTTTAAATTGCTTGGCCAGATACAAGTAACTTTTAACCAAAAGTACTTTTTGAAAACACTTTAAGAAAAACCTCTTTCAAAATAAACTGATGTAAAACCTTAGCCAAACATGCTAAGATTGACAACATTTACCAACAAAGGTTGTGGTGGAGTGGTAAGTACTGCTTCATCCTTAACCAGAGGTCTCCGGTTCGAGTTCCCCTGGGTACGGAGTAGCCTTTGTTAGGGAGTGTTTTACCCTCCAATGTGGGACTTTCCGGCATGAATTCGGATTTAATCGGGCTCCAATGCGAGTACCGGACACCAGGTGAAAAACCAAAAAAAAAAGAAAGACAGCATTTGCATTTCATAGTATGAGTTGGGTTGTGACTTGTGCTTTTTTTAAAAAAAAAAATAAAATTTAGGATAATTTCAAACATATACAATAAAATAATTGATTTACAAAAAATATTGCCATGTTTTGATTTACAAAAAAAATAACCAAAAAGTCAAAATACTCGCGTTTTAGCCATGATAAATGATAGAAAACCGTGGCTAAATGGCCAATTTTATTTTTTTTGTAACTAATAATTTTATTAATCACCATGGGAAAATCGTGTACAACTTCTCAAATGTTGTATATGTAATGTATCCATCTTTTATATATAGTTACACGATGTATCGATATTATGTTAATAGTGTATAATCGTGTATATATGATGTATGACAATGTATCAGAGATGTATATACATCCATATACAATGTTTATATAATATAGATACAGTATATAAATAGTTATGTAATGTATCAATATTGCACAAATAGTTATGTAGTGTATATACAATGTATCGATATTGTATAATTGATGTATAAACGTGTCTCGATATTGTGTGAATGTATATGCAATGTATCAATATTGTATAAATAGTGTATGAACATATATATATGATGTATAACGTTGTATGGGATATGTATATACATCTATATACAATGTTATACAATTTATCGATATTGTTCAAATAATTTTTTCTCTTCTTCAGTTTGTTTGGCCATATGATTTTTGCTATCATATTTACTTGCATCCTCGAAAGCCAGAGCCTCAACCAAAGGTAGTAAATAGGGGTGGGCATAAAAATCGGAGAACTGAAAAATCGAACCGAACCGAATTAATTTGGTTCTTCGGTTTGATTTCGATTTTTTATTTGAAATTTCGGTTCTTCGGTTCGGTGTTTGGTTTAAGGTTACCGAAGAATCGAACTTTTATTACTAATTATATTTTTTTTAAAATATTTCATATGACATGTAATTCATATGATGGCCCAAAACATTTTAAAGACCAATACCCAATAACCCAACTAATTAATCCTATGACACATTCAAACCTCAATTCTAATCGCCTCTTCACAATCCTATCACACAACTCTGAAGACTCTCAACTTTGGTTGAGTACTGGTATTTGGCAGCTCGTACGAGCTTTTTTCAAAGTATGGTACTTTGATTTGCAAATAGACTATTTTCTTCATTTGGTACCAGGCTACCAGCACTCATGGCGTAGATGTTGCTACTTGCTAGTGCCAACTGTCTAGTACTTGTGGATGCCAAGAAAGACAAGAAGCTCAAAATGTGCTAAAGCAACTAATTGTTGCACTGGTGAAAGGGTTAGTAGGCAGTAACTACAATATAATATGCTAAGTTTGCAACCTTCACATTTTGTTTGTATTGTTTCTCACTTGAACCGAAAACCCGATTCACAAACACCGAATTAGTTTGGTTCAGTGTTCGGTGCTCATTTTTGCAAAAAAGAAAATCGAAGAACCGAACCGAACTTTGACAAAACCGAACCGAAGAACCGAACGCCCATCCCTAGTAGTAAATGTGTCTCCTCCTAAAATGGAGAAGGAAGAAGAAAACAAACAAGGCGGCAACTCTCTTTGGAGTTTGTGGTGATAATTATGCCACTGATGAATTCTGAATTTGCTGTGATATTTGCGAGAGATGGTTCCATGGCAAATGTGTGAAGATTAATCTAGCAAAAGCTGAGCATATCAAGTAGTACAAATGTCTTAGTTGCAGTAGCAACAGAGCTAGAATTTAATTTGTTTGTAACTCGGCATCTGAGATTAACCCAAGGCTATTACTCATAAAATCAGCAGCTAACTCCACAACCATGTAAGCCGTATTGATCAAAAGGAAAAGCGCAATATTACATGAATTTCTCTCACCCAAGATATGTCGGAGAGGTTTAATTACTGAAGTCATTAACCAATCCGATGATTTCAACCCCAACTCAGTATAATTAGCGTCAATAGGATCCAAATTCCTTACAGAAATCCACATGTCAACAATCCCCAAAGTGAAAGCTTTGGAAATAAAATAATTTCAATATAATTGAGCATACATGACAAGTAAAATATCTTTCATAGAGCTAAAGAATTCATTCAGACACTTAAACAAACACCTTACAGGAAACCATGATATGTTGGAAATTCACAGAAAATCACAAATTTTCTAGTGGAGTCTTTCAATTCCGACCAACTCAAAATCTTCTCTAAACAATCTCAAATTTTAGATATAAGCTCATCTTGATATTTCGAGTCTTTTGATATATTATTCACTCAAAATGGTTCACCTGAAATTTTAAAATTGAGCTTTTAAAGCTTTAATGATTGATCGATTATGAGAGAAAAAGGAATGAAGACTAAAAACAATAAAGAAAGAAGGAAGAAAAAGAAGAAGAAATGAAGAAGAAGGAAGAAGAAGCCATTAATGGCTGAAGAAGAGCTAAAAGAAAGGTAAAAGAAAAAGCGGTAATAACCTGGAATGACTAGTTTCGGTAATTTTGACAAATCTGGGCCATTTTTTTTGCAAACCAAATATCCGAGCAGCTTATTCACATAATTATCCCTTTTTTTCTCCAATCCAATGTTCACATTTAGGCCCAGAGACAATTGGTCCAAAACAGTGAGATATATTATATGGTTAATTACCAAACGATGCAGATTTATACATTATATTTATTAAATATAGCAATTGTTGAAAAAATTATCAAATGTAATGAGGATTTTTTGAAACTCGCAGTATATCAGTAAATAACAATTCGCTTTATATCAGTGATATAATATAAAGCGAATTGATGTTTCATTGATACATGAAAAAATTAAGAAAACGAATGTTTTAACCAAGTGAATTATTTTATCATTGATACAATGTACATTTTAATAACCCTACTATATTATATCAGTGATATAATATAGAGCGAATTGATGTTTCATTGATACATAAAAAAAATTAAGAAAGCGAATGTTTTAACCAAGTGAATTATTTTATCACTGATACAATGTACATTTTAATAACCCTTACTATATTTCTTAATTATCCAAAGTATAACTATATTTAATAATTAGACCTGAAACTATCGTTATTTATAAAAATTCTCCTACTTTACATGTAAAAGTAATGTTCATTGGTCATTTTCTTGCAATGTTTTTTTTTTCTCAAACATAATCATTATAATAAAATTTCAAATTTCCCATGTGAATTTTTGTGGTAATGTCCTGAAATTACACATGTGAAATTTGATATTTTATGATAATTTCTAGAATAATCAAGAAAAAATTATCTTACATCTCCTGCCAAAGCAAATCGATTATTCAATTCCTTGCTTTATTCTTGAACTCTGATGAACATAATTCTTTTGTATAAAAGATCTGTAAACATTTAGCTAATTGAGAGCTTGTATGGTCCCCCAAAACAAACAAATTGTACTATCTTCCATTAGTCTTTTTAGAAGTCTGCTTCTATCACTGATTTCAGACCTTGAATCCTTCAGCTCGAAGGCATTTACGATGAGCTTCAATCCATTTCTCACACGCTGATTCACCGTGCTCCACAATGCATTCATCCCTCAGTTGCTTAGTTTCAGGGCAAGCACAGCAAATCTTCTTCTTTGGCTTTGAATCGGGCATTGTAGACGCGGCTGACTTCTGATATTTTGGTAGTTTCGACAAGGATATGGTTGTGGATGTATTTTGTATGTCGACAGTCCACACATCGTCAAAGATTACTGGAGGATTTTGAAATGAACAATCAGTGATGGCTATCTTAAGGACACTCACTGAAATACACACTAATATAAGTAAACCAACATACACACTAATATGAAAAGGCAAAACACTAGCATCTACTGTTCACAATACATCTTTCCAGTTTCCACGCACATCACTTCTATGTAAGACACGCACTCGTTTTAACAAGTTGTGTCCTCATTATCATTAAAGAAGTTGGAAGAATTGGTAAGATTTAAAAGACAAGTTTATATAAACCTATATAAAGTTGGATGCCAACAAGCAACAGCAGTAGCCATCAAAATAATCCATGTTACTTTACACGGAACATGTGACCAAAGTTAAAAGAGTATTATTCTCTTTTGCATTCTATATCACTACAAAAGGACTCACATCTAAGTGTGCATAAGTATTTTTGGAACCTTTAATATATGAGTTAAGTTATCTAAATGAGAAGTATATTATCCTAGTAAAAGGAGCTTTCTCCTGGGGCGGCTCAAAGATAAAAGAAACGAGCTTTCTCTTGGGAATAAATCTCCGAGATTACTCTACCTGCACCCCTCTTCCCTGTTCAGACAAAAACTCTCCAAAAAGAGCTTTCCTATTCTCTTTTCTTCATCTTCAATTAAGCCAAATGATAAGTTTTTTCATACTAACATATTTCTCCAACAAAGATGTAATCTCAAATACATTCACAAGACAAGATGCACTAATGATGACATTACGAGGTCGTGCTACATTCTAGCTCACAGAGAGTTGTTTATTTCGACTTCTAACAATTAAGCAATAGTATGTCAACCAATTAACCATCCCTGAAAATTATTTAACAAAACAAGTGCTTAGTCAGAGATATATGTGAGACTCTCTAGCTTTAGGAATAATGCCGCTTTACAATGCAAATCTCATAATAGAGTTGGTCTACTTCATTCAATCAATCAATCAATCAACTACTTCTCAAACCCAAAGTAGTCTTCGGGTCAGCTATATAAATCTTCTATTTCAATTCTGCTCTATCCGAGCCAATTACATTTCCAATGTTTTTCCATAAGTTCTCCAAAACTAGATATTCCTTATAATTAGAGTCCTGTTCAATCCATCACTTTTGTGGGGAAAAGCACATATGGAGAATCCGTAATTGCTCGGAGAACAAACTGTATTCATATATGAGCAGGGCCAAAACTAAGTACTTCGAGTGCAACTTCAGTTAAGTGACACATGAAGCGAACATGGACGTGAAGCTTGACATACAGGTCATTCCTAAGAGAGGAAGTTTCAAGTACTTGGAATCAGTAATCCAAGGTAATGGAGAGATTGACGAGTATGTCACATCGTATTGGAGCGGGATGGATGAAATGGAGACTCGCTCTAGTATTATGTGTAATAAGAATGTGTCACCCAAACTTGAAGGCAATTCTACAGGGTGGAGGGTGAAGGCTAGACCGACTATATGTTCTATGAAGAGGAGTGTTGGTCAATCAAAAACTTTGATGTCCAAAATATAAGAGTGGATAGCAGAGATGAGGATGTTGAGGTAAATGTGTGGACATACTAGAATAGATAAGATTAGAAATGAAGATATTCGAGATAAGTGGGGAGTGACCCCCGTGGAAGACAAGATGCAGGAAGTGAGGTTAAGATGGTTCAGGTAGGTAAAGAGGAGATGTGCAGATGCTTCGATTAGGAGGTGTGAGAGGTTGGATGTAGTGCGCTTAAAGAGGGGTAAAGGTAGGCCACAGAAGTATTGGGGTGAAGTGATTAGGCACGAGCAGAATATGACGAAACTTCAGCTCACCGAGGACATGATACTTGATAAGAGGGTGTGGAGTTTGAAAATTAGGGTAGAGGGCTATTATGTCATCGAGCATGTTTTTTTCATTTCAACTGTGTATTAATACTATTCTTGTTTTTCATTATTATTTGATTTCTATATGTCCTTTAGCCTCGGTTAACTTATTATCTTGTTGTTTCTTCTTGTTGCTACTGTCGCTTTTTATGGTTCTTTGTGTTGAGGATCTATCAATAATGTCTGCGCATACTATACCCTCCCCAAACCCCACCCATAGGACTACACTGGGTTTATTGTTGTTGTAACAAACTATACGTATAGATCTACTACTAGTGGCGGAGCTAGCTTAGGCTCAGGTGGTTCGAACCCCCTTCGGCGAAAAATTACACTATTTATACATGGTTAAAATTATTTTTTTATATATGTTATAGATGTTGAACCCCCTTCGACTAGTTCGTGTGTACACTTTAAACTCCCTGAATGAAAATCTTGGCTCCGCCACTGTTTACTACACTACAATTTAGAAGGTTAAAAACATCTTTATTAAGGAGGATAGTTCGAATTTAAAAATGCTGAATGTTCATTGTACGTATTTCAGCAAATAGTGCTTCGTCCAATTTCCTTGTCACAAATCTTGGATCAAAATTCATAACATGATGGAAAAAGAATCAGCAATTTGGAAGAAACAAAAAGGGAATACATTTCTTTGTTTTTCTTAACAATCGTGGTATCCGAACTAGCTTACACACGTCTAGACTAATTCCACGGGGTTTGACAAGGAGCTCCACTTAAAAAAAATATTTTTAAAATTTGTTTTTTTAAAAAAAATTCAATTTGTTTTTTCCTTACCCCACCTCCTTTACCCTATGTTCTCATTGTTTGAATTAAATATATACAAATGTTTTTAGCAAACATTTTCCTACTTGCATAACAAACACAAGAAAATAAGTAAGAAACAACTTATTTTCCTAGAAAATATTTTCTTGGAAAATGTTCCTCCATACCGAACACACCCCTAATCTAGGATTTGGTAGAAACTGAAAATTCTGATTCAAAAACACCAAAGAGCTTCTACATTAGGAAATCAGCAAAACTTGAAAGCGCTATACAAGGATGAGTTTCTTTACTGCAGTTTGATGCGATCAAGGTTATCCGAAACTGTTCTCATCCTTGGCCGAAGCTCGGGATCTAGTTCTGTGCAGTTTAGAGCGATATGAAATGCTGCAATGACTTGCTTTTTAGCATGAACCTCGCTCAAGAGAGTAGGGTCTATGATCTCAGACAAGGGTCGTTCTTGTCTAAAAACCTTTCTAACAAGACTCTCAAGCCCCTTCCCATCATCCTCGGTTCCTCCATCTGGCAACCGGCCAGTCAGAATCTCCAAAAGCATGATACCAAACGAGTAGATGTCGCTTTTCTGGGTGAACTTGGAGCCAGGGACTCGAGCCTCAGGTGCCATGTACATAATACAAGACGAAGTTGAGTTTTTAGGACTTAATATGATTTGACTTGTACTCAGCTTTTTGGTACTACTATTAATGGTCTTTGAGGAACCTGAAACAAGGCGAGTCAACCCAAAACCGGATATGTAAGCTTGCAATTCAGCATCAAGAAGGATTTTCGATGATCTTATGCTCCCGTGAACATACTTCCTGGGATTACACTCATGAATGTGCATTAGACCCCGAGCTGTGCCTTGAGCAATCTTCAGTCTAGCTGCCCATGACAGAGGTGGCAAGGAATTACCAAGTCCTCCTGCAATTGTTAAGAAAAAAAACATTAAAGATTGTTTAACAAGGACAATGTTTCATCATAAAATGTGAGAAAAAAACTCTTGAGTTTGCTGGCAAATAGCGAGCATCAAAACATTGAAAAACTTGAAATTGCAAATAGAGAAAATCACCAAGTTATCGGAAAGTGGGAGGTTTTTTAACAGAAGCACAAAGGGTATAAATTACCACAATAATGACGGTTCAAAGTTTTGAAATCTAAAAATATTTTTGACGTACATGTGACTTGTGGAACCCCTCAGGGATAAATTTAAAAGTGATTCTCATGTCACATTTTCCTTTTACTTGAGGACAAGTATTATGGGCTGCATATGGTAGGGGTTAGGGGTAAACTACATAAATGTCCCCCACAGTGGGTGACTTTGCTTTTTTGTCCCCCATAACAAAAGTCCTGCAAAACTACCCCTCCTTCTTTTTTATGTATTGAACAAATACCTATTTGTCCCTCTATACCTCAAATATTTTTAAACAACTCTCTCATGCTTATTTATTTTTCAACTTCTATTCTCTTTTTTTCCTCTTTTTTTAATTTTACTTTGATTTTTATTTTTTCTTCTCTCTTTTTTTTTTTTTTTTTAGTTTTTCTAAACCTTTACTTTTTTTTTCTTTTCTCCTCTCAACTTCTATTTTTTTTTTCTATTTTTTTTTTCTTTCATTTTTATTTTTTCTTTTCTCTTTTTCTTTTTCTTTTTTTAAATTTTTTTTTCTCAGCCTTTATTTATTTATTTATTTATTTTTGTCATTTTTTTTTCTTTATTTTGTCTTTTTTCTCAACTTTTTTTTTCTTTTTCTCCACTCAACTTCAATTTTTTTCTTTTTTTTTCTTTTGTATTTTCTTTGACTTTTATTTTTTATTTTTTTAAAAAATATTTTTTCTTTTTCCTCAACTTTTATCTTTTTTTTTTCTTTTCTTCGATTCCTTCCAAAAAAATAAGTTACGCCCCATGGGCAAGAGTTGATACTACCACATTGCTTCTTACACTACTAAAAAAAGGCAAAAAAACGACTGACAAAAAAGCGACGGATTGCGTCGCTTCAGAAAAACGACGAAAAAAACGACGCTGTCCGTCGTTTTTTAATTTATTTTAAATTTTTATTTATTTTTTTATTAAAATCGACGGACAGCGTCTCAATTTCCGTCGCTTATTTTCGCGGATTATTGTGCCAAACAATTAATAAATAATTTATAATATTTTTTTTAATAAAAGCGACGGAATGCGTCGCTTTTAATTTTAAAAAAAGAAAATTAATTTTAGAAAAGCGACGCAGTCCGTCGCTTTTTTAATTTAAATTAAATTTTTATTTATTTTTACAAATATCGACGGACAGCGTCGCTATTATTTTTTTAAAAAAGAAAATTATTTTTTAGAAAAAACGACGCTGTCCGTCGCTTTTTAAATTTATTTTTAATTTTTCTTTATTTTTTATTAAAAGCGACGGACAGAGTCGGTTTTTCTAAAAATAAGTTTATAAAAACGACACTGTCCGTCGATATTTGATATTTTTAATTTATTAATAAATAAATAATTTTTATATTTTAAAAAATTAATTCATATATATTTTTTTAAAAAAAATCGACGCAAAAATCGACGGACAGCGTCGATTTTTTCCGTCGCTTTTTTAGTCAACCTTTTAGTCACCCATATAATTAGGGCAAGACTCTATTCTTGCTCTTTCTCTTACCATTTTCAAGACTCTCTTCTCTCTTCTCTCTATCTCTTTCTTTTTTTTCCTCTCTCAAATATTCAACAAATCTCTCTCTCTCACACACTAATCTACATCAACATTGCTCCCGACGGAAGGACGAACCACTGCCCTTGCCCACCAGCCGCCGCCGCCGCCGCCGCCGCCGCCGCCTCCTTCCACCACCAACAGTAGCCAACAACAGCAACATTCTCTCTCCGCTCCTTCTCTCACCAACGACAACAACAACAACCAAGTAAAGGTAAGTTGATTTCTCTATATTTTCTTATATTGAAGTCCCTAAATGTAGTGTTATGGTGGGATTATTTGCTGTAGAAGGCTTTGAAAGCCCTAGGTTTTGTGATGATTATATGGTGTGAGAGGGACATGCGACGCCTCTACTTATTCGCTTTATTGAATTGTTTTACATATATTAGAATTAAAAATTTGAAGTAGTGACTTGAAAATGTTTAAATGTAGCGATTTGAAATTGTGAACTTATTTCTTGAAAATGGTTAAGTGTAGTTACTTGAAATGTGAATTAGTGACTTGAAAATGATTAAGTCTAGTTACTTGAAATGTTGATTAGTGACTTGAAAATGGTTAAGTTGAGTTACTTGAAATTTGAATTAGTGTCTTCAAAATGGTTAAGGTTAGTTACTTGAAATGAGAACTTGTGACTTGAAAATGATTAAGTGTAGTAACTTGAAATTGTGAACTAGTTTTTTGAGAATGGTTAAGTGTAGTGACTTGAAATGTGAATTAGTGAGTTGAAAATGATTAAGTGTAGTGCATGGAAATTGTGAACTTACTTTTTGAAAATTGTTAAATGTAGTGATTTGAAATTGTGAACTTGTGACTTGAAAATGGTTAAGTGTAGTGACTTGAAATGTGAACTTGTGAATTGAAAATGGTTAAGTGTAGTGCATTGAAATTGTGAACTTATTTTTTGAAAATTGTTAAGTGTAGAGACTTGAAAAGTGAAGTAGTGAGGTGAAAAATGGTTAAATGTAGTGAATTGAAATTGTGAAGTTGTTTCTTGAAAATGGTTAAATATAGTGACTTGAAATGTGAACTTGTTTTTTGAAAATTGTTAAGTGTAGTGACTTGAAATGTAAACTTGTGAGTTGAAAATGGTTAAGTGTAGTGACTTGAAATGTGAACTTGTGAATTGAAAATGGTTAAGTGTAGTGCATGAAAATTGTGAACTTATTTTTTGAAAATTGTTAAGTGTAGTGATTTGAAATTATGAACTTGTTTTTTTAAAATGGTTAAGTGTAGTAACTTGAAATGTGAACTTGTGACTTGAAAATTGTTAAGTGTAGTGACTTGAAATTGTGAATTAGTGTTTTGAAAATGGTTAAGTGTAGTGACTTGAAATGGTTAAGTGTAGTGACTTGAAAATTGTTAAGTGTTGTGATTTGATATTGTGAACTTGTGACTTGAAAATGTTTAAGTGTAGTGACTTGAAATGTGAACTTGTGAATTGAAAATGGTTAAGTGTAGTGCATGGAAATTGTGAACTTATTTTTTGAAAATTGTTAAGTGTAGTGATTTGAAAATGTGAACTTGTTTTTTGAAAATGGTTAAGTGTAGTGATTTGAAATTGTGAACTTATTTTTTGAAAATTGTTAAGTGTAGTGATTTGAAATTGTGAACTTGTTTTTTGAAAATGGTTAAGTGTAGTGACTTGAAATGTGAACTTGTGACTTGAAAATTGTTAAGTGTAGTGACTTGAAATTGTGAATTAGTGTTTTGAAAATGGTTAAGTGTAGTGACTTGAAATGTGAACTTGTGAATTGAAAATGGTTAAGTGTAGTGCATGGAAATTGTGAACTTATTTTTTGAAAATTGTTAAGTGTAGTGATTTGAAAATGTGAACTTGTTTTTTGAAAATGGTTAAGTGTAGTGATTTGAAATTGTGAACTTGTGACTTGAAAATGGTTAAGTTTAGTGACTTGAAATGTGAACTTGTGAATTGAAAATGGTTAAGTGTAGTGCATGGAAATTGTGAACTTATTTTTGAAAATTGTTAAGTGTAGTGATTTGAAATTGTGAACTTGTTTTTTGAAAATGGTTAAGTGTAGTGACTTGAAATGTGAATTAGTGAGTTGAAAATGGTTAAGTGTAGTGACTTGAAAATGGTTAAATGTAGTTAATTGAAATCGTGAACTTGTTTCTTGAAAGTGGTTTAATATAGTGACTTGAAAATGGTTAAGTGTAGTGACTTGAAATAGTTAAGTGTAGTGACTTGAAAATTGTTAAGTGTTGTGACATGAAATGTGAACTTGTGATTTGAAAATGGTTAAGTGTAGTGCATTGAAATGTGAACTTGTGAATTGAAAATGGTTAAGTATAGTGATTTGAAATTGTGAAGTTGTTTTTTGAAAATGGTTAAGTGTGGTGACTTGAAATGTGAACTTGTGACTTGAAAATGGTTAAGTGTAGTGACTTGAAATGTGAACATGTGAATTGAAAATGGTTAAGTGTAGTGCATGGAAATTGTGAACTTATTTTTTGAAAATTGTTAAGTGTAGTGATTTGAAATTGTGAACTTGTTTTTTGAAAATGGTTAAGTGTTGTGACTTGAAATGTGAACTTGTGACTTGAAAATTGTTAAGTGTAGTGACTTGAAATTGTGAATTAGTGTTTTGAAAATGGTTAAGTGTAGTGACTTGAAATGTGAACTTGTGAATTGAAAATGGTTTAGTGTAGTGCATGGAAATTGTGAACTTATTTTTTGAAAATTGTTAAATGTAGTGATTTGAAAATTGTTAAGTGTAGTGATTTGAAAATGTGAACTTGTTTTTTGAAAATGGTTAAGTGTAGTGACTTGAAATGTGAACTTGTGAGTTGAAAATGGTTAAGTGTAAGCATTGAAATTGTGAATTTATTTTTTGAAAATTGTTAAGTGTAGTGATTTGAAATTGTGAACTTGTGGCTTGAAAATGCAAATTTATAATTGAATATCTATATTTTTGTAGATGGATCATCGTTTGTGGATGTATGATATGGATTATGAAACTGGTGGGGGTTTAAAACCGCAATATCTTAATGGTGTTAGAGGTTTTATCGTTCATGCAATGTCACTAGACTTGTTTCAAAAATGATATCACGTGCAAGACCGTCGAGGAACTTAAAAAACAAATGGCTAGCATGGCTCGTCGTCGTCGTCAACGTTCTCCATCACCCGATTCAAGTAGCGAAGAAGACACAGAGAGTGACGAGGAGTTAGTTGGGGCTACTCCTTAGTGTTGTTGGATTTGATGCTTCTAGACACTTTTTAGACATTCTTGAACTTAACTTATATCTTTTTGAAAACCTTTACGATTCTTTAAGTGTTTTAGATGTTGTTGGATTAATTGTTTAAGTTTTGTTGACTAGTATTATGTGTTATATGCGTAATGTGTGTTGCTTGGGGCTGTACATATTAAATTGCATTTTCATTTGACAGGTGGGATGCAGAAAATGCAATTTTCTGCATCCAAAAAATATGCAGAAAAGCGACGGAACGTGTCGCTTTTGTCCGTCGCTTTTCTGGAATTTTTTTAAAAAATATTCTAGAAATGCGACGGTGTCGGTCGCTTTTCAGTTTATTTTTTTTTAAAAAAAATAAAATATCGACGCTGTCCGTCGCTTTTTTTCTTCATTTGAAGAACAAAAAGCGACGGACAGCGTCGCATTTTCTGAAAAAAAAATATTTTTTTTTTCTAAAAAAACGACGCTTTCCGTCGTTTTTTGTTCTTCAAATGAAGAAAAAAAGCGACGGACAGCGTCGCATTTTCTGAACTAAATTAAAATTATTGTTTTCTAAAAATCGACGCTGTCCGTCGCTTTTTGTTCATCATGTGTTCTTCATATGAAGAACAAAAAACGACGGACAGCGTCGCTTTTTCGGAAAAAATTTGTAATTTTTTTTTTTCAAAAAAACGACGCTGTCCGTCGTAAAAAAAGCGACGATGTTCGTCGTTTTTAAAAATCATCGAGCCTTTTAACGACGCAAGTGACTGGGTCGCTTTTCCGTCGATTTTGACCAAAAAAACGACGCGGTCCGTCGCTTTTTTCCGTCGTTTTTTGGTCTTTTTTTAGTAGTGTTAATTTATGTGATGTTCCACATTGTTTCTTAATTTATGTGATGTTTTATTACTCTTGCCTTAGAGGCAAGATTTAACCCAAGGACTTTCAAACAACAAGTTATGCCTCATGGGCAAGAGTTGACACTACCCCATTATGTTTTGACTTATGAAATGCTCTATAACTCTTGCCTTAGAGGCAAGACTTAGTCCAATGACTTTCAAAACAACAAATTATGCCCCATGGGCAAGAGTTGGCATTACCACATTGTGTCTTGATTTATGAGATGCTCTATAACTCTTGCCCTAGAGGCAAGACTTAGACCAAGGACTTTCAAACAATAAGTTACGCCCCATGGGCAAGAGTTGACACTACCATATTGTGTTTTTATTTATGAGATGTTCTATAACTCTTGCCTTAGAGGCAAAACGTAGCCCAAGAACTTTCAAACAACAAGTTATGCCCCATGGGCAAGAGTTGACACTACCACATTATGTTTTGACTTATGAAATGCTCTATAACTCTTGCCTTAGAGGCAAGACTTAGTCTAATGACTTTCAAAACAACAAATTATGCCCCATGGGCAAGAGTTGGTATTACCACATTGTGTCTTGATTTATGAGATGCTCTATAACTCTTGCCCTAGAGGCAAGACTTAGACCAAGGACTTTCAAACAATAAGTTACGCCCCATGGGCAAGAGTTGACACTACCATATTGTGTTTTTATTTATGAGATGTTCTATAACTCTTGCCTTAGAGACAAGACTTAGCCCAAGGACTTTTAAACAACAAGTTATGCCCCATGGGCAAGAGTTGACACTACCACATTATGTTTTGACTTATGAAATGCTCTATAACTCTTGCCTTAGAGGCAAGACTTAGTCCAATGACTTTCAAAACAATAAATTATGCCCCATGGGCAAGAGTTGGCATTACCACATTGTGTCTTGATTTATGAGATGCTCTATAACTCTTGCCCTAGAGGCAAGACTTAGACCAAGGGCTTTCAAACAATAAGTTACGCCCCATGGGCAAGAGTTGACACTACCATATTGTGTTTTTATTTATGAGATGTTCTATAACTCTTTCCTTAGAGGCAAGACTTATCCCAAAGAACTTCCAAACGGCAAGTCATGTCCTTAAGTTTACTTTGATGTCAAAGAAAGAAGATCATTTTTGCGGATTATCTAACTCTCTGTTCATTAGCAAAATATAATAGAAGCTGAGAAAAAAAAAAGAGAAGGAAAAAAATAAAGATTGAGAAAAAAGAAAAAAAAAAGAGAAGAAAAAAATAAAGGTTAAGAAAAAAAGAAAATAAGAGAAAAAAAAAAGTTGAGAAGAAAAAATAAAATAAAATATAAATAAAGTTTGAGAAAAATAAAAAAAAAGGAGAAAAGAAAAAAACAAAAAATAAAAAAAAATAAAGGTTGAGACAATGAATTAAAAAAAAGAGAAATAAAAAATAAATAATGTTTTAGAAATAAAAGAAAAAAAAGGTTGAGACAAATGAATTAAAAAAATAAAAAATAAAAAAAATCAAGTAACAGTAAAAAACGAGAAAAAAATAAAGAAGAAAAAAAAAGTTGAGAGACAAATGAGCATGGAAAGAGTAAAAACATTTGAGGAGAAGAGGGGTAAAAATGTACTTGTTGTATACATAAAAAGAAAGGAAGGCTAGTCTTTAAAGACTTTTCTTATGTGGGGTAAAAATACAAAGTCACCCACTATGGGGGACATCCCATGTAATTTCCTGGGGTCCATTATATTCAAATAATGTCACCAGCTTTTCAGACAATATCCGAGCAGCTTATTCGCATAATTATCCCTTTTTTTCTCCAATCCAATGTTCACATTTAGGCCCAGAGACAATTGGTCCAAAACAATGAGATACATTATATGGTTAATTACCAAACGATGCAAATTTATACATTATATTTATTAAATATAGCAATTGTTGAAAAAATTATCAAATGTAATGAGGATTTTTTGAAACTCGCAGTATATCAGTAAATAACAATTCGCTTTATATCAGTGATATAATATAGAGCGAATTGATGTTTCATTGATACATGAAAAAATTAAGAAAGCGAATGTTTTAACCAAGTGAATTATTTTATCACTGATACAATGTACATTTTAATAATCCTTACTATATTATATCAGTGATATAATAATATAGAGCGAATTGATGTTTCATTGATATATAAAAAAATTAAGAAAGCTAATGTTTTAACCAAGTGAATTATTTTATCACTGATACAATGTACATTTTAATAACCCTTACTATATTTCTTAATTATCCAAAGTATAACTATATTTAATAATTAGAGCTGAAACTATCGTTATTTATAAAAATTCTCCTACTTTACATGTAAAAGTAATGTTCATTGGTCATTTTCTTGCAATGTTTTTTTTTTTTTCAAACATAATCATTATAATAAAATTTCAAGTTTCCCATGTGAATTTTTGTGGTAACGTCCTGAAATTATACATGTGAAATTTGATATTTTATGATAATTTCTAGAATAATCAAGAAAAAATTATCTTACATCTCCTGCCAAAGCAAATCGATTATTCAATTGCTTGCTTTATTCTTGAACTCTGATGAACATAATTCTTTGTACAGACGATCTGTAAACATTTAGCTAATTGAGAGCTTGTATGGTCCCCCAAAACAAACAAATTGTACTCACTTCCATTAGTCTTTTTAGAAGTCTGCTTCTATCACTGATTTCAGACCTTGAATCCTTCAGCTCGAAGGCATTTACGATGAGCTTCAATCCATTTCTCACACGCTGATTCACCGTGCTCCACAATGCATTCATCCCTCAGCTGCTTAGTTTCAGGGCAAGCACAGCAAATCTTCTTCGTTGGCTTTGAATCGGGCATTGTAGACGCGGCTGACTTCTGATATTTTGGTAGTTTCGACAAGGATATGGTTGTGGATGTATTCTGTATGTCGACAGTCCACACATCGTCAAAGATTACTGGAGGATTTTGAAATGAACAATCAGTGATGGCTATCTTAAGGACACTCACTGAAATACACACTAATATAAGTAAACCAACATACACACTAATATGAAAAGGCAAAACACTAGCATCTACTGTTCACAATACATCTTTCCAGTTTCCACCCACATCACTTCTATGTAAGACACGCACTCGTTTTAACAAGTTGTGTCCTCATTATCATTAAAGAAGTTGGAAGAATTGGTAAGATTTAAAAGACAAGTTTATATAAACCTATATAAAGTTGGATGCCAACAAGCAACAGCAGTAGCCATCAAAATAATCCATGTTACTTTACACGGAACATGTGACCAAAGTTAAAAGAGTATTATTCTCTTTTGCATTCTATATCACTACAAAAGGACTCACATCTAAGTGTGCATAAGTATTTTTGGAACCTTTAATATATGAGTTAAGTTATCTAAATGAGAAGTATATTATCCTAGTAAAAGGAGCTTTCTCCTGGGGCGGCTCAAAGATAAAAGAAACGAGCTTTCTCTTGGGAATAAATCTCCGAGATTACTCTACCTGCACCCCTCTTCCCTGTTCTGACAAAAACTCTCCAAAACGAGCTTTCCTATTCTCTTTTCTTCATCTTCAATTAAGCCAAATGATAAGTTTTTTCATACTAACATATTTCTCCAACAAAGATGTAATCTCAAATACTTGACAAGACAAGATGCACTAATGATAACATTGCGATGTCGTGCTACATTCTAGCTCAAAGAGTTGTTTATTTGGACTTATAACAATTAAGCAATAGTATGTCAACTAATTAGAACATCCCTGAAAATGATTTAACAAAACAAGTGCTTATTCAGAGATATATGTGAGACTCGCTAGCTTTAGGAATAATGCAGCTTTACAATGCAAATCTCATAATAGGGTTGGTCTATTTCAATCAATCAATCAACTACTTCTCAAACCCAAAATAGTCTTCGGGTCAGCTATATAAATCTTCTATTTCAATTCTGCTCTATCCGAGCCAATTACATTTCCAATGTTTTTCCATAAGTTCTCCAAAACTAGTTATTCCTTATAATTAGAGTCCTGTTCAATCCATCACTTTTGTGGGGAAAAGCACATATGGAGAATCCATAATTGCTTGGAGAACAAACTGTATTCATATATGAGCAGGGCCAAAACTAAGTACTTCGAGTGCAATTTCAGTTAAGTGACTCATGAAGCGAACGTGGACGTGAAGCTTGACATACACGTCATCCCTAAGAGAGGTAATTTCAAGTACTTGGAATCAGTAATCCAAGGTAATGGAGAGATTGACGATGTAACACCCCGTCCATTCCTGAACCTATTTTAGTACCATAACATTTATGGAATTATTTAAACATGAGATTGTGGGGGTATTATACATGTAATTAGTTGGGCTAAATTAATTTTATGCCATTGGGCTCAAATGAGGCCCAAATATTAGCTTGAATACATGGCCCATACAAGAAGGAAAAAGATCCATTCTTCCATATTTGACCCATTCAACATAATATTTAATATTTATAATTGGATAAGAAGAGATTTTAGGGCCTATAAAGCATGGAAAAATCAGATTTTATTCATGCTTCCACACATGTCCCATTCTAGACTTTTCTACAACATTATTTCTTCAACCAAACCCTAAGCTTTCATCTTTTGGTCCAAGATCACTCTTTGCAAGTTTGGTAAGCATTTATTATTATTATGTAATATATTTATTGCATGAGAGATGGTGTACAACATGTTGGTTATGTTGGTGATGTATTGAGAATTCTCACTATGTGTGAAATACTACATGTTGGCTCAAATCGGCAAGGAGTTTTGTCTTATAAAATTGGGAATAGACTTGTGGTATTGAAGGAGGTGGATTTGGTGGATTGAATATGAATATGTATGGTTTGGTTATGTCTTTAATTTGTTCTCCTTTATGTGTAACAATTGGAATTGTTGTAGCAAATTTGTTCATGGAATTGATGGCGTAATGTAAGGAAAATGTCATTTTGGTGATGTTATGTGTGATGTGAGACCATGGATGATTGTTGGCATGTTATATGGTCAAAAATATGTTCAAATGAGTTTGGTTATGATCATGGACCATTTATGGCATTAAAAGACCCAAAAAGAAGCCATTTCGGACCAAACGGGCATCCGCCCCCGCAGACGGAGGCATCTGCGGGCGCAGATGCCAACGCAGATGCCACTGGCTGCTGCCATAGGGCACTTGCGTGCGCATCTCATCCACCTGCGTGCGCAGGTGGCAGCGCAGGTCAGCCCAGATTTTGGTTTTGTGTGTTTTCGTCTCTAGTTGATCCCCCGAAGCCCCGATACCCTTTTTGGATGTAATTAACAACTTGTGATGTCGTTGTAATGACTTTAAAGTATCGTATGAAGGAATGTTGGACTGTATTAAATGTGGATAGTTGTTTATATGTTGTTATGAGGCAAATTGATAGAGTAAGTATGACAGAAGGATAATGGGAAGGCATAAAGGGTAAGTGAGATGCGAAATGCTATTGTTGAACGAAATCTTGGTCAATGTGTGTAATGTGAAGGTGTTGTTGGTATGATAATGCAGTGAGTTGTATTGTAAGGAGTGAAATGGAGTTATATGGCGGTCATATAGTTCATTGTCGTTTTGTACACTTATACGGAAAATGATCGTTAACAATAGTTTCATTGTGGACTTGTATTGTAGAGTGAAACATAAGGAAGAAGCTGGACTATTGTATCTTCATATAAGCTTGTGTATGCATAGTAAGATGCAAAGGTATGTAAGGTTACTCTTCTATATCTTTCTGCAACATATGGTGTTCACATTGTCATAGTACTCATTTGATTCCGAAATACCCTAAGGTATTTCGTATCCGAGAATTGACTAGAGTTACTCATATGTTCCTTATTCATTGGTCAATGGTGAATCATATGACTCAGGACCATTGGTTGAATTGTGTTCACTGGCTAACATGTCAAAAGTTCCAAATGTTCTAAGATATCCTATTTTCGGTTACCAAGGGTAATGGTCTCATATTTCTTCCACATTGCTCACTTGTGAATCACATGTCTCATATGCATTGATAAGGTTCCAAAAGCTCAATAGTGGTTATGTTCATGTGTCTTAATTAGTGCTCATTGTCCTAAGGTCCCAAAAGTGTTGTTCTATAGTAGTCCAACTAAGGTTGATAGAATGTTTTACTCCTAGACGAATCATGACCCACTTAGTTCTTATTTACGACGAAAGTTCTTAAGTTGTCATATGTTGTAGATCCTAAGAGAATTATCCCAACAAGAGCAATGAGGTAAAGAGAGCTTGTTTAGTGGAATAACATTGTTCCAATCATGTTATGAGTCCAAATTCCAATAGAGTTATATAAATGTCTCATATTCAGTAGAAATGTTCCAAAAGTCCGATGAGGTTATGTTCCAAGGTTACAATAGTGGCTATACTCATGTATCTTATCCATTGATTATTGTCCAATAGTTCCAATAATGTTATGTCTCCAACAAGGTAATCTTTCCAATAATGGTTATTCACATGTTACTTACTCGTTGATTATTGATCCAAAGCTGTAAACAAAGTTGTGACTAGCATTGTATTAATCTCTCAAAGGCAAGGAAAGAAGTAGTGTGCAAGTTAATATAATTAATCCTCACAAGTGAAGATGTCGCTCTCATGAAGTAAAGGAGTGAAGTGAAATGTGTATATAAGGGTGTGCCTAAGTAATGTCATGATCTCTAATGTGTCACTCTCTTAGCTATGTTAAGGAAATAAGATTGTAATGAAGTAATGGGCATATGATTACGTATGTTACATTGAGTATGGATCACAACCTAAAGGGTATAAGTTAAAGAGGGAATAAATCCCAATATTATGCTACGGTATATATATGATTATCCACCTATAAGGTGATGAGCGGTATATTATTATTATCCACCTATAAGGTGATGAACGGTATATATATATATGATTATCCACCTATAAGGTAATGAACGGTATATATATGATTATCCACCTATAAGGTGATGAGCGGTATATTATTATTATCCACCTATAAGGTGATGAACGGTATATATATATATGATTATCCACCTATAAGGTGATGAGTGGTATATTATTATTATCCACCTATACAGTGATGATCGGTATTATGTTGAGACCGTAAAAGAAATAATAGAAGTTGTATATTCCGTGCATGCATACAATATGGGGATTATTAACAGAGTTATGATAAGAGTAAATGACCAAGTGATGGAAATAATAGAGGTAATGAACTTAGTTCCACATATTCCGCAGGCAGAGGTATATCCACACTGATTATTCTCTTACGCTTAATTTTCTTGAAGGTACTTATGTATTTTTGTACAGTTTTTATATGGCCTTACATACTCAGTACATTCTTCGTACTGACCCCTCTTGGGGACTTACCTTACATGTTGCAGGTGCAGAAATTAGTAGACCTCCACGGTAGGTTGCGGACCATTTGCAGAGTATGGGTGAGCTCCAGTTGCTTCGGGGCTTCCCAAGTCACATGTATACATTAAATTTTGGTATTTTGTAAATATTGTATAGACATGGTCATGTATCTACTAGAGGCTTTGTAGACGTATGTGGGGAGATGAAAGTAAAGGATGTATGTTCATTTTGACGCAATGGCCCTAACGGCCAAAGTTTTATATATTGCATATGTTATCACGAGTTCCGCCTTTGAAATTTTAATTACATGATATAAAATGAGATGCATACGCGATCGTGCATATAAGAGTACTTGAGCAAAGATTGGTTCTCTCGAGCCTCATCGGCTTCGGGTGTCAGTCCGGCCCGAATGGGATTCGGGGCGTGACAAAAGTGGTATCAGAGCAGTTCGTTCTAAGGGGTGTCTACAAAGCCGTGTCTGAGTAGAGTCTTGCTTATGGATGTTTTGCGCGCCACATTTATAAGTAGGAGGCTACGGGACATTTAGGAGTTATTTCTTTTCTTCATTTCTAGATCGTGCAATAGAGCCAATGTGGTAGGTGGAATTGTATCTGACCATTGTAATTGGTTTCTTTGATATAGTAAAATGCCGATCACAAGACGAGGTATGGATAAAGATAAGAAGGTAGACATGCTTGCCAGAGAAGGAAGTAGTAAATCACCACCTGACCCAGTTAGTCAATACGGGGCTGAAACTGAGTCCCCAGGATCACCTGTTAATGTTATGAAGCAGGAGTTACAGGATTTGAAAAATGCAGTGCATATGTTGACTCAGATAGTGGTTGTACAAACTCAGGGACGAGCTGGTCCAATGACAAGTGATGATGGTGCGGCTAGGGTAGCTAGCCGGCGGACACAGGATTTTCTAAAATTGGATCCTCCCACATTTACTGGATCAGATCTTAATGAGGATCCGCAAGATTTTATAGAGCAAATTCAAAGGGCTCTAGATGTTATGCATGTGACTGGTGTAGAAACAGTGGAGCTTGCAGCATATAGACTGAAAGGAGAGGCTATATTATGGTACGAAGATTGGAAACTATCCAGAAGTACTGGTGCAAATTCAGCTAGTTGGGAGGAATTCAAGGTGGCATTCCTTGATCATTATCTTCCCTATGAGGTCCGCGAGGCTCGTGCGGATCAGTTTTTAAATCTTCGTCAAGGAAATTTGAGTGTCAGGGAGTATAGTCTTCGGTTTAATTCGTTGGCTAGATACGCTCCTAATATGGTGGCGACTATGGCCGATAGAGTTCATCGGTATGTAGACAGATTGGAACCATACTTGGTAAAGGACTGTACTATTGCTGCTTTAAATAAAGATATGGATATAGCTAGAATACAAGCCTTTGCGCAAAAGATGGAGGATCAAAGGCAAAGAAGAGGGATACAAGAATTTGAAGAAGGGCCATCAAAGAGGATGAGATTTGTGGGACAGTTCATGGCGTCCCCAGGAGGATTTGGGCCCCAAATTTTTCGTACACCGCCCAGACCATCAGTTTCTTATCAGACAACAGGCAATCCATCTCAATTGCGCAGGTTTAGAGACAGTCAGACCAAACAAAGTAGTGAGACTCGGAATTCACAGACAGTAGGGTATAGGGAACAAGGAAGTGTGGGCCAATCGAGGTCTTCTCGTCGGCTATGCCAACGCTGTGGAAAGTTTCATTCAGGAGAATGTTGGCTTGAAACAAATGTTTGCTTCTGGTGTGGTAAGTCAGGGCATCTGAAGAAAGAATGTCCACAGAGAGTCACGGGTGGTATGACACGACCTACAGGGTCAGCAGAGTTTGGAGGCTCTCCTTGATATAGTGACAGGTATGTTATCTATAGTTTTATGTAATGAATATGCATCAATTGATCCGGGTGTTTCCCTATCATTATGTTAATCCATTGACTGTTAAAATTAATAGTCCAGACATTTGAGGTGGCCACGCCAGTTGGTGAATTTCTTATAGCTAAAAGAGTATGTCACAATCGTATCGTAAATGTTGTGATCACGTTACCTTGATTAATTTTATTGAGATGGACATGATAGATTTTAATGTCACAATGGGTATGACATGGTTGGCTTTTTGCTAGACCATAATAGATTGCCGAGCAAAGAAACTACATTTTCATTTTTTCCACAAAGAATTTTCTTGATTGGAAGGGTACATATGTTGCTTAGTTAAAGTGAAGGATACCAAAGTTAAAGTTACTAATGTGAAAGATACTAGTTTACCCCCATAGGGTGTACCAGTGTAAATTGTATCGACGAGGGATGACACAGCGAGAATGTGCATTCATTATAGACAACGGATTGAAGTGTCAGGAAGATTTTATGTATCGGATATATATATACGAGCTAAAGAACTGCATTGTGGTGAAGCACATCATTCATGATATGCCATTTAGTAGGTAGGAATCAATATGTACCATGATTTGGAAGAAGAGTAATGATTGATAGGTTGACTAAGTTAACACATTTGTGGAAATCTTTTCAAGAAGAAGTTGGGGACCCAAGTGAATGTAAGCATGGCTTTTTTCATTTTCACATAAGAGGAGGAACAAGCAAACAGAAGTGGAAAAAAAAAACTACCTAAGCAAGTATCTATATGAGGACATGTAAAGGGATGCATTTGTTACACATGAGACAACATTGTTAACATTCGAGGACGAATGTTCCTAAGGGGGGAAGAATGTAACACCCTGGCCATTCCCGAACCTATTTTAGTACCATAACATTTATGGAATTATTTAAACATGAGATTGTGGGGGTATTATACATGTAATTAGTTGGGCTAAATTAATTTTATGCCATTGGGCTCAAATGAGGCCCAAATATTAGCTTGAATACATGGCCCATACAAGAAGGAAAAAGATCCATTCTTCCATATTTGACCCATTCAACATAATATTTAATATTTATAATTGGATAAGAAGAGATTTTAGGGCCTATAAAGCATGGAAAAATCAGATTTTATTCATGCTTCCACACATGTCCCATTCTAGACTTTTCTACAACATTATTTCTTCAACCAAACCCTAAGCTTTCATCTTTTGGTCCAAGATCACTCTTTGCAAGTTTGGTAAGCATTTATTATTATTATGTAATATATTTATTGCATGAGAGATGGTGTACAACATGTTGGTTATGTTGGTGATGTATTGAGAATTCTCACTATGTGTGAAATACTACATGTTGGCTCAAATCGGCAAGGAGTTTTGTCTTATAAAATTGGGAATAGACTTGTGGTATTGAAGGAGGTGGATTTGTTGGATTGAATATGAATATGTATGGTTTGGTTATGTCTTTAATTTGTTCTCCTTTATGTGTAACAATTGGAATTGTTGTAGCAAATTTGTTCATGGAATTGATGGCGTAATGTAAGGAAAATGTCATTTTGGTGATGTTATGTGTGATGTGAGACCATGGATGATTGTTGGCATGTTATATGGTCAAAAATATGTTCAAATGAGTTTGGTTATGATCATGGACCATTTATGGCATTAAAAGACCCAAAAAGAAGCCATTTCGGACCAAACGGGCATCCGCCCCCGCAGACGGAGGCATCTGCGGGCGCAGATGCCAACGCAGATGCCACTGGCTGCTGCCATAGGGCACTTGCGTGCGCATCTCATCCACCTGCGTGCGCAGGTGGCAGCGCAGGTCAGCCCAGATTTTGGTTTTGTGTGTTTTCGTCTCTAGTTGATCCCCCGAAGCCCCGATACCCTTTTTGGATGTAATTAACAACTTGTGATGTCGTTGTAATGACTTTAAAGTATCGTATGAAGGAATGTTGGACTGTATTAAATGTGGATAGTTGTTTATATGTTGTTATGAGGCAAATTGATAGAGTAAGTATGACAGAAGGATAATGGGAAGGCATAAAGGGTAAGTGAGATGCGAAATGCTATTGTTGAACGAAATCTTGGTCAATGTGTGTAATGTGAAGGTGTTGTTGGTATGATAATGCAGTGAGTTGTATTGTAAGGAGTGAAATGGAGTTATATGGCGGTCATATAGTTCATTGTCGTTTTGTACACTTATACGGAAAATGATCGTTAACAATAGTTTCATTGTGGACTTGTATTGTAGAGTGAAACATAAGGAAGAAGCTGGACTATTGTATCTTCATATAAGCTTGTGTATGCATAGTAAGATGCAAAGGTATGTAAGGTTACTCTTCTATATCTTTCTGCAACATATGGTGTTCACATTGTCATAGTACTCATTTGATTCCGAAATACCCTAAGGTATTTCGTATCCGAGAATTGACTAGAGTTACTCATATGTTCCTTATTCATTGGTCAATGGTGAATCATATGACTCAGGACCATTGGTTGAATTGTGTTCACTGGCTAACATGTCAAAAGTTCCAAATGTTCTAAGATATCCTATTTTCGGTTACCAAGGGTAATGGTCTCATATTTCTTCCACATTGCTCACTTGTGAATCACATGTCTCATATGCATTGATAAGGTTCCAAAAGCTCAATAGTGGTTATGTTCATGTGTCTTAATTAGTGCTCATTGTCCTAAGGTCCCAAAAGTGTTGTTCTATAGTAGTCCAACTAAGGTTGATAGAATGTTTTACTCCTAGACGAATCATGACCCACTTAGTTCTTATTTACGACGAAAGTTCTTAAGTTGTCATATGTTGTAGATCCTAAGAGAATTATCCCAACAAGAGCAATGAGGTAAAGAGAGCTTGTTTAGTGGAATAACATTGTTCCAATCATGTTATGAGTCCAAATTCCAATAGAGTTATATAAATGTCTCATATTCAGTAGAAATGTTCCAAAAGTCCGATGAGGTTATGTTCCAAGGTTACAATAGTGGCTATACTCATGTATCTTATCCATTGATTATTGTCCAATAGTTCCAATAATGTTATGTCTCCAACAAGGTAATCTTTCCAATAATGGTTATTCACATGTTACTTACTCGTTGATTATTGATCCAACGCTGTAAACAAAGTTGTGACTAGCATTGTATTAATCTCTCAAAGGCAAGGAAAGAAGTAGTGTGCAAGTTAATATAATTAATCCTCACAAGTGAAGATGTCGCTCTCATGAAGTAAAGGAGTGAAGTGAAATGTGTATATAAGGGTGTGCCTAAGTAATGTCATGATCTCTAATGTGTCACTCTCTTAGCTATGTTAAGGAAATAAGATTGTAATGAAGTAATGGGCATATGATTACGTATGTTACATTGAGTATGGATCACAACCTAAAGGGTATAAGTTAAAGAGGGAATAAATCCCAATATTATGCTACGGTATATATATGATTATCCACCTATAAGGTGATGAGCGGTATATTATTATTATCCACCTATAAGGTGATGAACGGTATATATATATATGATTATCCACCTATAAGGTGATGAACGGTATATATATGATTATCCACCTATAAGGTGATGAGCGGTATATTATTATTATCCACCTATAAGGTGATGAACGGTATATATATATATGATTATCCACCTATAAGGTGATGAGTGGTATATTATTATTATCCACCTATACAGTGATGATCGGTATTATGTTGAGACTGTAAAAGAAATAATAGAAGTTGTATATTCCGTGCATGCATACAATATGGGGATTATTAACAGAGTTATGATAAGAGTAAATGACCAAGTGATGGAAATAATAGAGGTAATGAACTTAGTTCCACATATTCCGGAGGCAGAGGTATATCCACACTGATTATTCTCTTACGCTTAATTTTCTTGAAGGTACTTATGTATTTTTGTACAGTTTTTATATGGCCTTACATACTCAGTACATTCTTCGTACTGACCCCTCTTGGGGACTTACCTTACATGTTGCAGGTGCAGAAATTAGTAGACCTCCACGGTAGGTTGCGGACCATTTGCAGAGTATGGGTGAGCTCCAGTTGCTTCGGGGCTTCCCAAGTCACATGTATACATTAAATTTTGGTATTTTGTAAATATTGTATAGACATGGTCATGTATCTACTAGAGGCTTTGTAGACGTATGTGGGGAGATGAAAGTAAAGGATGTATGTTCATTTTGACGCAATGGCCCTAACGGCCAAAGTTTTATATATTGCATATGTTATCACGAGTTCCGCCTTTGAAATTTTAATTACATGATATAAAATGAGATGCATACGCGATCGTGCATATAAGAGTACTTGAGCAAAGATTGGTTCTCTCGAGCCTCATCGGCTTCGGGTGTCAGTCCGGCCCGAATGGGATTCGGGGCGTGACAAAAGTGGTATCAGAGCAGTTCGTTCTAAGGGGTGTCTACAAAGCCGTGTCTGAGTAGAGTCTTGCTTATGGATGTTTTGCGCGCCACATTTATAAGTAGGAGGCTACGGGACATTTAGGAGTTATTTCTTTTCTTCATTTCTAGATCGTGCAATAGAGCCAATGTGGTAGGTGGAATTGTATCTGACCATTGTAATTGGTTTCTTTGATATAGTAAAATGCCGATCACAAGACGAGGTATGGATAAAGATAAGAAGGTAGACATGCTTGCCAGAGAAGGAAGTAGTAAATCACCACCTGACCCAGTTAGTCAATACGGGGCTGAAACTGAGTCCCCAGGATCACCTGTTAATGTTATGAAGCAGGAGTTACAGGATTTGAAAAATGCAGTGCATATGTTGACTCAGATAGTGGTTGTACAAACTCAGGGACGAGCTGGTCCAATGACAAGTGATGATGGTGCGGCTAGGGTAGCTAGCCGGCGGACACAGGATTTTCTAAAATTGGATCCTCCCACATTTACTGGATCAGATCTTAATGAGGATCCGCAAGATTTTATAGAGCAAATTCAAAGGGCTCTAGATGTTATGCATGTGACTGGTGTAGAAACAGTGGAGCTTGCAGCATATAGACTGAAAGGAGAGGCTATATTATGGTACGAAGATTGGAAACTATCCAGAAGTACTGGTGCAAATTCAGCTAGTTGGGAGGAATTCAAGGTGGCATTCCTTGATCATTATCTTCCCTATGAGGTCCGCGAGGCTCGTGCGGATCAGTTTTTAAATCTTCGTCAAGGAAATTTGAGTGTCAGGGAGTATAGTCTTCGGTTTAATTCGTTGGCTAGATACGCTCCTAATATGGTGGCGACTATGGCCGATAGAGTTCATCGGTATGTAGACAGATTGGAACCATACTTGGTAAAGGACTGTACTATTGCTGCTTTAAATAAAGATATGGATATAGCTAGAATACAAGCCTTTGCGCAAAAGATGGAGGATCAAAGGCAAAGAAGAGGGATACAAGAATTTGAAGAAGGGCCATCAAAGAGGATGAGATTTGTGGGACAGTTCATGGCGTCCCCAGGAGGATTTGGGCCCCAAATTTTTCGTACACCGCCCAGACCATCAGTTTCTTATCAGACAACAGGCAATCCATCTCAATTGCGCAGGTTTAGAGACAGTCAGACCAAACAAAGTAGTGAGACTCGGAATTCACAGACAGTAGGGTATAGGGAACAAGGAAGTGTGGGCCAATCGAGGTCTTCTCGTCGGCTATGCCAACGCTGTGGAAAGTTTCATTCAGGAGAATGTTGGCTTGAAACAAATGTTTGCTTCTGGTGTGGTAAGTCAGGGCATCTGAAGAAAGAATGTCCACAGAGAGTCACGGGTGGTATGACACGACCTACAGGGTCAGCAGAGTTTGGAGGCTCTCCTTGATATAGTGACAGGTATGTTATCTATAGTTTTATGTAATGAATATGCATCAATTGATCCGGGTGTTTCCCTATCATTATGTTAATCCATTGACTGTTAAAATTAATAGTCCAGACATTTGAGGTGGCCACGCCAGTTGGTGAATTTCTTATAGCTAAAAGAGTATGTCACAATCGTATCGTAAATGTTGTGATCACGTTACCTTGATTAATTTTATTGAGATGGACATGATAGATTTTAATGTCACAATGGGTATGACATGGTTGGCTTTTTGCTAGACCATAATAGATTGCCGAGCAAAGAAACTACATTTTCATTTTTTCCACAAAGAATTTTCTTGATTGGAAGGGTACATATGTTGCTTAGTTAAAGTGAAGGATACCAAAGTTAAAGTTACTAATGTGAAAGATACTAGTTTACCCCCATAGGGTGTACCAGTGTAAATTGTATCGACGAGGGATGACACAGCGAGAATGTGCATTCATTATAGACAACGGATTGAAGTGTCAGGAAGATTTTATGTATCGGATATATATATACGAGCTAAAGAACTGCATTGTGGTGAAGCACATCATTCATGATATGCCATTTAGTAGGTAGGAATCAATATGTACCATGATTTGGAAGAAGAGTAATGATTGATAGGTTGACTAAGTTAACACATTTGTGGAAATCTTTTCAAGAAGAAGTTGGGGACCCAAGTGAATGTAAGCATGGCTTTTTTCATTTTCACATAAGAGGAGGAACAAGCAAACAGAAGTGGAAAAAAAAAACTACCTAAGCAAGTATCTATATGAGGACATGTAAAGGGATGCATTTGTTACACATGAGACAACATTGTTAACATTCGAGGACGAATGTTCCTAAGGGGGGAAGAATGTAACACCCTGGCCATTCCCGAACCTATTTTAGTACCATAACATTTATGGAATTATTTAAACATGAGATTGTGGGGGTATTATACATGTAATTAGTTGGGCTAAATTAATTTTATGCCATTGGGCTCAAATGAGGCCCAAATATTAGCTTGAATACATGGCCCATACAAGAAGGAAAAAGATCCATTCTTCCATATTTGACCCATTCAACATAATATTTAATATTTATAATTGGATAAGAAGAGATTTTAGGGCCTATAAAGCATGGAAAAATCAGATTTTATTCATGCTTCCACACATGTCCCATTCTAGACTTTTCTACAACATTATTTCTTCAACCAAACCCTAAGCTTTCATCTTTTGGTCCAAGATCACTCTTTGCAAGTTTGGTAAGCATTTATTATTATTATGTAATATATTTATTGCATGAGAGATGGTGTACAACATGTTGGTTATGTTGGTGATGTATTGAGAATTCTCACTATGTGTGAAATACTACATGTTGGCTCAAATCGGCAAGGAGTTTTGTCTTATAAAATTGGGAATAGACTTGTGGTATTGAAGGAGGTGGATTTGGTGGATTGAATATGAATATGTATGGTTTGGTTATGTCTTTAATTTGTTCTCCTTTATGTGTAACAATTGGAATTGTTGTAGCAAATTTGTTCATGGAATTGATGGCGTAATGTAAGGAAAATGTCATTTTGGTGATGTTATGTGTGATGTGAGACCATGGATGATTGTTGGCATGTTATATGGTCAAAAATATGTTCAAATGAGTTTGGTTATGATCATGGACCATTTATGGCATTAAAAGACCCAAAAAGAAGCCATTTCGGACCAAACGGGCATCCGCCCCCGCAGACGGAGGCATCTGCGGGCGCAGATGCCAACGCAGATGCCACTGGCTGCTGCCATAGGGCACTTGCGTGCGCATCTCATCCACCTGCGTGCGCAGGTGGCAGCGCAGGTCAGCCCAGATTTTGGTTTTGTGTGTTTTCGTCTCTAGTTGATCCCCCGAAGCCCCGATACCCTTTTTGGATGTAATTAACAACTTGTGATGTCGTTGTAATGACTTTAAAGTATCGTATGAAGGAATGTTGGACTGTATTAAATGTGGATAGTTGTTTATATGTTGTTATGAGGCAAATTGATAGAGTAAGTATGACAGAAGGATAATGGGAAGGCATAAAGGGTAAGTGAGATGCGAAATGCTATTGTTGAACGAAATCTTGGTCAATGTGTGTAATGTGAAGGTGTTGTTGGTATGATAATGCAGTGAGTTGTATTGTAAGGAGTGAAATGGAGTTATATGGCGGTCATATAGTTCATTGTCGTTTTGTACACTTATACGGAAAATGATCGTTAACAATAGTTTCATTGTGGACTTGTATTGTAGAGTGAAACATAAGGAAGAAGCTGGACTATTGTATCTTCATATAAGCTTGTGTATGCATAGTAAGATGCAAAGGTATGTAAGGTTACTCTTCTATATCTTTCTGCAACATATGGTGTTCACATTGTCATAGTACTCATTTGATTCCGAAATACCCTAAGGTATTTCGTATCCGAGAATTGACTAGAGTTACTCATATGTTCCTTATTCATTGGTCAATGGTGAATCATATGACTCAGGACCATTGGTTGAATTGTGTTCACTGGCTAACATGTCAAAAGTTCCAAATGTTCTAAGATATCCTATTTTCGGTTACCAAGGGTAATGGTCTCATATTTCTTCCACATTGCTCACTTGTGAATCACATGTCTCATATGCATTGATAAGGTTCCAAAAGCTCAATAGTGGTTATGTTCATGTGTCTTAATTAGTGCTCATTGTCCTAAGGTCCCAAAAGTGTTGTTCTATAGTAGTCCAACTAAGGTTGATAGAATGTTTTACTCCTAGACGAATCATGACCCACTTAGTTCTTATTTACGACGAAAGTTCTTAAGTTGTCATATGTTGTAGATCCTAAGAGAATTATCCCAACAAGAGCAATGAGGTAAAGAGAGCTTGTTTAGTGGAATAACATTGTTCCAATCATGTTATGAGTCCAAATTCCAATAGAGTTATATAAATGTCTCATATTCAGTAGAAATGTTCCAAAAGTCCGATGAGGTTATGTTCCAAGGTTACAATAGTGGCTATACTCATGTATCTTATCCATTGATTATTGTCCAATAGTTCCAATAATGTTATGTCTCCAACAAGGTAATCTTTCCAATAATGGTTATTCACATGTTACTTACTCGTTGATTATTGATCCAACGCTGTAAACAAAGTTGTGACTAGCATTGTATTAATCTCTCAAAGGCAAGGAAAGAAGTAGTGTGCAAGTTAATATAATTAATCCTCACAAGTGAAGATGTCGCTCTCATGAAGTAAAGGAGTGAAGTGAAATGTGTATATAAGGGTGTGCCTAAGTAATGTCATGATCTCTAATGTGTCACTCTCTTAGCTATGTTAAGGAAATAAGATTGTAATGAAGTAATGGGCATATGATTACGTATGTTACATTGAGTATGGATCACAACCTAAAGGGTATAAGTTAAAGAGGGAATAAATCCCAATATTATGCTACGGTATATATATGATTATCCACCTATAAGGTGATGAGCGGTATATTATTATTATCCACCTATAAGGTGATGAACGGTATATATATATATGATTATCCACCTATAAGGTGATGAACGGTATATATATGATTATCCACCTATAAGGTGATGAGCGGTATATTATTATTATCCACCTATAAGGTGATGAACGGTATATATATATATGATTATCCACCTATAAGGTGATGAGTGGTATATTATTATTATCCACCTATACAGTGATGATCGGTATTATGTTGAGACTGTAAAAGAAATAATAGAAGTTGTATATTCCGTGCATGCATACAATATGGGGATTATTAACAGAGTTATGATAAGAGTAAATGACCAAGTGATGGAAATAATAGAGGTAATGAACTTAGTTCCACATATTCCGGAGGCAGAGGTATATCCACACTGATTATTCTCTTACGCTTAATTTTCTTGAAGGTACTTATGTATTTTTGTACAGTTTTTATATGGCCTTACATACTCAGTACATTCTTCGTACTGACCCCTCTTGGGGACTTACCTTACATGTTGCAGGTGCAGAAATTAGTAGACCTCCACGGTAGGTTGCGGACCATTTGCAGAGTATGGGTGAGCTCCAGTTGCTTCGGGGCTTCCCAAGTCACATGTATACATTAAATTTTGGTATTTTGTAAATATTGTATAGACATGGTCATGTATCTACTAGAGGCTTTGTAGACGTATGTGGGGAGATGAAAGTAAAGGATGTATGTTCATTTTGACGCAATGGCCCTAACGGCCAAAGTTTTATATATTGCATATGTTATCACGAGTTCCGCCTTTGAAATTTTAATTACATGATATAAAATGAGATGCATACGCGATCGTGCATATAAGAGTACTTGAGCAAAGATTGGTTCTCTCGAGCCTCATCGGCTTCGGGTGTCAGTCCGGCCCGAATGGGATTCGGGGCGTGACAAAAGTGGTATCAGAGCAGTTCGTTCTAAGGGGTGTCTACAAAGCCGTGTCTGAGTAGAGTCTTGCTTATGGATGTTTTGCGCGCCACATTTATAAGTAGGAGGCTACGGGACATTTAGGAGTTATTTCTTTTCTTCATTTCTAGATCGTGCAATAGAGCCAATGTGGTAGGTGGAATTGTATCTGACCATTGTAATTGGTTTCTTTGATATAGTAAAATGCCGATCACAAGACGAGGTATGGATAAAGATAAGAAGGTAGACATGCTTGCCAGAGAAGGAAGTAGTAAATCACCACCTGACCCAGTTAGTCAATACGGGGCTGAAACTGAGTCCCCAGGATCACCTGTTAATGTTATGAAGCAGGAGTTACAGGATTTGAAAAATGCAGTGCATATGTTGACTCAGATAGTGGTTGTACAAACTCAGGGACGAGCTGGTCCAATGACAAGTGATGATGGTGCGGCTAGGGTAGCTAGCCGGCGGACACAGGATTTTCTAAAATTGGATCCTCCCACATTTACTGGATCAGATCTTAATGAGGATCCGCAAGATTTTATAGAGCAAATTCAAAGGGCTCTAGATGTTATGCATGTGACTGGTGTAGAAACAGTGGAGCTTGCAGCATATAGACTGAAAGGAGAGGCTATATTATGGTACGAAGATTGGAAACTATCCAGAAGTACTGGTGCAAATTCAGCTAGTTGGGAGGAATTCAAGGTGGCATTCCTTGATCATTATCTTCCCTATGAGGTCCGCGAGGCTCGTGCGGATCAGTTTTTAAATCTTCGTCAAGGAAATTTGAGTGTCAGGGAGTATAGTCTTCGGTTTAATTCGTTGGCTAGATACGCTCCTAATATGGTGGCGACTATGGCCGATAGAGTTCATCGGTATGTAGACAGATTGGAACCATACTTGGTAAAGGACTGTACTATTGCTGCTTTAAATAAAGATATGGATATAGCTAGAATACAAGCCTTTGCGCAAAAGATGGAGGATCAAAGGCAAAGAAGAGGGATACAAGAATTTGAAGAAGGGCCATCAAAGAGGATGAGATTTGTGGGACAGTTCATGGCGTCCCCAGGAGGATTTGGGCCCTAAATTTTTCGTACACCGCCCAGACCATCAGTTTCTTATCAGACAACAGGCAATCCATCTCAATTGCGCAGGTTTAGAGACAGTCAGACCGAACAAAGTAGTGAGACTCGGAATTCACAGACAGTAGGGTATAGGGAACAAGGAAGTGTGGGCCAATCGAGGTCTTCTCGTCGGCTATGCCAACGCTGTGGAAAGTTTCATTCAGGAGAATGTTGGCTTGAAACAAATGTTTGCTTCTGGTGTGGTAAGTCAGGGCATCTGAAGAAAGAATGTCCACAGAGAGTCACGGGTGGTATGACACGACCTACAGGGTCAGCATCTGAAGAAAGAATGTCCACAGAGAGTCACGGGATTTGTTAAGGAGCTCCACTTCAAAAAAAATATTTTTAAAATTTGTTTTTAAAAAGAATTCAATTTTTTCCCCTTACCCCACCTCCCTTACCTATGTTCTCATTGTTTTGAATTAAATATATACAAATGCTTTTAGAATATAAGAAAATGAGTAAAGAAACAACTTATTTTCCTAATAAATGTTTTCTTGGAAAATATTCCTCCATACCGAACACACCCCGAATCTAGGATTTGGTACAATAGAAACTGAAAATTCTGATTCAAAAACACCAAAGAGCTTCTAGATTAGGAAGTCAGCAAAACTTGAAAGCGCTTTACATGGTTGAGTTTCTTTTACTGCAGTTTGATGCGATCAAGGTTATCAGAAACTGTTCTCATCCTTGGCCGAAGCTCGGGATCTAGTTCTGTGCAGTTGAGAGCGATATGAAATGCTGCAACGACTTGCTTTTTAGCATGAATCTCGTTCAAGAGAGTAGGGTCTATGATCTCAGACAAGGGTCGTTCTTGTCTAAAAACCTTTCTAACAAGACTCTCAAGCCCCTTCCCATCATCCTCGGTTCCTCCATCTGGCAACCGGCCAGTCAGAATCTCCAAAAGCATGATACCAAACGAGTAGATGTCGCTTTTCTGGGTGAACTTGGAGCCAGGGACTCGAGCCTCAGGTGCCATGTACATAATACAAGACGAAGTTGAGTTTTTAGGACTTAATATGATTTGACTTGTACTCAGCTTTTTGGTACTACTATTAATGGTCTTTGAGGAGCCTGAAACAAGGCGAGTCAACCCAAAACCGGATATGTAAGCTTGCAATTCATCATCAAGAAGGATTTTCGATGATCTTATGCTCCCATGAACATACTTCCTGGGATTACACTCATGAATGTGCATTAGACCCCGAGCTGTGCCTTGAGCAATCTTCAGTCTAGCTGCCCATGAAAGAGGTGGCAAGGAATTACCAAGTCCTCCTGCAATTGTTAAGAAAAAAAACATTAAGGATTGTTTAACAAGGACAATGTTTCATCATAAAATGTGAGAAAAAACTCGAGTTTGCTGGCAAATAGCGAGCATCAAAACATTGAAAAACTTGAAATTGCAAATAGAGAAAATCACCAAGTTATCGGAAAGTGGGAGGTTTTTTAACAGAAGCACAAAGGGTATAAATTACCACAATAATGACAGTTCAAAGTTTTGAAATCTAAAAATATTTTTGACGTACATGTGACTTGTGGAACCCCTCAGTGATAAATTTAAAAGTGATTCTCATGTCATATTTTCCTTGTACTTGAGGACAAGTATTATGGGCTGCATATGGTAGGGGTTAGGGGTAAACTACATAAATGTCCCCCACAGTGGGTGACTTTGCTTTTTTGTCCCCCATAACAAAAGTCCTGCAAAACTACCCCTCCTTCTTTTTTATGTATTGAACAAATACCTATTTGTCCCTCTATACCTCAAATATTTTTAAACAACTCTCTCATGCTTATTTATTTTTCAACTTCTATTCTCTTTTTTTCCTCTTTTTTTAATTTTACTTTGATTTTTATTTTTTCTTCTCTCTTTTTTTTTTTTTTTTAGTTTTTCTAAACCTTTACTTTTTTTTTCTTTTCTCCTCTCAACTTCTATTTTTTTTTCTATTTTATTTTTCTTTCATTTTTATTTTTTCTTTTCTCTTTTTTTAAATTTTTTTTTCTCAGCCTTTATTTATTTATTTATTTTTGTCATTTTTTTTTCTTTATTTTGTTTTTTTTCTCAACTTTTTTTTTTCTTTTTCTCCACTCAACTTCAATTTTTTTCTTTTTTTTTCTTTTGTATTTTCTTTGACTTTTATTTTTTATTTTTTAAAAAAATATTTTTTCTTTTTCCTCAACTTTTATCTTTTTTTTTTCTTTTCTTCGATTCCTTCCAAAAAAATAAGTTACGCCCCATGGACAAGAGTTGATACTACCACATTGCTTCTTAATTTATGTGATGTTCCACATTGCTTCTTAATTTATGTGATGTTTTATTACTCTTGCCTTAGAGGCAAGATTTAACCCAAGGACTTTCAAACAACAAGTTATGCCTCATGGGCAAGAGTTGACACTACCCCATTATGTTTTGACTTATGAAATGCTCTATAACTCTTGCCTTAGAGGCAAGACTTAGTCCAATGACTTTCAAAACAACAAATTATGCCCCATGGGCAAGAGTTGGCATTACCACATTGTGTCTTGATTTATGAGATGCTCTATAACTCTTGCCCTAGAGGCAAGACTTAGACCAAGGACTTTCAAACAATAAGTTACGCCCCATGGGCAAAAGTTGACACTACCATATTGTGTTTTTATTTATGAGATGTTCTATAACTCTTGCCTTAGAGGCAAAACGTAGCCCAAGAACTTTCAAACAACAAGTTATGCCCCATGGGCAAGAGTTGACACTACCACATTATGTTTTGACTTATGAAATGCTCTATAACTCTTGCCTTAGAGGCAAGACTTAGTCTAATGACTTTCAAAACAACAAATTATGCCCCATGGGCAAGAGTTGGTATTACCACATTGTGTCTTGATTTATGAGATGCTCTATAACTCTTGCCCTAGAGGCAAGACTTAGACCAAGGACTTTCAAACAATAAGTTACGCCCCATGGGCAAGAGTTGACACTACCATATTGTGTTTTTATTTATGAGATGTTCTATAACTCTTGCCTTAGAGACAAGACTTAGCCCAAGGACTTTTAAACAACAAGTTATGCCCCATGGGCAAGAGTTGACACTACCACATTATGTTTTGACTTATGAAATGCTCTATAACTCTTGCCTTAGAGGCAAGACTTAGTCCAATGACTTTCAAAACAATAAATTATGCCCCATGGGCAAGAGTTGGCATTACCACATTGTGTCTTGATTTATGAGATGTTCTATAACTCTTGCCCTAGAGGCAAGACTTAGACCAAGGGCTTTCAAACAATAAGTTACGCCCCATGGGCAAGAGTTGACACTACCATATTGTGTTTTTATTTATGAGATGTTCTATAACTCTTTCCTTAGAGGCAAGACTTATCCCAAAGAACTTCCAAACGGCAAGTCATGTCCTTAAGTTTACTTTGATGTCAAAGAAAGAAGATCATTTTTGCGGATTATCTAACTCTCTGTTCATTAGCAAAATATAATAGAAGCTGAGAAAAAAAAAAGAGAAGGAAAAAAATAAAGATTGAGAAAAAAGAAAAAAAAAAGAGAAGAAAAAAATAAAGGTTAAGAAAAAAAGAAAATAAGAGAAAAAAAAAAGTTGAGAAGAAAAAATAAAATAAAATATAAATAAAGTTTGAGAAAAATAAAAAAAAAGGAGAAAAGAAAAAAACAAAAAATAAAAAAAAATAAAGGTTGAGACAATGAATTAAAAAAAAGAGAAATAAAAAATAAATAATGTTTTAGAAATAAAAGAAAAAAAAGGTTGAGACAAATGAATTAAAAAAATAAAAAATAAAAAAAATCAAGTAACAGTAAAAAACGAGAAAAAAATAAAGAAGAAAAAAAAAGTTGAGAGACAAATGAGCATGGAAAGAGTAAAAACATTTGAGGAGAAGAGGGGTAAAAATGTACTTGTTGTATACATAAAAAGAAAGGAAGGCTAGTCTTTAAAGACTTTTCTTATGTGGGGTAAAAATACAAAGTCACCCACTATGGGGGACATCCCATGTAATTTCCTGGGGTCCATTATATTCAAATAATGTCACCAGCTTTTCAGACAATATCCGAGCAGCTTATTCGCATAATTATCCCTTTTTTTCTCCAATCCAATGTTCACATTTAGGCCCAGAGACAATTGGTCCAAAACAATGAGATACATTATATGGTTAATTACCAAACGATGCAAATTTATACATTATATTTATTAAATATAGCAATTGTTGAAAAAATTATCAAATGTAATGAGGATTTTTTGAAACTCGCAGTATATCAGTAAATAACAATTCGCTTTATATCAGTGATATAATATAGAGCGAATTGATGTTTCATTGATACATGAAAAAATTAAGAAAGCGAATGTTTTAACCAAGTGAATTATTTTATCACTGATACAATGTACATTTTAATAATCCTTACTATATTATATCAGTGATATAATAATATAGAGCGAATTGATGTTTCATTGATATATAAAAAAATTAAGAAAGCTAATGTTTTAACCAAGTGAATTATTTTATCACTGATACAATGTACATTTTAATAACCCTTACTATATTTCTTAATTATCCAAAGTATAACTATATTTAATAATTAGAGCTGAAACTATCGTTATTTATAAAAATTCTCCTACTTTACATGTAAAAGTAATGTTCATTGGTCATTTTCTTGCAATGTTTTTTTTTTTTTCAAACATAATCATTATAATAAAATTTCAAGTTTCCCATGTGAATTTTTGTGGTAACGTCCTGAAATTATACATGTGAAATTTGATATTTTATGATAATTTCTAGAATAATCAAGAAAAAATTATCTTACATCTCCTGCCAAAGCAAATCGATTATTCAATTGCTTGCTTTATTCTTGAACTCTGATGAACATAATTCTTTGTACAGACGATCTGTAAACATTTAGCTAATTGAGAGCTTGTATGGTCCCCCAAAACAAACAAATTGTACTCACTTCCATTAGTCTTTTTAGAAGTCTGCTTCTATCACTGATTTCAGACCTTGAATCCTTCAGCTCGAAGGCATTTACGATGAGCTTCAATCCATTTCTCACACGCTGATTCACCGTGCTCCACAATGCATTCATCCCTCAGCTGCTTAGTTTCAGGGCAAGCACAGCAAATCTTCTTCGTTGGCTTTGAATCGGGCATTGTAGACGCGGCTGACTTCTGATATTTTGGTAGTTTCGACAAGGATATGGTTGTGGATGTATTCTGTATGTCGACAGTCCACACATCGTCAAAGATTACTGGAGGATTTTGAAATGAACAATCAGTGATGGCTATCTTAAGGACACTCACTGAAATACACACTAATATAAGTAAACCAACATACACACTAATATGAAAAGGCAAAACACTAGCATCTACTGTTCACAATACATCTTTCCAGTTTCCACCCACATCACTTCTATGTAAGACACGCACTCGTTTTAACAAGTTGTGTCCTCATTATCATTAAAGAAGTTGGAAGAATTGGTAAGATTTAAAAGACAAGTTTATATAAACCTATATAAAGTTGGATGCCAACAAGCAACAGCAGTAGCCATCAAAATAATCCATGTTACTTTACATAGAACATGTGACCAAAGTTAAAAGAGTATTATTCTCTTTTGCATTCTATATCACTACAAAAGGACTCACATCTAAGTGTGCATGAGTATTTTTGGAACCTTTAATATATGAGTTAAAAGTTATCTAAATGAGAAGTATATTATCCTAGTAAAAAGAGCTTTCTCCTGGGGTGGCTCAAAGATAAAAGAAATGAGCTTTCTCCAGATAAAAGAAATGAGCTTTCTCCTGGGAATAAATCTACGAGATTACTCTACCTGCACCCCTCTTCCCTGTTCAGACAAACACTCTCCAAAAAGAGCTTTCCTATTCTCTTTTTCTTCATCTTCAATTAAGCCAAATGATAAGTTTTTTTCATACTAACATATTTCTCCAACAAAGATGTAATCTCAAATACATTCACAAGACAAGATGCACTAATGATGACATTGCGAGGTCGTGCTACATTCTAGCTCAAAGAGTTGTTTATTTGGACTTCTAACAATTCAGCAATAGTATGTCAACTAATTAGAACATCCCTGAAAATTATTTAACAAAACAAGTGCTTATTCAGAGATATATGTGAGACTCGCTAGCTTTAGGAATAATGCCGCTTTACAATGCAAATCTCATAATAGGGTTGGTCTACTTCAATCAATCAATCAACTACTTCTCAAACCCAAAATAGTCTTCGGGTCAGCTATATAAATCTTCTATTTCAATTCTGCTCTATCCGAGCCAATTACATTTCCAATGTTTTTTCCATAAGTTTTCCAAAACTAGATGTTCCTTATAATTAGAGTCCTGTTCTATCCATCACTTTTGTGGGGAAAAGCACATATGGAGAATCCGTAATTGCTCGGAGAACAAACTGTATTCATATATGAGCAGGGCCAAAACTAAGTACTTCGAGTGCAACTTCAGTTAAGTGACACATGAAGCGAACGTGGACGTGAAGCTTTGTTAGGGTTTTTGCCCTGATTTTCTTACCAAATTTAAGTTTTACTTTTTTTGAAAGGAAAATAAAAGTAATACCATAATTACTTTTACTTTTCTAAAAGGAAAATATAAAACTCTTCCATATTTGGCTAACTTATTTCTTCTAGGAAAGGTTTTGTACTTCTATAAATAGAAGACCCCTCTTCTCAAACCATAACACAATAGCATCCACAATGTAGTCATCAAAGAGTCTTGTTTAGGGAGAGATTTCTTCCAATAGGTTTTATGCTTTTTGATATTAGTTTCATAATATATAGGTCGTTTGACCAAACCATATTAATAATATGCTTTTTAGTATGTTTTTGGTCGTCTGAATTATCGCCTCTATGGTTTGCAAACTATTAGCTTCCGCATGACGCCCTCTCGATTTCGAACCCAACAAGTGGTATCAGAGCTTATGGTTAAATGATCCGATGGTCCAATTGTTGAACAAAGCTGCAATAAATTTGATGATAATGAATATATATGTCCAAAAAACTATATGTGGAGATAATTGTCAATCATATTTTCAACAATCTTGCTGCTACATTTTTAAAAATAAAGCTCACTTTTAACCCTGCAAAGGGCACCAATATTTTTAACCCGAAAGGGCTCATATATTTTTTAACCCAAAAAATCTCCATTTTTAAGCATGCCAAGCAGCATTGATGAAGACTATATGAAGAACAAAGAGTATATATGCAAGTGAAGAAGGCGGATCAAGTTTTGCCAAGAAAATCCTGCCAAAAAGGGGAGATTTGTTAGGGTTTTTGCCATGATTTTCTTACCAAATTTAAGTTTTACTTTTTTTGAAAGGAAAATAAAAGTAATACCATAATTACTTTTACTTTTCTAAAAGGAAAATATAAAACTCTTCCATATTTGGCTAACCTATTTCTTCTAGGAAAGGTTTTGTACCTCTATAAATAGAAGACCCCTCTTCTCAAACCATAACACAATAACATCCACAATGTAGTCATCAAAGAGTCTTGTTTAGGGAGAGATTTCTTCCAATAGGTTTTATGCTTTTTGATATTAGTTTCATAATATATAGGTCGTTTGACCAAACCATATTAATAATATGCTTTTTAGTATGTTTTTGGTCGTCTGAATTATCGCCTCTATGGTTTGCAAACTATATGTTTTTGGAATCAGTAATCCAAGGTAATGGAGAGATTGACGAGTATGTCACATCGTATTGGAGCGGGATGGATGAAATGGAGACTCGCTCTAGTATTATGTGTAATAAGAATGTGTCACCCAAACTTGAAGGCAATTCTACAGGGTGGAGGGTGAAGGCTAGACCGACTATATGTTATATGAAGAGGAGTGTTGGTCAATCAAAAACTTTGATGTCCAAAATATAAGAGTGGATAGCAGAGATGAGGATGTTGAGGTGAATGTGTGGACGTACTAGAATCGATAAGATTAGAAATGAAGATATTCGAGATAAGTGGGGAGTGACCCCCGTGGAAGACAAGATGCAGGAAGTGAGGTTAAGATGGTTCCGGTAGGTAAAGAGGAGATGTGCAGATGCTTCGATTAGGAGGTGTGAGAGGTTGGATGTAGTGCGCTTAAAGAGGGGTAAAGGTAGGCCACAGAAGTATTGGGGTGAAGTGATTAGGCACGAGCAGAATATGACGAAACTTCGGCTCACCGAGGACGTGATCCTTGATAAGAGGGTGTGGAGTTTGAAAATTAGGGTAGAGGGCTATTATGTCATCGAGCATTTTTTTTCATTTCAACTGTGTATTAATACTATTCTTGTTTTTCATTATTATTTGATTTCTATATGTCCTTTAGCCTCGGTTAACTTATTATCTTGTTGTTTCTTCTTGTTGCTACTGTCGCTTTTTATGGTTCTTTGTGTTGAGGATCTATCAATAATGTCTGCGCATACTATACCCTCCCCAGACCCCACCCATAGGATTACACTGGGTTTATTGTTGTTGTAACAAACTATACGTATAGATCTACTACTAGTGGCGGAGCTAGCTTAGGCTCAGGGGGTTCGAACCCCCTTCGGCGAAAAATTACACTATTTATACATGATTAAAATTATTTTTTTTTATATATACTATAGATGTTGAACCCCCTTCGACTAGTTCGTGTGTACACTTTGAATTCCCTGAATGAAAATCTTGGCTCCGCCACTGTCTACTACACTACAATTTAGAAGGTTAAAAACATCTTTATTAAGGAGGATAGTTCGAATTTAAAAATGCTGAATGTTCTTTGTACGTATTTCAGCAAATAGCGCTTCCGTCCAATTTCCTTGTCACAAATCTTGGATCAAAATTCAGAACATGATGGAAAAAGAATCAGCAATTTGGAAGAAACAAAAAGGGAATACATTTCTTTGTTTTTCTTAATAATTGTGGTATCCGAACTAGCTTACACACGTCTAGACTAATTCCACGGGGTTTGATAAGGAGCTCCACTTAAAAAAAATATTTTTAAAATTTGTTTTTTTAAAAAAAATTCAATTTGTTTTTTCCTTACCCCACCTCCTTTACCCTATGTTCTCATTGTTTGAATTAAATATATACAAATGTTTTTAGAAAACATTTTCCTATTTGCATAACAAACACAAGAAAATAAGTAAGAAACAACTTATTTTCCTAGAAAATATTTTCTTGGAAAATGTTCCTCCATACCGAACACACCCCTAATCTAGGATTTGGTACAATAGAAACTGAAAATTCTGATTCAAAAACACCAAAGAGCTTTTACATTAGGAAGTCAGCAAAACTTGAAAGCGCTTTACAAGGTTGAGTTTCTTTACTGCAGTTTGATGCGATCAAGGTTATCCGAAACTGTTCTCATCCTTGGCCGAAGCTCGGGATCTAGTTCTGTGCAGTTGAGAGCGATATGAAATGCTGCAACGACTTGCTTTTTAGCATGAACCTCGTTCAAGAGAGTAGGGTCTATGATCTCAGACAAGGGTCGTTCTTGTCTAAAAACCTTTCTAACAAGACTCTCAAGCCCCTTCCCATCATCCTCGGTTCCTCCATCTGGCAAACGGCCAGTCAGAATCTCCAAAAGCATGATACCAAACGAGTAGATGTCGCTTTTCTGGGTGAACTTGGAGCCAGGGACTCGAGCCTCAGGTGCCATGGACATAATACAAGACGAAGTTGAGTTTTTAGGACTTAATATGATTTGACTTGTACTCAGCTTTTTGGTACTACTATTAATGGTCTTTGAGGAACCTGAAACAAGGCGAGTCAACCCAAAACCGGATATGTAAGCTTGCAATTCAGCATCAAGAAGGATTTTCGATGATCTTATGCTCCCGTGAACATACTTCCTGGGATTACACTCATGAATGTGCATTAGACCCCGAGCTGTGCCTTGAGCAATCTTCAGTCTAGCTGCCCATGACAGAGGTTGCAAGGAATTACCAAGTCCTCCTGCGATTGTTAAGAAAAAAAACATTAAAGATTGTTTAACAAGGACAATGTTTCATCATAAAATGTGAGAAAAAAACTCTTGAGTTTGCTGGCAAATAGCGAGCATCAAAACATTGAAAAACTTGAAATTGCAAATAGAGAAAATCACCAAGTTATCGGAAAGTGGGAGGTTTTTTAACAGAATCACAAAGGGTATAAATTACCACAATAATGACGGTTCAAAGTTTTGAAATCTAAAAATATTTTTGACGTACATGTGACTTGTGGAACCCCTCAGGGATAAATTTAAAAGTGATTCTCATGTCACATTTTCCTTTTACTTGAGGACAAGTATTATGGGCTGCATATGGTAGGGTCCATTATATTCAAATAATGTCACCAGCTTTTCAGACAATGATCAATAATAATGAATAGGCCAATTTTCACTTCAAATACTGAAACTGGTACAAAAATATGTGCATGAAACAATGGAAGCTCTGTATTAGTCCGAGTGAAGGAAAAAAAATAAAAAAAATAGGTCAGAAGTTGTTATTTTCTAGAGACAAAAATACAAATATGAACTATAGCAATCAGATTCTCCAGAAACCACCCCAAAATAGGTGCAATCTTCACAAAGTTATAAAATACCAAAGTAAGAGCAAAAGAGGAAGGTTTATGTGAAAAGACTTGTACTCAAATTTTCATCAGATTGAAGTTAAAGAAAAACAAAGTGGAGTTCAAATGAACATTGCAAGGGCCCATGTTTTTGTGAAGTGCAAGGTTCAGAAAAAGAATAGAGCAAAATACAAAGCTAACAGAAGTCCAGTATCTGCCTATTCAGGGCGTCAACTGAATGCCTCTTTTAAATAAGGTCCAACACCCTAAAGTGAATTTGACAATAATAGATGCTACAAGGAGAAATCACAACATTATATGATTAGTCGTCTTTCAGATAGTTTGTTCTGCACAAATTCAGACATTGGATTCATGTTTTATGTGGAAGAACAAGCAAGGATCCATGCTTAGAACAATTTACATCCTAATGAACATGAATCGAACAAATAGATATGTATTTTTCCACAGTGTAACTTCAGAATGTTTACTTCAACTTTAAAGCCTCTCTCAATATCTTAGGCCACATTAAATGCTCTCCTCAGGAAGCAGAAACAAGGGGAAAATGCCATGATGGGACCAGAAACGAGTGAATTACAATAAACCAACAGAAGTTCACATGTGGACCAAAAGGTCTCTATAGCTTAACTCTTTCATAGATGTTTTCCAGGAGGCAGAAAATACAAATGCCAACTGATTAGATAAAAACAAATGAATCAAGAAAATGAGACTAGTCGAAATAATATCAGTGACAAATGTAAATGACAAAGTCAATATACCAAAAGGGGGAGAATGATTAAAAAGAAACATGCGCCCCACTACCCCAAACCAGCTCTTTTTCATGATAATATACATTTGGTCTCCTATTACCCCCGTCTATTCTTGATCAAAAGAAAGATAAGGCCGGTAAGCAGTTAATGCCTTAAAACGACCCAGTAAAGCATATAAATTGGGATCATTAACATTTCCCCAAGATAGTTGATGCTTGAAACCTTTGACAAAATTTTTTAATTGTTCCTACAGAATATTTCAACAAATAATCATGAGCTCTTTCAAGAACATCTTATGTTTCATTGTTCTTACTAACTTAGAGATTTGAATTAGGTTGTAAACAATTACTTCAATGGAGTAGAAATTAATTATCTTTTCATAAATATCAAATACAATGCCACCCTGAACGTTGTCTGGTCTATCAATAAAACCCCTGATGTACCATGGACCCAGAGATTACATCTAGTATTGATTCTACTGCTTATGAGCTTTTGAGCTAATTTTCTCCAAGAGAGGAACCATGACTTTAATGTGCACTTCACATTTCAGCCAATATCCTTATCTTAACAATAAATCATTTGCAGAAAAAGGATATTCTGCATTAGTTATTTCTGACATTGGTGTCTCATAATAACCCACCCACTAACCTATTCCGAGTTAAATGGCCCTACCTTTCCCTATGGTATTTTGGTTAAGTTCCTATCAGTCACAGCTCCACTTAAATTACCCTGCAGGCTTTCTTTGGAATTACTAAGCAGAAACTCTGATAGTAATATGTTATAAGTAGTGATTTAGAATAATACATTCCCCCTATTTATGGACAGCAAATATTTGAATTTTCTTTTAACAATTCTCCATACTGAATTCAACTAAGGAAATACAAGTAGGCGATTCCCAGAAGTGAACTAGTCAAATTATCAAGTTTGCCACATTATGATCTGATCAAGCTATTACTACTTAATCTCATAGTATAAAACAAGTGAACATAAACTAAGCAATTCAGCATTTCCAAGAAAGAAAGAATGAGGTGACATTACCATGTAAAGCATTGTGCAAGCTGCCATTGCGGATGAAATCAGTAACCAGCAATTTCTCATCACTTGCATAGTAATAAGCCCTAAGCCTCACCACATTTGGATGTTGTACTTTCCCAATGGCTTCCACCTCCGTCTCAAACTCCTTGAACCTCCAAGTGGCATCCCCCTCGCTTAAACGCCGAACAGCAACCACCGTAGTAGCAGCAGCAGCACCGCCTGCTGCAGATACCCTGCCGCTGCCGGCCACCACCTTGTAAACTATCCCACTCCTACTCTTCCCCACTACATAAGCTGATGCCCTCAACAAATCTTCTAGTTCCATCCCAAAACCCTCATCTAACACTATATATTTACCCTTTTGCCCCTCCTCATTCCCCCCAGCCACCTCTGCTGGCAGCTTCTCCAACTTTTCTTTTCCCATTTTCCCCTCATCATACTTGCATTTTTTCCTCAACACCCACACTGAAACAAACACCACCCCAATCACCACCGATACGCCGGAGATCAAAGAAACCGCCACCGACCCATTTCCCGATCTCCCTTTTCCTACAAAACCTTCATCATTTGGATCCCCAGGGTTTTCGAGGTTGGGTAAAACACTAGGCTTTTGAGCTTCTGGTTCTGCACACTGAGTCTCCAATGGAAACCCACAGAGAAAAGGGTTTCCGGAAAATGCAGTAGGCCCTTGATTCAAAAGCGACCCTACTGAAGGTATCTTACCTGTCAGATTATTATGCCGGAGGTCCAAACTCAATGTTACAGGAAACTCACCATAACGCGCCGGAACATTGCCGGATAAACTGTTGTATGAAAGATTTAAAGTTCCAGTGAGACGAGTAAGATGAGTTAGCTCCTCGGGAAGCGAACCATTGAGTAAATTAGCAGAAAGATCAAGGTGGTTCAGCTTTATAAGGGATGCGATTTGTTGAGGTATAAATCCAGTGAAAGCATTGTTCGAGAGGTCAAGGGAGTGAAGTGAAGTAGCATTGAAGAGATGAATTGGGATTGGTTTCGAAAAATTGTTGTAGGAAAGAGATAGAACTGATAGAGAAGAAAGTGCTCCAATTTCAGAAGGGATATACCCACTAAGATTCTTTCCAGAGAGAGAAATGGAGGTGACCTTGTCGTCGTTATCATCGCATGTGATTCCATTCCACTTGCATGGTGATGAGTCAAACTCCGACCAAGAAGTAACAAACTCAGATGGATCAAATGAAATTGCAGATTTCAAAGCTAACAGAGAAAGACCATCTGAATTCAGTGAAAATATGCCTGAAACAGAAAATGTGAGAAAACAAACAACCACAAGTACAAAAATCTTCATCATTTACTTAGGTTTGTAAACATTCAAGAATGAAGTTTGAGAAAACAGCTTCAACAATGATCAACACAGGCTACTTGACACAGATTTGCGTGGGTGGGTGTCAGTGTGTGTGGGGTGTGGGGGTGGGGCGGTACAAGGCTTTTTTGAGTTTGAACAAAGATGGCAGAGTTTTCGAGGTGCATCTTCAAGTGGAGCAGCTTCAAAGTGTCACTGTTATACTCCACCGGATTCAATTCAAAAGTTATTTATTTTCTTAAATTAAGTCAAAACATATAAAAAAAATAAAATGAGACGAAGTAAGTACTCCTACGATCTAAAATAGTTGATCCTCATTAATATGAGACTCACGTTAAAAAAAAAATTATTTGAGATTTATTTTAATAAATTAATCTTATTAATTATACTTTAAAAATATAAATTTAAATATATACACTTTATTTAATCATTTAATGATAGAGATAATATTGAAATAACATAATAATATTCTCTTGATTTAATAAAATGAATAACTAAATTGAAACAAATATTTTTAAAAAGAGGATTAATTATTTTGAAATGGAGGGAGTATTATACTACACATTTTTTTTATTTGAATTTAGGAAAAAAGGGCAAATATACTCTAAACTTTGTGATCTAGAGTAGATATACCTTCCATTAAAAAAGTGGAGCAAATATACTTCCACTATCTATGAAATGGTGTAAATATATCGTTTTTACTAATCGATCTGTATTTTTTAAATTAATTAATATTTATCTTATTTTTAAAATTAAAAAAAGGATTAAAAAAATTATTTTTAACTAGTCCATTTGTTTTTTAACTGATGCTACCCGTTTGGCCCAAACAAAAACAACAACCCACGAAATTTCAATTTAGGGAACACCCAATGAACTAAAGTACTCCGGAATGATGCGGATTTTTAACTTGTAATACGAGTATTTTAATTTTCATAGGATGTTTTCTAAATTGAAAATTTATGTGTTATTATTTTTGTTTGGGTAAGACGGATTGCCCCAGTTAAAAAATAGATGGACTAGTTAAAAATAAACACATGTTTTTTGTTTTTTTTAAATAAACATTATTTAATTAAGAAAATACGGATCCACAAGTAAAAAAGGTAGATCAACACCATGCTATAAACAGTGGGGATATATTTGCTCCACTTTTTAAATATACGATATATTTACTCTAAATCACAAAGTTGAGGAACATATTTGCCTCTTAAAAAAATATTGAAAATTTTATTATTTTTTTCTCATACTATCCTTGATAATAAATACATAAAAGTAATAGTAAACTAGTAGTCAAATTTAAAACTTCAAAATAATATTAATAAAATTAATTTCAAATTAATTTTATTTTTTTTAAAGAGTGTGCTAATTTAACATGGACAAACAATATAACCCGAGGGAATACATTTAAAATTAAATGATGAAATATGTTTTCATATCTTGACAAGATTGGCGTCCAAACCTCTTTATCATCTCATAACATTTTCAGCTTAACTTATATACGAATATTGAACCTACCAATTAAATATTGAATAAAATTATTATATAAATAACTAAGTTATTTATGTATTAGCTTTAGTCTTATCTCATAACCAATAGGTTTTTTAATTTATTATATTCAAAGGTAATATAGTAAAATTATCTCTATCATTTACTACTTCTTAACTTATGTGTCAAATCAATAGTGGACAACTATTAATAGATGGAGAGAGTACCTTTTTTTTTTTTTTTTCACCTGGTGTTCCGTAGCTGCATTAAATTCGACGAAATTTGAATTTGTGTTGGAACCATATTGGGGGTAAAGTGTTCCTTAACAAAGGTGACCCCGTTTCTTTATTTTTTATTGTCTAGTTTAAACTTACGCCCTTAAAAAGTAATATTTCCTCCGTTCCATTTTACTTGACCTCTGTTAAGTTGGCACACTCATTATGAAAACATTAATTAGAAGTGTATTTTACAAAATTAACCCTAGTAATGATGTTTTGAAATTCTAAATCTAACTATTACTATTTTCTTAGATTATTTAATATTGAGAATAATATGAAAAAGAAGTAATAAAACACTCTTGAATTGCGAAAATGGACAAGTAATTTGAAACAAACAAATTTAGAAAGAAATTCAAGTATTTTGGAACGGAGGGAGTAATTGATATGAATATTTTATTATAATAAAAAACAATTTAAGAAATAAATCACTAATATTAATAGCAAAATATTAAAAAAAAATACATTTATTTACATCTAAAAGTGATAAATAAAAATAAAAGATATATTTCTATATAGCGAACAAATAAAAATAAATAGATGAAATAATAATTTAGAATTTAGTATACTAATTAGCAACTTACGAATAAAAATAAAAGAAAACTCTATGAAGCAGCGGCGTATAAACTCTAACGTAATTGGTTATATAAAATTTTACTTTTCAAGCATAATTAATAAAGTTATTTTAATAAAATAAGCTTCTAATAGATACTTTATTAAGGAGAGTGTCAAGTTAATAAGAGTCAATTATTTTAAAATAGATGAAGTATTGACTTGACACATGCTTTAAAAAATAATAAATAATAAGATAGTTTTATTATATCATTCTTTGAATATAATAAATTTAATGTTTGAAAAATGCATTAAATAAGAAATAAAATTTAGGACACGTTTGGCCATTAAAAAAAAATTATTTTTTTTCGGAAATTATTCCACTTTAGTGAAAAAAGTGAAAATTTGTGGTGTTTGGTTATAAAATTTATTTCACTTTAGTGAATTTTTTTTTAAAACTTGTTTTCACTCCTACTTTTCTCACAAAAAGTAAAAAAGAACTTTAATTTATTTTTATGGTCAAACATAATTCCAACTCCAAAAAATTTTAATTTTCATGGTCAAATGCCTACTTAATAGCAAGGATAAATTAGACACAAAATAGAAAATTATCCATTAATTTTTCAAATTGAAAATTATTATTCAATTTTTAATATACTTGCTCAAGTAAAGATAAACAGATGGAGTAATAAAATGACCAAATTGATCAGTCTAATTTCTCAACACCATTTATGCAATAGCTATAGCTAGTAATAAGATAAATTATCTCATATATATATTGGGATAACTAATCTCAGGATAAACTATTAAAGATTAATTATGTCGGGATAACTTGTTTTCAGTCAAACGACCCGTAGTGTTAAGACAGTTGTTAAACCGGATCCGATCCAAAACTCAACCCGGGTTCATTTCCCTTAAGAGCCAAGCAAAGCAAAGCATAAGACCAAAAATTCATATTCAAATTCATACATTTGATCTCTTGCTGTTTGACATTTTGATTTAAAAAAAATAAAAATGGCAGGTCGATATGGTTCATCGGCATCGACGATGACGGTAACAAACACGCCGGCGAAAGATCTGGCATACACAAATTGCGCCTATGTATCTCCTACAGATCTCAGAAACTTCCTTGTTCCTGGATCCAAATTCGCTTATGGACTCCTTGCTGATGCTTTCGTTCTCACTATTGCATATCCTTTTCAATCCTTATTCATAATTTTCACTTTTTATTAGTAACTTCTTTTTTTTTTTATAATTGTGGTGACGGGGCCAGCATGCGTGCACTTGACTAATTCCATGAATACCTGCCACCTCCCACTAGCAGCAGGTATTAGGTAACTCTATCCATTAGGCTAGGATAGATGGGAGGAGACCACTAGTATAACTTTGATGAATGAATTGTACAAGTACTGAATTAAATAGGTGGATCCTTGTTATTTTTGAAATTTAAGACATACTTGATTGTTGATTGTTTGAATCGTGCTAATACATAGATAAATGTTTGTTGAATCGTGCTAGCGCGCTAGGATGTAAATGTAACAAACAGAAAGCTACTCGGTACTCGCTGCGTCTATAATAATACTTGTCCAGGTTACTAAAAATAAATAATACTTGTCCAGTTTGGAAAACCAATGGATAATTTACCTTTTCTACCTATTTTACTCTTATTTATTAATTATAGTCATCCAAATATTTTTCAAAGGATTGAATTAGTTATATTCAAAGGGTGATATAGTAAAATTATCCTTATTATTTATTGTTTCTTAACATGTGTGCCAAGTCAATAGTGGACAAGTATTGTTGGACGGAGGGAGTATTTAATGGACAAAAGAAATGATTTGGACATTTAGGATCAAGTTTTTTTAAGATACATGGGAAAAGGCTACTAATTTACTTGTTTAAAAACATGAATATCTGTGATGTTCGGGCCAACTTGCTCGCATCTCGACTAATTCCACAAGATATCTGCCACCTTCTACCAGCAATAGGTAACTACGTCTACCAAGGCTAGGACAGATGGGAAGAAATCACGTAGTGTTTTTGGTAATTATAGTTGTGTGGTACATTTTTGCTTTGATCACTGTGGAAACTTAGGTTTTCAACGGGATATAGTTTTCTTTCAACTTAGCTATTTGGATGTGCAAATGCTCATCCAACTGCTTACTCTTATCTCCCGTTATAGTAATGGTTTGATCTCTTTATATGAATAGACCAATTTAGGGAAACATAGCTTACATTTGGAAAGTAATCATCATACTTAAAAGAAAGGGTAAGGCTTGAACCGGCAATGCTGGAAGCTGACTGACTTGATTCTTGAGTGTATTCCAGCACATTGGTCTCGAAATTTATGTAGTCTGGCATAACTCTCAGTGAACTGTTGGCTAGTAGGGGCTTCCAAATGGTGTACTTTGAAGTTCACTTCAGTTTTTTATCTTCTTTTCCATTTGGAAAAATTCCTTTTTGAAGTTAGTAAATTATTGGAGAGATTTCTCCGTTTCACCAGTGGAATAAATTATCTTTTCCAAACTTCTGAAAGGAAAGGCTTGAAATAGAGAATGATAATGAGCAAATTCCGATAAGCTTAAGGAATTTGTGGTCTCTTGTTTGTCTTTCTCTAAAGTTTCCATTTCCTATTCTATTCATACTTGAGCATTTTAATGATCAAGATAATGCACTATGGTGTTGCCTTAACTGTGAAACACAGCCCACGATGCCATTCCTAATGGTCAACTTGGTCTTAATGCGATTCAAAGACGCTATGCCAAAGTTTCCACTGGAGACGCTATATCCGTTAGCAGGTTCGGCAGGACTGTTCAGATATTATTGCTTACTGTTGTCTAATTTTTCCATAAAATCAGTTAATAGTGCTTTCACTGTTCAAATTGCAGATTTGTTCCACCTGAGGACTTCAACCTTGCTTTGCTTACTCTTGACTTGGAGTTTGTGAAAAAAGGGACCAAAGATGAACAGGTAAACTGTCCTGTGTTTTTGTGTCTCAGCATAAGTTTTTATATTCAACAATGTCTAGTGTGCCATGCCATGGCTCTATTCCCTTTGAAAGAGTTAGATTCTTCTTGTTAGAGTAGTCAAAAGTGAAAAACGCAAAAAGCTCCAAAGTTTGTTGGTGCATTAAGCGCAAAGCACGATTAAAGCAAGGGCTTTAACGAAAAAAATGGCAAGGAGGAAAATAAAAAATAGAAATGTAATGCAAGAAAATGTAACTTATAAAACCAAATAATAATTATTTGGACAAAAGAATGAAAAAACTATAATAAAACTATATATTTTGCACCCCACTTGTGGGATCACACTGGGTATGTTGCTGTTGTGTCCTTAAAGGCAGAACTCATTGGTGAAGGTGCACATGCCTTAACACCTTGACTTCTACAAGCTACACTAACGCGCTAATTAACCGAGGCGAAGCGCTCAACCTGGACTCACCAAGCTTTAGGGATTAAGCGCACTTTAAGGGAGCCTTAACCTTAACAACAGTTCTGGTGTTTGATTGTACCATATCTTTCAGATCGTGTAGCAAGTCTGTTGTTCAGAGCATGCAGATCTTTTACAACTTCTTGTTGTGATGCATTTTGGTTATATCCATCTTCAAGTTTAGCTGGTTTTGTTTTAGGCTTAGGCATCAAGAGTACTCTGGTGCAAGCACTTCTGTTGCTGTAAAACATTGTAAGTTTACCAGATATGTCTTTTTGTAGGTGGATGCAGTTTCTTTGGCTAATCAAGTTCGCAAGAGATTTGCCAATCAGGTGAAGGCTCTATCCCCCTATCTCCTCTTAAAGATTTCTGCTCTCAGTGGTTCTCTTATTATCTTGTATCTGATAAAGCTTATGGGGCAGCACATATGGTGTGGTTCTTCAAATTCGTATGTACTTTCAAGAATGATTTTCATGTCAGTTTACTTTCTTTAGAATTTTGGAAGATAAAGCTGGATAGCGAACTGATCCTTGAAGTCGAACAGTGAAAACTAAACATAGGCTATTTGTTTTATTTTTCTCATAATCAATCTAACATAATACAAATATGCTCCCCTCATTGTGCTGACTACATTTGTCTATGAAATCAGGCCATAGAGACTACTGAGAAAAATGATTGACACATAAATGAGCTGCTTGGCTGTACTTATTCATTTTACAATTTACATGTCTATTATCTGCTTTACTAATCAAGATACATACGGAAGTACCTTGGGTTGTCAGGTGGAATCAGTATATGAAACCAATATGTAATAACAATATGACATGAGGTTTTCCTTGTAGCTGTTCAATTATATATTTGTCCCGCATGGGGTGAGTAATTGCTTTTGAAGGGGTATATAGGTTCTGGACTACTCCAAGCGTTACAATTTGGATTGAATGTTCATATCTTTTCACATGGTATCAAAGTCAACCTGTAGCAAACGAAATTTGGCACTGGTAGACACATATTGGCACTGGAGTAGTCTTTGATCCCTTATTTTCTTTTTGCGCACCATGTAGTTTCTGTTTGTATTGATAGAGGATTGGGTGTCTTTTGGAGAGAACCATATATTCTAGGTTTCTCCTCTCTGGTATACCACTTGTATATGGCCAAGTTGGCCTTGTTATTAATCTTTTACTTGATCAAAAAAAAAAAATAATTAAAAACAGACCTTAAGTCAAACATGCTCCGTTAGAAAAAAATGCTCTCACGTTTAAGAAAGGAAGTCTTTCCTTTCTTTCTTAAGTCCCGTGACCAGTCAAACACGATCACATAAATTGGGACGGAGGGAGTACTATGTTAGAAGATATAAAGTGGCTGTTCTAACCTCAACTCACAGGTTTACCACTTAAGCTGCTGTAGATGTTCCAAGTCTAGTTCTGATGAAAGTAATAACTTATGTATGGATTACCTATGCAGATTATGACAACTGGGCAAAAGGTGACATTTGAGTATCATGGCATTGGTTTTATATTCACCGTGAATCAAGCTACTGTAGAGGGGCAAGAAAAATCTAATATTGAAAGAGGGATGGTTTCAGCTGACACATACATTATATTTGAAGCCGCAAACTCAAGCGGAATAAAGGTTACTTCTGTCTTTAAGTAATATACCAGTGATTAAAAGTTGCCAAAGAATTCCCTTATGTTTATTGGATGTCCTTTTGATTTGATTCTTGCTGCAACTGACTTCAATACAGATTGTCAACCAGCGGGAAGCTGCTAGCAGCAGCATCTTTAGGCAGAAAGAATTCAATCTTCAATCATTGGGTATAGGTGGTCTGGGTGCAGAGTTTTCTGATATTTTTCGAAGAGCTTTTGCTTCCAGGGTTTTCCCCCCACATGTGACAAGCAAGTATGGAGTGTTGTTGCTGAATAACAAAAATTCCTTCTGTTTTCGTGATAAATTACGTCTATTTCTTGAAGAAATAATGTAGTAAAATTACTTATTCACTTGGCATTGGCTTTGGGATGAACTGCTTTCAGGCTTGGTATCAAGCATGTTAAGGGAATGTTGCTCTTTGGACCTCCTGGTACAGGAAAGACTCTAATGGCTCGGCAGATTGGAAAAATGCTTAATGGCAAGGAACCTAAGGTAGGTCCATCGAATCTCTAGAAATTAGTTCTTTCGATGTTATAGTTGTTACTCTGGAAGTTACCGGGTTGTAAAAGCAAAATGACATGTACGGTGTTATCGTTGTTTCGATGTTAGTTCTGGAACTAGTTCTTTCTATATTATCATTGTTTCTAGAAATTAGTTCTTTCGATGCTTTTGATGTTATCCTTGTTTATCTCTTCGAATTTTCACATAGAAGAAATACATTTCATAATGCCTTTGTTCCTCCAAATGAAGAAGCAATGTGATTGGTTATTTTGACATCTTTTTTTTTCAGTCAAATTTCCTCCTTGCCAAGTGTAGTATGTGATCATAGTTGAAGACTCCGCTCTATATGCCTATCAAGTTTTATAGCTTCTTCTACATTTCAAAATTATTTTGAAAAAAATGACATGGCTTTTTTCTTCAAATTAATTGATTTGAATTACTTCAGCATTTTGATATAAATCAGTACTTGTAATTTCAGCTTGCTGCTGCTCTCGTCACCTTGGCTTTACACCTGTTGTTCCTTTAAGTTAGTGCATTAGGATTGTAGCATTCCTTTCACATTACAATAACGTATTCTTTTAAGGTCACTAGTCAAAAGCATTAGATCTATCTTAAATGCTCATAATCTTTTACATTCTTGGTACCAAGGAAATGCATTTATGATCTACCTGAAGAGAGGAGCGATGTAAGTGGTTTACAATTTATCTCTATACAAAACTAAATGTCTTATGATGTGCATATGAAGAAACTTTTACACATGCATTTTACAACTTAATGTGGAAAAATAGGATCGGGTAATCACTAGTCCGCCAGTCCTGTATGTGGTTACTTTACTACTGGAGGGAATCGGTTCCTGCGTTTATTAACAGCAAATGATGCTTAGCGTGACCAGAATACAAAGATGGTAATAAGCTTTCGACAGTCATGACCTCATTAAGGAAGAAAGTGGTGTGGGTATTAATGCACCTGGCCTCGAATTAAAAGCTTTGGTTTTGCTTTTCATTTCATGGATAATTCCAGTCTTTTATGTCTCAGAATTTTAAATGAATGAACACTACTTATCTTTTGAAACTGGTAATGTTGAAATGAATACTACTTATTTTTAACAACAACAACATATCCAGTGTATTCCCACAAAGTGGGATCTGGGGAGGGTAAAGTGTACGCAGTCCATAAAACTACCTCAGATGAAGTAGAGAGGCTATTTCCGATTTCAATTCACAAAATGGGTTGTTGTTTTTTAAAAAAAAAAGGTTTCCTGGGAGGGTTTATTTTATGATAGGTATTTCATTACTTGTCGCTTCTGAGTTCGTCGGTTCTACATCTAATACAAAGTTTTATAGTTCCAATTTTGTTCTTGAGTTCACTCGATAGTCAATAGCATCTATCTTGTAGTTTCCTTCGCACTTGGCTGCAATCACCTGCAACTAAAGATGAGAAACTGTATACTACTTATTTTTAACAACAACAACATATCCAGTGTATTCCAATAAAGTGGGATCTGGGGAGGGTAAAGTGTACGCAGTCCATAAAACTACCTCAGATGAAGTAGAGAGGCTATTTCCGATTTCAATTCACAAAATGGTTTTTTTTTTTTTTTAAAAAAAGGTTTCCTGGGAGGGTTTATTTTATGATAGGTATTTCATTACTTGTCGCTTCTGAGTTCGTCAGTTCTACATCTAATACAAAGTTTTATAGTTCCAATTTTGTTCTTGAGTTCACTCGATAGTCAATAGCATCTATCTTGTAGTTTCCTTCGCACTTGGCTGCTATCACCTGCAACTAAAGATGAGAAACTGTTAAGTCTGTTGCATATTTCCATGTGTAGATTTGTGTTTCTTTTATTTCCCTTTTTCTTTTTATACATAGAACAGTTTCTTTTTCTATACAGTTCGATCGGCTTACTTAAATAACTTTATTGCCGAGCTTATCATATGTTTTTTAAATAAGGAAAGCCTATCATATAGTTACGAAACTGTTTAAGCAATATTCAGTATTTCTCTTTTTGTTCCTAATGCAACCTTGACTGTCTATCTGATTCTTGTTTTTCCCTGTTGGCGAATGTAAAATGTAGATTGTCAATGGACCTGAAGTGTTAAGCAAGTTCGTCGGTGAAACTGAAAAAAATGTGAGGGATTTGTTTGCTGATGCTGAGCAAGATCAAAGAACCAAAGGTAAGGATCTATCATGGCAAGGAATATTTTGAGTTTAAACGTGGTTACTTTAATCCCCCATTTTTGTCTTTCCAGGTGACCAAAGTGAACTGCATGTTATCATTTTTGATGAGATTGATGCAATCTGTAAGGTGGGGCCTCATGAAATCAAGAAATTTGATTGTTTGAGATTATTAATCATGTTCTTATTATATCTCATTTGGCTGATTCTGTAGATTTAGTTTCTCAATATGATGTTTTTGTTATGCAGTCTAGAGGATCAACTAGAGATGGCACTGGTGTGCATGATAGCATTGTTAACCAGCTCCTCACCAAGGTATGTGCAACAATTTTTAATCATGTTCACAGCGATTAGAGTGGCTATATGACAACTGTAGAATGCTTTTACCTGTTGTTGATTCAAGCTGGTTGATCGTTTCTTGCTGTTTAGATAGATGGTGTGGAATCTCTGAATAATGTTTTGCTCATTGGAATGACAAATAGGAAAGATCTGCTTGACGAAGCACTTATGAGGTAACGACAGTCTTTGTTATCATTTCTGTCTGTCTTATTGTTTAAGTTGATAAAAGTCTGTTTTGTTCTAGTATCTCTTTGGTGATTAAGTAATATTTCATGATGCATTATCAAAATACTACCATTGATATAGGCCAGGACGACTAGAAGTCCAAGTGGAGATAAGCCTTCCTGATGAAAATGGTCGACTACAAATTCTCCAGATTCATACAAATAAGATGAAAGAGAATTCCTTTCTTTCTCCTGATGTGAACTTGCAAGAACTTGGTAAGTAGTCACCACAATTAGCATGTTATGCTGGCTTTTGTTGTATGGTTCTTTTACAATACACTATGATAGTAATAATTCCCGTTACATCCTTAATTTAACTTGGATTTTTTATCAAGTCAGACATAATAACTAATTAAAAGTGTGTTCTGTCTAACCACTTAATCTTTTAAATGAGATAGTCACACATTTCAACATGGTATCAGAGCATGCAAAGAGGTCTTGCCAAAAATGCAAAAGATATTTCCACGTGTTTGGCCATGAAAATGAATTAGACCCACATGTGAGGGGCATGTTGAGAATAATATAATTAATTAATATGTGGTCTCTGTAACAACTTAAGCTATCACGCACTTCAATAAATCCAAAGATATAATGTTGAATTGAACGTTTTCCCAGTCACTTCTGAGAGTAACTCTCCGTAACTTTGCTTAGTCTGCTAACCTACACTGGTTATATAGAATTCTCAGAGTTTCTTCCCCCATTTTCCATTGTGTGCAGCCGCGCGAACAAAAAATTATAGTGGTGCCGAGCTTGAAGGTGTAGTCAAAAGTGCAGTATCCTATGCATTGAACAGGCAACTAAGCATGGATGATCTTACCAAACCAGTGGATGAGGAGAGTATAAAAGTCACTATGGATGACTTTTTGCATGCCCTTAATGAAGTAAGACCTGCATTTGGTGCTTCCACTGATGACCTTGAACGGTGCAGGTTGGTTTTCCTGGTCTTAGTGTAAAATTTTTGGACAGTCTTATTTTTTTCGTCAAGGTGGAAATCTCATCAAATGTTTGTAGGATTTTCAGGCTTGAAGAAAAGACTTGTAGTATTACTGATTTTATGTTCTTAATAAACTTTGGAGGGACACGTTATATGAAGTTGCAAAGTAGATCAACTCTAGAACAACTATATTCCTTCAGTCGCATGAAGAAACTTTAGTAAAAAATGTTCCCCGAGGAAGGGAAATACTAGGTTGATATTAAAGGCGTTTTCTCCTGTTTATTAATTGGAAGTCAGTATAAAGAGCTTAGGTAGGAGAGACTTAATGTTCAATAGTTGGTAGAAGTATATGTGCTATTGGCAGCTTAAGTGAAAAAACCTGTCCGTCGAAGCTTGGATAATCAATGAAATGACAGCCAGATATTGAATAAAATCGTCAGTACTAGAGTCTAGGTTAAGTGCTGTAGAACTTTGCTTAATTTGCTACATGAAGGTGACTTTACGACTCAACAATTTTCAGACTTAATGGCATTGTGGATTGTGGTGATCGACATCAACACATTTACAGAAGAACTATGCTATTGGCAGAACAAGTTAAAGTCAGCAGGGGGAGCCCCCTTATTACTTGTCTTCTGGAAGGCCCAAGTGGAAGGTAGAAGCTTGTGTTATTCTTTTTTTTTTTTTTTTGTGGTCATTTATCTTGAGTCGTTTCTTTCCATGGACAGTGGCAAGACTGCAATGGCAGCGACCGCTGGAATTGAAAGTGATTTTCCCTATGTCAAGATAGTAAGTTTATTAAACTATTGGGATCTTTTTTTTTGAACTTGGTAACTTTATTAAACTTGGGATCTCAGACAGTTTCTGTAGATTAATCTTAAATGCTCACTATTATTAATCTCTTATTGCCTCTTTCCCCCCTGAATTGTTAGATTTCTGCTGAAACTATGATTGGGCTCAGCGAAAGCAGCAAATGTTCTCAGATAGTCAAGGTTACAGATTTTAAACTTTTGCATTACTTTAGTATGATCAGCTTTTTGCGTTTTAGTTATTGACTATGTCTTGTGATAATATGTGGTAGGTATTTGAGGATGCATACAAGTCACCACTTAGTATAGTTGTCCTTGATGGGATTGAAAGGTAATTTTCCTGATAAATAGCCTTCAAATGCATTAATATGCGTTTACCACACATGTACCTGTACAGACTTGTGGAACATGTTGCCATAAATAGCATTTAAATGCATTATTATCCGCTTATCATGCAACCCCTGCAGACTTCTGGAATATGTTGCAATTGGCCCTCGATTTTCAAATTTGATTTCTCAAACGCTGATGGTGCTCCTTAAACGGCTTCCTCCGAAGGTATTTCTTCATAATTGCTCAGTATTGTATCAAGATGCTCATTTGGTAGTCATAATTGCCTGTTTGCTTCTTTTCCCACCTCCTCTGTGTATGGGGTTTGGGAGGCGGTTCATGAACATGTGTAAGATAACTTAAGGGTATTGAAGCAAAGGAAGGAAATAAATGTGTAAGAGGTTTTCTGGGACTTGCTTCTGTGATAATTCTCAAAAGAAATGTGATTCCTGACCCCTTTATCTCCTCCCCCCTGAGGCGTGGTGTCCCTGTATATTTCCTTTGGAATATGAGATTGTGACTATTGTACATGTGTGTGCCCCTCTTAGCTGTGACTATTGTACATGTGTGTGCCCCTCTTAGTTATGTTAATCTTTTTGTTTTAAGGAGGTTGGGTAAACCTTTATCAAATGGAAGTATGTAAAAAATTAGTGAGAGCATGCATTTTTAATGATGATCTGTCTTCAGAAAATTTGCTTTCATTACACAAATCTGTACATTAGCAATTTGTCTCCCCAGCAAAACCAAAATTAGGATTTTTGTACTAGTAAACAAGAGCTCTTGATTCATGACTAATTCATGCATAATAATTGCCTGGCAGCTGAAAACCAAATCAATGTTAAATCTGCATGACTTGTAAAGTGTTTTTTAGGTGGGTCGGAAGGGAGGGAGGGGGGAGGGGCAAGACTTTCTCCCGTTTCCATCTAGAAGGAAAAGTACAGATAAATTAGCACATGTGAATTTTATGCTGTGGAGAAAAAAGTTAGAACGCCCAAGACTCGGGGGATGACTTTTTGCTTTGCTATGATTTGGATTTCATTACATTGTGGTTGGATATGCAACTGCTTTTTCTGATGATCCTCTTGACTGGTTTCACTTTTACAGGGTAAAAAGATTCTTGTGATTGGAACTACAAGTGAAGTCGGTTTCTTGGACTCAGTTGGCCTGTGTGATACATTCTCAGTCACATACCATGTTCCAACACTAAAGACAGAAGATGCCAAGAAGGTAAGAGGGCAATTTTTCATGGAAGTCCCTTCTCCAGTTGACTAACTCACCTTCTCCAGTTGACTAACTCCCAAAATATGCAGTCCATGTGTTGAGTCAAACTAGAAATTCCATATGAATTCTTATGTTGGATGTCATATGACCAGAGTATTTCTTGAAAGAAAAAAGGAAGAAGTAAAGCTTAACTAGGACATCTGAATTAGGTATTTCCGGATAAAGTAGTGCAATGTTAATGGCTGATGAACTCCTTCACATAGAGATTTCACATTCTACTGGACCAAGATCATTGTAGCAAGAGGATTACTGAACACTAGCTTGTGAACTCTGCGTGACACAAAACAGTGGCTTTTGTCATTGATGCCATTTAATTTGTCAATATATCATAGCTATTGCACTCTTGAGGATCCATTTTGCTTTTTGACTGATTAAAAAAGAACGGAGCAAATGAGCTAGTGATTTAAAAAACTTTTGCATCAGTCTCTGTTTATACGATATAATTTCTCAACTCTAATTCATCCGTGCAATTACTGGAGATGTCCAACCTAATGTCATTCCGTTACTATATTACCCTAGTATTGATGTTTTGATGTTCTTTGCAGGTGTTGCAACAACTTAATGTCTTTTCAAGTGAGGACGTTGATTCTGCTGCTGAGGCATTAAATGACGTAAGTTTCAAGGCTCTGCTCCCTGTCTTTCTGACCAGCATGCTGTTATGCATATCTTTTCCCTATACCAGTTGTTCATCTTTGTCTCATCGCCTTCTGATATTGGGGATCTGCTTTAGAATCTAAAATTTTAGGCACATTACGGGGATTTGATTGATGACTCTTGTTTTGTGTTTTGTTATAGATGCCCATCAAGAAACTATACATGGTTGTTGAAATGGCAGCTCAGGGTGAACATGGTGGGACAGCTGAAGCCATCTATTCTGGCAAAGAAAAGATCAATATCTCACATTTCTATGATTGCCTTCAAGATATTGTTCGATATTGAGTGCATGATCTCGAGTAATTTAGGTAGGAACCAGGGTTTTCCTGCGAGTCCTTTATATTTTTCCTCTGGCCACTTTTTCGTGCACACCCTTTGATGAGGTTCTTCTATTCATGAGTTTATTGGGCTGTTGGAAGCTCAGTACTGTAAGGGATTTAGGTAGTATTTGTTAGAGCTCATTTGAAACTTCAATTGCTTTCTAATTTTTGGTACTCTCCTTTTCTTTTTCTTTGTTGTAACCAGTAAGTGTTGTAATTTCTGTTGAGTCTACTTTGCACCTTAGTCCGAAAATATAATAGTTTTGAGAGAAGTTTGTTGCTTGAAAGTTGAAACCTTAAAATTATTCTTTTCTTGCTTGTAGCAGATATGATTGATGTGGCTTTAAAATTTTGCTTTTCATGCTTGTAAATAACTAGAAGTTTATACGCACTGAATTCTTTTAAGCAAATATACTTGGTTGTATTTCCATCTAAAGATTTTTGAGTATATTCGTAAATATCATAATTTTAAGAGTTCAATGTTCAAAAACACACCTATACTCTCACTTTTTCGTGAGTTTTATTCCGCAACTATTAGCTGTTTCTCTTTTCCTACGTGAGCTATCACCATTTATGTATTAAAACACACTTTTTTTTCTATCTGAAGTATCACCATTTACTCAACTGTGTTCTAATACATAGATAGATAGTGAGAGTTTATGCAGGAAAAGGGAATAACTGAGAATCAGCAAAAAAAGTGATAATACGGGGGTGTGTTTTACCATCATCTCGAAAGAAAACAAAAGGCTTACTAATAGGCAGCAGGGATCCAGCTTCTACTGTTCAATAAATCAAACTGAGAAAGCACTTTAGTTTCATTACTTACCTTTCCTTTACCCTTGGATATATGCAACAAACACACTTAACACTATTAAAAGAAAAAAACACTAATACTATTTTCCTAATAAAGCATTTGTTATTAATTACTTATCCATTGGTTGAACGTGTATGGAGAAGCAGTTTATGTCACACTAATGTCAATATAATTACATTTGACACTTAAGGGGGCATATCATACACATGCACCACCAGAGTCTTCATAAGAACTCTACGGCGAGAGCCAAGGTAAACTCAGATTTGTGATAAGAAGCCATCAAACCGGTAGCTAAGGCACCAAGGATCAGTGACAGAGCCAAGATTTTCACTAAGGGGGTTCAGAAGTAAATATACGAACAAATCAAGGGAGTTCAACATTTACTATATATACATAAAAAAAAATTTAACCATGTATAAATAGTGTAATTTTCCATTGAAGGGAACCCCCTGAGCCAAAGGTGACTCCGCCCCTGCCAAGGACGGTCGGTAAAACCAAGGTGATAGCTCAATGAGAATGATAGAAATGGTAGGAGAAGGGCTGAGGGACGAAAAATGTACAAAAACAAAAACTACATGACATACGTTAAAAGTTGGCCCATTACGAACAATAATCAACAGAGACTCCAATCTTGCCCAGCAAGAGCCAATCACTTGAACAGAGCAGGATTGATCGATATGCATCAAGAAATGTAATTCACAATACAACTAATCAAGAAAAAGTATCTTACATTTCCTGACCAAGCAAATCGATTATTCAATTCCCTTGCTTTATTCTTGAACTCTGATAAACAAAATTCTTTTGTATAGAAGATCTGTAAACATTTAGCTAATTGAGCTTGTATGGTCCCAAAACCAAACTGGGCATTATACAAAAAATTGTATCTTCCTTTGTTTTTTTAGAAGTCTGCTTCTATCACTGATTTCAGACCTTGAAGCCTTCAGCTCGAAGGCATTTACGATGAGCTTCAATCCATTTCTCACACGCGGATTCACCATGCTCCACAATGCATTCATCCCTCAGCTGCTTAGTTTCAGGGCAAGCACAGCAAATCTTCTTCTTTGGCTTTGAATCGGGCATTGTAGATGCAGCTGACTTCTGATCTTTTGGTAGTTTCGACAAGGATATGGATGTGGATGTTTTCTCTATCGGCAGTCCACCCATCATCAAAGATTACTGGAGGAGTTAGAAATGAACAATCAATGACGGCTATCTGAAGGACACTTTAGCACTGAAATACACACTAATAGAAGTAAACTAACACACACACTAACACTAATAGAAGTAAACCAACAGATATGTCTGTTTGGCCGAACTTTTAGAATCTGCTTATTTTGAAAAGAGAGTTTCATCAGAAGTGCTTTTTCGAAAAAGTATTCCAGGAGAATCATAGTCTGTGTTTTGGCTAGTCAATTTAAAAAATACCTTTGCCAATATTAAAGCAACAATTTGTGCTTGGCCAAGGTAAAGGTTCCAAAAGTGCTTTGGGGGGAAGCTACATTTTTTAGCTTCTTTCTAAAAGCTAGCCAAACAACTCAACAATCAAATAAGCATATATTTTTTTTGAAAAAATGACCAAATAAAGGAGATGCATAAGAAATGCATTTTCAATTTCAACTCATCAAAACTTCCAGAAAAAAAGAAGATAGCCAAAAGGGTGTCTATCGAAAACACTGATCGAACGTCAAATTTACAATTCATCAATCTAATAATCTATTATGGTGTCCACAGAATAATGTTACTCACACCATTTTCACATGAACTAATCAAGTGTTGATTAAAAATGAGCAATCGAGCACAACAAGAGTTTACGGAATCCAACTTTAAATGCTTGACCACAATTCTTGAGAAAATAAGTGGAGAAGGAGATTGCAAGTACTAGGATTATACCACCTTCTGGCCCTTTTTTTCTTCTTCTCCTGCTCTATGAAAAGGCAAAACACTAGCATCTACTGTTCATAATACATCTACCCAGTTTCCATCCACATCACTTCTATGTAAAACACGCACTTGTTTTAAGAAGTTAGAAGAATCGGTAAGATTTAAAATACAAGTTAATATAACCTATATAAAGTTGGATGCCAACAGGCAACAGCAGTAGCTATCAAAATAATCCATGTTACTTTACATAGAAGATGTGATCAAAGTTAAAGAGTATTCTCTTTTGCATTCTAAAGGCAGCAATTTCTTCTCTTCAAACCGCCCCCGTCTTACATTTGGACCTTCCCTAGCTAACATTACTAGGGAAAATTACACAGCATCTAAGCGGGTTCTACAGTAGCAAAACAATTTCAAAATATATAGAGCTTCCAGAAGCAGAATCGCTTTCTTTATCCCCTGCCCCCCACCCCAACCCCCTCCCCACACTTTTTCTGTACCCTTTTCCAGCTCATATCACTACAAAAGGACTCACATCTAAGTGTGCATTAGTATTTTTGGAACCTTTCATATATGATTTTATCTAAATGATAAGTATATTATCCTAGTAAAAGAGCTTTCTCCTGGCGCGGCTCAAAGATAAAAGAAACGAACTTTCTCCCAGGGAATAAATATTTGAAACTACATAAGAGTAAAGATTACTCTACCTGCACCCCTCTTCCCCCGTTCAGACAAAAACTCTCCCCACAACATCCCACCCCAACCGCCAAAAAGAGCTTTCCCATTCACTATTTTTCATCTTCTATTAGCCAAATGAAAATCTTCCCACTACAGTTCTTTCATACTAACATATTTTTCCAACAAAGATGTAATCTCAAATGTACTCACAAGATGCACAAACGATGCCGTTCATGACATTACGATGTCGTGCTACATTCTAGCTCTCGCTAGGACTCATTCAGTCAGAGTAACTAAGAACTTCGGATTGAAGTAATAAGATTATTGAATCATCAGAACTACTTCGATATATCTTTTTTACTTGTGTTGTCTATTTGGACTTTTAACAATTAAGCAATAGTATGTCAACTAAGTACCCATCCATTCCACATGACATGGCAGACATTATACAGTGTGAAGTGGAATAAGTGAAGTGAAAATTATTTAACAAAAGAGGTGCTTATTCAGAGATATATATATGGGACTCTCTAGCTTTAGGAATAATGCCACTTTACAGTGCAAATCTTCTAATAGGGTCTAGTTCAAACCAATCAACTACTTCTCAAACTCAAACTAGTTGACTCAGCTATGTAAGTCTTCTATTTCAATTCTGCTCTATTCGAGCCAATTCCATTCAAATGTTTTTAATAATTTGTCTTCTAAAACAAATTATAAGTTCTCCAAATTAGCACATATGGAGAATCAATAATTGCTTGGATAACAAACTATTCACATATGAGCAGGACCAAAAATGAGTACTTGGAGTGCAAGTTCAGTTAACTGACTCATGAAGCGGAACGTGAAACTTGACACGCAGGCCATCCCCAAGAGAGGATGTCACACATCATATTGGGGCGGAATGGATGAAATGGAGGTTTGCATCCAGTGTTCTATGTAAAAAGAATGTGCCAGCTAGGCATACAGGTAAGTTCTACAAGGTGGTGGTTAGACCGACTATGTTAATATAGGGCGAAGTGTTGGCCAATCAAAAACCCTCATATCCAGAAGATGAGAGTGGATGGCAGAGATAAGGATGTAGAGGTGGATGTGTGAGGCATAATAAGAGAGATAGGATTAGGAATGAAGATATTAGAGACAAGGTGGTAGTGGCCTCGAGAAGGACAAGATGCGGGAAGTGAGGCTGAGATGGTACGGGCAGGTGAAGAGGAGATGCGCAGATGCCCCGATGAGGAGGTGTGAGAGGTTGGCCGTAGTGGGCTTGAGGAGGGGTAGAGGTAGGCAGAAGAAGTATTGGGGTTAAGTAATTAGGCACGAGCAGGATATAACGAAACTTCAGCTCACCGACGACATGACCTTTGATAGGAGGATATGGAGGGGTAGATGGTTAGTATAGTATGTTGTCGGGCGTATTTCTTTTCATTTTTCTATGTATTAGTATTATTCTTGTTTTTCATTATTTTTTTATTTCTGCTTCTGCATGTTGTTCCTTTAGCCTCGGTTATCTTATTATCTTCTTGTTGTTTCTGCTTTGTTGCTACAGCCTCTTTTTATCGTTGAGTCAAGGATCTATCGGAAACAACCTCTCTACCTTCTCAAGGTAGGGGTAAGATTTGCGTGCACTTTACCCTCCCAAACCCGACCTGCGGGATTACATTACACTGGGTTTGTTGTTGTTGTAACAAACTATTCACATAAACCTACTACACTACAATTTAGAAGGTTAAGAAACATCTTTACTAAGGAGGAGGATTCAAATTAAAAAAATGCTTAAAATGAAGAACATATGTTCATTGTCCGTATTTCAGCAAATGGTGCTACCGTCCAATTTCTTTGTCACAAAACTTGGATCAAAATTCAGAACATGATGGAAAAATAATCAACAATTTCGAAGAAACAAAAGAGAATAGATTTCTTTGTTTTGCTTAATAATTGTGGTATCTGAACTAGCTTGCACACACCTCGACTAATTCCACGGAGTACCTACTACCTCCCATTAGCACAGTATCAATTTTGGCATAGCGGTCAATGAAATGGATTAAGCACCACGAGGTCTCCGTTTTAGACAAAATCACTAGGTAATTTCTTCATATTTATTCTAGCCTTGGTGGAGAGTTACCTTGTGGAGGTGGCAGGTATACTAATCGAGATGCGCGAGCCGACACGGACACCACGGTTATAAAACAAAATTATATTTATAATTTCCTTAGAGATTAGCGTATAATCGGAGTAAAAATATCAGGAAAAGCATAATATAAAGATATTTGCCGCTTACCTTTTTTGCTCCGTCCTTCTTCGCCGGCGTTCCGTTTTTGAGATAATGTATCTATCGACAAAATAACTTGCGACGTTTATTAGGAAAGTGAAAAGGGTTGGTTTGTTCAGTCGAAGTTCGGTTCGCGAATAAAATTATTTTGGGATTATAATTTAGTATTAAATTTTTATTTGTTTTTGAAAGATGAGATGAAATAAATCAAATTTGATAGTAAGCTAGGAGATTCATGATTAAGTTTGAAATTGTTTGTCCTATTTAAAAAATAAAATATCAAAATTTAAAATGAAGTAAATCAGAAAAGGAGATATATTTGAATATTTCGATTCACAATGTGTTTTTAAGAAATTTTATCTCCTTTTATGCTCGCGGTTTAAGATAATTTTTTTCTAGAATAACGAATAAATCACATTTGTATGGCGGTACTTCAAAAATTCAATGTATAGTAAGCTCGAAAAATTCAAAAATTCTTTTCTCAGAAGAAAAGAATTTTCGAATTTTCATAAGTAACCTTGCTTCATCATATGATCGACACATAAAACATAAGTAGCGTTTCTTACAAGTTTGTTTTTTTGTGAGATTAGACGTGATTTTAGTGTCTAAATGTGATAATACAGCTATCAAAACGCATTGTTCTAATTAAAAAAAAAAAGTGATAGATAAAAATGTCTAAATAAAACTATGATAGATAAATTATAATGTTTAAATATAATAACGAATTCAAAATTACATTAAACATACGATTCAATATTTTTTAAAGTTTTGTGGCTCCACTGTTGACTAGATGCAAATGATATTAGGGGTGTGTATCTGTCTGTTCGGTTCGATTTTATGTACTATCGATTCGGTTTATCAGTTTTTGATTTGTAAACACGCTAAATCGACAACCAAACCAATAAGATATTCGTTATCGATTTTTGGTCTTTATCGATTCAGTTTTCGATTTAACCGATAAGAAAATACTTCCCCTAATTTTTTACTTTCTCTTATTTTCATTTGTTCTACACTATCTTCATGCATAAAGTCTACACAAATTATAAGCACTAAGACAACAACTATAAAATTCAAAAGACAATAAGGTATGTATTTAAATCTAAAGCCACTATTATATAACTATGAATAAAAATATAATTTTAATATAATCTTATTGGGTTATCGATTCAACCATTAACTAAAAACTTAAAATTGAAAATCGAATCGATAGCCCAATAAAAAAAATTACTAAATCGTTTAAAAACAGTTAACCCAATAACCCCATACCGATAAACTAATAACATTTTTATTTGGTTCGATTTATCGATTGAACCAGTTTTTGCACACCCCCAAATGATATATATCATCAATCCTCAGAAAATCGCAATTAACTTTTCGATACAATCTAAACAAGCTATATTACCTTTTCTTTTCTTTTTTTAAATGGAGGTAAGGAGAAAGAAAGTTACAAAGTGGAGAGTCGAATTCTTATTAAGAATATATACTCTCAATTGAAAAATTACAAACTGAAAAATTAAGGATAAATTACTTAATACCACAACTTAACTTACCCTAACTACTTAAAATCTCAACCCTTTTAAATAATTACTTAAATCCCTTATTTACTTTCTCACTCTTAAAACGTCGAATACATCACAGAAGAGGAAATCCACCACCTACTGGACCTCCTTTATCAACTGAAGATTCGCCTCCCTTATTTATTGCTCCTTTCATCTTCAATTTCTCCATTAAGAAGTCTCTTTTCCTCCGCCACCACCCAGTTGCTCTCACATAATTTTGTTTGGCATTTGATGTGTGAGCTGTGAATCAATTGGGTCTTGTTCTTGCATAGTTTTTTCATCTACTCATCCACCAACTTTTCTTGGTATAACTCAACACCCTTTTATGTTTTCCCCCATTTAAGCAACGAAAAGAAAAAAGTCGGGAAAAACAAGATTTCAGTTTTTTTAAAGTATCAAAATTGAATTCGGCAACGGTCCCCCACGAAATGTATCTGGTATGTTCCTCACGAAATTGTTACTTGAAAGAATCAATGGAGGTGAAGAAGAGTAGTGTGTCGCGTATTTTATGAGGTATCTGCCATTAATGGCGGGATGGTGGTGCTTCAAAAGACAAAGTTGGTGCTTCAAAAAGGTATTATAGATATGTATCGAAACAAAAAGACAGTGAGATACATAAAAATTGGTGTGGAGATACATTATTTATGTCAGATCCATGTATCCTATACATAATAATTATGTATCTCTTTTAAATTCTTTTATAGAATAATGTATCTCAGTCATTTTTATTCTACTAATACACTCATCGTTCAACTGATACATTTATTGATGAATAACCAAGCAGTAATCTAACTGTTATATTTTAATGTATATGAATGCAGGGTATGCAATATGTATTCGTACTTGATATCAGTCAGTCAAACATCAGAATGCCTTAACAACACTGAGACATTCATTATGTATCTTGCCAAAAAAATTTGATTTGCAACAAAACAGAGAAGAAAGAAGAAGCTTGTTGTTGCTTGAAGAATCATGATCTTTTTTTGAATTTCAAATTTTAAACTGATTACGTAATTTTGGGGATCATCGGAAGAGAATCAGACGAAAGTCGCGTGATTTGCTCTATTACTCAAACAGATTTTCGTTACTTCCCTTTTAAACGCACAAATAAAAGTGTATCGGAAACTGAATGTATCTAGTGGTTATGGATGTATTCGAAAGTGGCAAATTCAGAGATTATTTGTAATTTTGATAAAAGTAGGGATAGAAAGTAATTGACAAAATGATCTAATGGACCCTTGTATTTGTTTGAGTTTGTATTTTGGACCCTTTTACTCAACCATTTGCCAAATGTACCCTTAAACTCAATAAGACATACTTCTTTAAACCGTTTTGACTATTGACCAAACATATGTGACATTAATGTTGTAGAGCTGGAAAAACGCGTATTTGCACGCGTTTTAAAGTGAGTGGAGCCAATATCTTACATTTAAAAATATTAAAAATTTTAAAAAATAATAATAAATTTAGAAGAAAGTAAAAAATAGAGAAAAAAAAACAAACCAAAATCCTAAACTTCTTCTTCGACCCTCCCCCAACCCAACACCACCACCACACCCAGTCAACCTTCCCCCTTACCCCCTACTCCTTCTTCAGCCCCTCCCTCTCCCTCCACTTCTTGTTCTTCTTCAGCCCCTCACCCTCCCGCTACTCTTTTTTTCTTTCAGCTCCTTCTTCTTTGAACATCAGCCCACCCCCCCAAACAAAAACCCACTTCTCAGACGCCCCCTCCCCTCCCGTTCCACGCCCTGCCAAATAAATCCCCAACTCCAATATCTACTCAGATAATACAACCACTCATTTTTCTTTATAAATTGCATCACCTATTTTCTTTGTAAATTATATTTTTTTCATGAAAATAAATATAAATATAGAAAAATAAATATTTTTGAAAAGGAACGAAGGGATAAAATTTTTATTTATCAATTGCTTTGATTATGAGGTTGTCGTAGCAATTATTTGATTGACTTTTTTGGATTTTTAACAGAAAATTATAATGACGGGTGGATCTAAATTTTTTGGTTGAGAAAGTGTCGAGATAGGTGGAAGTGGGTGTTGTTGGGTTGAGGGTGCGGAGTACAAAGAAGAAGAAAAGGAAATGGGAGTGGGGTGGTGGTGGTGGAGGGGAGGTTCTTTTGTTTTTTCCTTTTTTTTTTTTTAAATGTTACTTATTCTTTATGTATATTTATTTTTAATATTACGTGGCATTCCACGTGTAGTAGATTGTATTACACCAACGTTAATCGGATGAGAAAAAGGTTTAAAGTATTGCGTTTCGATGGGTTTAAGGGTTCAGTTGGCAAAGAAGTGAATAGAAGGGTCCAAAATATAAGTCTATTAGACCATTTTGTCAAAGTAACTAGGTGTTAAAGGGTTGAGATTTATGTAAGTTTCACAAAAATTAAATTCTTACTAATAATATATAAATTCAGACAATCAACTGAACTACTAGTAATATTTTTCATGTAATCTTTTGATTCGCTTTTAAGTCATTCTCTTTTTATTGGACTATTTCTTTAATTACTCGAGATGTTCTTATGATCGTTTGGAGATAATATTGGCTTCTTATTATATTGATAAGATTCTCATTCAATTATTAAAATCACATATCCTTCAATTACATTCTAATTTTATGCAACATTCCATCCCTCTATATCATTTTCTTGTGTGTCTCAATATTCCGAATAATGTTTTATCGAGAAGTCCTACCGGAAAAGGAAGATTGAATTGATGCACATAAATTGATTTAGATATGTTCCTTATGTGAAAAAAAGTTTAGATGACTACTCTTTTTCTATACAAATTCCATAGCTAAATTGAAACAAAAAAAAATAAAAAATATCAACATCAGCATGAATATTTTAATGGGACCCACAATATCAACTTGTCCCAAAGTCATTTTATTTTTACTAATATTTTATACATCTAATAACACCACTTGACTTGTCCATAAACAATGAATATTACCAACTACTCCTATTTGTCATGCAAATATTTTTTTTTTTTTTAAAAAAGATTGGACTAATCCAGTATCCCTTTGGCGGTGCAGGATAGTTGTATATCTATATTGGAATACTATTATATTTCATCTACAAAAAATATCCTTACATTTTGATGCTAACACCTAACAACACTGATCTTTAATATACTAGTCGAAGTGAATTATCACTGCTAAATGCTAATTAACAAATAATTATTTAGATTCAAATTCATGTTTACACAAAAAAGTTACATTATTTTTTTTATTCGTGAATATAAATCTAACTCTTTATAATTTACAGAGATATTCTTTTTTAACCAAAAAAAAAAAGAATCTGTCCCAAAACTAGCCACTTTTATTTAGAGGAAAATTTAAAATTTTCTTTTTATTAGTAATAAAATAATTTATAACCATATTTAAAATTTATTTTAAAACATAAATTTTAAAAATTCTCTTTTTTTTACAAAAAAAATAAATTATATCAAGTTTAAATGATATCACATAAATTGAGACAATCAAAATATCATCTAAAATTGAACTTTCAAAGAATATCAGTGTCATTTATGTTGCTAAAACTAATTTCTTTAAAATATTATGAGCATAAAAATTGTAATTAGAAGCTAATTAGACTTTAGAAAAATATTCAAGATTATTTTTATCATTTCTCTTCGTATTTTTAATTAAACTACTTAAAAATCATTTTGTTTTGCAACTTGCAAAAATATCCCTTTTCTTCTTTCTTTCTTTGTCCTTTTATAGATTCCTTGCCAATTTGCCTGTAATTGTTTTTTTTTTTTCCTTTTTTTTAAGCTTAAAACATGCAACAAGATTATTGTTAGAGATTTTATATAACACGAAAGAGATACACATTTATATATTACCCAAAAATGTTGATTTTATTACCTTTTAGTTGTAGAATTCCTTCCAAAAATTTCTTATCTTTATCCACACATAAAAGGAAAATCCAAAAGAGTTTAAAATCTCTAAAGCCTTATAACCACAAGTCATTTTCTTCTATGGAAGCTGATGTTTCTATTCTCTCAGCATTCTGAGACTATCTTTTCTTGAAGTTTGACATAAAGGGTTGTTGGGTTTTGAGAAATAGTGAATTCTTGATTGTTTTGAAGTTTTTTTCTTTTTTTTTTTTTTTTTTTTTGTGTGTGTATTTTGTTGTAATTTGACAAAACGGGTTATGGGTTTTTGAGAATAGTGAATTCTTGATTGTTTTAAATTTTTTTTTTTTTTAATGCATTTTCTTGAAATTTGACAAAAAAGGGGTTGAAGGGTTTTGAGATTTGGGAGTTTGGGTAGGTTGAAAATAGTGAAATCTGAATGTTTTAATAAGTTTCTGTTGTGAAGTTTAAGTTTTCTATTTTGTGATTTGGTAAGTTGTTAAAAGGGTTGCTGGGTTTTTGAGATTTGGGAAGTGGGATGGTGAATTTCTGGGTGTTTTTGTTGATCAGTTTTGTGTCTTTGATGGGTTCTGGAGCTGTTGGAAGTGTAATTTTGATGGGAAAGAATAGTACTTTGTCTTTTGAAGACATTGAAGCTAATTTTGGTGAGTTGATCTTGCTTCCCCTCTAAAGACTTCTCTTTTATTCATTGTTTTGAAATTGTAATTGGTGGGAGTTGTGTAATGGAATGTGTGATTATTGCTTTTGATGAATATTGGGAAAATTGGTTTTGTTCATTATGTTTCATAAGCTTCTTGAACTGATCTGATTTTTGGCTTTCACTCTCTATGTTTGTGTTTTTCGGGGGGTGGGTGGGTGGAACTAGATCATATTTGTTGTTAAGGGATTCATCTGGGGATATAGAAGTTTTCATATTTTGCAAGTTCTTATTTTTCAGTTGAAATCTTCAAGGGATGTTTACTTGCATCACGAGAACATGTATGAATGTTGTATTAGTAACTTGCATTGCAACTGCAAAATATTTTGTTAATCGGTCATGGGTTTGGTTCATTGTATTTGACATTTAGTGATGGCGGTGTTTCTGTTGTAGCTGAAAATGCTGTGTGTTGTGATATAGTAAAGTTCTATACATTTTCCGTTGGCACGACTTTCTTCGGGATTCATTTCTGCTAATGTACTAATTCGACCTGTTTCTAATTTCAGCTCCCTCAGCAAAGAGTTCAGGCACATGTGGGACGTTGTATGTTGCAGAGCCTTTGGATGCCTGTTCAACCTTGACTAACAAGATTGAACCAACTAATAACTTCACAAAAGAACCATTTGTGCTGATAATCAGGGGTGGATGTAGCTTTGAGGATAAAGTTAGAAAAGCACAAGCTGCAGGTTTTAAAGCAGCCATTATCTATGACAATGCATATGGTGATATCATTGCAAGTAATGATCTCTTCCATTGTACAGTTTATTTATTTATTTTTAATTATTCATTTAGTTTGTTCTAAGTTATATTATGTTCGATGGTAGTTAATGTATCAAGTCATATAGTGGTACCTGAAAACATATCTTGGGGATGTCCTAAAGCGCTCATGGTATCATTATGAATATACAAACCAAAACTGTGAAAGCCTAGACATATACCTGCATCCTGCCCAATTGAGATGGATCTTCTGTAACAAGTAGTTGGATCGTAATCTCTCAGCATAAAAATGGCTGCATGGGCGACATTCTTGAACTCTGATTTCAAGTTTTAGAATGCTGGTTAAGCTTGAATCTTTTTCTCAATATTAATCATTCAAGTATCAATAGTCCTACTAATTGGTTTTAGATCTGGAAAAATAAGAAACTTTAGTCCCGCGAAATAATTTTGACAAAAACTTTAATTGGTATCTTACTGACAAAATAGCTTCATCCTTCATGAGCTATTGCAAGGGAAATCTCTTGCAGGCGGTTTTCAGATTCTCTCAGCCAATATTAGCTTGATCCATTGGGGTAGAAGTAAGATGATTCCTTGGAGAGGCAAATAGATTTACAGCTCAAATTGACATTGAACTCTTTACTCCTTGCACAAGCCAGCCGTCCAACGTTATACAATTTTGACACAAACCTGCTGCTTTGCTTTAATCACTCAATGCTCTGTGTATACCATAGACTATGTTGATCAAACTTCTAAACTGTCAATTGATCAACCCAACTATGCTTCATTTGCTAGCTAGTTTTTCATAAAGACTCATAGGATGACAAATAAAAGGGTTAGTTCGACATTCAATCTGGTGAAGAGGGATTGATCCATGTGAAGGAAGTTTCAGAAGATATTTCGCCAACTCCAATTTGTAACAGAAAATTGTTATCCAGCTCTTAAGATCTCTTTTAGTCTTTTATTTTATGCTGCATTTGAATTCCCAGCTTTTTACTTATTCTATTTTGTCCATTGGCATTATGGCCACTGAGCTGTTCTAAATACATGTTTACGATTTTTAGATGATTATTAGGAAAACCAGTTTTGGAAAAACTTGTACGTAACCAATTAAATATGCTCGATTGAGAATTAAATATCCTAAAAAGAAACAGCTCAAAATACTTGCCAAGCTTTTCTTATGATCGTTATGACATGTTCGTCTTCTGTGATTTGGCTTGAGCCAGCATGTTCCAACAATAGTGCATCTGAAATGTTCATATCATAGTACTGAAAAACTAGCAGATTATTTTTGCCTATCCAGTATCCCCTTCCCACTAGGATTGCCTATCCCCCCTCCCACTAGGAAAATAAATTAGAGAACTCATAAAGCTTTTGTCAAAGACTTCAAAAACCAACTTCAACTCTTGCTTTTGAATGATTTAAGCTTCTATAATTATTGATTTTTGACAACCAAAGGTTTAACCAGATAAATGATTCAGTGGCAGGAATCTCTGCTGGTGTGAAGATACTTGCAGTGTTTGTTTCAAAAGCTTCTGGAGAAGCACTCACAAAGTATGCTGGTGACACTGATATGGAAGTATGGATAATACCAAGCTTGGAAAACTCAGCTTGGTCGATCATGGCTACATCGTTCATCTCATTACTTGCTATGTCTTCCGTGCTTGCAGTGTGTTTCTTTGTCCGCAGACATCATATACGAAGAGAACGGCCTCGAGCTTCTCGTGTTCGTGAATTTCATGGGATTAGTAGCCGTTTGGTTAAAGCTATGCCAAGTTTGATATTTACATCTGTTGTGGAGGATAATTCTACATCAGTAACATGTGCTATATGCCTTGAAGATTATAGTGTGGGAGATAAGCTTAGAATTCTTCCATGTCGGCACAGTAAGTTATCCTCTCTTATAGAGGTTATTTACTTTCCAAGTTGTTCATGTTCAGTTCTCGCTTTTATCAATTATGTTGAAGGTTATGAATGCACCATTTCGTTAAGGTTGTTTCTCCATAGGGAGGATACTCATCCTTTTGAGTTCTGGTGCCACGGTAGATTAATGACTAATCACTGACCATGGTTGATAAGCACTATTATATCCTCTTAAACACGAATCAACTTAAGTGTCATCACTGAGGAAACTTGACTCGTCTCCCACGAAAAGTTTATGGTAGTACGACTTTACTGAAAATACGCCATCACTTCTTGCCACTCCACCTCCACGGGTTCTCACCGGTGAGAGTGGTATTCTGTTTGTAAAGAAAGCATTTCCACATCCTTTAGGATTAATCCCTCTCCTAATCTTGTAAATTCCAGGCAGTGAACTCCCCCACTCTTTAACCACCCAAATCTGTTGTACCATAGTCTCTTTCTGGCATGAAACTCTGAATAAGTTCGGGAAGGTTGTCCTCATATACTCTCTCCACACCTCTGTTGATCCCAAAAGTTGACTTTACTTCCATTCCCCACCCGATAGGTAAACTAAGCTGTTGAAATCTTCCTAACCTTTCATAATATTCTCGTACATTTCTAGACCTCCATTCTCCTCCCACGACTCCATATTTTCCTGCTATCACCTCCCTCCACAATGCCTGCTCTTCAACGCCAAATCTCCATAATCACTTCCCACGTAGTTTGCCTTGTTCAAAACTCTAAAGTCTGTTATTCTAGGCGCTCCCATATTTTCAGGGATGCGGCAAAGATTCCAACTACTAATTCTTGGTTTCCATTTGCCGAGTCGCACAAGCCTGTCATCATAGTTGTATAGCTCCAACTTGGTATCATGATGCAGAGAAGATAATTCATCACAGTACTCATATTTTTCTACCATCTCGACTTTTACCCTTTCCAAAGTAGCTGAACAGTTATAAATACAGTCTATACCTGATTTTTGAAATTATTTCATTTTCTGAAGTCTCCTTGCTGGCGAACTGTGTGAAAACTAGATTTTATGTTCCAAGCATCATATTTTTGGAATATTTCCCTTGTCCCAAGCTGCTCTATCTTGCTATGAGTGCAATTTTTTTGTTGATACGTTTCATAGATATATGTTCACGTTCAGAATTTGTTTCTGCTGGAGCACTTGGCATTTTTCAGTTATTAACTTGTCTTATGGAAACTTTTGCAGAATTTCATGCTATGTGTGTTGATGCTTGGCTGACATCATGGAGAACCTTTTGCCCTGTCTGCAAACGGGATGCAAGGACTAGTACTGGTGATCCACCAGCATCAGAATCTACACCATTGCTTTCTTCCAGTCTACGATCTGTATCTTCAATGTCATCTCTAAGGTCATCATTAGCATCATCAGCAGTGATACATATAGGCACAGGAGCATCTCGATCGCCTTCAGTTTCTCGTCCTCAATCAATCTCTAGCTCTCATAACCAGCATTCACTTTGGTCCTACCACCAGTCACCTCATCTTTCTATAAGCCGAAGTTCACTCGACCTTCAAAATGCATCTTCCCAAAGATCTCGTGCGGCTTACTTAATTTCATCCAACTCATTGGGTTATCCTTGTCTATCACCTCTTAATTCAAGATATGGATCTGCATACATTCCTAGTCCTAGCAATCCCTCATCAAGCTATATTGGATCAACAAGTCGGCAGCCTAACCCACTGCATCACAGTGAATCAATTACAAGCTTCTCGCCATTTGCTTCAGCTAACTCTCTTCCTGGATGTGAGTGATGATTTAGTTGATCATGGAAAACGGTGGTCCAATATGTTAAAGTCCCTTACAGGGACCTGAGTGATTGGGGTTATTCTGCCCTGAAATTTCACCTGAAGACAACAGAGCTGATTCGTATTGGTTGCTGTGGCATCTGGACAGAGGAATACAACAGCTAGCTCTGGATTTATACATCAGTGCTCAACACTTCTGTAATATTGGTTTAGTAGTTGGATAGGCTTGATATTTTCGAAGTTTTTACTGAGTGTACATGCTGAAAGATGGGTGCCTTTAGCTATACACATTGCCCTTTCTTTTGTTTATTGTTTTTCCCCCCTTCCCCTCCATTCTCTAGTGATGGTGATGGGTTTAGCCATGTCCACCTGATACATGGTTGAGGCCTGTAGTTGCATGTAAATATGAATGTCCTTGAGATGACTAAAACTGGTCTTTTACTTGTTCGTTTTTGAAAATGAAAGAATGTCTACTGATTTCCAGATATTGCTTTGTGTATGTTATATATTAATGTATCGACCCCAATTCAGAGGGTACATGTTAGGAGCTCGCATCATTGTATCGACCCCAATTCAGAGGGTACATGTTAGGAGCTCGCATCTGAATGCCAAGTCCCCAATCATTGGTGCCAACTAGGACCACATGGACTGCCATGGGTCTCCCATGGCAGCTCTTGAATTACAACACTGATAAATCATTAGCTTAAAAACATTGATTGTACAGAATAAGAACTAGGCGCAGCGTTGGATTTGGTGTTAAAACCATTTATACAGTAGGAAACTGAATTTGCCTCCACGTCTTTTTAAATATAAATGTTACATTCAGTAGCACAAATTGAAGTACAAGGTTTTCCTTTCCCACCTGTGGATACATGAATCCTACTGGCTACAAGTATAACTGTTCAAGTAACTTCCTTAAGATAACAAGGGCTGTGATCATGGTAAGGATGAAACTTTACAGCACTCTCAGACCAACGTGTAATTTGTCCTTACTGTTGAGGATTTCTCAAGCTAACTATATCAGGTTCGATTGGTGCAAAACTTAATCTTCCTTGTCTTGTTTCTCTCCGGAACGAAGTGGTTGTCTGGCTTCTGGCTGAGAGGTGGAGCTGCTCGGATAATCTCCCTCATCCCTTGTACCAACAGTCAAGGGTTCCTCTTTCAAAGACTGGATCATCATCACCACCGCAACCACAAACACTATGATGGTCACTGTTCCAACCCCGATCATTGAGTTTACGAAACCCATGAATGAACCAGCGCTAATACGTTTCTGTATAATATTTCCGTCTTTGTATCCTTGAATAAATCGTGTAATTTGGGACCCCTGATCTTCATCTTCGATACTGTCTGAGCCAACAACCTGTTGCATGAGTAAAAGTTTTTAATCAGTATGTATAATTTACAGCGATTTGGTCAGAATGAACTTTTTAAAGATTATGTATCAATCACTGAATACTAAAACTATCTAGCCTGGTAGATATCATTCACAAAAAGCATCTTACAGACTTAGAGAAACAACATGACTAATCTCCCCAGTGAAATGATACCATATAAAATGTCTGGTTAAGTACTGTTTATCCCTGTTGCTTATTTTAGTCAGCATATTAAGCAATATGATAATTTCATGGTTCACTTTGGTCCATTAGTTGAAGGCACTATAGTCTAATCCGTGTTACACGAGCAGAAAGTCCAGACTCCAATCAAGTCTTACACCGGAGGAAGTTAACGCAATTCATCTCGAAGGGCAAAGACTGGACCAAGGATTTAGCATTCGAAGGAAGATCCAACGGGTGGCAGCAGCAATTACAGAACCGTTTCTGAGACAGCGCCAGACGTTACTCCTTTGCACTTAAATATCATTTTATTTGTCATTTAATATGAATTAAAAGGGGAATGATTCTTGGGCATCAAATCCTGAGAATTCACATAAAGCACGTTAACCTACAGTATATTTCCTAGACTGGATAAGGGTCTACAAACATGCAATACCTAGTGCGGACATGGAAAGGGAGAGAAAAAGAAGTAACTGAACTTACTGAAAAGTACTCCTCATCGCCATCCCAAACGACCATTTTTGGCAGTTTAGTTTTCTTAGAAACTTCAAATGATTCAGCAAACCCTTCCCATTGCTTGAACCCGACAAAAACAAACACGAAGTCGCGGTTTGCAGATGCAGCAGCTTTTAGGAGTTTCACTAATCCCTTAGACCTCTCATCAGTCTCATCTTCCAAAATTGTTAGAATAACTTTTCTCTCATCATCTTTCAGCAATCTCAGATTTTCTTCAGTGACGGGCAAAGCCAGCGGCAGCAAACTCTGCTTGATATAATCCTCAATGAATTTTTCTGTGATCCATAGCAGGGAGAAGGTTCAGATATTCACCATTATTATATAAAAATCTTCAAGACACAACTTCAGCTTCAAATTCTTAAATCAATTTGTTTTTTAATGTAGTACAGAATAGGACAAATGCTGGCAGGTGTTGAAGTTAAAGCAATTAAACTTATTTCATAAATAAGACTAAGCAATTTAATTAATTGAAAAGTATAATTTAAGGTGATAGTCATGCAACTAAATCAATTACTTAACCACCTAAGCAAAACCAAAATCAATTACTTAACCAACTAATCAAAACAATCTCTGCATTCAGGAAAAGAGTCATCTGATGCTTTGAATTCTTCCTTTGAAAGGCACTACAACTAGCAGCAGGTTTTTGTACACTGAATTTTCAGATCTTACTGCCGTCTTCCAGCAATTTGTCAAGGCAGCTATATGATTGATCCACATTATTGAAGGACATAACAGAACCCGGAGAGTAAATAGTTCATTATTGCTGACTTCTGCTTTAAAGTGACACAATAAGGATTAAGGGACAATGCGTTGAGTGAAAGCAAGTTTTTAAAACACAGAACAGGTGGTATTGTTATTAGTTTAAATATCACAAGATTCTGGTTTGCTCAGGATCTTCCTAGGGTATGAACAAGTATTAACTCTTATTTGTTTCTAGGAAGGGATGAATTCTATTTTGATAAGCAGGGTGAGATTTTAATTACTTCCAAAGCCTAATATGACAGTCGATGATAAGCTAACCTTCAAAGGGGCCATAGAAGATGCTTTGCTCATCATAGTTTGGATGACGAGCTACCAAAGCAGGTACTTTGTCAAAATCATAGAATTCCATGGTTTTATCCGAGAAATCTTTTGCCACAGAAAACCATGCTCTCTTCTTGTACTTTACTGCAAAATGTGATATAGCAGATTCATTCAAACCAAAGCCTACGAATATAGGAAAACTAGTGCCGGCTTCTTCAACAAAGTCACTAATAGCTGAGTCAGAATTGAGTATGGCCACATCAGGAGCAACAAACTTCTTCAAGAATCGTGCAAGTAAATCTGCTTTTCTTGGTCCATAATAATCTGTTGGAACTCCATGCATAAATATCTTTATAGTTGGATATCCACTGCATTGAGAATAAAAAAAGAAATTCAATATCTTCTAATCAAATAATAATGATCATAGTCTTTTAATTTCGTAAGCAAGGGGAGAAGTAATCTAATTTCCACAAAGCATGTGCATTCCTGCAGTTCAGCATTATTTTGATTTTATTTGTTCAAGGGAGAGCAAAGAACATCTTATAAATCTTCAGTTGGAAGCTTGTCAGTGTTCACTCCCTTGCAGCAAATAAAAAAAGTAATAGATTGAATTGCACGACAGCTGAACTCTTGGGGTAATCCAGCCTCATTTGAAATAGAGACGGTGCAGAAAGTACACCAGAGCCCATATTCTAATTAAAAAGCTCAGTCCCCATACAACTTGTCATTATCTTTTGTCCATCAATTTTAACTCTCCTGATTTCACCTCTCTGTGTATGTCACCACTCACCTGGCTACTCTGCCTCTCCAACAACAACAACATACCAAGTGAATTCCCACAACTCTGCCTCTCCAACAGACTTAGCAAAACATACTTCCCACTCCAGGACATAGTATGAGGCCCCCAAAGTAACTCCAGAAGTATCAACACTATATAAGCGCAAGAGAGATCCTAGACAGAGAGAGGGAAGGAACAACATAATTGGGGAGAGATCCTAGATCGAGAGAGGAAAGGAACAAAGGAGATCAGATTATAATCAGAGGTAGAATTAACAGATTCAAGGGAAAGGAAAGGCAAAGGAGGACGTAGCAGATGTACTGACAAAGAAAGATGGATGTGGCAGGGTCCTCAACGACCTTTCCGCATCTAATTTGTTTCTCTTCAATTTCTGTGTCTTATAACTCCTTTAGGACCTTTATTTTCAAACACATCATCTTCTTTTTATGCATGAGCATACGAATCAAATTGCCTATCTGGTGTACCTAAAAAAGTAAAAGTGAAGTCCAATTTTAAAGTTTACTGTTGTGATCACTATCACTTCAGGAAGGAATGGTTAATGGGCTGGGAAATTCGAAATCAGCCTCTTAAATCTGTGGCCAGCACTGAATTGCTCAGTTTGATGTCTTAATTGATATATAAGAAGACTAATAGATTTTTATCATTAAATGATAGTCGTTGAAGAATGATATGAAAAATGTCTTATCAAACTAATGAATACCTACCTTTCTTTTAGTTCTTGCAAACCTGATTAAACAAATGCAGATCATACATTGTGAAACTAATATCAGAAAAACGATTTAGTGATAAGGCTAAAAGCACACGTACTCAATGCCATATTTTGAACCAACACGTTTGTACTTGTCAGCATCTATTTTTGCAATACTTATGGGCTGCTTCAAATCAGCAAGAATGCGAGCAGCTTTGTCCAACTGCAATGAACTTTAACTTCATCAGATTTCTTCTAGACGTCAAAATTCCGATAATTCAGAAATGCGGAAAGTCACATGAAGCAACATATCACGTAGAATTCAAGCTTCTTCTTGAGAAGAGAAATGTGCGCATTAAATGCAATTGGCCGGGGCCAAGGTGGGGGGTGGGGGTGGGGGGCATGGAGGGACCTCATGTAATTTAATAAATAATTGATATTAGATTATCAGTGTATATAGTTGTAACCTCATCTCTCATCTCTCATCTCTCATCTCTCATCTCTCAAGCAGTTTCATATGGCCAACCAGCAAAATACTCTCCTCCCACACTAAAAGAAGCCATCTTACAGAGAGATAACATTAAACATAGATTCTTGATAAAATATGTGAATCTTAAGTTTAACACCATCAATCAAAGAGTGTATTACTTAACCAGAGATTACTTGTTCTTATGTGGCGAATTAGGGTAGAAGGATATTCGGAAGGAGTGCGTCCTTGCTAGTAGGTAGGAGGACTTTGTTTTGTTATCCGTGCTAGTAGCCATAGTGCTAGTCTTGTTTCAGAGTGTGTTATCATTTGTCGTATTACTTGGTGATAGTCTTGTTTATGTTATTATTTGGTGTGTTAATATCTATTGTTTCTTGTTCCTTTACCATTTCTTTTCTAAACTGTTTTTGTCTTGAGACGGGGGTCTATCGGAAACAACATCTCTATCTCACCTTTCAAGTAGTAGTATGGACTGCGTACACTTACCCTCCCCAGACCCCACTTTGTGGGAGTATACTGTGTATGTTGTTGTTGTTGGCTGAACAGACACTGCATTGGACATTGGTCATGTGGGTACTAACCTTTTTTGTGTCGCTAATCAAACATTGGATTATTCTACGGACTTTATCTGGATATCATTTTGTTAATGCGGCCAACCAACTACCCCTCAGAGGAAAGAGCAACTGATAACAATGCAGCACACAACATACTTAGGGAGAATTAATAGAAACAATTACTTCCACAAAATGTATGGAAATCCAAATCTAGGTATTGCCTACATGACATAATCATTCTAGAGTCTAGATAACTTTTCATTGGAGGAGCATTCAACCTTTTTGAATTTAATTGAATAGTCCTATATCAATTAAAGTAGAAACGCAACCTTGTTGGTAGTTCTTTCATTGTCCACCAAGGTTTGAAAAGATGAGAAGAAATCACCTAGTGTTGGAATTTGAACATGAGACCTCATGGTTCTTAACGCATCCCATCAACCACTAGGCCAGTGCAATTAGCCCGTCTATGGTTTATAGTCTAATTTGGCACCCAAGTGTATGGTCTAGTGATTAATGAAATGGGTGCAAAGCTCGGAGATCAGAGTTCAAAGCCCAACAGAGACAAAACAAAAAAGATTAGATTTCTACCTTCGCCTAAGCAATGGTGGGCAAAGTTCCTCAGTACTTGTGTTGGTGGACATAACACTACCCGGTGAATAGTCGGGTATGCACAAGCTAGCCAGACACCACCATCAGAAAAAAAAGAAGATTTTTTTTAATTCTAGTTTAGAATTTAGATCCACACATCCGAGCAAACTTATCATAAAACTCAGTATATGCTTATTCCAGTTTTTAAGATCTTAATTCATTCAACTTATCGGCTTTTCTTCTTTGCAATTTTCTTTTGATAATGGTGGTGTCTGAACTAGCTTGCACACACCTCGATTAATTCCACGGAATACCTGTCACCTCCTACCAACAACAGATACTTGGTAACTCTGTCCACCAAGGCTAGGACAAATGGTAAGAAATCACCGATTTGAACGTGAGACCTCATGATTCTCAACCCATTTCATTGACCACTAGGCCACACCCCTGAGTTATTTTCTTCTTTCTAATTTGGGTCAATTATCTTGAATACCTGATTTACTCACTCTTGAAGTAAAAGAAAACCAAGTGTATCTATTGCAGTTATACACTTACAATCCTAACTTAGTAAGTAAAGCGCTTTGCACCTACTAATGACTACATTCGGGCAGTAAGATCCCTTAATTAAATTAAAGTATATCTATATACTCATGTGTTCCAAAATACTTGTCACAATTTTCTCTCCGAAAGTCAAACCATACGAACTTTGACCACAATTTTTTCATCATACCAGAAAAATTGCAACTTATAATAATTTCCATATAGTTTTTGAATATCCTAATCTTAATTGTAAAGTATCGAATTAATCTAATCTAATTTAACTTTAAAAATTAGTCAAATTAACTCTGAAAAAGCTAAACGTGACAACTATTTTGAAACAAAGGATTACTAAGGAAATGGACCTGAGGAGCAAGACGTTTGCAGTGGCCACACCAAGGAGCATAGAAATCCACCAAAATATAATCGAACTTTGAAATTGCTGCATCAAAATTGGATTCATCAAGCTCCAATACTTTCCCGCCGTCTACGGCGAACTCTTGTTTCTGCTGCTCCGTCTCCGCCGCCGCGATCGACAGAAATGACGCCGGAGCTATGAGGAGGAGGAAGATGGAGATTAAGAGGAAAAGCATAGTGTAATTCATCAAATTGGTGCAGTTGAATGATGGGATCGATCTAAAGACTTTTTAGATTTGGGCTACTTTGATTTATACGAATACTTTGGTGCTTTGAGTTCTATTCAAATGATTTTTTTTTCTTCAAATAATTACTATATGGATTTTCAAAAGTAATATTTACACCAGTTTTAATTTGGCTTTAAATATTTGAAATAATATTGGTTTGACGATAATGATTTACAGTAACAAAATTTCGAAATTTTTTTTTTCAAGTGAAATTTATTTTCAAACACAAATGACGGGTTAACATTGGCCGTAAATAAAAGTTTGAATATGGTATATCTTTACCGTATAATAGTTTTGAAACACAAGTGTAAGAAAACAAACTTGCGCATTATTGCGTAGTTTGAAAAAATTAATAGTTACAACTTACAATTTTCTCAAAATGTCATGGAAAAAAAAATATATATATTTTTGGGACATATGTGTGATGGTGATTGTGAACCTAGTTATGTTATTGATTATTGAATTGGTGATGTTGGTGGTAGATTGATAATGCATTGATGGGAGTTGATGAGGGTGTTTGTTGTGATGATAGAGGTGATTGGTAGTAGTAATTGATTGCAGTGGTGATAGTGATCGATAGTGCTAGTGAAGGCAGTGACAATGATGGTGATAACAGCACATATAATTACATTGATAAAAGTAATAGGTGTGGACATATGGTAATGACTAACATCAGTGGTTGACAATGATGGTGGTTGTCAGTGGTGATTGTGATGACAGATGTGGTGATGACTAGTGGTTGGTAATAATAATGTTGGTTGGGATGATAGATGTGGTTAATAGTGACGGTTTGTTGAAGATCTCAATGATTAAAATCTATTCAAACCAAATAAGTAATTCAATCTTAATATAAGTAAATGCACTTTAATAACCTAAAACTTGAACTATTTAGATCCAGGCAAAAGAAAGTCGAGTCAAGCTCGGGCATCATTTCATTCTTGTAATGGGAATGAGAGCTGCGCAAGACCAGACAAGTTGTTCCCTCGCCTCGCAGTTCGACATCTATCTTTCAAGTTAAGTCATTTTCTAAGATGACTCATCTTATTCTACAATAATTCAAGCTGCAGCGACACCTTATGAACTTCTTACTAGGCAATGCTATAATAAACATTTGCGAGTATTTAGATGCACGTATTTTGTTCATATTCCTGCGTAGTTAAGAGAAAAGTTATCGCCAAAGCAACCACTTGTCTTTCTTGAATATGCTCAGTCCAAATGTATGTATGCTATGAATTGAAATCCAAGAGAGTCAGATGCATTGCTCTCTTTAATAGGTTCGCCTCATATTTTTCTTTACCTAATTGCTTAGCCTCGGGGAAGAATGACAAGATAAAAAATCTTATACAATTAAATTACTTTTAAAAACAATTACAATAACTTTATTTAATATATTATACTAATAAATTAATAAATATTCTATCCGTTTCTTTTTAATTGTCATATTTTGCTTCTCGAGAGTCATACTATATAAACTTTGACCAACATTTTAAGATGTATTTTTTCATCATATTAATATGAAAAGAATTGAAATTTATATTATTTTTATATAATTTTAAAATATCTAAATTTCAAATCTAAAATGATGAATTATTGTAAGTCAATTTAGCTTCAAAGACTTGACCAATTTGATTCTCCTGAAACAAATTGTGGCAAGCAAAAAAGATCGAGAGAATAATGAATTAAAAGATTTGTGTGTATTGGATCGTTTGATTGGGAAACAAATTATCCCACCATATAAAAATAATACTACAATTCTCGGATAATTAACTGCAGATGAGTTATCTTATATATTTTATCACAATCAAATATGATATAAACTTATTCTAAAACTAATACCAAATTAGTTATTCTTTATCCCTCGTACCAAACAGACCGGTACCTAAAAACAAAAACGCAAAATTCAATTATTTACTACGATCGTCTTTTGTGTATAGCTGCTGCTCTACTTCCTAACTCCTCAACATTGCTGCGAAGAAACAGAGATTTAAAATTAAGAAAAGACCCAATTGAGCTGTGTACACACAGATCCTTTAATTAGCACAAGAAAACAATAAAGATTACATTTTTTTGCAATGAGTTCACGGGGGCTGCAGCCATTAATGAATCTTGTTAGACTTAAGGGAGTTCCAATTCTACAACAATTGCATATGGAGGAGCGACTATTAAGGACTTCATCTCAAAATTGGTGTATTGTAAATGATGGAACCAATGAACCCACCATTGTCATGGGGATTTCAGGGTGAGCTATCAATTTTCCACCCTTTATTATGGTATGATGATGCTACTTTTTATTTTTTTTTCAATAATACTTTTTGCTAGAAATGTTTCTTGATTGTTTTGATTGGTGGGTTTATTATACAAAGACCAATTCTTTGTGGGTTGCAATATGTTTTGCATTTGTTAATTAGTGATAGATTAACTCATAGTTCTACCTGTTACTTCGATTGCTTTGTTTATCTTGCTATTTTGTTGTCATTGTTTTCTTTTATGTCTTGTTTTGGTTGCACTTTTTTGAGTCTAGGGTCTAAAGTGGAGCCGTGGCCTAACTGGTATAAGTTGTGCTCATGTGAGCAGGAGGTCACTAGTTCGAGCCGTGGAAATAGCCTCTTGTAGAAATGCAAGGTAAGGCTGTGTACAATAGACCTTTGTGGTCCGGCCTTTCCCTGGACGCCTGCGTATAGTGGGAGCTTAGTGCACTGGATTGCCTTTTCTGGTCTATCGAATACAGCCCCTCTATCCTGAAAAGGTAAGGCTAAGTTCTGTATACATCCTATCCTCCCCAGACCTCACTTGTGGGATTGCACGGGTTTGTTGTTGTTGTTGATAGACTATTAAACTTGTTGTTCTTAATAAAATCTGTGATATTAATTGATGCTTTTTGCCATGAATGGGTTATATCTATACTGAGTTTGTTGTGTGCTTGATCAGAAATAAAGCTTGCGAGTTTAAAACATTATCTGTTTTTTGCTTCACAATTGTAGTTTTAGAAGTCTTTGAATAGTAGAAGTGACTTTGGGTGGGTTATGCATTTTGAAGAGTTTACAATGGAATTATTAGGGTGATTAGGTAGGGATGCTGTCTAAATTTCTAGGATTCTGTTCCCCAGAAGAGGGAAGAAAGAGATGGAGAACCAACTTCATCTCCATACATGAAAAAAATTAGCTTGAAAGAAAAGTCTTCAAGTGGGTTAGGAGCACGTCACAAATTCGTACCCTGACACAAATAAAAACCTAGTATTTAAGTGGAGAAGGGTGATGAACCGAGCTGGTTATCTATAGAGTGCAGACTGCATGCCACTGGCACTCGGGGGTTTGTTAGTTATCACAAGAAAAAAGAAGGATCTTCAAGTTGTTCCTAGGTACCATAAAAGTTGCAAGAGGCAAAGACCACTTGTTTCTATTTCTCACACTGGATGATGAATGCACTAGGATGAGGGTGGTATCACTTTGATTTATGTCTGCTTAATATTCATTTTTAGGGGAAAAATGATACCTCTAACAGCTCAATAAACAAAACGATCAATGAATGAGCTTATTGCAGAATATCAGCATCTGCGTGGTTTCTGGAAAACAGTAAGCAGAGATAAATTTTCTATGAATCAAATATGTTCCGCATGTGGTGTTTTGTAAAGATTCTTACTGGTTGATTTAACTTAGTGAGCTAACGTTGTCAACTTATGATTCCATTTGTGTGTCATAAAGATACTGATAACAAGGCCAGTTTTCCACTTTCTGATAATGTGTAGACCGTATACTGGTTGGAGCTAAGCCATTAATATTACCTAAACTGCTGATATGCAAATTCTGATCTATCAGTTTATAATTGATGCAAAAAGTAATGAGTACTTGAATGCCATAACTGTAATGATAGAACTTAACTTCTTGTATATTTTGGATCGAGTTATTTTATATAACAACATTAACCATTGTCACAGAAAACCAGCTGAACTTCTTGAAATTGGTTCTATTTTGCAAGACAAGATTCCAGTAGTTAAGAGGTTTACTGGAGGAGGCACTGTAATTGTTGATCACCAGACAGTTTTCATCACCTTCATATGCAACACGGATGCTCTCCCTAGTGTACAACCATATCCTAGGCCCATCATGTCATGGAGCGGCCAATTGTACAGCAAAGTGTTCCAAGGAGTTGGGGATTTCTCTCTTCGTGAAAACGGTACTTTTTTTGCTCCAGGATATTGTTCATCATTGACTTTCCAGTGTTTTTGCAGGAAGTGTTTCTAGTTTTCTTCTTCAAAAGCCAAAGAAGAGAGAGAGAGAGAGAGAGAGAGAGAGAGAGAGAGAGAACACTTCCCTTTTTATTTGTCCAAAGAAAGAAAAGACTTGCTTTTAAACTTTGTTATGGAGGAAACACTTGCTTATGCTTGCTGTATGGTATTTTTTGCACAATAAATTTCTTATATATATCTTTGTGACATTGAGTTAGTTTGATATTAGTAAAACTTATTTGACTAACAAAAAGAACTAGAAGTTTCATTTGGCCGAGAATGTATGTGTGCATGTACTGGGTTCTAAAATGCGTGTCAAACTGACGACCCTACAGTAAGCACTTATCTATGATGGTGAATTAATTGTCCTCAGAAAATACTTTTACTCCACACTCGTCAAGGGAGCTTTCTTTTATACAGATTTAATTATTTCTGGTAGATAAGGTTCAAAAACTTTCTTGCTAACTTCCTGACAAGAAAAATCCCATTCATTGGATGACCACTTGGATGCTTCTTCTTCTGTATTCTTATCTCTTCTTGTTAAAATCATTATATTCTTTCCTCTCTGTGCTGTTGGTTTCGTTTCTATGTACAATGTCCTACTCGACCTTATACGAATGATGAATACGACCCTCCTCCCCATGCCCTGCCGTTCTCTCTCCCAGTCACTATCCATCTGACTGCTTGTATTTGTCTATATTTTTCCCTGTTCCCACATTGATGTGACTTGAGGAATTCTTGTTTCATATTTTGCTCACCAACTTCATATTGTACTTTTACATGATCACAGACTATGTTTTTGCCAACCGCAAGTTTGGGGGAAATGCTCAATCTATCACAAAAGGGCGTTGGGTTCATCATACGTCCTTTCTGTGGGATTATGAGATGATGAATATGGCTTATCTCAAACTTCCAAAACGAGCTCCTGACTATCGACAGGTCTTCTAATACTTTTGCAAGTTCCTCGTTCTACTTGTCAAATAATCTTGTGAACAAGTTTTTTTGAAGAACTTGATGATGCAGCTGATTTTTTGACGTTGTGTTTCTGGAAACACTGCGATTTAAAATGTTGGCAGAAAAATTTCAGCCGTGTTTAGGATTGATGCCAAAATTTCATTCTTGTAGTATTGCAACATATGGGACAGCTGTGTAATTAATTAACAGAATGATATTGTTCAGGTAGTCACTTATAGAATATTTTCATTGCCATATATAGTTTTTTTTCTTCCCTCCAACATATAGTACATTCTATAGGAAATAGTAGCGTAATCCTTGCACTGCATGCATCTTTTTCTAAGCCCCATGGTGTTAATACCTGTAAGTTGATACTGACATCATGGTGAAAAGATGAAGCATGGGTAGCTTCTCTATTTGCCCCTTTCGATCCTTCTTGTACTCTGCTCTCTTATCTTTGATTACATTTGAACGAGTAATAATTACTCTGTTAATGTCCTGATAGCTGCGTTATACCAGCCCATAATGAAAACCAGATGATTCAGTGCTTTAATAAACGATTTGGACCAAAAACTGCTCCTCTCTTTAATGTTCATAACCACTAATAATATCCTTTTGATTAATGTAGTATTTGTTAGCTTCCAGTTCATTTTGTAAAGGTTTTTCAGTTTAAGGTTGCAACTTCAATGAAATAGAGAGTACTCTTAGGATCCACTGGGCTACCACATCAATGATCCTTATTTTGACGAATATTATTACCAATCTTGTCTGGCCTAACAATCTGCTGGTGCAAAGTTGAAGCATCTTTTGTTCCTAAATGATTTGAGGGATGGTAGTGCTCGAGCTCATGCTAAGAGTGAGCCGCATCCTCTTCTCTGGGTTGATGCTCTCGGAAGGGTTGCCTTTTTGCGAAGGCCAGATCCACTTTCTGAAGTTGATCCACCAAACTCACCTGCTACTGGATGCATTGAACAGAAAATGTTTGAGAAGACCCTGGAGCATGAGCAATACTAGTAGCTGGAGTGATTATTGAGGATGGACTCTTCTCTTGTTCTTGATTGTGATAGTATGGACAGGTTTCTACAATTTAATCAACTTCAAGATGGACGATAACAGTTGAAACAGAGGGCAGGAGGTTCTGCTCGAGAGTTTGTCGTTATTATTTAAACTAGTTGACCCTTTGGCAAAACTGGTCACTCTGTTGAATATGATAGTCTTATTGAGATTTGTTTCATTTCCCAAGGGCTGGAAGCTTCTAGTACAGTACTTGCTGGCTGTTTCTTCTTCTCCTGGAAATGAACTGAACTGAACAGGGTGGTTTGCGTGGCTAGTTTCCATCATCTAAGGTTCTTGTTTAGTAGGCTACCATGTGACCCTGGGACAACCCAGACTACTGTCTGTACCATGGAAAGGACTGCCTCACTGTGTTTTTGTGAGATGGATCTAAAAGCACTTTGGTCTACCTTGCATAAGTGGCTTGTTCAGAAGATCCTTCGCTGCTCCGTCCCATTGGAAGTCCTTCTGGAGATGGGTATGTGCTGTTCTAAAATCTCTTCTTCAGAGAGCAATCGAGGTCTTAAGAGATCCCATGATATTGCCAATTGCAACGTGCCTAATAAGGCATTCTAGCAGGCCTCTGTTGATGCATTTTTTGGGTGATTTCCAAAATATTGTTTCAACAAGTAAAACACTGTAATGCAACGTTTCTTGACACAAGCCCCATCAGATGTAGCTATCAGTGGATATGATGCAGCCAAAGCTCTCATGGAAGATGCCTATTGAAGTGAACAAAATTGAAAGCTCCTTGCAGATTTTGCACATAGGTCCATGCTTGAGCTAGGTGTGGGTGGTGGAGGGATTGGTGGCACATAATTATTAGTTGAAATTGATGTTATTATTAGGTGATTCCTTGAACACTGTGAGGAAGTATATCAAATCGTGCAATAATGGCTCATGGGTAACAGGCCTTGGCACATATGGTGCTTATGACAACATTGTTGAAGTTGCAGGAGATAGGTTTTATCCTGGTCTGAGATCAAGGATCTCTATTTCTGCTTTAGCGATGAATGTGGTCATCCTTATTGGTACTGTGCTGCTACAGGAAAGGTGTGGAGTAGATTGTTGCTGTAAAACATGTTTTAGTTTTCTTTGACTTTGCCATTTGCTTGATGATGTTTTCGCATCCATGATAGTACTGGAATCCGGAGGGGTTATAGTATAAGATGTACTGTGTTAAACTGAAGAAAGCATTCAACTTCTAGGTTTGGAGGATATGGGAAGGAATTTGTTATGAGTTGCCAATGTTTGATAATTATGTGAATGAATGTTGAAGTTTTGGTACAGTTGACAGTGGTACCTTTTGTTGAAGCATTATGTTGATCATTCATATCACATGGTATCAGGTTCTCATTACCATTTCTCAATGTAGTCCACTGCTCTTGGCTTCTTTTTCTCGACTTAAATTGAGTTAAATCTTCTCATGCTTAAGTCTAGTAGTTCCTATTTTATGCGCACTCATTTGTTACTTGATAATTTGCTTTTCTTCACTAGTTTTTGTTTGTACAATTTACTTTCCAATGCACATCAGAAATTTTCTTGCTCGTCTCTGACAGAGTTTTCCTATTGGTTATTCAGGCAAGAGACCATTTGGACTTTATTTGCCGCATGAAAGATTATATATCTCGGCAAGAATTCATCAATAGAACCATATCTGCACTTGGTAGCCAATTTTCTGTAACTTCTCTGGAGCTTGAATCACTCGACTGTCCTAATGACACGAAATTTGTGCCCTCCACTAGACTGCTGGGAAAACAAGAACTGGAGGAATGTTTTGAGTCTGAATCTGGGAATGTCATACTTCAGTCACTGTAACTGCTACATGAGGACCTTTGCTTGAGGCTGCTACTGTATGTCAATGTACCTTAATTGATTATTCGTTCGAGGAATACTTTCCATAAGAATATTTTTGTTAGAGTGGGCAGCTAAGCTAATCTGAATGTGTTGCCTACCTCCAATTCATTCATGTTGCTACTTGCTCAGATAAAAATACTGGGCAGACGCGCTACCTTTTACCATTGTGTATTACAGTGGGCAAAATTGAATCATTGTCTTTAAGCACGTCGATTGAGTGTTTTACATTATTTATTCACTGGACAAGCGACTATCTCTTTGTATTCTGACCATCTCTCTTCCTTTCATTTGGTTCTGTGGTTTTATTTCTGGCAGCAAAATTTGAGCTGCCTGGACTTGGATTCCAAGAGTTTGTTGTAGCTAGTAGAGGTCTTGGTGGGAAGTGAGAATTTCCAAATTTTACCAGTGCCTCTTGATTGGTAAGTTCTGCTCTCCAATAATCCTAAGCCCTAATGTAACTGGAGAAAGTGGAAAACCCGCAATACGAGATCAAAAACCTTGTGTTGCTATTAGAGTATGCTGACAAGCAAATTCAAAAGGCATGGCCAATGTAACAATAACATCACGTGTAATATGAGTTCTCTTGACTTGACCATCTGGGGAAAAGGGCAGCCCGGTGCACTAAAGCTCCCGCTATGTGCGGAGTCCGGGGAAGAACAGAACCACAAGGGTTTATTGTACGCAGACTTGACCATCCATCTGTGAGGGAAACCATAATCTCTTGATGACCTAGTGGAATAAGGATGCAACTGTAGTTGCCCTGTACATCAATGGTAATAGCATCCTTGGTCTAGTATCTAACCATTCGGATAATGGCGTTGTTGGGAATTTTGCTTCGGCCATCGAGGTCTGTTAAAATGATTTTCTATTTTCTTAAGTTTTCTAAAGAGAGATTTCTAGTACCTCTATCTATTTTTAAATGGCTTTATTATTGCTTGAAAATTAAAACAATATTTTCTTTGATTATAGTTTTTAGTCTTGATACATAGACAACACAAATTTGTCGGCAAATTTCGGTTAAATATTCGAACTACTACTTCTATTAGATACATTCGGCTCAAATTTTCAACTTTTTTTTTTTGCGTATGTTCTCAAATGCTCATGATGTAGATAATCCCTTACATTTTTGTTGGATGGTTGTTACATATAATTCCATAATGTGTCGTATTGTATTATGTTCTATTGTATCATACTGTATTGTTACAAGTTTTGGATAGACTATATCGTTTTCCGTCGTTACATAATGTCATACGTCAACAATTTGAAGGGTAAATTTATGGTAGGATATAAGGTAGAGTTACTCTAAAAAGGAAGGGTAAACAACAAAATAAATAATAAGTGAAAACAAAATGAGAAAAAATAAGGTAACGATGCGATCACACCAAATCGATTATTACACAAAATGGGCATTTTGTCGTTACCTAACGATGAATTTAACACGATTAAAATACAAGTAACAATCATTGTTTAAGATAAGAACACAATATATTACAATATGTAACAACCATCCAAACAAGTTGTTAAAATATATCAACTCCATTAACTATTAGTCTTAGTAAATCGTAAAACCTCAAGCATGTTCCAATCGAAGATGATATATATAATTAAAAGAGATAATATATTTTAAGTGATTAACTTATCTAGACAACAGTTGTCAAGCAATGGTTGGTGTTATTTCCAGCAATGGATGGCTTAGTCTAGCAGTTCTAGCAATGGAGGTGAGCCAGATGGTGACACAGGGAATGTAGGAATGTGACTCTATGCTTCTCCAGCTTCCACACTTTACAAAGAAATTGGCTAAGAAGTGCCGAGAAAATCCAGGAAAGAGTATTGAGACAATGTTTGATTTAATGGAGATGGAAGATGACAAGAAGCGTGAGCTCTTGCAAATGTCAGACCTACATCTAATGGATATTGCACAGTTCTGTAATTGGTTTCCAAGCATTGATTTGACACATGATGTGCGCGACAGTGATAATGTGAGGTCAGGAGACGATGTAAGTGTGCAGGTAACCCTTGAGCGAAATCTTAACGGTAGAACAGAGGTTGGACCTATTTTTACACCCAGATATCCCAAAACCAAGGAAGAAGGATGGTGGCTTGTTGTAGGTGATACAAAGAGCAACCAATTACTTGCCATTAAGAGAATTACCGTCCAAAGGAAGTCTAGGTTCAAGCTGGATTTTGCTGCGCCTGCAGAAGCTGGAATGAGGACCTACACACTTTATTTCATCTCTGATTCTTATTATCTGGGCTGTAATCAGGAATATAGTTTTACTCTTGATGTAAAAGAGGCTATGTCTGAAGATGGCAGATGAAGATAGAGTGATTTAGCTTTTACTTTTTGGTATCTCGCCCAGCCGTTTAATGTAGTACTTAGACAACCTTTTTTTTTTCCTTCTTAGTACTAATAGACAACCTACTGAGGCTAAGTGCTGTTTATCCTATTTTAGATTGTTTCATGAACTATTTCTTTCGCGATATTATGCAGTTTACTTTTGGCTATAAGAATAAAATCTGAAATGCAGCTGAGAAAGGGGTGGCAGTTCCTCGTTTATTTGGGATTATTGGTGATCACTTGCCTCATATCCTACAGTTTTGTGCCTCTTCTAGTACTCATTTGAAGGCATTATATTTTGCTAGTCATGTTAATACGCTTACATAGTTCCAATCTTATCTTCTCTTCAGACAACATGACTATTCCATTTGGAACAGGTTCTTTCAGTTTACCCTTTTTGCTCCAAGAAAGAATAATTGCATGGTGAATGCAGGTCTCTCTCTGGATGTTACAGTTTTAATTTCTTAAAGCCTGGATTTGAGATGTAACCTTATCCTGTCAATCATGTCCCTCTTGCAGGATCTATTAGTGGCTTTGACATTAGATGTTACAAGATCATTTCTTTCTTTCTTTGGGCTAACTAAATCCAAAGTGGAATGCTGTTCTGACTGCTGAATTGTATTGAGACTAACTATTATAATGAGGTGTTGTATATGTATATTGACATTTGATGTTTAGACTTTAGATCGCATTTAGTTGTTTATAAAATAAAGTATGCAAAAATATATTTTTTTTGTACCTTTTTATGTTACAAAAAAGGAATTGAATAATTTTGCAATCAATTTAATATCATCTGCGTAGTTTAATAATTTTGTGTACCAAGAAGAAGGAATGTATGTCTTAACCGATTTAACCAAAATAATAGAAAGAGTATGAATGTAAAAAAGACAAACATCATTAGTCTTTCCTCGTGAAGTTATGACCATAACTAATGGGCACCATTTAAATACAAAAAAATTTCCTTTTAGATATTCGTACGCGAAATTTACTGTGCAAACATTAATGATGAATATCATAAATATTTTAATATTTTATTTTAATTTTGTGCATAAAATATTTTTTATAAAATATTATTACACTATTTGAGTCTGACAGCTATAGAGGGATAATTTTATAAAGTGTATACTATTACAACCTAAAATAAATTGTCATTGTAGCTATAAGTAGAATATTGCTACATAAAAAAAATCGATTCCGGATAAAATCAAGTCATTCTACTGTAATGCCGTTATAACAAGATTTAACCGTGTAATGTATACTTTCAAATCTAATTTCAGTTGCATTTTACTAAGTACGATATTTTTATATTACTCATGTATGTATGCTTAAGTAATATATCTCTCTTTTGTTGTGTTTTGTCTGTAACCTTTTTTTTTTTTTTCAATTTTGTAAGTCTTAAATTTTAGTAATGTATGTGAATGAGATTTTCTAGTGACATTATAATAATGCTATCATCTGTCAGTTTTCTTTTAGTTGAAAAACATTATGATAACTAAACAATTTTTGATGATTCGTTCACTAGAACTTTATAATTGATACGGCGTGCAATTTTAATTTGTGCCCAAAAAGTCATTAAATCAGTTTCACTTATGAGCAGACAAAATAGTTTTGATCATCTGTTATACGTATAGTGAAGTTAGTACTTAACGGTATCCAAATTCAAAATAGAGTAGACGAAATGATTTGAATGATTCTTTATTGTGCCACATTTTATCATTTCTTGATACGAAGAATGCCGTTCGCACTTCTATACTTTCTACATGATGGAAGAGTGTCTGGTGTTCTGTACCGAGTTTGGAATTCACATTTCTATCTACTACTCCAGAAGCATGGGTGACTCGAGGGTAAAGCCACTAAAGCATGTGCTTTAGGCCCCCAAAAGTTGAAGGCCTCAAAAACATTATTTTTATTATATAACTAGTCGTTCCTACATTTTTATAGTTTATAATTTTGTATGCAAAAATTTAGTATCTTATCATATAACTTGAGAAAATTCTTTCAAGTTAATAAAACTTCATCCATTTGTTCCAATACAATACATTAGTTCTTGTTATAAAAACTCTTATTGGTAGATAATAAGCTTAAATTAGTTAAGTTAAAAGTTATAAAATATCACACAAAGTTCTATTGTCTCTCACTAAAAACTTAAAAACTTGAAAATAAAATTTACTGCATTGCTAATGTCATGACTATATAAGGAAATAATGAATTTTTCTAAAAATTAATTGTTACTTTATAATACATATAGTTAGTATTTTTCTAGTGATTATAAGAGGACTTTTACTAAAGAATTAAAATTAATTATAACTTAAGGTATTGATATAAAAACTTGATATTGTGAAAAGAAGAGCGCATTCCTTTATCACTCACTATACAAGAAAATTTATAAACCTTTTTATTAAAAAAATTTGAAAATGGTATTCAACTCTTTACAATATATAATCTTTCTAAATCATCATCATAAATAAAAGGTTTCATTTGTTTAGATTTTAGTTTGAATTGTTCAAATGAGTAAGCAAATTAGGTTAAGTTTCTATCTTTCATTAATTCGTATATGTATTACCCTGTTGGTTATGATTTTTGCTTGTTTCCATATAATTATTCTTTTTTCCTATTTTTGATGGTTTTCTATACTATTTTAAACTCAACTTTTCTAAATTATTATTTATTTGTGCATGAAAAGAAATAATTGAATGAATTCCTTAATAATTCATATGGTAACTTTATAACTTTGCATATAAAAAGGTTAAAAGAGTGAATTTAAAAAAATATAAATTTTATTAAAAATATTTATGATATCTACTAAATTTTCGTTTTAGGCCACTAATTGTATTGAGCCGCCTCTGTCCAGAAGTTATTCAAAGTGAAACAAATTTAGTCGACGAAATTCTTAGTCGTAGAACTAACTTGGAAATAGAAAATTTTGATCTGGTTTTGAATGAGAAAGTTCCTGATAATCTTGTTTTGAAATGCCTATGCTATGCCAAAGAAAAGAAGGTCAAGAATCTGAGCATATCTGTGTATACCCACGATGAGGAAACTAACAACCCATTGGGTTTAACGGGTTCATTGTTATCATTTGGACAGCTAAGAACCTTAGTCTTGAATTGTGAAAAGGAAAATGCTATTCAACTGCCGAGAAGTTGGAGGCTTCCCGGGCTAAAGAATTTGGAATTGGCAGGATTCACCTTCAATGAAGAATGTCTAGGAATCAAACTCTTTGGGGACTACCCAAAAGTGGATAGGTTTGTTTTGAGTAGATGTTCAATTGGGTGTGAAGTGAAACACAAGGAATTACTCATAAACTTTGGGGGCCTGAAAAATCTGAAGATCATGCATTGGAGAAAGCCAAATTTTGTACCACACCGAATTACTATAATAGCTCCCGATCTTTCCAGTTTTTGCTTAGTTGGGACTTGAGAATCTGTCAAAATTAGAATTCAAGGAGAGCATGCATAGCCTGAAAAGCATTTTTATCGATTTAAGTTTCAATCCAAGGAAAACCTATCGAGTAGCTACCAATCGAACACGGGTCATTGATTTCAAGAAAAAAAAACAGGGGAAGAATGCCTGCATGTGTTGAAAAAAATATGCCATGTTAGGGCATCAACGCTGTCCTCGGATACAGTTGAGGTAATGTTTCTCTCTTTTTGTTTGTGCGTGTGTGTATGTATCAGTCTGTGTATGTGGTTAACTTGGGTGTAAATATTGCAGGCACTAGTTGTTGCTGCTAGTCTACTTGAAAATGAGAGAGTATCCTTGACAAAAGTGGAAATAATTCAAATAGCAACAAACAACAGCAATCAAATGCATGAAATCAAAGTTGAGGAAGTTGCTGCTATACCCATTAATTTCATTAGCTTCCTAAAGACACTCATATTTGAAGTCGAGAAAAAGTAGGGGCCGAGTTACAGAGCTTATCTGAGAAGTTGTGGTGTGTGCTGAGGATAACAACTGTTAAGTGTAAATGATGTTTGCGCATTATTTTTTTGCGGATTTCTTATGCAGATGCAATGTTGTATTACTAATACAAGTGTACAAATGTTAAAACTCGGTAGATAATGTGTCCGCCAATATATTCTTCCTCATTTAAATATCAGTTTAGGTTTTAAGAAACATACAAACATATGACGTTTACCTATACAAATTCCGCTCTGTACTAAATTTACCGTTGATCCACAAGCCTGGAGGCATTATAACTTGCACCAACACTGAACCTGTTTCAGAATTTAGAAGAGGGTGTCCAGAAATAACGAATAAACGATGAATTGTAGCTGATATTCGTCAAGCCTTTCCTTACAGAGAAAATCCACCTCTATCTTACTTAATACTTTATTTTTTGGTGAAAATGATGGTGTCAGGGACAGCTTGCATGCAACTCGAGCATTCGACTGGGTAACCCGCTACCTCCCATCAGCACAGGTACCGCGTACTCTGTCAACTAACCTTGGGCAACAACAACATACCCACTTTACCCCTACCTCTCTAAACTCTCGGCTCAACTAAGCCTAAGGAAGATGAAAAGAAATCACCTAGTGTTGTTGTCGCTACTGGAATTTGCACCATCTCATTGGCCACCAGCTACACCGTAGAGTGCTCTATCTTACCCAGCACAAAAAGTAGCAGCAAATAAATTCAAGTTTTTGGGTGGAGATTCTGCACAAGCACCACCATATAGCAAAGGTAGGATGAAGCATAAGGTTATACTAAACACAGCTGTTATATGCGACCTGAAAACATACTTTTTGAGAACCTGAGCAAAAGAAACAATGTATACTTTTTTGTAGTTCCAATTGCAGAGACATTTTTACTCCAGGCCAACAATCTATCAACTATAAAACCTATCACATTTGACACAATTTGAAGCAGTAGTTTTCTGCTATGTCACCATAACCAGAAACCTGATCAAATAGCTGCTTCTCGCTGTTACATAAGCAAAAATATGACCAAAAGGAAAAAAATTCATCTAAGACACAGGAAACTGGTTTTTGATCTTAGTAAATATCGTTCAATATATGCTCGTTAGAAAACCTAAGATGCCTCGATCATAAGATTTGAGTTTATTAATTTTCTTACAATCTGTTCAAAAATATTTCTAGCAGATGGTCAAGGCTGTCTGAAACGCTCTTATCTCATCTAGAAGGCCAAATAGGGTACATAAGATTGCTCTGCTAACATAAAAAAACATTTATATAGGTTCTTGGGCGATCTCCCTTAAATTAAACTATTTGCTTCTATCAACTTAGCATCTTCCCTATGGTTGTTGTAGTAGGCTACCACCATGTAAATCTCAATTCTACCATCAAGAATCAAATTGGAAGATGTTCCAACTTTTATCTTTTACCTCAGTGAATTAAAAATATTGTATTGATCAACAAAAGCACCAGGAAAGGGCATCCATATACAGACATGATTACAGGGCATATAAATTACAAAGCCTATATCATCTGAACAAGATGAGGAAATCAAATTAGGTGTGTACGTCTTTCAGAATTCCAAATTAAATCTTGAGTATGAAACCAAGTACCTTTATACTCTTTCTATGAAGCATGTAGAGTATACAGACATAATACATAAATGTGCCCTTTTAACTTGGCCTTGGTTGGCATCTGTTCCCTCCAACTTTGAATGTGGACAAGTAGGCACTTAACTATCATAAAGTTGAACAAGTACACACATGTGTCCTACATGTCAATGCACATGAGATTTGCCATGTAGGACACGTGTGTCTACTTGTTCAATTTTATGATACTTTAAGTGCCTACTTGTGCACATCGAAATTTGGAGGGATAGATGTCAGATAAGGCAACGTTAAAGTATGTATTATGCCGAGTATACATGTTTGCACAAATCATAGAAAAACTTTTGTTCTCCACGTACTAAAGTAAACACGAAAAACATGAGATACCTTCACTCATAATGAATACTCACACCAGCAATAATTAAGGCTCTATACAGCAAAAAGGGGAAGGTTAAATTGAAAAAAGTTAGGGCAAGCTGGAAGTTAGATGCAAAATCCTTCAAACCACTTGGTTTAATGCTCCCGTGATTCACAAAACTTTCCGCTAATTTTTTTTCTCTATCCTATCAGGGAATGTGTTTGTACCGGTCCTTTACATTAAAATAGTGAATCATAAAATGCAAACTCTTGGGCACATAGTTCTCTTATCAAACTCCATGACAATGCTTCAGCTCCAAAGAGTCATCAACTTCTTTGTGGTGCTTAGTACACAAAAGTCAATGAGATATAAACGAGCTAGGTTCACCTGAAACCATATAAGTCCAGATATCAACACTAATTCAGATTCTCTAACAATATTTCTGGCCTTGACTGCCACTTTTGATTAAAAAACGTCTACCAAACAACCCCCAACCCCCACCACACATATTTCATTCAATCAACCTTTTTTTTTTTTTGAGAATGGTACAGATTTCATTCAATCAACCTCAATCCTATATTAGTTGGGCAAGATATATGAATCCATTGTATCAGTTCGACTCTATTCAAATCCATTTCTGCATACTTAGATGGGCACATCCTAATGAATAATCATCAAACTGTCTTTACACCGACTGTCAAACCACCATGATCCTCCTTCTGGCCATCAAAACCACAACCATCCATACTCTAATAACTCCAGTGAGATAACTTTCAAATAATTCAAAGGAAAACCTTTCAGCAATTTCATTAGTTGAGTAGTCTTTCCTCCTATTATTCATTTATTATGTCTCGTTTAAAATCGATTTGGATTCTTCCGTCTAATTCAGTTATTGAGACAATTATTTCCTTGTGCTGGCATCCTTGTCTTTGCTTTATTTTTAAATCATATGGTTTAACCTTTACGTCGGTGCTTATGCAAGTTTCAAACCTTTAAAAGAATCCCTTTTCTCATCCCATTATTCTAAGACTATCAGCAGAGAACACAGAAGACTTAACGGGGATAAGAAAATAAACAATATTCTTCCAAGATAACATCGAAACATAAATTCCATTCAAATCCCAAAATTCCAACTTTAAACCCAAAACATCTCCAATAATACCAAATAGTCAAATTCACATCAAAGATAACATTCTTCTTCCTTATTAACACACACAAAATAAAAAAGTTTGAATACTCGAAAGGTATAAGAAAGTAACATTAATATCAATTGTTCGACATCATATCCATTTAAACCTAAAATTTCAATCTCCAATAATACCAATCGTTAAATTTACCCCCAAAATAACAATTTTGCTTTCCTTCTTAACAAAAAGGTTAAACAAACTTACAAGTCAAATACATCAATTATCTTCAGAATAACTGGTACTAGCTTCTCCTCCATGATCCTGTTTAGAACAACAATGATCTCCATGATGACTCTTCTTTGATGGATCATTTTCTTCATCCTCATCGCTATCGTCTTCATCAAAAGGTTTTTCTTTGTGGAAAATACAACATATTTTGGAACTTTTCTTGTTCATGAATTCATTGTCAACAGTTCCTGGTTTCCATGATACTCTCCTCTTTGGCTTCAGGTTCAATGTTAGGGTTTCGATTGGTTGTTGTTGCTGTTGTAACGATGACGATGATGATGATGGTGTGGATTCCGATGGATTTGCTAGGGTTAGGGTTACGGTCGATGTTCCGGTCGCCGGCGGTGCGATTTCTCTTGTACGTGTTGCCATTTTTCCGATTATACCCTCGTCTCTTTCCCCTTTCTGCGTCTTTGTTTCTCTGATTAATGAGAATTAAGAAACATCTAAATTGGTGTTAAGTTTTAACTTATATATAAAGCTCATTTTAATTAATAGTCCCTCCAAATATGTAAAATTCTTTAGTGCACTAAACCTCATTAAATTAATACTCGATAAATTTATAAACTTTCTAAAATAATATTTTTCTCCAATTTCAATTTGGGCCAGTGGAAAATATCATCGATTTCAATAAGATTATAAATAAGATAATATATTTTCATAAGACCCCTATATAAATTAGTGTTTTTAAAGGCGTTTTCGAGGCTAGTCCCAGGGCAAGTCTCGGGACGAGATGTAATAAAAACGCTCCAGAGCGTAAATTAAAAACGTAGATCTATAGGGCGTAAGTTCTAGAATTTGAGACGTAAGTTTCGGGCTTAAAAACGTAAGTCTCAAGCATAAAAACGTAAGCCAGAATGTTAAATTTAATTTTTTATTATTTTAAAAGTATTTTTTGTTATAATCATATTTTTTTATTATTGATGTAATGATATTTATACCTTATGTTACTTTATGGTAGTGGTTTTTTCTAAAATATGTAAATAAAGAAAGCAAGTTTTTTTATTATTGTAATATTTTTTTTCTATATTATTGGTGATTTATTTGAATTATTTATAGAATCATTGAAAATTTTGCTTTTACTTATATTTTAAGTAATAAAATTATAAAAATTTAGATACATGAGATATACGCCCCGTAGATCCATGGGACTTACGCCCCATTTCTTGGGGCTTACGCCTCGCCCCCTGCTACGTAAAACGTCTCGCTTCACACCCTCACCTTTTAAAATACTGATATAAATATATGGTCCCGTTAATATCATAAATTAATAATTCTTTAAAATGGCAAAAACATGTGACACAATTAAGTGAAATGTGATTTTAGTTTTTTTCATTTTTTGTTAAAATTTAAATCTAGTTGAAACTTATCTCTAATTTTTCTTATTGCATCCAAAAGTTCTAATGTTGTCTTCTCGAAGTGCATCAAAAAGTTGTGAAGAGTGCTAGACGCAATAAGTACCTCCTTACGTGTAACTGGTTCCAAAGGTATTGTATCGTCTTCAACTTCATCATCAACATTGTTTTCTCCGATGGTATCCATAATTTCTTCTAAGTTCTAGACCTTTGAACATGTATCACTTTCACTCGGATAATTCAACAGTCTATTGACATCCATTTTTTGCGGTAACCGAGATCATTAATCATGACCTCAAGTTCATGAATATAATTTTCACAATTGGGTTCATTTAAATTCCTTAAGAATGTACATGAGGTACAATAACTATGTACAATGATTTTGATGTAATTAAAATTAACCTTCATTGAATTTCGAAAACACTCTTTAAATTAATAAATATCGTTTAAATAATACTTCTATAAAATAATAATATTTCATGATCACGATAATATTAATTTAGAGAGGTTTTACTGTAGTTTCTCAATTGTGTAAAATAAAATTAATTAAATAAGGATAAAGTCGAAAGAATATTATTAATGTCTTCACTTGTTTTTGAAACATCAAAAAAGTTTAAGAATATCAATTATTTTGAACATGAGACCACATCATTTTTTTTGTTTGTTTTGAGCTCCAATCATTTAATTTTGAATGTCGATTTTTTTTAAATATTTTTAACAAATAAAATTTATGCATCTAGTGATAGAAAGTACTTAGAAAATGCATAAAACTCGTAATTAAGAGAAAATTGTTCAACTCCCCAAAATAATACCAATGCCATGTATAATATAATGAGCCATAAAGACTATTATTATTGTTAGATCAAAATTAAGTACTTCCAAGAGAATGTATTATTCTTTTTGTTCACTTTTAATTAAGAAAAATTATTTTTTACTTTTTTAAATTGAACAAATAAAAACAGATATCTATTTTTAGTACAGTGAATGAATGACAATAATTTTGGACCAATTACTTTTAGTAAACATGACAGTAAAATGAATGAATAGAGTATATGAAGCATTTAACTTGCAGCCTCGTATTGCAATAAATTTTAGTAACCTTTCTTCTTGGAAGAGGGTGCTACTGTTGAACAGCAATATTTGGGATCGATTTCAATAGATCATCTATAAGTAATGATCTTAATCAGCTAGTTAGCGTGTTTACTTTATGAATAACAAAATCAACCCACAATTATTTTTTTGTAATCTTGATGTAAATATCGAAATATCTTCAAGTTCCCTCGATCGGTATCAATCAAGTTGTATATGTTGCGCGATTGGAATTTGGAACCATTTCATAGTACACTACTTACCAAAGTGTATTACTACATCTTGGAATAAGAGCACTCGGGTGCCGGGAATCGAACCCGGGTCTGTATCGTGGCAGGGTACTATTCCGCCACTAGACTACTGCTGCTTGATGCACTATCAGTTTTATCTTTTAAGTATAATCAAGTGTCCATATGAGTTCGTTGAGGTGTTTACATAGGCTTGTGGTCCTCTTTTATATTCTGTCGAGAGTTCGGATTGGAGTCAAGCAACTGAAACCGAGCAAAGAAGTCACATTGGTCAATCGCTACTCTACAGCTCAAAGCTGACTGGTACAACCCGTTTATTTGTACCCAGCTACAATCTCTTCCCTTGAAAAAGAAAAAAAAAGCCCCGTTTATTTGTGGAAGTAAATTTTCCAAAAAATCTTTCTTTCGGTTTCATTGATAACAAAAAAGACTTACTCTAAAGAGGCGCTAGTGCTTGACTAATAAGGAATCAATAAAATGAATCTTTATCATTTCAAATAGATTCACATAAAATAAAATCTGATCAATCTAGCACTGAAGATGAATCTTTTTAATTTGCAGTTTCGAATAGAGGAACTGTATGATTTGATTTAACAAAAATAAAAGGACCAATAATCTGCTTTGTACAATCACTCGTGCATTCCTGTTGGAAACAATTGAAGTTTCAAAAATATTTATTACCTCCAATGTGTTTAGTAATTCTTAGCACAAAAAAAAGATAAATCGAAGACAAGTTTTTTTTTTCTTTTTTAATTACATAAGGGTAGATGAAAGAGAAATGGGAAAGAGATTACATGTGAAAAATCGAATTCAATAACGTGAAAGTTCAGGTTAACTGATGTCCTCATCAAAGCGAGCTTTGTTCCTAACTACTACTAGCTATGCAAAGAGCTAGCTTTATGTTAGGTTTCATTTACCTCACATTCAATGAGGTATATAATGGTTACAAATAGTTCCTTTTTTCTTTGTGTGTGTGTGTGTGAGAATTTTCTATGGCTGAGAATTTGTGTTTTTTTTAGTTACTTGGAATTTGCGTTTCTTGGCTTGAAATTCAACTTTGTTGTACTTTATAAATTTATTTTATTTTAAATTTTACATTTTTTACAAAAGTTTTTAGTTCTTATACCTAAAAAATTTGAAAATAACTTAAAAGAAAAGACAGTCCATTGTACTAAAATATTTGTTATGTACGAAATTTAAAAAAGGATTGAACCACAAAGATTACGCTAAAATGCCCGTTATACATGGGGTTTCAAGAAGGAGCAGACTACAGTATACAACCTTATCCTACACACTTTTATGAGATGCTATTTTGACGGCTTGCACCCGTGACCCGTGACAACAACTTTGAAATTTGTAGAAAGTTTTGTTTGCTCATCCTTGAAAATATCTCAAATTTGTAAACAAATTGCAGAAAACACACACAGAGCAGAGGCATGGCTTGTTGCTGGTCAGTGAGCTTCCCAACAGTCTCTTCAAAGCCTAATAAGGCTTCTTCATCACCAATTTCTTCTTCTCTTCAGCTCCCATTTACTTCCCACTTACCATTTTCGAAATGTTCTTCACTTTATTCCAATAATACCCTTCTCCAACCTCAATGCCGGAAAACCCCATCATCAAATGGTCACAATTTCTTGGTACGTCTTGCAATTTTTTTGATACCCTTTTGATTTTTACGTTGAATTTTGGGTGTAGAAAAGTGAGTGTGGTAAAAGGGGTTGCTCGGATAGTAGCTCGGACCTAAAGGGGTCGTTTGGTACGCGGACTAAGTGGGACTTTAGTTTTTGTTTTCAAAGTGAAAAATGATATTTGAAAATTGGAGTTAGTGTTCGAATTTTTGCGAGTAATTTGTAATGAAAAAATTGAAAACTGCTTTTTGTTGTGTTTCAAATTCTTAAAAATTCTGAATATGTTTGGCCATAGATAGTATTTACTTTTTTCCGGAATATGTTTTCACTCTATTCTGGATAATTGAATTTCGAATATTTTCGGGATTTTATGGCCAAACATGTTTTCCGGAATTCAACTCCCGGAAAAAGTGAAAATTTTTTAATGGTCAAATGCCCCCTAAATTTCCCCGGAAATTATAGAACAGGACTAAGGTGAGATAAAATATAATAATCCAAGTTGGATGCGATATCACATGATTAAGTTTGGGATTAGATTTTATACTGTGTTTGGTTGACCGTGGATAAACTTATATTGTCAACCAAATAGAGTTGACCATGGATAAACTTATATTGTCAACCAAATAGAGTATAAATCTAATTCAAACTTAATCCTGGATATCCCACCTTATCCCGCGTACCAAACGATTCCTAAGATTATGAGTTTGAGTCACCTAGGGAGCAACAAGGGGGAGCTCCCAGGAGGGGTTAAAAAAAAGTAAGGTAAAGTGAGTGCAGAATACCACTACATGATCACTCCTGACAGTGATAGGTTCTAAATTAACATAATGTATATTGAAGATTCTTACTATGCGGTTGATGTGTTAAGGTATATATTTCATGCTCAATGGAATGAGATGACTTGAATAGAGTAGAATGGATATTGAATAATCATTTAGTCGTTTGCCTCTAGTTTGGGAATGAGATGTAGTAGTTGATTGATTGTTTTTTTGGTATAGCTTTGTTTAGTGGCTGAGTGTTAGCCAACAATGCAATCTTGATTTGTGGTTGAATTGTATGTTGTGATTTAGGTTGTGGGGTCTGCGAAAAAGCAAGAACCTTTGAGGGTAATGATATCGGGAGCTCCTGCTTCCGGTAAAGGAACACAATGCGAGCTCATTACTGAGAAGGTAATGGTTCTTTCTTTTTTTGGGAATAAGTTGGTTTTTAAGATCTTTTATGTTTGAAATATCTATTTGTTGTTCTATGTAGGTTTCTCTATTTGGAATGGATGATGATCCATTGGGACTTTGGTTTTATCTTGTCTCTTTTTGAGAGTATTTCTGAAATATGAAATCTCTGTTCTTGCAAGTTTATCTTTTAGTATAAATCATTCCAATTTCCACTAATATTTGTGTTATAGACCATGTGATATAATATAGAGATATACTTCCATTCAGGACTTCTGACCATTGGTCTTTCTAAATTTGAGAACCAGTTCTTTTACCATATTACTGACATCGTTCATCCAGGACCTCTTATAACTTGAACTTCACTCCATTTGGTTCATAGACTGGTTATACAAGGACTAGTATGCGGGGATTGTTATACACACATTGAAAATACCCGCATAGTTAATACCAATATTAGTTATCCCATGTTGTATCTAGTATAAGTTGCGGGGTAAACTAAGCAGAATTATCAGATCTCTCCACACTCTTGTAAACTAAGATTATTGTATAAAATTCCCCAGTTACCAGACTTGGCTTGAAAAGCATCTTGCTAGCATATGTTCCTCATATTACCTTGTTTCCGTAGCATAACATGAACTTCTCCTAAGCGTATTCTCTTACAATTAACTGGTACCTTGTTCCCTATTCCCTTTATATTTGTTTATTTTGAATTCTCATTTGCTTTCTTCTAAATTCGGGACATTCTCTTCACTATATTAAGGGCTCATTGGTAGGTTTGCAATCCTTCAGCCAAAATTGGCCATATTATAATCAACTCTATCTTAATTATTGGCTAGTCCCTGCTACTTCAACACACATTCTTCACATCTCTTGACTGATTCAGCTTTAGTTTGATTTCCATGCTCCTTATCCCTTTCCTTGTTTAGGATGTTCTTGTAAAAATGTATGTATGTATGTTGGTAGTATGTTACCTTTGTCAAAAAAAAATAAAAAATGTATGTTGGTAGTTACAATTGATGTTCCATTTTAAAAAATGTCGCTAGTTGCAGTCGATGTTAGTTGCTACCTTAATTACCCATTTTCCTTGTTATATAGTACCCTGTGAAAAGTAATAAATTGAATTCCATTGAGCTCATATATGCAGTACGATTTGGTCCATATTGCTGCTGGAGATTTATTGAGGGCCGAAATTGCTGCAGGCACTGAAAACGGGAGGCGAGCAAAGGAGTATATGGATAAAGGACAATTGGTACCAAATGAGATAGTTGTAACGGTAGGTTCACTGATTCCTGCTTTTGTTATCGTACTATTTCAAAGGTTGATAGACGTCATTAGAATAGTGTTGTATTCATGAGTGCTTGGTTGACTCCTTGGTTTAGATGGTCAAAGAGCGGTTGATGCGTCCAGACTCTCAAGAAAAGGGTTGGCTTTTAGACGGATACCCTCGGAGCTCGTCTCAAGCAGTAGCTCTTGAAGAATTTGGGTTCCAGCCGGACCTCTTCATTCTTCTGGAAGTGAGGTTCTGCTATTGATATCCCTGATTGTGTTTTCCACCTCTTTCTAGTTAAAGCCTTAAAGGATGAAAAGGATCGACATAGAACATCATGCATTTAAAATTTACTTGAAAATTCTTAAGAGTGATAATTGCGCTTTTGGTTCGTTTAAAATCTAGTTTTAGTCCAAGTAATCCGACTAAGCATATATAGCCTTTAAATGAGAAAACTGTGCGCTTTTGGTTCCTCCTCTAGCATATTTCCCTACATTAATCAGATTACTTACTTATAATACAAAATAGAAGTATCAAAATTACTTTCTTAGCATAAAAGGTGAATAGTTGTATGGTTTACGTTTCGGAATTTATTAGTAGAGGGACCAAAAGCGGAAAAGCTAATAGCACTTTTTTATTATTTAGAGGTTTAGTGAGCATCACTGAATACTGTGATTCGTTAGTACCAAAATTACAACGTACAGTAGTTTTCTAGTTCTTTTTTGTTTCACTTGTAGTATATTAAACTGCAGGAGGTTTCAGAATAAATGCATCTTCATTGAGTCATCAACCAATTTTTTAACAGGAATTAAGTTATATTGTAAATGATAGGTACCTGAAGAGATACTTGTTGAGAGAGTGGTTGGCCGTAGACTAGATCCTTTAACTGGGAGGATATACCATTTGACGTATTCCCCACCAGAGACAGATGAAATTGCTGCACGGCTTACCCAGCGATTTGATGATACAGAAGAAAAGGCATGTTAATGGATGAAATACTTATATTACAATTGTTGCTACAACTTCTGAAGGCTTTTCCCCTTGTATGAAGCTTTTATTTCACATAAACTTGTTTAATTCTTAATTGGTGCAGGCCTATTGTTTGTCCCATTGATCATTTCTTGACCGTCTAATCAAACCATTTTAAATTTATTCTCCTTCTTTCTCACACTCCACCCCCCACCCCCCAAGATAAATGGAAAGGCTTGTAAAGAAACCCATGGTTCTCCTTTCTTGTGGAAATGTTGTTGCAGGACTTAAAATATTTTTCTTCAACAAGTCAATTCTTTTAGCTTTTTCCTTTATCATTCTTGCTGTCCTTTTCCCTCCCTTGCTCAAGTCGCCTTGTGAATAATTGACTCAAGTATAGTTTTGTATAACCAGAAATTTATGTTGTAATAAGCTTCACTTTTCACTTAATTCTTTTTAAATTTACCATTTACAGGTGAAGCTGCGTCTGCACACTCACCATCAAAATGTGGAATCAGTTCTCTCAATGTACAAAGATATTACATTCCAGGTATTCTTTTTGCCACAGATCTGGTGCAGTTTCTTCACTCCGTAATGAAGATTGAAACACACAAACGGACAGATTAATATAGAAAACATGCATAGCACGCGACATACTCTTGTTCAAAAGGGATATTTTCAACTTGTTCATCGCGTTTATGCTTGATTCATAATTATTGGGTTATTTGATGGTTTCCAAGGTTTTGGTTGACAGGAATTTAGTCCATAAAGACAATGTGGAATGGATTGGGTAGAAATGGTTTGGAAAAAAAGTAGTTTTGTTTTCTAATTGGGCAAAAGAATAATGATATGGTTATAAAGTTACTTTGTTTGACATGTAGGTTACAAAATGTTTAATTAAATTATTTTCCAGTTCATCCAAATTGATCCATCCTCACACAGTTATAAAACAATGAGGTAAGCCAAAGCAAAAGGGCTATACATCCTCTCTTTCTTAAAATATGATGAAAGGAAGAGCAAATCCTTTTTAATTTTCCATTCATACCAAACAATCTGAAGGGAAATGTACTCAATCAAGGACTCCCACCTTTTGCTAACTCCTCTTTTTCTTCACTGAACAAGGATACTGTATGAACTTTCTTTCCATACGCATGCATGAGCGTGTTCTTATCATTTCTCAATGTCAAACTTCTATGTTCTTTCTCTCTATTCTCCGAGTTACTTTAATTTCAGGTGGACGGGAGTGTTTCTAAGGAGGAGGTATTTGCTCAGATTGATGGTGCATTAACTTCACTTCTTGAATCAAAGTAAGGAACATTTGGAACCATAATGTCATAGAGAGCAGGAAAACTCAGTAAAATGTACAATGTAGTACTTTGGATCACCAAAAGAAAAGAGTAATGGGGGGTGGGGGGGTTCTTGAATTCGACAGATTTCATGTTGTTGGTTGCTATCCCTCTGATACAAGTGTATTGAAATATTCATGTATATCATTTTTGCTTCCAACCATCTATTTTTGAGTGGATATTCATTGAATCATCTTGTATTTTTGCAAAAAGTGATTCTTAGGGACACCAACAACATACCCAGTGTAGTCCCACAAGTAGAATCCTGAGAGGGTAGTGTGTACATAGCCTTACTCCTACCTTGTGAGGGTAGAGAGTGTTTTCTATGGATCCTCGGCCTAAGTGATTCGTAGAAAGACAACTAAACACAGACCTATGCTAGTAATTACTAAAACTTCATATTCAAAATTTACAAAAAAAAAAAAAAAAGGAAGTTTCTTAATCATGGACATTTAACTTCCACATTTCAAATTAATCCAATTTCAGATGTTTCCAACCACAGCAGAAAAAGTACATTTCATCTTACACAGTTTGAACTTTTACACAAAGAAAGTGGAATATCATCTCACATGGTATAAATTTATGTATATAAGATACCTAAAACTAACTTGAAAATTATACTACACAGCAACTATCAGCTGGGAAAAACCAAAAAACGCAAAAGAGAAACTAGACCTCAGAAAAATTGCGCTCTTTTTTCTCAGATTTGCTTGAAGACCTAAATGTCAAAGGTTCAGCATCAACAAGCATATTGACAACCTCTTTCATGCAAGGGCGCAAATTAGGAAGCTTAGTAGTACACAGTGTGGCAATTCTCAACACTTTGATCATTTCATCCTGAACAAGTTCAGATACCACCTTTTGATCAAGAACTTTGATAATACTTTCCTTGTCATTTAGATGAGTTGAAGTCCAATAGACCAAGTCTTTTCCTTCTCCATAGGCTTCTTCTATTGTTTTTCTTCCGGTAACTAGCTCCAATAGCACAACACCAAAGCTGTAAATGTCGCTCTTTTCTGTTACTCTGAGAGTGTATGCCATTTCTGTCAAGCAAACATATAGAAAGGTAAATGCAAATTCAAGAATGAAAAGTAACAATGACAGACAAAATGGTCACTGAGAGATTTACCAGGAGCCATGTAACCATGCGTGCCTGCAAAACAGCTGAACTCGGATCCCCTAGAAGAAATTTCTGAAACTTTTGCAACCCCGAAATCTGAAACCTTTGCTTCATATTCCTCATCAAGTAGAATGTTGGTGGATTTGATATCTCTGTGAATAATGGGAGGGTAACAATCATGGTGCAGATAAGCAATTCCTTTTGCAGCTCCAAGTGCTATTTTGTATCTCTGATACCAATCTAATTCTGACTTGCCAGCCTTGATCTCTCGGTGTAGTGCCTCGAAAAGATTACCATTTGGCATGTACTCGAAAACCAAGATATTTGTACCTTCTTTCATTAGACTGGCATACAACTTTACTATATTCCTGTGCCTGATTTTTCCCAAAATTTCCATTTCCTTTGTTAAAACTTTCACACCATTCCCTTTCCACAGCTGCTTCACGGCTACTGTTCCACAACCTTTCTTCAAGTCCAACCGATAAACTTTTCCTGTACCTCCACTTCCAATCAAATTATCCTCATCAAAATCACAAACTTCATCTGCATCTAATTCCACATGGTGGAAGCTCTCAAGCTTCCATTTTGCATTTGTTCCCTTGGCTTCCTCCAGGTTTTCTTCATGATCTGCTTCATGACTATGCTTGTAGTTTAGGTAACTGACGAGCAACAAACCACCCATTAGAACCGCTAAGGAAAGCAACACAATGCAAGACACAACTAGTTTGTTCATCTTATGTTTAGCAGCATTTCCACCACAACTGCCCAAGTCTGAGTTGACGGAGAATCTGAAGCTTTGGTCAATACAGAGTCCCTTGTTACCAGCAAATGCCTTGTCTCCTCCCATTGTTAAAAGATCTAATGAAACTTCTCCTGATAGCTGGTTGTTAGAGAGATCCAATGAAGACAACTTCAGATTGTCCAAACTAGTCGGTATTGTACCAGTGAGTCTGTTGTGTGAAAGATTCAGAGAGTTCAAAGAGGTCATTGTAGATAAGGAATTGGGAATGCTACCTGTAAGAAGATTTGAATCTAGATTCAGGTCTGCAAGCCTAGGAAATTCACCCAATTCTGATGGGATAGTCCCTGAGAATGAGTTTTTCTCCAAATGCAAAGATGAAAGTTGCTTTAGTTTACCAAGTTCAGAAGGTATCACGCCCGAGAAGTCATTGTTATCCAAGTACAGCCTTTCCAGGTGTGTGAGTTTCCCAACTTCTTTTGGAAGCTCACCTGAAAATCTGTTGTACGATAACACCAACTGATTCAAGCTAGTAGCAGCCCCAATTTCCGGAGACATAGTTCCACTGAATTCATTATCACTGAAATCCATCATCCATACATTTGGAAGTCCCCATACACCACTAGGAATTTTCCCAGAAAGTTGATTCTTATTGACCCTCAATCTCTGTAGAGGCTTGCAAGACGAATAAGTACCTGGAAACTCCCCTGAGAAACTGTTCTCAATTGCTAGCAAAAACTGTAGGTTCCCATTTTGGCACAAGTACTTTGGGAATCCACCAGTAAATTTGTTTTCAGATATGTCTATGCTATTCAGGGGCGAAAACCGACCAAGATTTGCTGGAAATGCCCCAGAAAAACTGTTCCTGTACACAGAAAAGGCATTAAGATGCTGCATATCTCCAAAGCCAGCAGGAATTTCACCAGAGAAGTTATTCATGAATACTTGAAAAACTGTTAACTTCTTCAGGTTCCCAATTCCCGGAGGCAGCTTCCCGTACATCTGGTTCCTAGAGATATCAAATTCTTGCAAAAGAGATAGGTCTGCAAGTTCTACAGGAAGTTCCCCTATCAACTTATTCTGAAACAGCTCAATTTTCCATAAATTTTTCAACTTGTTTATGGACTTAGGGAAATTCCCCGAAATCTGATTTCTTGAAATATCCACTGTACCTAGTGCCTCCATTTCAAAAATGGATTCCGGGATTTCTCCTATCAAATTTGAGCCTGCCAGGTAAAGCCAATACACTTTCTTTAAATTCCCAAGAGTCTCAGGAATTTTACCTTCAACAAATTCATTATCCCCGAGGCCTAACGCAACCAAACTAGTCAAATTTCCAATCCAAGATGGGAATTCCCCGGAAAAGTAGTTTATCGACAAGTCCAACAGTTCTAAGTTAGTCAACTTAGATAAATCAGGTATCGTTCCGTTCATGTTATTTTCAGTGACATTCAAGACTTTGAGACTGGTGCAATTGCTCAGTTCACTAGGAAGTTTCCCTGATAGTGAATTTGAAGGCAGCACAAGAGAAGTGAGACTTTGGAGTGAAAAAACTGAAGGGGAAATCACACCAGAAAGGGACTTGTTATCAAGCGAAATTTCGATAACAAGACCAGTTTTTTTATCACAAGTAATTCCATAGAATTTGCAAGGAGATTCTGAGTCCTTCCAAGAATCCAAGTAATTCAAAGGGTCATTAAGCTGTTCTTTGAAATGCAAAAGAGCCTCAGTTTCTGAAGTTAAGGACTTGATTGGCTGGACAAAAAAATTCAAAAACAAGAAAATAGCAAGATTTAGGAGGGAGTTTTGGAGTTTTTGGATTCTGGCCATTGTTGAAATTTGGAAGGGGCAAAAGGGTCATTTCATGAAGGGGACACAAATCCAATCATCAAGAGCTCCATTATTGCCATTATGGGTGCCCATCCCAGAAGCAGCTGAAACAAAAACAGTGGAAAATCAAGAATTCAAAAACTAAGGTATACAAAAAAATGAACTAAAAAAATAATATATCCAATTCAAAAAAGCTGTCTTTTTCCAAAGTGTCGTGTGTATACCTAACAAAATGTTTGTCACATACTTCATATAACTTTCCAACATAAGATAAAAATTGCAGTTCAAGAAAAAGAAAACTTACAGATACAGGAAGACCAAATTATAAAATATGGAATTGTTGGGTGGGGTTGGAAAGGAAAATAAACTAATGTTAAGATGTCAATTTCTTATTTAGTTGTGAATCACACTATATTAAAATAAAATTATCTCCCTTTAAAGTGACTCAAATTGTAATAGTAGTTTCACCTTATTTTACAGACTGTCCAAGTTACGAAAGAAGATACTGAATTACCCTTAAAAAATTGGGTAGGAATATAACCAAGAAGATTTTGAAATCTTGTATTCCATAATATTTAAGAAATCCTTAAATGAACAATAACATAACTTTTTTCCAAGAAAATTATAGCAAACTACAATAGGCAAACAAGAAACAGGGGAATGAAAATTGACAGAAAACAAATTGCTTTCATATTTAACAGAAACATATATGGAGAATCCTAGTACCTCAGTTGGTTGGCTATGTGAACTTTCCCGTTAAAACGAAACAAACAAAGATATCCAGAGAAACAAGAAAGTATACTTTTTTTTTTTTGAAAAAACCCATACGTAACATGCATCTTAGTTGTTAAGAATCATCTCATAATTAATATACACAAAAACTTTGGATAACTATGTAGCTATTACATAACAATGAAGAGCAAAAACTTTAAAAACATATAACAACAACAACAACAACATACCCAGTGTAATCCTACAAAGTAGGGTCTGGGAAGGGTAGAATATATGCAGTTCGTACCACTATCTTAGAGGTAGTGAGGTTGTTTCCGATAGACCCTCAACTCAAGAATAAACAATCCAAAGCAATATACATAGTAATGAAAATTAAGACTAACAAATGAACAAGGCTTAAAGAAAACAATTAGTTACCTTAAATAGTAATGAAATTTTTTGTTTCTGATAAGAGTTGATTCAATACATATAGAGGCAGAAAGCTTCAAACTTTTGTTTTCTTGAGTAGCCAAAAGAATTCAAAAGTTTTAATGAGACCCCTCCAAAGGGAAAAGGGAGAATTGGGAGTGTCACAGACCAGAAATAGAAAAAAGAAAAAGAAGTTTCTGTATGAAGAGTTTGTGAGTTTTTAGTGCAGTAAGTGATGAGAGGAAAATGAAGTCTTAGTAGGAAGGCAAAAATGATTAGAGAAAAGACAAGAAGAGATAAGGCAAAAGTGTATGGGGTTGGGGGTGGGGTGTTAGTGCATTGATTAATGAAAGAAACAATGTTTGTAAGGTGATGGTGAGTTAAGCAAGAAGAAGGTGACAAAAATGAATAAAAAAGCTTTTTATAAGAGTTGTAAGAACCTCTGAAACCTTCAAATTAAGAATATTGGCAAGTGTAAAGTTGTTTAAGAGGGTGTTTTAGTAATTTTATAAACTGGTCAAACTCGCTTATAAACATTCTTAATTTATTTATGTGTTGATGGTGTGATGAATATTTAAGTGTTAATTAATAAAATTAATCAAAAATCATAAGTTGATTGTTAACTTATAAACATGATTGGTTTGATCAAGTATTTTATAATTTTATTTTTACTATTTGTTCTAATTCTGAACATATCTTTTTCAAAACAAAACTTCTTACTTCCTCTTCACTAAGTAGGCGTTTGGCTATGAACATTAAAATATTTTGGAGTTGAAATTGGAGTTAGAGTTGTGTTTGGTCATAAAAATAAATTAGAGTTCTTTTTGACTTTTTGTGAGATAAATATGAGTGAAAACAAGTAAAACTTGTTTTTACTTTTCAAAAAAAAAAATAATTCACTAAAGTTAAAAAAAAAAAATTTAGCCAAACACCACAAATTTTCACTTTTTTTTACTAAAGTGACATAAATTTCTGGAAAAAAGTGAAAAAAATTCATGGTCAAACGGGTCTGTATCCGTTGTTCCTCCTTTCCTTTACACACAAAAAAAGACAACTCGGCTCATTAAAACTTTCATTATGCGCGGAGTTCGGGAAAGAATCCGACCACACGAGACTATTGTATATGAATATTTTTAAAATTTATAATTTTTTATAAATATTTTAAAGGTATTTCAGTCATTATAATAAAAGAACACCTAATATATCAATTGCGGATTAACAGTTTCAACTCTTCTATTCTAATATTTAATTATTTATTTATAAAAACAGTTCTTACACTAACAAAAACTTTTCAACACTTAAAACTTATCAACTATTTACCATCAATTAATCCAAACAGGATCTAGTCATCATCACAGAATATGATCGAAAGGATGAAATTTTTCATGCATTGTTAATTAGAGATTTCGAATTCTAACTTGGAGAATCAGAAGGGAAGCTAAAAAATCTCCAGAGGATATGAGAGATATTGTTAACAAATTGGAGAACGTACTATTAGTTTCACGAAAAATTAGAGCACCAAATCTTTTATATGGTCAACTCATTATGTACCTTAATTTCATGTGTTCTACATGCCAAACTTACTAATTTAAGGTTTTAAACGGGTTGAATTGATATCTTACCATTTAAAGAGTCAAAATTAATGCTTGACATTTTAAAATTTTAAATATAAATCTTCAGGAGCAAAAAACTTACCTTTGACTAGTTAATTACATATGTAAGCTTTTCTTTATAATTTCTCCTTTCATAAATTAAGTTGATCATGTTTAACTTCCATATAAATCACATTGTTGTTTTTTGGAAAAAATATTTTGTTGTTGGTTGGAGAATGAAAAATATTTTTCAGATAAAAAATGTGGCAAAATTCATTAATAGTACTATTAGTAAATAGGATATTCATTTGATAAATTTTGAGAACAAAAGTGATAATACTGTCTAAATATATTGGTTAGGCAAATAATACAAAAGATAAGAATTGAGATAGCTGTAAAACCTTTTTTGTGAAAGATATATATGTTTCCTAGAAGATATTTTATTGTAACCGAGCAATAAAAATATTTCCAAAAATATATTTTCATTGACATTCATCTTTTTTTTTTTTTTCCATTTGTTATTCAATGTTTGTATTAGAGTCTGACTAAATTTAAATTTGTCCGAAAAAGTCTCATATTAAAAAATAAAATATTCTCCAATAAAAATGATTTCATATAATCCATGCAATGACTAGTGTTGGAGCCATATTGAAACAAGAGGGTTCATATGAATATATGATAATCCTCTCTCAAAAAATTCATATGACCCTCTCTCAAAAAGTTTACTTATTATTATACAAGTATATACAACTTACAAGCTTAAATAATAAAATGTGTGATAAATACAAGTGCTGAATTCAAATACGACACTTTTAAAATAAAATGATAAAAATATTTATCACTCTACCGCAACATGTCTCGGTGATTCATGCATGATTGGCAGTGGGGGTAGATCTAGTGGGGAATGGGGACCATACATTTGAATATATATGGAGTATATATAGTTGTGGAAGGTTGACTGGTAGTCAAGCAAAATTATTGAGATATGGACACACAATACTGTGTGTTTGATAAATGATAAATCACACACCACACATTTTTATAATATGGTTGCTTTCACTTTATCAACTTTCTGGTACTGAATTTATCGCACCCTTCGTTGGGGCAATTGTTTTCTTGCTGACTATTTTTTCAGCTTTTCCTAACTTTTTTTTTAAAATTTTAAAAAATACTATATGCAAAAGTTGATTATCCATTATAGTGTATCCTAAGAATGAAAATTGATCAAGAGTATGTGTAGGTTAATTAGTTTATAAATTGATGAAAGTGACTTATAAGTATCTTTTGATTTTTATACATCGGGTAACATTGAAAATATTTACGAGTTAAGTGTTTATATACTCCCTCCATTCCATTTTATTTGACCTTTTTTCTAAATATATTTATTTCAAATTAGTTGTCCATTTTCACATGTTTGTTTCAAATTAGTTATCCATTTTCACAAATCAAGAGTATTTTATTACTTCTTTCTCATATAACCCTCAATATTAAATAACTAAAGAAAATAGTAATAGTTAGATTTAGAGTTTCAAAATATTATTAATAAGGTTAGTTTTGTAAAATACACTTCTAATTAATAGTTAGATTTATTTATTTTTTTGTCGTGGTTTTCGGGTACTTTGCACCCGACTAGCTGTACCCACCAGGTCCCGCTGTTTCAAGGCGGCCTCCCGGTTAGTTCCACAGGGCCCTGGAGACACGGCCGGTTTGTAATGCCCCCAGTGGCCCTGCGGGGGCTCGAACTGGCGACCAAGAGGACTTTGTCTTCCAGCCTTTACCAGCCGAGCTAACCCTCAGGGTTAAAAAAAAAAAAAAGGAATGATATATTTGATCGATTTTAATTTATGATTTTTCTACTTATAAATATTTTTTGATACTTTTTATGATGGTTCATTTGAGCATTTTAATAATTTATAATGAACTTTGCTCATATTAAAGAACCTCTATAATGCATTACTATCATTAGTGGCATAAGTTACTATTTGGCTTTAATGCTTAAGTTACAACTCCATTCATATGCAGCATGTTGTTTGATTAGTTAATAGTGGAAGAATGTGACAATAAGTTCTCTTGTAACTCTTTAACTTTTATTCTATTTATCTTTCCATTTATTCTTTCTATTCATTACAAGGAAGAATTCATTACCCATAAATAGTGAGTGTTTTCTTCCTTTGTGGGGTAAGAAGAAAAAATATGAAAAGTGTGGGAAAATATTGTATTATGTGGTAGTGAAAGAGAGTTGAGACAAAGAAAAATATTCTAAGTGTCCAACTATATTCACTATACAAAGAGAGTAATTATATTAGTGAGAGAGTTGAGACAAGAAAATATTCCAAGTCTCCAACTATATTCACTATACAAAGAGAGAGTTTTATATGTTGAAGGAAGGTGTTCTTTTAATGAAGCTTTGAACTCTTCAACTAATTTGGAGTTGCTTGAATTGTACGACGTCGTTGTTGGGTTGTTGTATTCTGGAGGGGACAAGTCAAGAGTGATACTGCTGGATCGGTGTAGATTATGCCGTAGTGAGCTTGAATCTCCTTAAAGAGAGTAAGATATCCGCGCCTCAGCCAAGAAGAAATTATTTAATTTTCTTCTTTTTTGTTTATTCTATTACTTCAACTATAATTTATTGTATTGTGGTATATTACCCCAACATTTTATTATATTATTTAATTGTTTTTAGTACCTTAGCTATCAAAAAGAAAATGTAAGAAAATGTCTAACTTCGTCTACCATTTTATATTCATTGTTCCTCCTTTTCCTAAAAGATACTTTTAAAATAATACTTTAATTTATTTGACCAAAAGAATAGCATATTACAGTAGTGAATTTTTACCAAACAAATCAACTCATATCAATTCAATATTTTTATCCAATCACATCATTACTCATTTACAGTGTTAACTTTATCACTTAAAAATGCTAGCTTAAAAATATACCTAGTACTTCAATTAATATTTATCATTAGCTAAGCCAATCGCTCTCTATAAGAAATGTAATACTATGATTACATGCATTTTCTTCGACGTGGAGCAGCTGGGAAAAGGATATAAAAATAAACAACACAACGAAATATAATATAAAACTTAAAAAATAAAAGGGAATATGATTCGTCAATAATTAGAAGAGATGAATTTTGGAATTTGAGCAGTCTACGTTATTTTCCAGCAAATGGAAGTCTCTAAGCAAAAGGCCTAATATTCTAAAGCTCATTTTTCTTGTACTTTCCCTTTTTTTTTCTTTTTTTTTTTTTTGCTAATTTACTTTCTAGAAACTTTGTTATTTATCACTATTTAGAGTTCAAGTCCCTTTTTTTGTCCTGTTTATACTATATAATATTATTCTTTTTTGATTTGATGACAGGTATTTTGGCCTAAATAGACTTGATGCTTATCTTCCATTCACCACTAGGAAATAGAATTCTTATAGTAATTGTGGCAATTCTTTGTTCTTTCGTTTTCTTTATCTTGTCACAAAGCTCCTCTTTCTCTTTTCAAATTTCAATTTCCGTTTTTGTTATTAATAGGAGCTGAAACATAGGGTGTGTTCGGTTACTACGAAGTAAAATGTTTTTATATATGAGTTTTTAACTTATTTTCTAGTATTTTAATTTCTAAGTAAATAAAAAAATATTATCTAAAGAAAATTCAAATGTAATAGTAATTAAATACCTAGGGGTGGAATGGTCAAGTGTCGGAGTAATTGGAGGCATTGAATGGATAGAGAGGAGATAATAAATTTGAAATATCACTTATAGTAATTATTTTTTCTCATTTGTAAGAAAAAAAAAATTTCACAAAAATATTTTCCAAAACATTTTGAATGGTCAAACACGACGTGAGGAATGTGACTTTAAATTGTAGACACTTTGACTTTTGCCGATTTTCACAATTTGAGATATATACATATATTTTTTGAGAATAAACATTTGTGACGTGTAGTCTATGATGATATTTTTCTGTTGAGCCTAGACCTAACAATTTAAACGAGTTTACTAGTTAAGGTCTAAAGCTAAGGTTGCTCTTTTATATAGTAGATATCTCTCGCGGATTTTATCGATGTAAAATTCCTCTAAAAAATTTTGTCAACAAACGCAATGTCATTAATGTCGATTGCGATACTCTATACTAGGGATGGCAATTTCAGCCAATATTAGTAAAAGGAATCCATGTAACCCACATTTAATGAATTGGATCACTCATATTTTAGATGGATAAATATGGGTTTCAATCTATTTTAAAAGCTCATACAAATGTGGACAAAATAGCTAAAATATGAGTATTCATATAAATCCACTTAAAAAAAAAAAAGAAAATTACATGATGGGCGGGCTAGGCTGGGAATGATTTTTTTTGTGTTGTTGTTGAAAAAAAACTTACTTTATTTTTTTTTTTTGGGGGGGGGGGGGGGGGGGGGGGGGGAGGAGGAGGAGGTTTCGGATCTGGAGTCGGGGTCAGGTTCTGAGTTAAGGATCGGGTCTCGAGTTGGGGTTGAATCTAGGGTCTCGAGTCAGGGTCGGGTCTCGAGTCTAGAGTCGGAATCGGGTCTCGGGTCTCGAGTTGAGGTCAGATCTCGGGTCAGGGGCGGGTCTCTAGTACCAAGTCGAGATCACGTCTCGAGTTTGGAGTGGGGATCGGGTTTCGAGTTGGGATCGGGTCTTGAGTCAGGGTCGAGTCTAGGGTCCCGAGTCGGGGTCGGGTCTTGGGTCTCGAGTCGGGGTCGGGTCTCGGGTCCTAAGTCAGGATCGTTTCTCTAGTCTTAGCACCCGAGTTGCGGAGTCGGGATCGGGACTTGAGTTGGGATCCTATCTGGGGTCCCGAGTTGGGGTTGGGGTTGGGTCTCGGGTCTCGAGTCGGGGTTGGGTCTCGGGTCCCGAATCAGGGTTGGCTCTCGAGTCTAGAGTTGAGATTGGGTCTCGAGTCGAGGTCGAATCCTGGGTCGGGTCTCGGGTCTAGAGTCAAGATAGTGTTTCGGGTCTCAGGTCCGGAGTCCCGAGTCGAGATCGGATCTCAGGTCCAGAATGGGGGTCGGGGTCGAGTCTCGGGTCCCGAGTCGAGATCGTGTCTCGAGTCTCATGTCGGGATCGAATCTCGGTTCTCGAGTCGGGGTCGGGTGTCGAGTTTCAAGTCATGGTTGGGTCTTAGGTTCGGAGTAGGGGTAGAGTATCGGGTCTGAAGTTGGGGTCGAGGCTCGGGTCCGTAGTCGGGGTCGGATCTCGGGTCTCATGTCGGGATCGGTTCTCGAATCCCGAGTTAGGATCAATTCTTGGGTCCCGAGTTGGGGTCAGGGCTCGGGTTCAAAGTCAGGTTTTCTGTCACGGTTTCGGAGTCGAGGTTGGATCTCGGGTCCCGAGTTGAGATCGAGTTTCAGGTCCTGAGTCGGGGTTGGGTCTCAGGTCCAAGTTGGGATCAAGTCTCGGATCCTAAGTCGAGGTTGGGTCTTGGATCTCAAGCCACGATCATGTCTTGGGTCCCGAGTCGGGTTCGGGTGTCGGGTCCTTAGTCGGGGTCGGGTCTCGTGTCTGGGGTAAACTGAGCTAAATGATACATTCTCTAATTTGATAACTAACAATTAGCTAATCAATTTAGCCTAGATTTAATATTTTTAGGCTTTAGGAGATTAAAGTAGGTTAGAAACATTTTACCCAAATCATATTTAACCAAATCCATATTTACCCATATTTTATATGGATGGATTATAATTCAATTCATATTAGCTCAATCCATATTCAATTCATCCAAATCCACGCCAATCCATTTGCCACCCCTACTCTACATAGATTTCTATTTGTTTCTTATACTTTCCCAAATCAAAGTCAGTCTAATTAGTTAAGCTAACCTTTTATTTTTCATAAATATAGGAAAGTATTGTAAGAATATTATCTTACGTATGGCCTAAGTTACTTGTGGTTCAAGTTTACTTGTGATCGAAGTAATGTCTATAACTAAAGAATTGATCTTGTCCGTACACTGATTACTTGATGGGCGTACCGAATTAAGTCTTAACCTATATAAATTAGTTCTCCATCTGTCCTCATCACATTTACTACTCTTTTTCACCACTAAAGATTATGGTAACATAAGGCAAGGGCAAGGAGATAGAAATCAATTTCTATTAATGCTTTCGTTTTTCTGTGATGATGTCTTCCTCGTTAAGTATGTTTTCTATGACGAGTCTATGTAAGATTATCGTGTTCAAAATCCTGATATGAATTAAAGCATTAAAGTTTACATGTAGCATCCAAACCAGGATTGTTTGAACTGATAATCTTCTCGTAAGAAAGACTATATTTTGACGTATGTAAACTGTGTTGACGAAACCTTGATAATTGGGTTAGAAGGTTTTCGATTTCTGTTTGTTCTTATTATGACGTATGAATTGAAGAAACCAAGGAAATTTTATACTGTTTTCTTCTTGGCGTGACTCTCTGTGGGGTAAGCTACACCTATTTATTATAAATTACTCATGTTTGAAGATTAGTTTTGAGTTCTAAAAGCAAATTGATAAGTTTTATGATATGAATTATCATAATATATATTCTATGAAGAACCATGATATGAATGATGTAAAATAGTTCCAGCACGTAGCTTGTCCTATTATGAAGTTTTAATGAAATTATGAAGATACTTGGACTTATTTATTTGATTGTCTCGGCAATTGTTTGGTTTATACTGTTGGATTCTAGCATTAAAATACTTTAGACCCTTAAAGTGATCATGGTGTTTAATTTTTAAAGATTCTGGAATGTATAGTTTCACACTTACACACAGTGGCGGACCTAGGATTTTACATAAGTGGGTTTAATTAATAAATTGTGAACGATGATGATAGTCTATAGTGTAAGTAGCATCAAGCACAATAAATAATTTTCTCGCTGCTCTTTTATTTATTCATTTTTGTTAATAATATAATATCAAAATAGGATTTTTTTAATTAAAAAATTCGGCACTTTTTTTATTTAACAAAGCTGATTAAAACTTTGCTGAGAACCTATCTACATTTTTTAAAACTAAAAGTAACAAATTATATATAATTTCAATGAAAATAGTTGCATGTATTAGCAAAACACTATGAAAAAGGGTATCAAAATTCAACTAATAAAAAGTTAAATGATATTTGAGGTAAAAGATTTTAGATTTTATTGAATTTGAGTACAAAAAATAAAATATAAAAGGGGAAATAGAAAAAGAGAAAGAAAATAATTTACTAGTTAGCACATAACAAGTTAACTAGTATGGCCTACCATATATAGCCATATTCGTACTCTGCACCAAAAGCAGTAAAATAATAACGTGCAAAAGAGAATGAGAGGGATTCGAACTCGCGCGCTGACTACGAATTGAACCCTCTTTAGCGCTGCTCCACATCAATGCTTTGTTCAGTGCGGATTCAAATAGATCCTTATACTCAAATTTCATAATAATTTCCCTTATGTAAACAGTAAATTTTCGGACTAAGTGGGTTCAGTTGATCACCCACATGGAACCACGTGGGTCCGACACTGCTTACACACATGTAATCCCATATATTACATGAATTATGATTTATTCTTATTTATGGATCATGAAAAGTGGTCCTTTTACTTTAAGTAATTATTAATGCATGTGTTTAAAGTAATATAGTTTGTTAGTCATTAAAATGGTCGAACTAGAATATTGATATTTATACATACATTATATTTTATGCATGTATTATGATCATATAGTTTGTTAGTCACCAAAGTGGCCAAACTAGAATACTCACATGCATAGAATTTTATGATATTATGTGTGCATTTGCATTCATATAGTTTGTTAGTCACCAAAGAAGCCAAACTAGTATGGTTAAGAAAATATGCATACATAAAATTGTCTTTTATCCATGAAACTAATGAAATGCCTATTATTGAATATAAATGGATAAATTAACTTTCACTATTGCTAGAACTTAAGGATTTACCCAAAGGAGAATTAATTATTCCATGAATAGTGAACATTATGAGGTAAATTAATATTCTTTAGTCGAATATATATTGTATATCCAAAGATGTCGTATATGTTTGATTAAACATATTTAATTGCCTATTAAAGTTGAAAAAATGGCATTTAAATTATGATAGTATGTCGTAGTATCTACCCAAAGGAGAATTACGATATACTTTTATTGTTTGATGAATCCACATTATTTTCTAATTAGTGAGCATGTATATTTATTTTGTAGGTATTCCTCTTCATCTAGATGCTTCATCCGTTATTGTGTTCAATGAATTGAACTTCTTCGAATGGCATGAAGAAGTTTAGTTCCACTTAGGTGTGATAGATCTTGACTTGGCTCTGCTGACTGAAAAACCTGCTGCCATTACTGATAAGAGCAGTGAGGATGAGAAGTCTTTTCATAAAGCATGGGAACACTCTAACAGGTTGAGCCTTTTGTTCATGCGGATGACTATTGCTAAAAACATTAAGAGAATTATTCCACAAACAGAAAGTTCCAGGAAATACTTAAAGTTTGTGGAAGAACGTTTTTGTTCTGCTGATAAGTCTCTCGCTGGTACATTAATGGCTGAACTCACGACCATGAAGTTTGATGGGTCGCGTAGTATGCAAAATCATATCATCGAGATGACTAACATTGCGGCAAGACTTCGAACCTTGGGGATGAAAGTGGATGACACCTTCTTAGTTCAGTTTATTCTAAACTCATTGCCTCCCGAGTGTGGACCATTTCAAATTAACTATAACATTATTAAGGATAAGTGGGATGTTAATGAATTGTCCAGTATAATTACTTAGAAGGAGTCAAGACTTAAGAAACAAAAGGTCATTCCATTAACCTCATGGGTCAAGGAGCTGATAAAGGACTTAAGAGGTAAAGGCCAATAAGTTCAAGAAAAAGAAAGCACCTGTTAAAGCCCCACAGTATGCTCATAAGGAACATAAGGTAGATATGTTTCATTTCTCTAGAAAGGAAGGACACTATCAGAAAGATTGCTTGAAACGTAAAACTTGGTTCGAAAAGAAAGGTACATCTAGTGCTTTTGTATGTTTCGAATAAAATTTGGTGGCTTAATTCTAGTGCAACTACTCATTTATCCACTACATTGCAGGGATTCATTACAATCCAAACTACAAATCCAAATAAGGATTTCTTGTTCATGGGAAATCGTATGAAGGCTCAAATTGAAGGCATAGGGACGTATCGGTTGATCTTGAAAACTGGACATCACCTTGATCTATTATAGACTCTTTATGTTCCTTCAGTTTCTAGGAATTTGATTTCTCTTTCAAGACTTGATGTTTCTGGATTTGATTTTAAATTTGGACATGGATGTTTCAATTTATATAAGAATGTTGTTTTTATGATTCTGGTGTTCTTATTGATGGTTTATATAGATTGAAACTCAAAAATATTTTTTCTGAATTCCTTCTTGCTATTCATCAAAATGTTGGAATTAAATGTAGTTCACTGGATGAAAGTTCTACTTATTTGTGGCATAGATGTTTGGGTCATGTATCCAAAAAAAGATTGTAAAAATTGATAAAGAATGAGATTCTCCCGAATCTGAATTTTACCGATCTTGATATATGCTTGGATTGCATTAAGGGAAAGCAAACCAAGTATACTAAGAAAGGTGCCACAAGAAGCACTCAGCTTCTTGAAATCATACACACTGATATTTGCGAACCCTTTGATATTTCATCTTTTGGTGGAGAAAAATATTTTATCACTTTTATCTATAATTTTTCACGTTATGGATATATCTATTTGTTGAAAGAAAAATCTCAAGCGACGAACACTGTCAAAGTGTACGTCAATGAGGTTGAAAGACAATTAGATAAAAAAGTGAAAATCATTGCTAAATCCACAATGGAAGCAGAATTTGTGCCATGTTTTGAAGCCACAATTCATGCATTATGGCTGCGGAACTTTATTTCAGGACTTAGGGTTATCGACACCATTATCAAGCTGCTGAAAATTCATTGTGATAATACTGCAGCAGTATTCTTCTCCAAGAACGATAAGTACTCCAAAGGTTCAAAACATATGGAATTAAAGTACTTTACCGTCAAGAAATAAGTTCAGAAACAAAGAGTATGACTTGAGAATATTAGAACTGATCTTATGATTGCGGATCCGTTAACGAAAGGTTTACAACCAAAGACATCTAAAGAACATGTACAAAGAATGAGTCTTGGTTGTACATATAATTGATTTTGACATTCTGAACTCAATTATATATTTCTGATATACATTAATGAATTCCTGTTTCTCATAATGGTGCACACATTATTGTTTTGAGATATTACAGGATAAGTCTCGATGAGACATTATTGTGGACCATAATATTATATGTTTCATAGCTTATGAACCTAGTATGATAAGTTGCTAATGTCGTAGTATATGAAAGAGAGTATGTAGTACAAAATTATGTGTAACCGCCATAACTCACATTGGTTGTTTGTCATATTATGGTATGTATGATGAACATTACAGAAGAGATTTATTTTATGTGCAACTAACGTTTAGTAAGTGTTAATGTTATATGGACATTGGGCCAAGTAGGAGAATGTAATAATATTATCTTACTTATGGCCCAAGTTTACTTGTGGCCCAAGTTACTTGTGGTCTAAGTTTACTTGTGACCCAAGTTTACTTGTGACCCAAGTAATGTCCATAATTAAAGAATTGATCTCGTCCGTACACCGATTACTTGATGAACGTATCGAATTAAGTCTTAACCTCTATAAATTGGTCCTCCCTCCTCCCACTAAGGTCATCACATACACTACTCTTTTCCATCACTAAAGATTGTGGTAACATAAGGCAAGGGTAAGGAGGTAGAAACCAATTTCTATTAACACTTCCGCTTCTCTGTGATGATGTTTTTCGCGTCAGGTATATTTTCTATGTTGTGCCTATGTAAGATTATCGTGTTCAAGATCCTGATGTGCATTAAAATATTAAAGTTTACAAGTATTTATTAGAAATAGCATTAAAGAAGGCTGATTCCCCTACTTCAATTTGTGTTTACTACATAAGCTTATGCAGTGTCATTTTCATTGAACAACAAACTCAACTGATTGATTTTGACGGAAAGTTGTTTAGCAAATATTTTTTAAAATTATACAGAAATTGATAAATAAACTTATGTTTATTAAAAGAGAATTTGGTTGCTTACTTCAAATCTTCCCTTGATCTATATGTAATTAAGTGAGAAGATAGGAAAGAAATTTATATAAACAGAATAAAGTAAGTAAACGCAAGCTAAGGCCTTATAGTTAGTAGGTTAAGAATATATCGAACATTAGAATAATTAATTTATGAGCTACAAGAGAATTATTAATTTTTATTTTTTTCCTCCAATTTAATTTTTATTACTAATCTATAAACGTAATATAGTTGAGCTGTTTGGCTTTGATTGGCTGTTTAACCATCTTAGTCAAAATGTTCTTGTTGGTTCAGTATATCTTTGTCGTATTACAAGAGTAGTATATTAGTTTTAATTATTTCTCATTTTCACCATATTCAATTATTTTTACTTACTAATTAAAATCTATATACGTTAACAACTATAATTAATGTAATTTAACCTTTGAACTAATACCGTATCTCTATCTATCTCAATAAAGGTGGTTTTATTTTATTTAGTACTTAATTATTATCACTTATGTTATCATTTGGCTAACAGCCAAAATTAGTTTATAATTCTGTAACAAACTTACTCTCAAATATGAAAAGGAATAGAATAAAACGTTTAGTTTATTTAACTAACTTGGCAAAAGTTCTTTTTCTTTTTGTTTAATTTTTATATCTAATTAAAAATTCAGTCAAATATATTAGCTTAACCAACATGATGACACAAATCATCTCATCAAATAAATATATATGTCAAAGGAAGCAGGGCAATGATAAGGCATATTGATGGGAATAAAAAAATGCATGGGTAGTGTTGATAGGGGCAAAGTTAAGATTTTGAGTATACAAGTTTTAGATTTTAGAGAAGATAATTTATCTGATTCTGAATAAATTATTTATATATATTACTCATAAGTGATATATCTTTAATACACGTACAAGGTTTGGATCAAATCTGAACCCGTTGTATTGTAGTATCAATTTATTACTTTGTGAGTTAGTTCAAATATCAGGTTGTGGTGGTTTTAAAGATTTGGTTTGTTGTCCCAAATGGTGTTATTCTATCGTATATAAAATGTACTTTTTTTCTGAACAAAATATTACTACAATACTTTTATGAGAATTTTTTTTTTATTCTTTTTTTATAAAGTTGTGTTGGATAACACCCCGTCTTAATGGTGCCTCCACTGGATGTGAATTTATAAGATTGATTTGGAAAGAATAAAATGTACACAGATCTTATCTCGAGATATAAAAGTTGCTTTCGATAGACCTCGACTCAAAAGATAAGTTATTCAAATTAAGCAGGATTGCAAGAAAAATATGACAGCAAAATATTAACCTATGAAGCAACAAATAATAAGAACCATATAAATTTTTTAAATTTATATATATATATAGTAAAATTATGATAAAATTTATTCGTACTCAATATTTATATACAAGAAATGTATCTCATTTTGAACCAACTACGTACCCAATGCATGCTTCTTCTTTTTCTTTTCTGATTTTTTTTTTTTTTTTTTTAAGTTCCTTTTCTGAAATTATCAATATACAAAGATTATCTGAATCCATGCAATTCACATCAAAAGTCTATCAATATCAGTTAGATGCAAATTCGATCACGGAAATTATTCAAAAATTTTGCTCCACTCGACAGTTTTGTCATGTTATCAATGTGTTCTTATCGTTGAATAATTGGTCAAATAAGAGTCCGTGGCTTCCCTTTTTTTTTTTTTTTTTTACAATAAAACAATGACAAATAATTCATGTCGACTATATTTAATTTATTTCTTATTTTATTTTATTTTCTGCAATATTTCTCTGGCTCGTAGACATCAGTGGCGGAACCAAAATTTTCAGTAAAGAAATTCAAAATATAAAAAGTACGAAGAAGTCCAGGAAATTTGACATACTATATATAAGTAAAATATAATTTTAACCTTATATATACAACGTAATTTTTGACAAAAGGAAATCGAATGAATCGCTTTCGGTACCCTAGCTCCGCCCGTGGTAGACATACCAACTTGTCGACATCGATGACGTTTATCACCCTTTTGCAGCTAAACAATCACTTAAGGTTTAGCTAGGAACTTAATGTTGATTATATGTACTTAATGATAAGAGATCGTTTGCATAAAATAATTTAGCACAACTTATGGAATTAAGCTTAGATAAAATGTACTTACAATTAACTTTTGTGTGTGTTATGACTTATGAGTAATTATAATCAGAAGTTATGCCAAATGGACTAATGCTGTGTCTAATGAGAAATAAGCAGCAATAGCAATAATTAATTAATTTATAAAAACAATAATAACAGTATAAATGTATAATAATAATAATAATTAATAAAAACAATAACTTATAGAGAACCAACTTCTAATTAAAATTAGCATAAGATAAAATGAACTTAGAATTTGATCTTATAAGTTGCCCAAAAAAGACGTGTGTTGTTTGTAAAGAAAAAAAATTAATCTTTCATTCATTTACTAAGAACAATAAGAAGAATTCCATGACGAGAGAAATTTAAAGACTAATAATAATTATAACATCAATAATTGATAAAATTAATTTCACCTAGGTCTATTCCAAAGTCCTAATTGATGGAAGGTGGACGTGAAAGGGATTGGAAAATGAATATTGATTAGGAAATCCACAAATATCACGAGATAGGACTATATATTAAGAAAAAAATGATTACTAGATTTTGTTTCATGTGTTGTTGTGGTCAGAAGGACAGATAAACCCTTGCGGTATCGGATTCATCTGAATCAAGTACTTTTAAAGCAAAACATAAATTTATGAGTAAAAATTCAATAAAATTATAACAGTTATTACTCCATATGAATGATCCATAACTTTAAAATCATAACCGATAAATATTAAGTACTTTAAAGGTCTAATTCATAAAATTTAAATTTTAAATCCGTATCTAGAAAAAATTAACTTTGTGGAATTCATTTCTCAATTATTGGAGAATTTATGCATGCATGGCATATTAGAAACTAATTTACTTTTGAATTAATTAATTTAAAACATTTAAAATTTTATGCAAAAGGAAGTACGGCAAAAGTCATAAATTTTCACATGGATTTAATTGCGGTTTTCCTCGGTCAAATGAAAAAAAAAACACAATCTTTCATGCATTTTGGCTAGTGTGACTCTAATTAGAAGTAAATCAAGACCTAGCATGAGGCCATGTATATGTATGTTATATACTCCCTCCGTCTCAAATTATTTGTCATTTTTTTTCCTCTTTTACATGTCTTCTAAGATAATATTGATTACTCCTTTTAATAATCTTATCATTATTTATGTTTTAAGATATAAACTTTCTTCATTAAATATTTACTCAATTTATATGTTATCATCTCATAATTGAAGCGTTTGTAGTCCTCAAAAACAATTAGCACTATTGAGGATAAAATCGGAAAAAAATAATTAAATTTTTTTCTTAACATCTAAAATAAAAAGTAACTTGAGATAATTATTTTGAAAAATCACGACAGATAATTTGAATTGGAGGAATATGTTTAACCTTAGATGTCATAAATGCTTCCAACACCAAAAATAAATGATGAGTATGTGTTGAGGGGTACGATTACGATTTCAGATCTCAAGGAATACAAAAATTTAGTAGAAGCTTCTATTCCATTGGCTGACATATTAATTAGTACTGCATTTATGGTACATACTATATGGAGTATTCTTTTTTTATTACTATTATTTTTAATTAAAGTACTACAAATTAAACTTAGAGCCCGTTTAGATACGATTAAAATCTGATCAAACCAGATTTTAATCTCTTTTTTAGCTTTTTTTAGGTATTTGGTAAATTAAAAAGTACTTAAAAAAAGCTAAAAGTTGATTAAAAAAAGCAAAAAGTGAGAAGCTGGGTAATTCCAGCTTTTTTTTTTTTTAAGATTAAAATTCTTTTAAGTTTGACCAAAATATTTACTTTTTTATCCTTTATATTTTCCTCCAATTCCAACAATACCCTAAATCTTAAATATATGGTTTTTCTTTCTTTTTTCTCTTTTCCGCTTCTCTTCGTCTCTTCCCTCCATCGTCGTTATCTTTCTCCTTTGTTTTCAGTGAATTTATATCTGAATTTATTTAAATATATTCATTTTTAGATTAAATTAGCTTCTTGAGAATGATCTCTCATCATCCATTATTGAAAGAACTTTGTATAGTCCCTTGTACTACTGATTTGTCTAGTTTTTTAACGATATAAATTGTTGTAATAGTAATAGCCATAACAATATTTCAATAACATATTTTTTAACATAGTCAAATTATTACAAGCTTGCAATATTACAATATAATACTATATTTATATAAAAGATGTCCTAAAATTTTTATTTTTTAACATTTAAAAATAAAAAAGTAACTTATATTTATAGATTGACCTCACATATAATCACTTACGTTGAAAGTGCATTTAAATAGAAACTATTTTTGAATTATTAGAATTAAAAATTATATATAATTCAACTTATTTATGACGTTAGCAACTTTAAGGACATTTAAGTCATTTTGAAAACAAAAAGTGCTTAACAACACTTGTTTACCAAACACATCAACAACTTTTTTTTTAGTTTCAGTACTTTTATCCAAATACTTATCTGCTTAATTCATAAACACTTATTTTAAGCTTTTAATCACTTAAGCTAAAAAACTATTTTTTTAATCCTATTCAAACGGGCTCTTAATATCATATGGCACGTACGTAGTTTGGCTTCTTTTAATTTCTTTAATGGCTTTGCATTGAATATCACATTTATTCATATGTATTGCTGTAAATTAAACAACTCATTGTAGTATCTTCACTTCTCTCGCATGCATTTTAATTGCTTCCCTTTATTATTTTTATCATGTGTCCGTATTTGCTTTAAAATCTCAATTAATTAGGATTCATGTTAGGTAAAATTTATTAAAAGAAATACATGACTTTCTATTAGCAATTTTTTTTTCAAGCTTCAAACTCGAAACCTTTAATAAAGAACAAAAAAAATATAAAAAACTTATCCATCCTACTATAAGCCGTCGGTGGTTGGATGTTGCTTCTGTTTTTTACCTTTTATTGGAATATGGATTCAAAATACTTGAAGTTTCCTCGCTTGAGTATAATAATTTGTATCTGCGATCTTCACTTTCACCATCTCTTCATGTGTTACGTTAATGAATTTGTACTTCACGTACTCTTTTTTAATCTTACTTGACCTCAAACCTTTAAATTCTAGGATTTTTTTCTCCAAACTAAGATTTTAACCAACCAAAAATATCAAAAATATTGCAGGCATGATAGTATACAAGTCAGTGTATAGGAGGGGCCTCCTTTTTAAATAAAATTGAAACATGACCTAAAGCCCTTCAATAATAGAATAGAATGGAGCCAATATAAATTAATTAAGCATTGTACAACTTGTTTCTTTGAAGTCTTGTGGTGGCATTTGGAAATTGGAAGGATTGTCCTATTCAAAAGTATTACTAATATTTGACATTGCATTAACAATATATGGGCCCTTCAGATGATACTCATAAATGCACCAAGAGATTTCACTTTTTCTTGTCTCTGTGGGAAGAAGGGAGCATTGGAGTAGGTTCAAGCCGTGAAAACAGTTCTTCGTTAAAATATAAGATCAGACTGAGTATAATAGATTTTTGTAATCTTATTTTTCCTCGAACCTGCATATAACGACAGTTTTAATGTATTTGGCTGTCCTTTGTCTCTGGGGAGCTACTCTAAAAGAGGAGTACTATATTATTTAAAATTAAAACTTCTGCAAAATCTTACGTTAAAAAAACAGCATGCCTGTATAAAAATCATTTATATTAGTAACAATTTTTTATTTAATCAATTAAAATATAATTACTTCGTTAATTAGTCTTGTTTCACATATAAACTGAATTCTGCCATAATATTAACCTTTTTTTGTTTTTTTCTTGTAATTTTGTTTTTATATGAGTTCGGGAAATATACATATGTCTCTTGATGTCTATTTTTTTTAAGAGCTGAGAACTTTTGCATTTAATATCATTTAATTTAAATTCATACTTATAATTCATCATGCCATTGGTGTTACTACTCCCTCCGTTTCATTTTGTTTATCTATTTTGACTTGACAGCGCTTAAGAAAGTAAAAAAGAATTGAATCTTGTGGTCTTAAATTAAAGTTATGTTCAATGTACTAAAATGCCTTTTAATTTTGTGGATTTAAACATATCACGCATGTCAAAAGTTCGTATTAAAGAGTTGCAAAAAGAAAAAAGATATATTCTTGGATTAAAAAGAAAAGTAAGACAAATAAATTAAAATGAAAGAGTACTATGCTATAATTGCTCCGTATACTTTTTCAAAACTTAAATGAGCATATAATTTACCAATTTTCAATATTTTACTCTTTGTATATTACATGTTTTATTTTTCATCTTAATTACCCTTAGTTTCACAAATCTTTAGGGGTTCATTTAGTCGGAAACAAGTTATTCTAGGATTAGTTATCCCACCCTCAAGATGAGATAAAAATAACATTATAATTTCGGAATAACTAATTCCAGGATGAGTTATCCCATGTATTTTATCTCAATCAAATATGGAATAAGCTCATCCTAAATTAATCCCGAAATTAGTTATATCCCTTCTCCTCTGTACCAAACAAGCCCTTAGGGGTCGTTTGGTAGGATGTATTAGAAGAAATAATACATGTATTAGGTGTGGTATTATATAGTCCTTTGTTTGGTAGGATTTGGGAACAATGTATAACTAATCCATGTATTAGTTATACACCCTACATGGTATTATAGGGTGTATAACTAATACCTCCCCTTTGGCGGTATTAGTTTAATACCATGGGATAAAGGCATGTAAAGACAAAAATACCCTCAAATCCTTTTAAATCTTTTCTAAATCTTTTTCAATTTATTCAATGAGTTATTTCTTTTCAATTTATTAAGATGACAATTTTTCTCCAAATAATTTGTCATTAAAAAAACTACTCCATTAACTTAAAAAAATACTTATGTTTTAGTAAATTGGTCAAGATTGGAAAACATATTGCATGTTTGCATACAAGATTTAATTTTGTAAATAAGATATATCACAAATAAAAATAATTTTTCTAGTTAGCATTAACACTCTACGAAACACAATTTTATGTTAATAAAGATTCCACCGTATCATTCAAAAGTTACACGTACCTCCCTCCAACTTGAGCACACCACAAACTGGAAACAACAAACAAATGATGAACAAATAAAGAAAAGATAACCAAAAAAAAAAAAAAATCAATTCCTGCAAGTAAATGATTAAATCTTGAAATTCCAAAGTAAATTATTAGTTATATTGTTGATTTTTTTTAATTTTAAGGAAAGAATAATAAAGCTTTGCAAAGAAAATACACAAAGCTATAGAATGTCGAGGGTATTTTTGTAAACAAACAATATCATTTTAAAAATATAACAATGCATGTTGTTTTCAATACATCAAACCAAACACTGCATAAAAACTAATCCCAACACTACTAATTTCAATATTACTAATACACTATATTCAGTACTATCTTATGCACTCTGCCAAACGACCCCTTATAGTACTACGTACTATCAAACATATGGATGTAATGGCTTTTCATGAGTGGTACCTTAATTGGCCCGTCTTTTAATTTTGTAGTTTTGTAAATGGTGGTGGGAGACCACTTGGTTAAACACCACCGATATTATTTTATCTAGGAGAAGTGAGTGGGACCTTTGATAATTCAAAAGAGAAAAAGAAGAAGAAATAATGCAAGTGGCCTTAATGCTTACTTCTCACTAATTTTACAAAATTCACAAACTATATATGACTTGAATAGAATAGAAATGACCCTTTTGTTGTTTTCCAATAATGCTTAATTCCTTTTTGTGAACTATGGTGCAAGACTAGAAATGACCCTTTTGTTGTTTTCCAATAATGCTTCCTTTTTGTGAACTATGGTGCACGAGGCGACTTGCATGTTCATTATGATTATTTCACGCGTATATGTTATCTCTCATTAATATAAGTATTCAACAATTTTATTTGTTAAAATTTAAACAAATAAAAAGAAATCACCTATTTATATTTTTTTTTTATATCTAGCTAGTGGGGACTATACCCCCAAAAATTTTCATAATTTTCGCTTGATCTTTTTTGTTGAATCGCTAGTCCACGATCTTTAAGTGCTAGATTGTTTCTGTAAAATTTTATGGGGATATATCGATAAAAAAGATCTCTTATAAGAAATAAAAACAAAAGAATATGTGGAAATCTATTTTTTTTTCCACACGTAAAATATATAATGAAAAGACTTGTAACAGAGATTAATTGAATCATTGAGTTAAAAAGAGCAAGAAAGACAAAAGTTCAAAAGAGAATCCATGAAAGATACACTAAAAGTTTAGAAAGATAAAAGAAACCTAACAAAAGGCATTTAATTAATTTCTCCTTAATGGAAGGCTTTGTCTTTTGTAATGACCTTAGCTGGCCAAAGGTTTATTAAGGAATGATATAACTAAGATCTTGTACATTATTGGTTAATGATTTGTGCTGTTGGATGCAACTTGTGTCACCCATAAAGTGAAGGACAAAAATGCACTTCAGATATTTAAATTTGTATTTATTTCCCAGCAAGTAAAATTTCATGTGCATTTAACTTTCTATACTGTAGTAGTTAGAGGATTTAATTATCAGATAAATGAGGGCCAAAATTTGCTAAACTAGCTAGGTAAGGATAAATTTTCGAGACTAAAAATAGTAGAGATAAGAAATATTATAATAATTGTAATATTTGATTTAAAAAATGATGACGGTTACAATTTCTAGAAGATCTTAAATTTTTTTACTTCTTTTCATTTTTATTACCTCTTTTTTTTTTCGTTTCTATATTGACAAAATAATTGTGTTATTTTTTTTGCAATTCAAGTTTGAATAATTATTTTATTTTAAAATATATATGATAATTGTATATTACCAGTATATCCTTAATATTGTATGAATGTAAATTTTATGTTTAAAATAGTACTGCAAATATAATTATTAAAATTATAATATATAAAATTAATATATATAAATATAATATAATTAATATAATATATAAAATTAAATTTGATCACCGATGAAGACCACAAGTGTAAAGGAAAACTTCAGACATTTTTTCATAATTTCTCCAATTTTCCTTGAATTTGCCTGATGTACTTCACTTGATCCTTTTGGCTTTATAAAAACTCCTTATTTATAGTGGTAGAATAGAAATAAGAGCATTTTACATAATTATACAATCTTAAAAAACATATTGTAGAATTTTAGCATTATTCTCAAAATTACAGCAATAGTCAGGCAATAATTATAGATTTAGCCAAATCTAATCCTAAGTAAATTCTCATTTATTCTAAATCAATTCATTAGAAAAAAGGAAATTGTTTTCATTAATGAGGTAAATTAATGTAGTTGGGAAATTATTTTTTTACTTCTTTCCCTTTTTATTACCTCTTTTTTTTTTCGTTTCTATAGTGACAAAATAATTGTGTTATTTTTCTTGCAATTCAAGTTTGAATAATTATTTAATTTTAAAATATATGTGATAATTGTATATTACCAGTATATCCTTAATATTATATGAATGTAAATTTTATGTTTAAAATAGTACTGCAAATATAATTATTAAAATTATAATATATAAAATTAATATATATAAATATAATATAATTAATATATATATTTTATTTATTTATTTGTATATTATATTTATACAATTTATATTTTGATAAAGTGTACATTTACCGTGTTTGATAAGTGAGAAAAGATTGATTGAATAAGATGAAAAATATAAATATAGTATTAAAAATTAAATTTAAGATACTAAAAGTATATTTTTATATTATATCAAATGTATTGTATAAAAAATTATATCTGGTATGCTTATATAAGATATTTCTATTATATAAAATATTTAATATTAAAAAAATATATTTGACATATGATAAAAATATATTTTCATTATGTCAAATGTATAGAATAAAAAACAAAAAAATAAGAATGAACAAAAAATAAAAAGTAAATATGTGAGAATAAGGAAATTGGTATCATTTATAGGAGAGAGAAATTAGAATAGAAAGAAAGACATAAATGTGGATTCTTAATTTATGGGACCTCATTTAATATAATTACTTGAATAATAAATATACAGATTTTTGTAGATGTGCTAAAAATGATATAAATTATGCTAATTATGAAAAGATGTAAAAGTTATGTCACTAATGTAATTCACTATAGTAAATATATAGTACAATATAAAAATCTGTAGAAAAATAATTATGATAAATTAAGCCAAAATCATTTTCTTTAATTTGATTGGTCAATTTGAATTACAAGCCATTTTGATAAACTTTCATTTGAATTTTGATCGACCTAAATGTGCCATGTATACACTTAGCGACCTTGTACTAGTAGATTGATTTGGAATGTCACGTAAGTCGACATAATGCATGATCAAAAGGTCATGGATTTAAGTTATACAAACAATCTCTCGTAGAAATGTAAGATAATATTGCGTATAATAAACTTTTCTGATTTGGTCCTTTCCCGAACCTCGAATATAGTGAAGCTTTAGTACACCGGACCGTCTTTTTTTTCCGGAAAAATAACATAAACATACACCTTAACTTACCATATTTACACAAATTCCTACCTTTACAAAGTAATTACAAAAATCCCAACTAATTATGTATCTTTGTTGGATGTATCGGGAGCTAATTATATATCTCGACAAACCCAAAATCGGAAAAAATGTATTGGGAACTAATTATATATCTTTACAAAGGAAAAAATGTATCTTCTTTGGATGTATTATGTATCTCGAAAGATCAAAAATCAAAAAAAATATATCGAAAGCTAATTATGTATCTTTACAAAAAAAAAAAAAATGTATCTTTGTTGGATGGATCGGGAGCTAATTATGTATCTCTATAGACCCAAAAATGTCGGAATTTTCTGTAATTAAACTCAAAATTATCGGGATTTATGTTATTTATCTTTTTTTTCTTAAGTCATTTGAACCTTGGGTTAGTAAATTGGGCTCACCATTTTGGGCTTGAATTGACTTGCCCATATACATTTGGACCTTGATTTCAAATTTGGATTTTGTACTTAAATAATTGATCTTGATTTGAATTTTGATATTTTCTGACTTCATAAATTTATTCAAATTTAATATAGATATTAATCTCATAAATTTTATGTCTATAAGCTGCTTTAAAAATTAATTAGTTTTACGAGTGGTAGTTGGTTTCCTTCACATAATTTTTTCCTTTTAAGCTCAGACATGATTTGAATGGTTAAAACTATGAAAAGTGAAATTGCAATCGATGCATTTTTCTAACCAATTAATGAGTGGTTTATTTACTTTAGTGAGTTTGATGGAAGTTGGCAGGTGTGGAGCCAGCTTGGGGCTTGGGTTCATCCAAGAGTTATTTACATAAACAGTATAAATATATTGTTATAAACTAATATTACAAGAACAAGGAGAATGAGAGAGAAAGAGAGTAATTTCTTTATTTCTCTTGAAGAATGAGGGATGAGAGATGGATTCAGGATGATTTACAATGAATAAAACCCCTCTATTTATAGGGGGAAATTCCTCCTAATATCTCCAAGAGATAGACATTCCCTATCTTGATAAACACTTACAACATCTTGATAGATACTCACTATATCTTGATAGATACTCAATATATCTTGATAGACATTCACTATATCTTGATAGACATTCACTATAATGTAAATACATTTATAACACTCCCCCTTGAATGTCTAATTGATAGATAACGTGCCTCATTAAAACCTTACTAGAAAAAACCCATTGGGAAAAAAAATCTAGTGAAGGAAAAAGAGTACACATCTCTAATAATACGCATTTCGGTTGCCTCATTAAAAACCTTACAAGGAAAACCCAGTGGGACAAAACCTTGAAAGGGAAAAAGAGTACAATGCGTATTGGCTCCCCTTGATGAGAGCATCAATTCCGAATATTGGATCTTCACATTTCAATCTTGTGCATCATCTTCTCGAAAGTTGTAGTTGATAGAGACTTTGTGAATAAATTAGTCATATGATCACTAGAACGAATTTATTGCACGTTTATATCACTATTCATTTGGAGCTCATGTATGTAGAAAAGCTTTGGCGAAATGTGATTCGTTCTATCTCCTTTTATGAATCCTTCCTTGAGTTGTGCTATGCATGTTGCATTATCTTCATGTAAAATCGTGGGTACTTTGTCACATTTCAAACCACATTTTTCTTGAATGAGATGTATCATTGACTCAGCCACATATATTCTCGACTTGCTTTATGAATAGCTATCATCTTAGCATACTATGAATGTCATGTATACATGGTATGACATTAACCCTTCACGACAATAGATAATATGTTTGTATCAACCATCATGTCGATCATATGGATATCATGTATATTCAAAAACTTGACAATATGTGTTAGTATAAACACATTCATACAAAGGCTTTCAATTGCAATATGCAAGTGATCTATTTCACTATCTCCATGTAGGAGTAAAACTCTATCATGCTCATAGTTGTAGCAAGATGTATGAATGCATTAATTGCACAAGATATGGTACTTCAGGATCCAATCCAATTCTGCATGTTTCTTATTTAAGCAAATAATCTATTGCTTTTGAAAACTCTTCAAGAGTTTCAATAATATTCAAATCATCAATTTATCCCTTATAAGGATTATAAATAAGTTTCCCAGAAACTTTTATATGCTTCAGGCATTTTGAATCCTTTGGGAATTTTCATATCGATTTTGTCAAGTGACAATATTCAATATTTCATGTGTGACATCTTCTAATGTATGGACTGCAAATCAAATAGTCTTTATGCTTACCAAGATGCATCCTTTAATGTCACTTGATAAATACTTCTACGTCAGCATGCTTAAATAAACGTAGAATTCAAATCCTCATAATCTTTTACAATATTGTGTAATATTGTATCAAAGATATCGTCGACGAGATATCATTTATATCGGTTCGTAATGTGACATAACATTTTGAGATCTCATCACTTCAATTATTTAGGTACCTAAACCTCTCATGGGGTTTCATGAAGTGTTATGTCGTAAGCTCTTCAAGAGCACACTGCCTCCTTATTATGATCATTTGCTCCTTATCCTTTTCAAGGATTTTCATTTGGAACCGATTGGTCTACCATGCTTCATGCAATAGTAGACTTTGTCCTTCAGGGACATCTAATTGGAGCATTTACAGCTAACTATGAGATTAATTTTAGGTCAGCAAATGCTCCTAGCATTTGAACTTGAATTATCTTTTGAATGAGGATCATAATATTGATAATTCACAACATTTTTTTTAGCTGCTTATTATCTCCCCCTTATGTTAGGAAAACTAACATACATTTCAATTTACTTTAGATAATCCATCTTTGTGCATCATGGTATATCCATTAATCGTATACCGCATATCAAAAATTTCTAGATGGAATATTTGGTTCCTGACCTTGAACCAATTGAGAGGGAGGAATTAATCATAATTTATTGATCCAATGCATACAAGTGCTATTGTATGTAATATTTCATATTTCAGACCAATACATAAAGTTTTGTTCTCATAAGCAATGGTTCAGCTGTTTATCGGAGGCATTCATCGCCAAACCAACATTTATCAAGATGAATTGTCTTGATTACATAATCTGAAAATTATGCTCTCAACTCAATTTAGATTGAGCAAGTAACTTTATGAATGTCAAACTGCAGGTTGACAATAAACGAGCATGCGATCATTTTATATCGATGCATCTTAATAGATCACATAACAGGTGAACGGGCCCTTATTCACCTTTAATACTTTCCAAAATTTAGGGGATTCAACCCCAACATTAGTTGGTCCAACCAACTTATCATGAGAACAAGCAACATTAAAAGTTCAAGAAGAATTTTCTAGTTCTTCAATATATGTTTAATACTCAATATGCGCATCTTTGTGATGTCGTAATCGTTCATATCAACTTATGAACTTTTATACTAGTAAACTCCAAGTTTACCATGACATGTGCCTTTTAATTTAGTAAACTTCTTGTTTACTATGACATGAATTTTGTATCAATAAACAATAAACTCTTAGTTTATTATGGCATGTGATCTCATCTTGCTTGGGTAACTTTTCACATTCATGTTTCTTACTATAGTAACTTGGAGATATTCAATCTTCCAATTATTCTACCTCTTCTGGAGGTGGATTGTGATATCTTCACAACTAAGAACACGTTTGAATGTATATACAATCACATTCACCCCAGGCTATAGATCTGTCATTATAATAATCAAAATTCGCATTCTCCAGGAATAGAATATAATCATGTCTTGAGCATATCAAATTATGATAGCTCATAGCCTCGTTAAAGATATTGTTACTTCGGGAGCAAATCGAGGCATACAAATAATGTAGAGAATTTTCTCTAACAGATCTTTGTTTATGATCACAATAATTATTTTGTCATCTTTCAGACTTATCATATACTGCTACCACATTCACTTCAGGGAATGGAGCATATTCAATGGGACAGGTTCAATGACTTTTTATCAAAAAAATATTATTTTGCCTTGGCCATCATAATATCATCAATATGGTGCACTGAGATTCTCACTCAACGTCTCATCCATATAAAGTAGTTTTAGGCCATAAATCGATGGGACATGAACCCAACATCTTATCATCATGGTGCATCGGGACTTTAAATCGATGTCTTACCTTTTTTGGTGCGATAGAACTTGAATCCACCGTCTTACCCTCAATCAATAGTTTAGGCCAAATTACAATAAAATTGCCTCTTATGTGTCATGACATCGTTCACTGCTTACCACAGACAAACATATGTCTTTCCCTTTTTCTTTTTTTTTTTTCAGCAAGCTAAACGAAATAGACAAATTCATAACTAAAATTATGAATAGTAAATCTAGTGAAAATTATACAAATCATAATAATTAAATCAAGAAGGCTGAAGATATCTCCAATTCTTTCTACTCACCTTGTCTCATGTATTTCTTTAGCCATCTGTACCAATTTGCATCTTGTTTCCAGAAGCAATTACTTCATCACGGTACTTTAAAAATAAATATAAGTTCTTAATGAAACATACCATACCTTTGGGATGATTATGTAGCTTACTGGAAACGTTCAGCATATTTCATTAATATTTAATTTCTCAATTGGTTAGAGTCTCGTGCTGATAACGTGTTATAAACTAATATTACAAGAACAAGGAGAATGAGAGAGAAAGAGAGTAATTTCTTTATTTCTCTTGAAGAATGAGGGATGAGAGATGGATTCAGGATGATTTACAATGAATAAAACCCCTCTATTTATAGGGGGAAATTCCTCCTAATATCTCCAAGAGATAGACATTCCCTATCTTGATAAACACTTACAATATCTTGATAGATACTCACTATATCTTGATAGATACTCACTATATCTTGATAGATACTCAATATATCTTGATAGACATTCACTATATCTTGATAGACATTCACTATAATGTAAATACATTTATAACATATATAATTTTATTTATCAATTATTGTACTCCTATATTTTTATTCTTACAACTGATAGCATAATTTATTTATTTTTACCAAAAATAGCTAAATACATATATAATATATTTTAAATATAATTTTAACATCATTATAACTATATCATGAGTAACACATAAAAAAAATTATATTTTAATTTCACTAAATAAGAAATAATAATATATATAGTAAATAAAATTTCACCAATTCTAACCACAACTACAAGATTTAATTATTTCAACAATATTAATCAAGAGGATATTTCAAAATAAAATTAGAAGATCACTCAACAATAAAGTGTCACTTATAATATTTTAAAATAAATATATTTTATCGAACACAACAAAATTAAATACATTATCTTTTATATATGTAAAATAAAGCAACATATAATTAGGATATGCATGTTTTAAAATATTTCTTTTCGCTTAATATAGATCTATCTATTGAAGGAGACAATTAAAATTCACATTAATAATAAAAATATAAACGTTTCTCCACTTAAAAAATTATAGTACTTAATTATTAAGTAATACACAATTTACTAAAATATAAAAAGTAAAATTCTGAAGTTTACAATTTAATTTTTCTTAAAATATAACTAAATTATTTTATCAATTGTAATCACGAATGCAATATTCAATCACTTCAATAATGTTAATCCAGAGGACATTTTAAATAAAATTAGAATATCACTCAATACGTATAATATTTAAAAATAAATATAATTATATGTAACATACTATAATTAAATTAAATCATTTTCAAGATATACCAAATTAAGTAATATATAATCAAGCTATACATCTAAAAAAATATTATTTAAGGAGACAATTAAACTCGCAGTAATAATAATTATAAATGAATAATTTCTCAACTTAAAATATTCTTAATTACGTAGTAATAAAAAAAAAACTATAATAAGTATGGATTTCAAAATTTAATATTGATTTTTTCTTAAAATATGACCAAGCGAATAAAATTATGTTCAGTTCTTCAATATTTCAAAAACCTGTAATAATACCTTGAATAACACAACAAATTTTTCATATTATAATTGCTCTAAATAAGAATCAATATTATAAAGTTATTGGTAATGTTATTTCACTAATTCGGATAATGAATAGAAGATTAGTTACTTAAATTGTATTTAATTAAGAGAATGCTAAAAATAAAATCCATACGTAATTCCCCAGGTACGAAAATCCCTGAATACATTTTCATGAAATTAATTCCTAACTAAATATGCAACAACAAGATTTCTATGTAAATCTCCATGTACCTATATCGATAGGAAAATCCCCAGGAACATATCCCCACATAAATCCGCAGCTATAATTTTTCCAAGTAAATCCCCATGTATCTATATCGATTGGACAATCCCCAAGTAAATATCCCCATATAAATTCACAACTGTGAAAATTCCAATTAAATCCCCAGGTATATGTATCCCCAGGTAAATTCACATGTACAAATTCCCAAGAAAATTCCTATGTAATATTTCCTACTGATTTTCTTTTGAAAATCCAAAGAATTTTTTTTTCCAATTTTATTTTTGTATGCCTAGAAATTTACATGTGGATATACTACTGGCGAAATTATTTCCCAAGTAATTTTGTAGGTAATATTTTCCCGCTCAATTCCACCAAAATTACCTGCGGTATTTCCGACGGAATCAAAATCCATAAGTAAATATTTCAGAACTCATAATTTTTAAAAATTTTGCATAAAAATCCTCAGGAATCACTTGCAAAAAAAATTTTCATGTAACATTTCCAGGTAAATGGAACATTTCTAGTAGTGTTTGGTGGTGGTGCGGTGGGCTTTGCTCCGGTTCACCGGAGTTTGAAGCTCCTCGCCGGAGCAGTGGGAAGACGGAGAAACTGTGGATTGTTGTATCATAGATTGTTGGTTACTCCGGTGTCGTGAATTCACCGGAGAAGAAAATGAGGACCGGAGATGGGAGAGATGAAGGCTGAGAAGAGAAGGGTAAGAAAAGAACAACAAAATCTTGTTGGATATACATAAATATCTTGTTGGATATACGTTGTTATACACTAGCTAGAACATGGTAGTAGCCACAAGAAATATGTTAAAACTTCCGCAAACTTTTAACAATTCTTTGAGTTTCAACAACTCTTTGGATTTCAAATCTTTTTTTTTAAATAATCGTGGTGTCCGGGCCAGCTTTCACACACCTCGACTAAATTCATGGGATATCTGACACCTCCCACCAACAACCTTTGAATTTCAAATATTCTCCAAACAAATCGGTGGATATACTACATTCTCTTATGAACACTGCCACTAGTCGTCTTCTTCTTCTTCTTCTTCTTCTTGTTGTTGTTGTTGTTGTCTTGCTTGACTGCTTTTGGAGTTTTTCCTCTCACCGGTGATTCGTAAATCTTGCCTATGGTATAAGCAATTAATATTAAGATTTATTGGGTTAAATATGCCAATAAGGGAACATGAGTATGTGCCTATTTATTTATCCCGAATGAGATATATATATATATATATATGCCACTTTCCCTTTATTACTATGGATATAGTTGTTTTTTGCGATTAGATATATTTCATTAATGATCGTTTTGTTTGAATTAATTAATTATTAGAATTTATAGAAGCTGTAAACACTAAAAGAGTCAATAATTATGAAAAAATGGTACTAGCAATGTGAATATAAGGTAAATTGTAAATGGAGACAATATAATAGTGACTGAAATCATAAAGATCTAGAGGTTTGTAAATAAACTTCCAACGAGCTAACATTGAAGATGTTGATAGAAATAGTAACTAACAATGAGGTAAGAGCGAAAATATGAGTGGACAACAAAGTTTAATGAATCATATATAGTAGGATAAAATTAATAAGATGAATTTAATACTGTAAATAAGGTAGCCTCCATTATGCATAAACGTGGAAATGGTCCTTAAATCGAAGGAGTAATATTTTTGATAACATATTAGCTGATACAAAACCTACTATACATCGCACCATGTCATTCTGTTGAGTAAGATTAGATGACGCAAGTGTCACTTGTTTTCAAATTGGCGGAAACCATTGAATATGATATAAAATATCTCTCTCATTTATATCTTCTCTTCTTCTTCTTCTTGGACGATTTCTCATTGTTCTCCCTAGTTTCTCTTGTGATACCATCAATTTGGTATCAATTTTCTTATTAATTCATTGTTGTGAAGCCTCAAAGTTTGTTGAAGAGCATGGTACGAAATGTGTTTAATGAAGAGAAGAAGATGATGCATTGGGTTTGGGACGAAAACGGAAACGAGTAGGATATCTGCTTATCATGGTTAGGTTTATTCATGAGAAATCTGGTGGGGCCTTTAGGGCAATTCAGGAGTTTCAAACTTCTTTAGAAATCGATTTCAAACTCACTTCACTCCTCTAGTTTATACTGTTTATCAAGGTCGGATTGGAATCTTCACTCCCTTCCTGAAGGAATTCGACGAAGAAGTCGTCTATCTTATAGAGCTTTTTTCTCTCCTTTCGTGTCACGACCCGAACCGAGGCCCTAGCCGTAACGGGCATCCGAGACCGATAAAGGCCCGAGGAAACCCCTTAGTATTATGTCATAGGCATAGTATAACAAGATGCGGAAATAGACCCATAAAACAAAAGATTCAACTCTGAATTTGTACTTTAAGCAAGTGTCTTGAAAACATAATAAAACATCTACCAAAGTACGTCTACGAAACCTCTAACAAATGTGAATGAAATCCTAAGTCGGAACATGGCCCCAACAATACCATAAAATCAAAGTAGAGGTCTAAGAAAATAAAACAGAATGCCTTCCAAAAGATGGAGGGCTCACCACTTGCGAACTGCTATCCTGCGTGAATCCTAATGCTGAGCCTGGTTGGGAGTAAAGGCTTCGGAACCTACATCATGAAAGGATGTAGCGTCTGAGGATGGTCAGTATGATAAGTACTGGCATGCTACCTAAGGAAAGGGACCAAAGCAGTTTACATAATAATAATAACAATAATATAATATTCCAAAACATTTATATCATCAGGTCAGTAAGGAAAATCAGAGGTATACATTTATAAACCATAAGATACACAATGTAACTCACACGTGTAAGAATCCTGAGATAAAATATTGAGAAATAAAACATAATCATTCTTAAAAACTTTTACTTCATGGACTATGTAGTTTCACCAATCTTAGGTAACCCACGGGCTGATATGGGTCTGGTATTTGCCCAACTGGTGGGGCTCCAATCCATGTTTGTTGCATGAATTGAGATGAACATAGTGTGGCCATCATAACATACCGCTCTCATAGAGGTGCGTGTCAAGGTTGTCTCATTTAAGAGCGAACCATCCCTATGTCAGTAAACATAGGTTTCCGACGTTGGTCACAAGTACTACACTTTCTCAGTGAACCACAAAATCCCCAAGTACGCCCCATTAAAACCATTTTCATAAATCTTTATCCATAGAGTCTTTCATTATGGCATTCAGATTTTAGTTCCGTCGTACTAAGACTTGCAAGTCATTCATTTTATGCCAACTCATTATCATGAAACATTATAGATTCTTTGTTTTCCGTCTTTAAATTCATAACATAGCCGTAATGGAATTTTCATAATAGTCATAAAACCTTTCATCATTTCATACCATATAGCACTCAAAAGACGGAATACACATCATAATTCCCCATTGAAACATAAACTTTTGAAAAGGGATTGAAAGTCACAATTTTCATTATTCATAGTATTTAATCTTGTAAATTCATGTAGCGGGATTCCCCCGTTCAAATAGTGTATTCAAGACTCAAACCCTCCATTAATAATTTAAAAATAATTTACAGCACGAGGGAAATAATTATCAAGTTTTTCATGAGTTAAACATTAACCTCAATTTCAAAAGATCAACAAAATATACATAATAATAATCATAATCATGTATTGAAATAGAAATTGAATTAGGGAGTGTTCAACATGTCTTTTGACGGAGAGAAATTCAAGAAAAGCTATGAGATTGGCCATTGAACCTTGAACCCTAAGTGTTCTTGTTTCTTGGAATTTTGGAGAGGAGAGTAATGTGTTTTGATTGTAAATATCGTGCCTTAGGAATTTGGGAATGTTTTGTATAGGTGAAGGACAGTTTTGGGTAAGGAAAAGATCAAAAGGACCTTAAAAATGCGTTGGAAATAAAAGGAGGAGCCGCTGGAACATCACCTCCGTGCCACGGTGATATCGCGGAGGCTAGCCTCTGTGACACCTTGAAATTGCAGAGGTCTAGCTCCGTGGTACGGTAATATCACGCACCCTCACTGGAAAGCTCATAGCTTTTCACTCCGAACTCCGATTTACAAATCGTTTTCATCGTTGGAAAGAGGACTCATAGACCTTTAATTTGATAGGTAATGGGCCACATAACTCCTCATATTCTAGGAGAAATTCTCGTTGAAAGTTGACCCATGTAAAAACATATACTAAAACTCAATTGATCAAAAAACTAAGGGTGTCAGCTGGGCCGGGTCAACCCGGTACCGGCCCATTTATCGATCGGACCGGACCCGGTATGGGTAATGGTCTTGGCGGGTTTTTAGGGGGCTGGACCGAACACGGTATTGAAACCGGTGGACCGGCCCAGTTAGAAAATCGAATTGGGTCCACCGGTGCACCGGATAGGCCCGACCCGATAATTTTTTATTTTTTTTTTTAAAAAAATGACTGGGCCGTTGGGCCCCAGCCTGCAAAGGCTGTTTTGGTCCGTTGAGGCCCAACGGCCAAACAGCCTTTTTAGGCTTTAATTTTAAAAAAAAAAAAAAATGCCATTTCAAAAAATATTTCCTACAATCTCAATTCTCATTCTCTTATTCTCTCTCAAATTTGCTAAAATTATCTCATAAAGTGTTCTATATATTTTATTATTTTGCAATTACAAATACTACGTTGAAGTTTCCAAAAGTACTCAATTGACCAACTTTCAAGTACTTCAAAAATTTGGTATTATCGTTCCATCTCTTACTTTTAATTTTTAATTAGTGTATTATTTGTTGAATATTTATTTGGATTTTTTTTGTGTTTTTTGAATAATTGTTAGTTTAATTGGTAATATGGATAAATTAAGGAAAGTCGGTAAAAGTGTTAGAATTTTTTGTCCCGGAAGTGGTAGTGGTAGTGGTAGTAAGAAACAAATTGGTTCCGGTAGAGGTAGTTCAAATGCTCGATATACTCGTGTGCCTCCGGTACCAATTAGCGAACCATTTGAGAATGAAATACATGTAGGTGCTAACGATATGAATTATTTTGAGGCTCAAGAAAATTATGGTATAGAAGAAGAGAATGAAGTAGACTCTGTTGATTTAGATGAAAATGATGATGATGATGTTACACCCGAATCTGGTAATGTTAATGTTCAATCTGAATTAGTTAATCTTCCTCCCCGGCCCCCTGTAAGATCTAATAAAAAAACTAGTGTTGTGTGGAATTTTTATACCCGAATAGAAGGAACCACTCAGGTTGAATGCGATCTTTATCAGATAAAATACGAGCATAAGACCGGGGGTAATAAAGGAGGTACGGGTCAGTTGTCGAGACATTTGAAGGAGAAACCCCAATAGAGCTAGCTCAGGTAACTGGTGGTGAGACAGTTGGGGGCCCAAGTCAAACTAGATTGAACCCAAAAACCGATCTATTAGTTAAGAATTATAATAAAATGAAGGATCGTGAAGAAATAGCCAAAATGATAGCTGTGGGTTGTTTGTCTTTCTCTTTTGCTTCTTCTGATGTTTTTATTCATTATATTCAGGCAATTTATAATCCTATGTTTAAGGGTATTCCTAGAAGTACTTGTCGGTCCGATATTTTTAGACTCCATGCACAATATGTTTACTATTTATCTGCATTATTAAAAATGATGAAAAAATTGTAGATTTACAATTAATCAATTGAATTTTCATTTTTTCAATTTAACTTTGTGAAATTAGTGAAATATAATTGCAACCTTGTAACTTGTAAGTTTTCAAACATTTTGCAATCAATCAAATATTAAATTCATTTACTCTTTATATATTTTTTCCATTTAAAATTTAAATTGAATATCTTGTATGAATTCAATACTATTAATATAATAGTATAAAAGTATATGTTGTTGAATATTGTATATATGTATGTATATTCTTTAAAATAGTATATATTGAATGTACATACATATGTATGTTCTTTAAAGTAGTATATATTGAATGTATATGTGTATGTATATTCTTTAAAATAGTATATATATGTATGTATATTCTTTAAAATAGTATATATATGTATGTATATTCTTTAAAATAGTATATATATGTATGTATATTCTTTAAAATAGTATATATATGTATGTATATTCTTTAAAATAGTATATATTGAATGTATATTCTTTAAAGTAGTATATATTGAATGTACATACATATGTATGTTCTTTAAAGTAGTATATATTGAATGTATATATGTATGTATATTCTTTAAAATAGTATATATATGTATGTATATTCTTTAAAATAGTATATATATATATATATGTATATTCTTTAAAATAGTATATATTGAATGTATATTCTTTAAAGTAGTATATATTTAATGTACATACATATGTATGTTCTTTAAAGTAGTATATATTGAATGTATATATGTATGTATATTCTTTAAAATAGTATATATATGTATGTATATTCTTTAAAGTAGTATATATTGAATGTACATCCATATGTATGTTCTTTAAAATAGTATATATTGAATGTATATATGTATGTATATTCTTTAAAATAGTATATATATGTAGGTATATTCTTTAAAATAGTATATATTGAATGTACATCCATATGTATGTTCTTTAAAGTAGTATATATTGAATGTATATATGTATGTATATTCTTTAAAATAGTATATATATGTATGTATATTCTTTAAAATAGTATATATATGTATGTATATTCTTTAAAATAGTATATATATGTATGTATATTCTTTAAAATAGTATATATTGAATGTATATATGTATGTATATTCTTTAAAATAGTATATATTGAATGTATATTCTTTTGTATGACTGTATGTTCTTTAAAGTAGTATATATTAAATGTATATATGTATGTATATTCTTTAAAGTAGTATATATTGAATGTACATATATATGTATGTTCTTTAAAGTCGTATTCTAAGTAGTATTATATTAAAAAACAATCAAAGTTCAAAATTTTTTTTTTAGTCGAGACCCGGCTCGGCCCGGCCCATGTAAAATGCACTAATGGCCGGTGCTGGGCTGTTTGGGCTTTAATTACTGTTGGGCCCAGCCCGGCCCAATTAAAGTGAAGACCGGACCTGACCCGGCCCAGGCCCGATAAAAAATATCGAACCGGAGCCGGGTTGACCCGGCCCGGCCCGGTTGACACCCTTACAAAAAACTCTCAATTCAACATTATGCTAGATTTTCTTTGGACTATGATTTACATCAAAATAACTCACCACACTAAGAGATTGATCTTAACACTTATTGAATATTATCGAGTTTGGGGGTCTATACGCATATAAAGAATAGTTCGAATCCTAATCGAAAATTTGGGGTGTTACATTCGACTTGCACCTCTGTCCAAAACGCGCGAATAAATTATAGACAAGGCATGCATGTGTAATGGTAAGAAGACAAGTCCGTTGTCAAGCATCTTCGTGATTTTCATCATACTTTTCAATTATGTTATGCAGAATTCATCTACCTTAGTGGTAGAATCAAAATTTACTAATACTATAAAAGTTATTAAATCAATTTGCAGTCTAGAATCAAATTTTACTAATACTATAAAAGTTATTAAATCAATTTGCAGTCTAGCTTTTGACATCAATTAATTATTTAGAATTTTTTAAAAAATAAATATACTTTAATATTAAATTAAGAAATTTTAATAAAGAAGTATAATACTTCTTCCTTTTTTTCAACAATATTTGTCCACTATTAACTTAGCACACACAAACAATAAATAATAAGAGTAATTTTATTATATCACTCTTTAAATAATAAATTTAATATTTTAAAAAATATATTGGATAATAAATAATATTTAATATCATAGATAAAATAGACATAAATAAATAAATTATTTTTGATTTTTTAAATTATACAAATATTATTGTATATATATTTTTAATAAGATAAAGAAGTAAAGATGTAAAAGAGAGTACTACATTTGTGGACCATTTTAACAACCCTTTACGTCTATTTACATTCTAGCCCTCTCAAATATCCAATATACTCCAACATATTCAAGGCTATAACTGTCATTTCATCTGTAGCTGTCACATACCCCTATCTCCAATAATTCCCCAATTAGCCCCTTTTCTCTTTTTCTCTTGCCGATGTGAGAGAGATTTTGCATTTTCCAACTTTAGGGTTTTCCAATTACCCTTAAAATTCATCAAATTTACGTTCTTACACTGTTCATCTTGTTCATCTTCTCTGCATCTTCTGGGTATTAATTTGTACTATATAATTAACTATATATTAAAGCTCTGCTGTTAATTAATTATAACCATTTTTGGGTCCTAATTAGATCTCTTCAACAACTGCATAGCTGCAGCAGCATATATCTCAGGTAAATATAAAACCCCTTTTATTTTTCTTGGGTTTTAAGTTTTTTTTTTTTTTTTTTTTGTATTAGTGTTTTTGGAATTGGGTCATAGTTGTTGTTTTGTATTTTTTTTTTTTTTTGTGTTATGTGATATTGATTTTGATTTTGAAGTTTGTGAGGACTAATCTGGAATGTGGAAACTTGAGGTGAATTACAATATGGAACTACTTTTTAGCTTTGTTTGAGCTGCACTTTTTTAGTTATCAATGCGATATGTAGTTTGGATGTGACCAGGAGGTCACGGTTCAAGCCGTGGAAACAGTCCTTGACATAAATGCAAGGTAAGGCTGCATACGATAGACTTTTTTGATCCGGCGCTTCCCCAAATCCCGTGCATAGCAGGAGCTTTAGTGCATTGGGCTGCCCTTTTTTATATGTAGTTTGGAATCTGACGCTTCTTGTACTTCGATTGTCGTATTTTTTGTTATAGTTTTTCTTCAGAATGTTTGGTCATGTTGTCTATCGTATTTTGTGTGGTTTATTCGTTTTTTGTTATTTTCTTTTCCGGACTGCTTTGAACTGTTTTTTTTTTCTCGAGTTGAGAGTCTATTGGAAACAGTCTCCCTACGTCGTAGGGAGGGGTAAGGTCTGTGTACACCGATCCTCCCGAGACTCCACTTTGTGGGATTACACTGGGTATGCTGTTGTTGTTTGTATATGTAGTTTGGAAATGTGTTATTTTCTACAGTTGACTAGTGTCTATGCAAGCATAAGAATTTGAATTGATGTTTTGATTGTGTTCTTTTCTAGTTATAATGGTGAGTTTTGCATGATACCCGTTTGATATTTTCTTTTCCTGTGTCATTTTGGTAGATACTGAATTTGAAGTGATATGTGGATCTACAGTTGCTCATTTGGAAAATTTGGTTGAAGTAAAAGGAGCCATGGTTTGGGTTTAGCAACAAGGTCGAAGGTTTTTAGATGTGTCTAGAGTTATGGGGGATCAAGTATTGGAATCAGTACACGAGATATTAGGATCAGGACGCGATTCAAATAGTCAAGTATTGGAATCAGTACACGAAATATTAGGATCAGGACGTGATTCAAATGGCCAGCAGGTCACAGAAGTACCAAGTTCGAATAATGTGTTGATTGACCAGCCTTTAGCAATTGGGCACGAGTTCCCGGATGTTGATACTTGTAGGAGGACTTTGAAAGAGATAGCAATAGCATTGCATTTTGAAATTCGAATAGTAAAATCAGATAGGAGTAGATTCATAGCTAAGTGCTCCAAAGAGGGTTGTCCGTGGCGTATTCATGTGGCAAAATGTCCAGGAGTTCCTACATTTTCGGTAAGGACACTTCATGGTGAGCATACATGTGAGGGGGTTCAGAGCCTTCACCATCAGCAAGCATCAGTGGGTTGGGTTGCCAGATCAGTGGAATCACGGGTGAGGGATAACCCTCAGTATAAACCAAAGGAGATTTTGCAGGATATTCAAAGTCAGCATGGGGTTGCTGTGTCTTATATGCAAGCATGGCGAGGAAAGGAGCGCAGCATGGCTGCTCTACATGGAACCTTTGAAGAAGGTTATCAACTTCTTCCTGCATATTGTGAACAGATAAGGAAGACTAATCCAGGGAGCATTGCATCATTTGGTACGGGACAGGAGAATTGTTTCCAGCGACTTTTTGTCTCATATCGTGCAGCAATTTATGGATTTTTAAATGCTTGCCGGCCACTTTTGGAACTTGATAGAGTGCATTTAAAAGGGAAGTACCTGGGTATGTTATTTTGTGCTGCAGCAGTTGATGCGAATGATACTTTGTTTCCTTTGGCAATAGCTGTTGTCGATGTGGAAAGTGATGAGAACTGGATGTGGTTTATGTCGGAGCTCCGTAAACTTCTGGGTGTAAATACGGACAGTATGCCAAGGCTTACTATACTGTCTGAGAGGTCAGCTGGTATGGTTGAGGCAGTCGAAACTCATTTTCCAAATGCATTTCATGGCTATTGCCTACGTTATATCAGTGAGAATTTCCGAGATACATTTAAGAACTCGAAATTAGTGAACATTTTCTGGAATGCAGTGTATGCACTAACGACAGCTGAATTTGAGAGCAAAGTCTCTGAGATGGTAGAGATTTCACAAGATGTGCTACAATGGTTTCACCATTTCAATCCGCAGCATTGGGCTGTTGCATATTTTGAAGGATTACGCTATGGTCATTTTTCATTGGGGATCACAGAGGTGTTGTATAACTGGGCACTGGAGTGTCATGAACTTCCTGTTGTGCAGATGATGGAGCACATCCGCCAACAAATAACATCATGGTCTAATGATCGCCGAAACATGGGCATGAGGTGGACGTCTATACTCGTGCCAGCTGCTGAGAAGAGGATTTCAGAAGCAATTGCTGATGCTCGCTGCTATAAAGTTCTACGAGCAAACGAAATTGAATTTGAGATCGTATCAACTGAGAGGACAAATATTGTGGACATACGAAGTCGTGTGTGCTCATGTCGCCGTTGGCAACTCTACGGTGTGCCGTGTGCACATGCTGCTGCTGCACTTATCTCTTGTGGGCAGAATGCCCAGCTATTTGCTGAGCCTTGTTTCACGGTCCACAGTTATCGTGAAACCTACTCACAGATGATATATCCAATTCCTGATAGGAGCATGTGGAATGAAGCTGGTGAGGGTACAGAAGGTGGGGGAGCAAACGTTGATATTATAATTCGACCACCAAAAACCCGACGGCCTCCTGGCAGGCCCAAAAAGAAGGTTCTTCGCATAGAGAGTTTCAAGCGTCCAAAGAGAGTCGTTCAATGTGGTCGCTGCCATATGTTGGGACATTCTCAGAAAAAATGTTCTTTGCCTAGTTAATCCTTGGTTAGTTGTCAGCTTTCTTTGCTCATCAGAAATTTTTCATAGAAGAGTCTTTAAGCTGTATGTATTTAGTAACGGCTTAGTCATGAGATTGTTACTTGGCCTCTACCTTATAAGTTCCGCAGTTTGTACTTGAATATATGTCAGGAACATGTTGTGTACCTTGTATTTTATAACTTTATGGCTAATTGAGTTTCCGTCGAATTGTATCAAAGAAAGCCTTTTTCATGTGGTTCCTCTTCCATATTTGTGATTGTTTTATCTAAGCTTGTGTTTCAGACACCATATGCTAAGAATGAATTATGCCATCTGCTTATTTGGTTGGCCTTGTACCAGATTACTTCTTGGTTGGAAAGGGAAAACATTAACATCTTACATCAATATCGATAGGTCCCATGAATAAAACGATAAAAAATCATTCTCGACTATGTTCATTTGGATTGAAGGAATTAAGAGAAGGAGATGGGTGGACTCATCACTTTGTGATTAAGGAAGGTATCATTTCCCTTCTTTCCTTTCCTTGTTCTATGAAAGGCCAAGATGACTCCAGATTGGTTTCACTTTGTGCTGGTGGGAGGTAACAAGTATTTGGTGGATAGTCTAGGTGTGAGCGAGCTGAATTAGACACCGTCTTCATAGAAAAACAACTACAAAATAATCATTTAATTGAACTGCAAGTCTGCGACAATAAAGACAATGTCACTGTTGCATTATCTAATTTGACAGCTAACGATTAGCTTAATTTACCAGGAAAAAAAGTTGATTGTTCTGTTCACATCTAGAAACGAGCCAGAGTTAAACAAATAAAGGCGAATATTGGGGTAAATCGACATCCAGATTACGCAATTTTGTTGAACAAAAATTTATGCATCATGAATTTGTAAGGGTTTGAGATCTTTACAAGTCACTCTACCTAGTCTATATCCTAACAAGAAAGGCACTGTTTAGAAACAACACTAGAAGACCTAGGTACACAATAATAAAGGGCAGGGCAGCCCGGTGTTTAAAGCTCTCGCTATGCATGGAGTGCGGGAAAGGGCCGGACCACAAGGGTCTATTGTACGCAATAATAATGAAATTTAGAACCTAGTACCCTGTATTTTTGCAGTTGAATAGTCAAGAGGTTTTTTCATTTCTCCCATTTCTTTTACTGATGGCTTCACATAACCTGCAAGGCAATGTATCCAGACTAGCTGCCCGCGTTTTTCTATAGTTTCCCAGCACACCACATCTCCTCCATGCATGGTACTCTGCATAAGCTACCGGATTATTAGCAATGGCCTTAACGTACGAGGCCAATTCCTCCAAAGAGCTATAGTTGCTTCCATCAATTATCGAATGTGGAGGTACAAAGTCCCAGACATTCGGCGCACCAAAATAAATGGGGACTGCACCAGAGTCCAGTGCGTAAAACAACTTCTCTGTTACATAACTCTCTGTCCTGGTGTTCTCAATCGCAAGGACAAACTTGTAATGTGACATCGCACAATGCAAATGATCCCACCATTTGGGTGCTTCATTAGAATCCTTGATACACTCGGGATAAAACGAGAGTGCCTTGTCTAGACCTCCAACATTGTTGAGGCACTTGCCAAATGAATGGGAGGGTAGCAAGCTGAGTATACGTTTGGCAAGCTGGCTCCTTTGAGGAAGACAACGTGATGAAGACCAATAAACAAGAGTATCCTACAAATTTACAAATCGCTGGAGATTATAACAAGCACTTAAAAGAATAAGTAACATCATTAAGCTCAATGATTGAATATTGTATAGGCATATTGAAGGAACAAAACGACCTTTCACTTACATTGTTCTTATATGGAGAAAGGTGATAATTCCGATTGTTATGAAAAAGTGCACCCGCATAGGTTGACTGGACATCATCTTTTGCATGGTAGCTAATAAATATATCCTCATACCCTGATTTCTTTCTACCAGCTTCAAGATCCATGTATACACGTAATGGATCCCCTTGAAGTCTCTGAGAAGTTGAATAACAGTTGTGAGGAGGCTGGAGTGAAGAAAAAGCATGCATAGTGTGTGCAACGAGTAAGCAAAACTAAGATGAAATTCAGATTTTCTGCGGGGATCTCAGCAAAGAAGAAAGTTTATTCTCCCCTCCCTTCGATGGAGAGATTTAAAGCAAGAGGATGAGGAATTGGCCCGAGATTGATGCTGAAATAACAACTCTTAAGATATATTTTGCGTAACTTCATAGAATCAGCAATATGTTTTCCAACAGAGACTTTTTCACTAGTAAACTCGTCATTTTAAGAAAGAAACTTAGTGAGAGAATATTATAATAATGGTCAGAGGAAAGCAAGATTGATCAGGCAATTCTCACATGATGAACCTACTCACAGAAATGGAATACGTTATTACGTAAACAACAACAACAACAACATACCTAGTATACTCCCACAAAGTGGGGTCCGGGGAGGGTAAGTGTATGCAGTCCATACCACTATCTCAGAGGTGAGATAGAGAGGTTGTTTCCGATAGACCCCCAACTCAAGACAAAAACAGGCTAGAAAAGAAATAGTGAAGGAAGAAGAAACAATAGGTATTAACACACCAAATAATTACATAAACAAGCCTATCACCAAGTAATACGACAAACGATAACACACTCCGAAACAAGACTAGCCCTATGACTACTAGCTCAGATAACAAAACAAAGTCTTCCTACCTACTCCGTCCTACTAACCTTCTCCCCTAATTTGCCGCCTCCACTCCTTCCTATTTAGGGTCATGTCCTCGATAATCTGAAGCTGCTCCATGTCATGTCATGTCGACGTTATTATATAAACATGACCAGAAAATAAAGAATGGAAGATTTACTGATTGACTAAGGAGCTTGAAAACCATAACAAACCAAAAGAATTTACTTTTACGACGAATAATTCATCCCACATATCCTCCAATAATAGCATAGAAAGCTGTAACGTGGCTGTCAGACGGAATAGAATTATTAAAGGGAAAAAATTTGAGGAAAAAAAAAAAAGTTGAATTGCAAAAACAGAATCAACTAGAGGAAGTGAAACCTTAGGCACTAAGTCTTAGGTCCAGCGGTGAGAATCTCTGTAGATTACAAAATGAAAATGTCACCAGACCAGCAAAAAAGCCTTAACCAATAAACAAAATTGCTCCACATGGAACACCAATTTGTAGATCGTGTTAAATGGTTGCTATTATATCCACCTGTACTTCAACATCTATGAGAAAACATAGCTATCTTCGATGTCCTAACAAGCTGCCAACAACTATTGTCGCATTTAACTTCCTAACACTCTATTATAGAGCATAGCTATATCACTGAACATAAAGAAAAGTGCAGGACGCCAAAAAATAGTCATACAGTGAACTTGAATTTTGAATAAGTCTAAACGGAGCACTGTATAACTTACTAATTGGTAAGTTGAAACAAGTCATAGCAAAAATATTTCACAGAACATAGCAAGTACAGCATACAACTTTTAGGTTTTCCATTGCAATTGAGTTAAAGGCCTTGATCACCTTATTCAATTTAAAAAAAAAAAAAAAAAGAAGGCCTTGACCACCTTATACAAAAATAAGATTTAAACTAAGAAAGAATCATGAACTATTAGTAAACAATCATTGGGTCTCGCGTACTTTTGACCAAAATAATAGAGAGACGGATAATCCTCCTACCATTATAGCTAAAGGATAAATAATTATTTTTTTCATTTCTTTCCATACATCAATAACTATATCTGGGGAAGAATAAGTGAAAGATAACCATTTGGTTGGCCAAGATAACTGTTTTGAGGCTCTATTTGAACACAATAGTCTGTGAAACATGTATGTAAGTGATCAGTGGCCATGGGTTAGTCACACATATCGATTTTCACATAATTAAACATGGTTAGATAATGTCTTCAGAGCATTTAATGAACACTAAGCAGAGTAAGAAGCTCTTCACAAGCACCGAATCGACACCATACATATTTAAAACAAATTAAATTCCTTCCTGTATTTCATCTGCCTAATTTATTTTGAAAGACCAGATCCATGACTGAAAAATTCTGTGTCGTGTCATTTCTGTACTACTCAGGGATGGAGCTATATGGTCTACATAGTCCGAAAATTATATTGTATAAACTAAGATCAAAACAACTTTTCTCGAATATACTATTGTACGTGTAAGAACAACTACTTAACCTTATTGGCCTAATTGATCATTTGCCTCCATTCTGCCATGTTTTGGACCTAAGCTAACATTGATCCCTAGAGATTATAGGTGTTCAGAGCCTCAGACAGTAAAAAACCAAATTCCAAACAATCAGGAAATACCACAAAGTAGAAATATAGGTCTATCTAGATGCATTAGCATTACTGATTACCAAGCAAAGAACTCATTTATGCTAAGATAAAAGAGCTAACGCGCACCGAAGAGTGTGGCTTAGTGGTCAATGAAGTGGGTTGAGCATCACGAGGTCTCAAGTTCAAATCTCAACAAAAACACTGTGATTTCTTTCTACCTTTTTTAATTTATTTTTACCCCTCCCTAGGAGTTTCCACCTTTTTTGCTCCCTTGGTGACTTGAACTCATAACCTCAAGGTTGAAAGTGCTTACCAACCGAAAAACTCCCTCTTGTCGATTTCTTTCCACCTATTCTAGCCTTGGTGGATAGATTTACCTGGTACCTATTACTTGTGAGAGATAGCAGATATCCCGCGGAATTAGCAGGTGACAGACACCACGATTATCAAAAAGAAAAAAGATAAAAGAGCTAACACAGGTAGATAAAAATACCTGAATAGGAGGAGTAGCTGTCTCAAACAACAAAGCATCAGGTTTATCAGCAAGCACATCAGATTTAGTCCATAAACAGCTAAGCCCACATCGACAAGAATACAAATTATCCAAATTATCAGGAATCCAAGTCCACCCTTTAACTAACACACTCACATAATCCATCTTTAACTCACTACACTTCAATTCACCATCATCAACATTTTGCAAAGAACCGTAAGAAGAATTTAACCCTTTGTGTTTTTGCCTAAATTGATCACAACCCATTTGAGAATCCCATTTCTTGAAAGCACCCAACAAGTTGCTAAACGGGTCGGGTTTGGAAAATGAGGTCAAGATTTGATTTTTAGTTGATGGGATTGAAGAAGTGTAAAGTGGGAAATCAAGAAAACCAGAGAAGAAGAGAATTATAAGTGTAAAAAACAACATGATTGTGATTGTGAATTTGTTTACAGATTTCAATTGCATTTTTCAGTTCATGAATTTACAAATGAAATCAGCTTTCTTTTTCTTTTCTTTTTTTGGTCTCTCTCCCTTTGTCAGACAAGGAGAGAGAGAGAGAGAGGGTGGAGGTTACAGAAAAGTATCTATCTACCGGTAGTTTGATTAGTAAAAGGGTGTTTGTTTGATGAGGGGTGGACGTTCGGTTTTTAGATTCGATTTTATTAAATTTTGATTTGATTCTTTGATTTTTGATTTTGGAAAAGTGTGCATTGAATACCGAATTAAATTAATTTGGTTTGGTTTGGTTTTTTCAATTTTGGTTCGATTTAATTTGGTGTTTTTAAATTGATTTTTTTTGCAAAATAAAAAATAAAATAAAAATCGAATCAAAATATAAGACACTAAAAAATCTAAAACATTGTATATAGATTATCAAATGAGGATAACTTCAAATACATATCATTGTATTGCTCCATTTTTCATATCACAATACGGTAGTAGTATTTGTGAGAAATTTTTTAGGAATTACAGTTAGAAATTAAGAGTATTTGTGTGAAAATTTTTAGGAATTACAATTAGAAATATAAGTATATTAGGAATTAAAATTTAAAATTAGAAAAATGTAAAAGTAATAAAGATTAATTTGGTATGGGCTTTGAGGCTTGGTCTTGAAAAGTTTTGGGTCAAACATGAGCTAAATGAAAATTAAAAAAGATAACTTTTAATAAAACTTTAATTTAATAAAACTTTGGTTCTTCGGTGCATCGAAGAACCGTTACCCCTAATCAAATACCGAACCGAACTACCGAAAAAAAATAATCAAAATCGAATCTAACCGAACTAATTCGATTCGGTACGATTTTTTCGTTCTCCAATTTTTACAGCGACCCCTATGTTTGATTGTGTGAGATAACTTCTTTATTTATTTAATTTTTTTTTGGGGGGGGGGGGTTACGGGGGAGGGCAAAGTTATTGGTGGAGTATGTATAGTCAAACCTCTTTAGTATAATGTTTCGTTATAATAACATTTCACTATAACGATCTAATTTTCTTCATAATCGATTTTTTATGTTATATTTCACTTTTCTATAACAATATTTTACCAATAACAATAATGACATTCATCTGAGCAGTACAATTATAAAATTATCCTCTGTAACATCCACACTCAAATATTATATAATATTAATATTTTATAAATAAATTATATTATGCATTTATAATATTTATGATAATCATCAATAATGTTATGTACATAGTAAATTTCAAGTACTGATATCTAAGAGGGGAAAAAAATGTATTTATATGATGTTTATCAAGGATGGTACTCATAGCTTTATGAGAAAAAAAACTACTGATATTTATCTTTTTTCACATTCATACTCTTTCTAATTTTGCATATTTTTGTATACAACAACTAAATAAGATACATAAAAGTCAAATATCACTCCACATGTATAGCAACACTTCACTATAATAACCATAAAAAAACTTTCAGACAAACGTTGACACTAAAAAGGTTTATGTGTGTACTTGGGCAGTTAAAATAAAGAAAAAAGTACTTTTATTCTTTCTAAATTTGTAATCCACGGTTAAATATTTTTATGTAAGTATAAAATTAATTGAAAGTTCTCATATCTTTAACTCTGATCACTAGGGATATCAAAATAAGCCTAAATTGAGTTGACCCGTCCAATTCGTCCAAACTTTTATGGGTTGGGTTCAAGATAATTTGCTATTGGGTAAATCTCAAACCATTAAGTCCCAATTCATTTTTAAATTGGGTTCAACTGAGCCCAATTCAATCTCCATTTCAACTCATTTAATAAGAAAATGATTTCCTTAATGAAAGAAGGGAAAATAAGTGATAATGTGTCTTACACTACTCTCAAAATCACCCACCTCACCTCACCCCACCCCCACCACACCCCCAACTTACCCCACCCCACCCCGCTTTCCTTAATTAAATTATTTTTAATTTTTAAAAAGTTTTTTTTAAAATTCTTTTCTTGCCCCATCCCCCACTATCCTACCCACCCCCCACCCCAAACAACAAAATTTATTTATTTATTTATTTTGAAAAAAAAAATTAAAATCTTTTCTTAACCCACGATCCAACCCCAACCTTCCCCCGCCCTCGCACTCCACAAAAAAATTAATTTATTAAAAAATAATATTTTCTTAAAAAAATTAAATTTCTTTTTTAAAAAAAATAAATTCTTACCCCAACCCCCATATCCCCCTACCCCCTATCGCAACCCCTCCCCAAAATATTTTTTTTTTTTTTTAAAAAAATTCTTACCCCACTCCCATATCCCCCCTAACCCCTTTGCACCCCTCCACACCCCCTGTCTCCCCCCCCCCCCCCCCATCCCACATACGGCATACACTCTCCCCAAAAAAATTATTTTTTTTAAAAAAAAAAAATTTTTTTTACCCCAACTCCCATATCCCCTACCCCCTACCCCCTACCCCTTCCCGCAACCCCATCCCCCACATACAACATACCCCCTCCACAAAAAAATTATTTTAAAAAAAAAAATAAAAATCTTACCCCACCCCCCATATCCCCCCTAACCCCTTTGCACCCCCACACCCCCACCCCCATATGACATACCCCCCTTCCCCAAAAGTTAAATTTCTTTTTTTAAAAAAAAATAAAATTCTTACCCTAACTCCCATATCACCCTTAACCCACCACCCCCACAACCTGCCACCCCCATACGGCATACCCCTCTCCTCAAAAAAATTAAATTTCTTTTTTGAAAAAAAATAAATTCTTACCCCAACCTCCATATCCCCTGTAAAACCATTGCACCCGCACATCCCTCTTCCCCCCCACCCCCCCACCCCCAATACGATATACCTATTCCCTTAAACAAATTAATTTTTTTTTTTTTTAAAAAAAAGATCCCCCCAACCCCCTCCCCTAAAAAAATTCTTCCCCACCACCCCTCCCCGCCCCCCAAATTTTTTATTTTTATTTTTTTAAAAAATCTTAACCCCCCCCCCCTTTCTCCCCACTCCTTACCCACCCCGCAATCCTATTCAAATTTATTTTTTGAGTTGGTATTCAAATTGTGGTTACAAGGGATAAATTTTAATATGTTAATATTCTTTAGACTAAGCGGGTCAAATTGGGCGGGTCAAAACCCAACCCGATTTTTAACCCATTTCAACCCAAAATAAATTTGGGCGGGTCATGACCCAATCCAATAACTAATTCAACCCATTTAATATCTCTATTTTCAACCCAATCCGCCCATTTGACACCCCTACTGATCACCATCGTAACAATTGCATGAGTTCACGTCTACAAAAAATTAAAGTTGCATTTAATTTGGTGGCTGCTAATTGTAATGCTTCATTTGGTGGTTAATAAAAATTTAATTATCAAAAGATAAGGTCCATTTAGTTGGAATTTTAAAAATTTAACTAAAATCTACATACTTTTTTTTTTTTGGCAAGTTGTAAGATCTATATTCTAAAAAGAGTAGTGTGTACAACATTGCGTTACATGAACTATAAGGAAAGAAAATAAAAAGAAATGAACCAAAGCAATTCCTTTGAGTATATATGTATGGTTGAAATTTGCGTGGAATTTAAATTAGACTAATTAAAAAAAAATAAGTTGCTGGCATATATGTTTCACATTAGTTATTTCCATTCAATTTTCAATGAGAAAACACATAAAGTCGCCACTAAAGTTTTTTCGAATTTACAAGTCGACACTTAAAGTTTGCGGGGGGTCTTATTACCCCACGAAACTAGTTTAGATCATTATAAATACCCCCTTTGACCTATTTTCTCAGCAAGTGTGTTCTCACAGTTCGTGCGTGTCTTACACTTTCCTTTAATGTATTATTATCTATTTAATTTATGGCATCTTCCATTAAATGGCATCTTCCATTAAATTTCAACTAAATCTAGAAAATTTCTAGCTTTAGGTAGACCAAATCTTCAATTAACCCAAAATTAAGCAGTCGAGTAGCTAATTCAAGCTAGAGTTTAACGAGACTAAGTTAAACTATAGCATAATATTGTAGAACCAGTAATTAATCATAGATTAGCAAGTACTCTGTGCAATTGAAGTAAAATCAACAAAGAATTGCAGAGAAGTAACCCGAACCAAGAAATATATTGAGGATTGCATTTGATTTCATCCAATTGAATCACCCACAAGTGTCAACAACTTGTTCCTGACCAAATCCAAAAACTTAAATGGGTCGAAAATTGGAAGCTCACATCCATTAGGCTTCCATCTCCACTTCAAATAATCAACATCGGTCTTTCATAGTTCATACAATTTTGGTGTTCATGGATCGCATAACAGGTCATATTCGTGTAATATGGAGCATCCGTATTTCAGACCCACTCTCCTTTGAATATCCGCTATTAATGGAAAATTGGGGAAGAAGAGAAGATGGTTGATTTATAAAGAATTAATCACACATGGCGTTTTTTAATTGATTTGTGGGAGGCAATTTTTTCACTCACGCGCGCCTCTTGTGTGAGAACACAACTGCTGAGAAAATGAGTATTTATAATGGTCATAACTAGTTTTGTGGGATAATAGGACCTCCGCAAACTTTAATTGTCTATTTGCAAATTCGGGACAACTTTAGTGGCGACTTTATGTGTTTTCTCATTTTCGATGGAATATTTTCTTAAACACAAGAAATACAATATTGCAATAAGTAATTATTCTTAATTAGTTGTTCTTCCTGTTTTCAAATCTAATTGAGACACATTCCGAATTTCAATTAAAATGCATCTAGTACATGCATGTTTTGCCGATGATCTCTTGTTGTGTTGTAGAGCTGACCATACTTCTCTTCAGCTTATGCTACAAGCCTTTACTCATTTTTCTCAAGTGTCAGCACTACATGCCAACTTGGATAAGATCAGAGTTCCATCTACCTGGCCTGTGTCTCAGGTTATCGAAGATCATATCTTGGTAGATATGCAGTTCATAGAAGGGAAAATGTCATTTCGCTATTTGGGGGTGCCTTTATCTTCTAAGAAATTAAGTATCCAACAATGTATGCCTTTGATTGAGAAAATGGTAGCAAGGATAAAATGTTGGAGCTCCTCTCATATAGTGGCAGATTGCAGCTTATAAAGAGTGTTCTATTCGAGATGCAGACGTATTGGGCACAAGTATTTTTAATACCCAAAAAAGATTACTGAACTAGTTACTAGTGTGTGCAGACCATTTTTATGGACGAGGAGTGTTGATACTTCAAAAAAGGCATTAGTAGCTTGGGATAAGTTGTGCCTACCTAGGTCAGCGGGAGGGTTGAATATCATTGATGTCTACCGATGGAATAGAGCAGCGATATGTAAATTGCTATGGGCTATTGCTACGAAGAAGGACACATTATGGATACAGTGGGTGCATGCATATTGCTTCAAGAATAACAACATTGCTACTACTTCGATTCCCAAGAGAGCGAGTTGGATTGTAAGGAAGATTGTAGGTGCCAAGACTGGTTTCCCAATGGAAATGTGCAGGCAGAACTGAATAGCTTTTGTAAGAAGGGGAAATTCAGCATCAAACTAGTCTACCAGTCCTTCATCCCTCAATGCCCCAAAGTTACATGGAAGAGTATCACAATAGGGGTTGGTTTGTTGGTATCATCCCGAGGCATCAATTCATAACTTGGTTAGCACTTCAACAATAGCTAGCCACAGTTGATCGATTATCCAGATGGGGGATTCAGGTGTCCAAAGAATGTGCATTATGTGACACTGGATTGGAGGAGACATTCTCCCACCTTTTCTATGACTGTACATACTTTAGCACAATCTGGAGGGGCTTATTGAAGTGGTTAAATGTCACAAGGCAAACTACATGCTGGGAAACTAAAGTTAGATGGCTGGAGCAAAGAGTTAAAGAGTACAAGACCCAAAGCTGAAGTCCTGAGGTTCCTTTTTAATGCAACAGTTTACCACGTTTGGTTGGAAAGAAACACCAGGCGATTCCAGGGGTTGCAGCGAGTATGTTCTGATAGAGTGAAGGAGATAACAGTTCAGCTACACCTCTGAGGGGTTCATCAAGCTAAATGGAAGCGAATGCAAGAGGCTCTTAATAGTTACCAGGAAAAAATATAGTAGTACAGGCTACTTTTTATTCTAGGAGTGTTTTCATTATTCTGAGGTCTAGTTCTAGCGTACACATGAACTAGCAGTTGTAAATTGGATCACTTTGGTTGAATAAAATTTTTCTTTTTCGACCAAAAAAAAAAAAAAAAAAAAATCTAATTGGGAAACTTCATTATTTTTATTGGGTCTAGTAGTTTCCTTAATATTTTTGTTGGGAGTTTCCAAATTTTTATTTTTCTTAAGCCAATAAAAAGTGGGTTGCTTTTGTAACAAGAAAAGGAAATAATAAATTAAGCAATAAAATTCACACGCTCTCTCTATATATATAGATCGAGTATTTACTCCTATATTGTATTTACTCTCCTTCAACATTCATGTGCTACATTCTCTGCAGCTCTAGCTAGGGTTAGATTCTTATTTGCTCACTGTTTACGTTCTTCTTTTATATTTTACATAATTTGATCATGAATAGCTCTAGTAGTAGTACTGGATTGGGGTTCAGGTTTAGGCCCATTGATGAAGAACTCATAAGATATCTACTCAAGTTTGTGTGTGGTAAACCTATCGAATGCGATCACATTCAAATGCTAGACTTGTACGGTAACAAGAAGCCGTGTGATATATTTGACGATTTATCTCCTGATGGTGAGTTTAGGGACGTCAACTACTTGTTTACACAATTAACGAAAAAATCTACGTCCGGTGGTAAAAACGTCAAGAGGAAGGTGGTTGGAGGTGGCAAGTGGAAGGGATTGGACAAGGGTAAAGAAGTGGTGAGTAAAAAAGGGTCGGTGATAGGGTTGAAAAAAAGCTTTCGTTTTATTGAAGATATACAAGACAATGCTGGTCATGATCAAAGAATTGTGTGGACTATGAAAGAGTATTGTCTTAGCGATGGAATACTCAAGTCTTTGAGAGGACGTAATGATCAAATTCGATACGAGGACTACGTTTTGTGTCGCATTAAGAAGAAAGTTGTTGTCCATGATGATGATGATATTTTGTGTCCGAATGATTGTCATGATCAGGAGGTTAGAGAGTTTGAGTTGCTGGAAGTGGACGAGCAGGAGTATGAACGGGCCAAGGCTAATGTTGCATTGTTGGAAGAGAAAATGTCCGAGTTGAGCAATGTTGTTTTGCAAGGAAACGATGATGATTATAATCAGTATTACAACTTACTCCGGGGTAATTTGTTGTCAAATATGGATGATCAATCATCCCAACAAATGCCTAATTATCAGATCCCTTCTGTTGATTATGGTGGGGTTGAATTGTACTCTCATGAAGCACCAACGTTTGATCAAGAAGTTGGAATTATCAGTACAATGACGATGAGGATGAGTTGTCAATGAGTTCATGTCTAGAACAATTAAAGGATACCTTTGTGCTAGTAATATATTTCTTAGTTTGAGTTGTTGCAAGTGGAAGATCAATAGTTACTGGAAACATTATATGATATATAGAAGGTGGAATCAGCTTATTGCATATAAATTAGCGTGTCAATGTATTCTAGTGCTTATGGCGTAATATCTTGGTATATGCTAGGTGTAGTATTATTTTCTTTATCTTAAGTTGTTAATGAATATAATTGCCTGCCCTTGTGTGACCAGCTAAAATGAATTGTTTTACAGGTGTTGTATGAACTTATTGTTTTACCTCCTAAATTTCCAAATTTTGTTACAACACATTAATTAAATTTTTTGAATTACCTATGAGTTTCAATTGAATAATCATGCTGGGGAGAAAGAAAAAAAAAAAAACAGGCAAGTTTTACCAAAATTGAGTAATATAGTGTTGTGCTCGTTTTTTTCAACTGCTTTCTTATGTGGTACTTGAGCTGATGGTTTTTCGGAAATAGCCTCTCTGTCTCCACGAAATAGGGCATAAGGTCAGGTACACTCTATCATTTTCAGACTCCACTTATAATTAAGAATACAGTACATAGTATAGTATTGTTGTTGATGAAGAGATTCCCACCTTTTTTGGCCTTGATGCTACTTGTGGTGCAAGTGGAAGATAGATTCAATAATTGGATTTTAGTTTGTTTTTTTTTTCTGAATTTTGAGGGAATCAATTTAGCTGAAACACCTCTATTTCTTTGCTATAGATATTTAAAAGATGACAACCTCAACCTATTAGGAAAAAGGCAAAGTTATTAAAACCAGAACAGCATGTATCCAATGCTTCTTTGATAACCAAGCACTCAAAAGAATGGCCTAAAGCCAACAAAATATTTTTAAAAAAAAAAAAAAATCAAACTTGTTTTGTAAAAATCTATACAATAATGAGACAAAAAGACTACTAAGACTTCTATCTAGTGGTAAGAGCGCAACGTTTGATGTATGAGTTACAAAGTGTGGACAACTTTTGTGCCAAATTCTTGAGTGGAAGTAAGCTTGAAATGTGTGTAGAAGCCCAGAAATCACCACTAAAATATTCAATTTTTGTCAAAGTTTTCTATTCAGGATGATATATAAACAAGACATCTTCCCATCACTGAAATTGAACATATATCTTCATCTTGGAGAACTTTCAATTGACTTGCATCATTTGGTAGCAAATCCAATTGAATTCTGGGGTTATGTTTATCGCACTTAGCTTCTTTGCTACAAGTACTTCTCGCTCCATATGTAACATGACTCGCCATGGTATTTTTACATATACAGAGTTGATCCCCCAACACTCCCAATCTTTGGGCAGTTTTCCTCATTAAATCCAGGAGCCGCGGAAAAGGTGTGAGTTGAGTACTCATCGTCCTGCCTATCTGAAACCCATTGGCACGACTTTTCTTCCTTCATATCAATGAAACAAATTGACTCATTTCCATCCCCATCTCCAACCAAACATTAAAGCTTTTCATTCAAATATACCCCAAAACTACGACATCCCAAACATTGCTTAACATAACCTATACTTATCCATGACCCCGGTCCAATCCTGCAGTTGCCACGCAATATTAGATACTCCACGGAAAGTGGAGGAAGCACATTCACACAAAAATGGAAGGGCTACTTTTTCTCAGCTTTCACATAGATAGACCCTTAAACTTGGCATCATTTGTAAGTTAAAACACTCCAACTTAAGGAGTGATCAATCTTTGCTTTCGACAATATATGATCATCTGACCAAATAGGACTTGACAACTGTGCGTCTTTTAAACAATCATGTCCACAAGACCAAGTGTGTGGAAAAGAATGTCTTAAATTTGATCATCACCATAGCTCATTCACATTGATGCTTTAGCTGTGCCTTCTCTTTTTCTCCGCTGAATTTATGTTTTGGAGCTTCTATCTTATTGCAATTTCGTCGTGCAGATAACTTGAATGAAGTGAATAGAAATGCTTGTACATTAGAATAGCCTAAAGCCAACTACATATATATTAAAAAAGAAAATTAAATTATTTTGTAAAATCTATATAAAGAGACAAAAAAAAAATACTAGGACGTTTATTTAGTGATAAAAGCGCAACGCGTGATGTATGAGTTAGGAACACGTCATATTTTCGACTTCTCATATAGACAAAAGCATGGTATTAAGTGGAAAAAGATAGAGGGACAAGTCTATTATTTACCAAGTTTCGATCCATGCACTACTTGTCATTGTAGATTTCTTCTTAAAAAAGATGTGACATAAAAAAACTTATTTTCCGATTTATATATGACAAACGCGACCAAGTAAGATATGCACTAATAAAGAAATGCCTTCATTTTCCTTACCCTTCAACTGCCCTGCTCTCTTATTGCTGTATAGATTTTTTCTAGTTATCTAATAATCCATCTTCATTCTACCAAAGTTTTGGTGGATTTAACCTCATTAGTATTCGAATTCATGATGATTAAATGTTAATCAAAGATGTTAAATCAATGGATATAAAGTACCACAACGCTTATGTAGTTTTATATATACACACGTGTGTATAAGTAGAGTTTGATGTTACATTTGTATTTCGAATTGTAACATCTTAACTATCGAGTTATCCCCCGTAAGAAACAGATTTGCATTATTAGTGTTATAAAACTGTCAGGATGATAAATATCAGATGATCTCATAGAATTTAAATCAATCATACCAACAGGGCACCCATCTCATCACTCAAAACTATTAAGCTAACACTTGTTGACCAATATACACCATGCTCCTGTGGTTGCAGCCAAGACACAAGGCCAAAAGTTCTAGCACTTGGTTCTCAAACAAAATATAATGAACAAAAGATCAACATGTCTAAACCAAACATCTTTACTCATTGGCAGAGCAGGAAAATAAAATGTATCCATTTTCAGATAGAGACAAGAACCCAGACTCCTTAGCAAATACATTTTCAGATAGGACTTATTGATGCCTAAACTTAGCTTCTTCAAAGATTACACAGTAACAACTTTACTGACTCAGTCATACTCCAATTCATCTGGAGTCACCGGCCGTTTAAGAGGGATGATAGATTTCTTTTCTACATCTCGAGATAATGCCTTCCTCATATCTGGCATAGCAAAGAGGAAACAAGGGTCACAACAGTGACATCATAGAACAGATAGAAATTATGCCATAGTTAAATGCAGTAACTCACCTAACCCATCTTCCTCCCCCGAGTAATAGCGTAAAACTCGCCTATATATTATATAATCAAGCTGGAAAAGGAAAAAAAAAGGTTAACAGGATTAATACCAAGAAATAAATATTCATCCAGATACAACTCCAACAAGGTTAAACAGGAAGCGTTATTACCTTCTCGTACATCTTTATGGCTGGTGTATTTGATGCTCTCACAAACAGGTCCACAAAGTAAGCCTTATCACTACAACAATAAAGCTCAACTCAGTACCAAGCTTGGACAACAAGTCTCACAATTAAATTCATGGATTCAGCTAGTAGCCACAAGCATCGGTAGAGTTTACACAAACTTTATTGTTTCCTGAGACTAACTTTATACCATCATACAAAGTGAGTTGGATGAATCAAATAAGCCATTTTAGTTTAAGAAGAATAAAGATCAAAACGGAGCTGTACTAGGAGGTGCAATAAATGTGAGCAGGTTACAAATCTCACTACTCTCGTCACATTAAGCTTCATGTCATCATGCAAAGACTGGTGAAGCTGAGTAATCAGTATGTATTAAAAAAGAAAACAAAGCTGAGCTCCACAAGATCTTAAGTTCTGCTAAGATGAAATTGATCTAATCGTATCATTTCACACACAACTTTTATGCCATCACACAAACTTACATAACATCACTATGCCTGGAATAACAAGACTAAGGTAAACAGGATACCACTTTCATTATTCACCAAACTGGAAAAGAAAGGAGGTTCCAGTATCCACAGTACCAAACTTAGAATAAAAGCACCTAGAAGGCTAAAATTATAATTTTATTCCCCAAAAAAAGAAAAGGACATACAGAGATTTATAAGGGATTTACGACCCTAAACTTTGCAGTACTTGTACAAGTGTACACTGTTACTATGCATTCATTAAATCAGTTAAAACATCTATGAGCAGGACTCACAGGGTAGACTTTTTTCTGAAGCTATAATGACATACACGGAGGTAAATTGAGAAGGTAGAAAAGTCTGTAACATGTTTTTAGGACATCTAGTGAAACAAATCACTGGCTAGATTAAAACAAACAAGAGGAAAACTGTAAACAAACTACGCATGCCAAGTTAAAATTAAATACAACTCCATGGTAATCTGGAAGTCTCTACATAAAAGAGAATTGTGAAACCACAAAATGATCAATTTGGAAAGATGAATTCAAAAAATGCAACCAGGACTCATGAAATACTGTGAACTACTCCATTTTACAATGTATGGACACTCCATATAATCTAAAGCATCAGTTGTTTTATCAATTTGCTTCAATTTCCAGGATTCTAATTATCACAGACATTAATATCTCAGTAATGGAATTTAGCAAAGAACAGTGTTTCCACTGTATAGCTGCTTACATCTTATCACTGACATCTTCCAGCAGGTTCATCAATTTCTTGGCTAATTGCTGCCTCCGATATTCAGGAGCCACAGTTACTGCAGTGACGTGACCATGCCAAGATTCACCTTGTCCTTCTACTTTTCCCATAACTGTACACATAAGCCAGACACTAGTTTAAAAAACAGATGTTTCTTAAGAATAATTTTTCAAAACATTGATAACAAACACTGTTATTGTTATCTGTTCTGAGCCGGGCGTCTATCAGAAACAACCTCTCTACTTCATCTGAGTTAGTGGTATGGACTGCATACACTCTACCCTCCCCAGACCCCACCTGGTGGGAATACACTGGGTATTTTGTTGTTGTTGTTGTTGTATTGATAACAAACACTCTTGCTTGGTTATCAAAAAAACCACTCTCGGTAATTTATGAGAGCCAGAATGCACCAGCCAGTAGCCAAACTAAGACAAAACTACATAATCGACATTCTAACCACTCTGTCACCCATGAAGAGAGCCAGAATGCACCAGTCAGTAGCCAAACTAAGAAAAACTACATAATTGACAATTTGACATTCTAATCACTTCGTCACTTAAAGTCTATGAATTTTAAAAGACACCACCAGCAACTAGTAAATGAAGCCTTTTCACCAAAGGAAGTACAAGAGAACGATTACTTGCATCAGTCTTAAACCTAGGATCTGTTACTGGAATTTCTGAAAAACATAGTGATGCATCTAAGGGAGCGGAGCAGAATTACTGAAATCCACCTAAAGCAGCACAAGTAATATGCTTTCTGTTCCCAATCTCTTTTCGAAGGAGAAATGAAATTCAGAATGCTCAAGGCCAGCAAAGATCCATGCTATAACAAAGCATATATCCACTATAGTTTGACCTAAATTCAATAAAACAAAGTGATTCATTGCCAAGTATACTGACAAAGAAAAGCTAGAAAGTCAAAGTTAACGTATACCATGCATCCAACAGTGTGCTGAAGAATCGTCCTTGAGAAAATCCCCCTCCCCCCATTCCCCATTAGAAAACGAATTGCTCTTGAAAAGGCAGGTAAGCTTAAAGGAGAGCTTTAGGCATATAATTTTCAATTTGTGCAATTTTTTTCTTGATTTTCAAAGATTCTCTATATTCCTAAAAGACTCTAGACCCTGAGGGTCGGTTGGTTGGTGGAATAAGGATAATAATCCCGGGATATCTCATGGGATTATTTTATCATACGTTTGGTAATGAGTATTATTTGGTCCCAGGATTATTTTATTCCATCATTTTAGCATAAATGGTGGGATAATGATAATATTCTCGGGATATCTGAAGGGATTATTTTATCATACACTTACTACTTAATTGGCTCCTATCTACCACAAAGGTATTTAAGCAATGCTTCAATCTTATATTTGTTATTTCTAATTTACCCAATTAGCAATCTGTATAAATTAGATACTCATCAATTGCCTGTTTAAATCATCCCAAAAAGCAACGAATTTTAAAATCTAGACTGGAATAACTCACTGTATCCCATGATTTGGCCGCCAGGAGCTTCTGCGACTTGGAAATAGTCTGGCCATCTTGCCATGTAAGTCATATAAAATGACATATTGAACTGCATCAGATATAAAAAGAATTATAACAATTAACATTACAAATCATGTTAAACGTCATCCAAATTTTACAAGGTAGCACAAATCATATTAAAAACTGAGTGAAGGGTCAGAAACATAACTAAATTATCCCGGTTTTTCGAGTTTCCTACCTGAACTATTGCCAACATCAAAACACACCTCAACTATCAATTATTCACTTTTTCTTACCTGAATGATGTGATATTTCAGGTAGGAAAAGTGAACAATTAATAGTTGAGTTCCATATTTGGATAAATAGTTGGTGATAGTACAGGTAGGAAACTCGCGCACCTTTCAGGTATGAAACTTGAAAAGCCGGATAATTTAGCTATGTTTCCTATCATTAACTCTTAAAAACTCACAGCAAATCATCATTAGAACTCATTTCAAAATTCTAAAGGCAGAACAAATCATGTTAACACTCCTTTCAAATTACTAAAAGGCACTAAAAATCATCTTAAAACTTGTTTCTAATTCAGATTACACTATATATGCAGTTTTCGCTCAGGTAGGAAACTCGCGCACCTTTCAGGTATGAAACTTGAAAAGCCGGGATAATTTCGCTATGTTTCCTATCATTAACTCTTAAAAACTCACAGCAAATCATCATTAGAACTCATTTGAAAATTCTAAAGGCAGAACAAATCATGTTAACTCCTTTCAAATTACTAAAAGGCTCTAAAAATCATCTTAAAACTTGTTTCTAATTCAGATTACACTATATATGCAGTTTTCGTTCAGGTAGGAAACTCGCGCACCGGGATAGTAGGTATGAAACTCAAAAGATCGGGATACTTTAGGTGTGTTTTCTATCATTAACTCTTAAGAAGTATCAGCAAATCATGTTAGAACTACCGTTTCAAAATTCTAAAAGGCACTATAAATCATGTTAACACTCCTTTCAAATTACTAAAAGGCACTAAAAATCATCATAAAACTCGTTCCTAAATCATGTTAACACTCATTATGCAGTTTCGTTCAGAATTATTTTTACAAAAAAGGGGAAAATTAGGGGAAAAAGAGAGAGGTTAAATTGGCTTACAGTTTCAGTAAGATGATCTAGATTGACAGAGGCAAAGCGGAGAAGGTCATTGCAGCTGAATCTACGAATCGTCGTCATCCCTTTCTCTCTCTTCTTAGCTTTTCTTTCTCTCTCTATACAACTCGGCGATCATTGGATAATGAAACCGGTTCGATGATGCCCTTTACATTTACACGGGTGAACATGACGGCCCAAAATACCATACACACCCGGCCCAGAAGAAGAAGTCCACGCTGGCTAATTCACATGCTTTTGGGTCCGACATTTAATTGCAAGCTTATCCACTTAGGGGTCGTTTGGTAGCTAGTGTATAAAAATAATGCAAAATATGATGTATTAGTTATGCTTGTATTATTCATATTAAGATTATTTTTTATGCAATATTTGATTTGGTGTGTTAAAAATAACTTGCATTGCATATTTTTAAATTAAAAAATTATTTACAAAAATACCCTCCACAAATATAATGAAAATGATGCGGAACGGGTTTTGAGGGGCTATTCTGTCTTACCCATGCAAAATGCATGCATTAAAGTCCTTTGTATTGCTAATACCAAGGGTTTCCCATGTATTAGTTATGCATAGCATAATACACAATAGAGTGTATAACTAATGCTTGCATTAGTTATACACAGGTTGAAAAAGTGTACCACACAAGGTATTATTAGTAATACACAGAGTTAATGCATGCATTATTTTTTCTGATGCATCCTACCAAACGACCCCTTAAAACAATTCAAAAGTATGTAATTACTCCTTCTGTTCCTAATTAGTTTATCGTCCTTAATTAAAATAGATATTCCTTAATCCTTCCTCCGTCTCGCTCCCACTAAGATCCATACGATATGAAAATGTGCAACCACATCATAAGTATCTTGTAGAGTATCAGTCGGTCATCTTACTAAAAATAGTTGTCTTATATTAGTTGTTCACCTTACTTGTTTGTAAAATTTTCAAAAAGTTTTTTAAAGGGTGAATTAGTAAAATTACCTTCTTATTTATAATTTCTTAACATGCGTATAAAAAGCAAAATAACCAACTAATATGGGACAAGGGAGTACTTGTCACAAAACCAATGCATAATTAGTTGTTTATTTCTACTTTTATCCTTAGTAATAGTAAATATGGAGAGATGTTAATTTAGTGTAAAAAAGAGAATCATTAAATAAAAATGAGTAATAAATAAGGGTAATTTAGTGAAATTACCTTCTAGTTACTTCCTCCGTCCAACAATAGTTGTTCACTAGTGACTTGGCACACATGTTAAGAAACAATAAATAATAGAGGTAATTTTACTATATCACCCTTTGAATATAATAAATTTTATGTCGTGAAACATATATTTAATGATGAATAGTATTGAAGTTAAAAATTTGCGTCTGACTTCAGATAGTTTTGTTTGAAGTGTGACTTTGTAAAGGCTAAATATTAGATATATGCTTTTCCCTGAAATTTGGTATGATTTGCTAAGATTAATTTCAACTATTCTTTTACTGAAATTGTGAACTTCCGAAGGTCAAACTTCAAATATTTTTAATTAACATTTGACCTATCAAAACTAACTTTGGATATTTTTTTCATTAAAGTTGAACTCTTGACAAGACCTAGCTAACTTCAGACGACCTCGACTGAAGGTGGAAGATATTGATCACAAATCAATAAACTTATTTGTCAAATGATTGAACCCAAAAATAAGGTACATGTTTTCCTGTTTTAACTGCTAAAGACTTCCAATCCCAGTAGAGATTATTGTTACTTTGGTCTGTGAAATAGATAATTACATTCATTTTTGGTGTCTAAAGTGCATGTAATATTGGTTAAGGTTTCAGTTATATGTAATTGAATTGTTGTTGATTTTTTTTTTCTTGTCCAAAATATAAAGAATTTTTTTCTTTAAATTTCAACAATTCAACACTTAAAACTATTCAAACAAGCTCAAATTGAAAACACAAGTTGCATATATCATAAATAACAAAATTCCATTATTAATTTTTTAAAACAATAATAAATCTAAGAAACTCATTTTGCAATAGTGATTATTTGTCATTATTTTCAGGACCTGTTTGATTTTAACTCACTTTTTATATTTGAATTTCAAAACTTACTTTTTTCGAAGCATTATATTTCAATTGCTACGGAAGAAGAAGAACGAGAAGGAGAAGAAAAAGACGACACTCTTGTCTGAAGATGTCTCGTAAAATTTTTACTTGATTTATCACTCCTGAGTCCTGGGCTCAGGGGGTGGATCTAGAGACCGCTTGCGGATTTACCTGAATCTAGTAAGTTTTATCTTCACATGTGCATGTATTAAAAATCTACCAATTAAATATGTAAGTATTTAATTGTGAACTGAGTTGTAATCGTAAAATTAACTTGACATCGCTATAAAAATTCATAAATTTCAAATCTCAAAATATAAAACATACATAAACGGCATCCAATGCAATCAAGCTCCCGCTATGTGCGGAGTCCGAAAAAGAATCGGACCACAAGGATCTATTGAACTCATGATCTCTTGGTGTACATATATACGTGTCTAAATACTTGTAACAACATATAAATTACTACTCGTAAATTAAATTCTTGGTAATCGATCATTGAAATACAAAATAATGTGCCCTTGAATTCAAGATCTTATCCTGGAGGGAGATGGGCTAGTAGCATACTCTTCTGAAGAAAAAATGGAAGCCCCTAGCTACAAGTGGATTTGATCATTCAGCATTTATGATATCATTAACAACATTTGGTTATGGCAGTCAACATCCCATACGTAATCCAACTAAACTAACTGAATTTGATCTTGTTCAGTTAATCTGCAGCCGGCATCCCTTGTCTCTTTGTGTTTTCCTACTAAATAATACTTCGTTTGTTGAAAAACGAATAACCTGTTTTGATTTGGTACGAAGTTTAAAAAAATAAAGAAGATTTTTGAATCCTGTGGTCTTAAATTAAAGTTATATCAAACGTACCAAAATGTCTTTTAATCTTGTGGCCTTAAACATGCCACGTGAAAAGTTGGAATTAAAATGTTGCCAAAAAAAGAAAAGGGTAGTTCTTTTTTAAATGGACTAAAAAGAAAAGTATGTCATTCTTTTTTAAACGGGGAGTATATATTTGCATAAGTTAGGGAGGAATTTATATATTTCGATCCCTCGTTTTAAGTTATTTGTCTGATTTTGATTTGACATGAAATATAAAAATATAAATAGAATTTTTGAATAGGGGAAATGATTTTCTAGCATTTTACAAACTTCTTTTTTTTAGTTTTATATGCGTTTTAAAGGAGATTTTTATTTTTACAATATAAAAAATCTTCATTTTTACAGGTAAGAAACTTGAAAAAGTCATTTTCTTCTATTCAAATTGTAAAAGGGCAAGATATCTCATTTTCTCGTTTTGAATCTTGTGGTCTTAAGCTGGCGATATGTAGAATGTACCAAAATGTTGATCTTAAATCTTGTGGTCTTAAATATGACATGTAGAAAGTTAAAATCAAGGAGTTGATTAAAATAAGACATTTTTTTAAAAAAGGACTAAAAAGTAAAGTAAAACTAACAAATTAAAATTGGGGGAATATTATTTTAGCGGAGACTAGTAACACATGAATTAAAACGTTAACACTATGTTACATATGTTTCATAATGTATTATATATGTTGTATTGTGTTGTATTAATCGTATTGGATTGCATTGTTTTGATGAATACAAAGTTTGACTAGATTGCATCATTTTGCGCTATTACATACTGTCACACATCAACAATTTGAACGATAAACCTACATGAAAAGTAGCGTACATAATAAAGCTACTACAAAAAGGACAGGTAAAGAATTCAAAACTAATAATAAGTAAAGACAAAGTGAAAAGAAAAAAATAGGTATAGACGCAATTACACCATTCGGTCATTGCATAAACTGAGACTTTTTGTCGTTACCTGACAATGATTATTTAACGATACAACACAATAAAATAGCAACAATCAAAACAAATATTACTATATTTAAACTAACAACATAATACAATTAGTCAATTACCACCACCATCCAAACGTTAACGAGCTATAAATGACCAAACCGAACCTCATAAAATTTGTAGTAGGATTAGTAAAGAATTATTTAACAAATGCTTTAAATTACACGTTATACAATATATCAATATATCAAATCAACCATTCAGAATTATTAGATAATCCTGAATTGCAATTTAGCCCCTGTATACTACATAAGTTATCTCGAAACCAAACGATCCCTTAGTATACACTGGTCTTTGCAACATTCGGTGGTGGAGTCACATTGGTGCAGGCTGCAAAGCAATTGTTAATTTCTACCATCTACACCATTACACACACATGAAACAAAGAAAAAACTCAGAAGATATTTTGCTCTACCTCAATAACCGTTTCAATTGAACAAATCCTCACTATAACAATACAACAAGATTAACACCTCTTTTATAGAGTGCTAGCACCGACTCTCACCACTCCACATGTGACTAGCACATGTTTTCTAACTAACTCACAACAACCAGCTTAACAGTGTTTAACCACTAATTAACAAGAGCTTAGTTCAACTGCTCTGCTTTCCTCTTCTTAATACTCAATTAACTCTAAAACTCCCCCTCAAACTGGTGGGTGAAAGACATCTAGAACTCCCAGTTTGGAAAGCAACAAATGATGTTGGCCTGCACCAAGTCCCTTGGTGAGAATATCAGCTAACTGCATAGAGGAACACAAATACTGAGGCTCTATAAAGCCTGATTTCACCTTCTCTCTAATGAAATGACAGTCTATCTCAATATGTTTGGTTCTCTCATGAAACATGGGATTCCCAGCTATTTGAATAGCTGCTTTACTATCTGAATACACCTTGATTGACACTGAAATGATTATATTTAGTTCCTTCAACAGACCAGCCAACCAGACTAGCTCTGCAACCACTGCTGCCATGCTTCTATACTCAGCTTCTGCTGAGCTTCTACTGACTGTTTGTTGCTTCTTGGACTTCCAAGATACCAAAGAATCTCCTAGATTCACGGCATATCCTGTCACTGACCTTCTAGTGTTGGGACATGATGCCCAATCAGAATCACAAAAGCCTATCAACTCTACAATAGGTCCTTTTCTTAAGTAAACACCAAGACCATGTGATCCTTTTATGTACCTCACAACCCTGAGTGCAGCCTCCCAGTGAGACACTTTTGGATTCTGCATGAATTGGCTCAACAGCTGAACACTAAAACAGATGTCTGGCCTTGTAATAGTCAGATAAAGCAATTTACCAACAAGTCTTTGATAAGTTGTTTTGTCATCCAGTTCAGAATCTGCAGAATTTCCAGTGTGTTGATCATGCTCTAAGCTGGTCAACCTCTGTTGAAATTTGAGGGGTGTGCTTACAGGCTTGGATCCACTCAAACCAGTGTCTGACAACAATTGTAAAGCATATTTTCTTTGGTTTAGCAGAATTCCATCCTTGGATTTCATCACCTCTATACCTAGAAAATATCTCAGATCTCCTAGATCCTTCATGTTGAAATTATGATGTAATGTAGCCTTGGCATCATTGATCAACTGAGAATTGTTCCCAGTGATTAACAGATCATCTACATAAACTAAGATCACAACTATATCAGTTCCTTTGTTTTTGATAAACAAGGAATGATCATGAGCACTTTGATCATATCCAGCTTCCAAAAGAGCATCAGTGAGCTTGATGTTCCACTGTCTTGAGGCTTGTTTCAGACCATACAAAGATTTTCTTAATTTACAGACCTTATTCTCCCCCTGCCTTTGAAAACCCAAAGGCAATTCCATGAAGATGTCTTCATTCAAATCACCTTGAAGGAAGGCATTACTAACATCCATTTGACAAAGGTCCCAACCATAAGAAGCAGCCACAGTGATCAAGGTTCTCACTGTCACCATCTTTGCAACAGGTGAAAAGGTTTCAGTATAATCAAGCCCCTCTCTTTGTGTATAACCCTTTGCAACAAGTCTTGCTTTAAATCTGTCCACCTCTCCATTTGACTTGTATTTTATCTTGTACACCCATTTTGACCCAATTGCCTTTTTTCCAGGTGGTAAGGTCACTAAGGACCAAGTGTCATTGGTCTCCAATGCTTTGATTTCTTCCTGCATTGTTGTAATCCACCTAGCATCCTGAGAGGCTTCCTTAAATGACTGTGGTTCAATGAGTGCTGAAAAAGCATGAACATAGTCTTGATATTTGTTAGACAAGTGATCATAACTTAGATGATTGGAGAGTGAATAAAGTGATGTCTTCTTAGCAACAATGTAATCTCTTATCCAAACTGGTGGTTTAGAAGTCCTTGTTGTTTTTCTGAGGCCATGAACTGGTTCAGCATTTTGAACGGGTTCTTCCACAACCACTGGCTGATCTACATGTTCTACAGCTGCTACCTCATCCTCAGTTGTGTGACCAACTTCTGCAGTGTCATTAACTTCTTCTGGTGATTCTTCTGCAATCTCCATGATTGCTTTACCAGTATGCACACTGTCCATACTTGATGTTCCATCTGCAGCCTTCTGTGTATTGATCAATGAACCTGCATCATGCTCAAAAGGTGAGAGTAAAGGCAAATAATTCTCATCTAGAGCTTGAGGATCTCTGAAAGGAAATATTTGCTCTCTGAAAGACACATGTCTGCTGACAAAGTGAGTTTTGGACTCAACATCATATAACTTGTATCCCTTCTGAGTAGATGAGAACCCTATCAAAACAGCTTTTCTAGCTCTAGGTGCAAACTTATCACCTTTTGGCAATGTACTGGCAAAACATAAGCAACCAAAGACTTTAATATGATCAAGTTTAGGACTTTTTCCAAATAACACTTCATAAGGTGATTTACCCTTTAATACTCCAGTAGGTAGTCTATTAATCAGGTACACTGCTGTCAACACACAATCACCCCAAAATTTATTAGGAACATGAGATTGTAATTTTAGAGCTCTGTCTTTCTCTAAGATATCTCTATGCTTTCTCTCAACCACACCATTCTGTTGGGGTGTATATGGACAACTACTTTGATGAATGATACCTGAATTCAGCAACAACTCATTCATTTGATTATTTAAGAATTCAGTGCCATTATCAGATCTCAACATTTTTATTCCAACTCCAAATTGAGTACATATCATAGAGATAAAACTCTTCATTACTACTACAACTTCTTTCTTAGATTGCAGCAAAGTTACCCAAGTAAATCTACTATAGTCATCTACAATAGTAAGGAAAAAATATTTTCTATCATGTGTAGGATGACTATGTGGACCCCAAACATCTAAATGAATCAGTTGGAAAATAGTTGTAGAAGATGAGCTGCTAGATGGAAACTGCAGCCTGCATTGTTTTGCTAATGGGCAAATCAGGCACTCTTGTTGAATTGTTGTATCTACATTCTTTGTAACATCCCGTACCTTTTCGACCTATGTGATGATGTTGAACAATGGTTACTTAAGTTTCGAGACGCTATGAGTATGTATTTTGTAAGGTTGGTGATGAAAAAAAAAATTAATTAATTCGAGCCTCGTACATGTGATTAGATTTTAGTCGGAGATGTCTTGTGTAATACCCCATACATTTCCAACCTCATTTGGTACCTTGGAGTCATGTATACTTGATGATTAAGGTCACTACGTAAGTATTTTGTAGTGTTTTGATAGGGTATTGGATGATATGCAAGTGTTAGAAAAAAATGGCTGAAAAATCCAGCAGGCCACTGATTCAGAGAACCTTCAATTCCTGCGCCACTGCTGCAAAGCAAGGCAGTGGCGCAAGGCACAACATAATTGGCCTTTCCAAGCTCGTTTTGCGACGAAATGCAACGACGATTCTTCCATGGTTTCTTTTGATTCCTTGGAGTTCCTTTAGCATTATATTGTTAAGGCTTCAAATACCTCGATACACTACTACATACTCCTACATGATCAAACCATGGAATACAAGAATTTACCAAAATGTTCAAAGAAGCCATAGGTGACTAGAATTCCTATTTTTGCGATTGAGGCTACGAATGAAAATCTCATAAGTGAATATTGTCGTGGCATTATGAAATTATTTAAACATGAGATATATGATGGATTATGCATGAGAATTGGTGGGCTAGGATAATATGTGTTAATGGGCCAATTTGAGGCCCAAAATGGAATAAAATGCAAGGCCCAAAGGGGAAACAAAAGACCCATTCTTCCATTGACCAAATGGACATGGAATTTAATGCCAAAGAAGACTTGAGGGCCTATATATATGTGGAAGAATCAGATTTTTATTCCAAAAGACACACATCACTTTTCTAGAATTTTCAAGATAATTCCCTTTTGGCTTTGCAAACCCTAAGTCATCTTTTGGACAAGATCAACATATTCCAAGCCTTGGTAAGTATTTATTTTCATGGATTAATATCTTATATGCATAAAAGAATATGTATATCATGTTGGTTGTGCTTGGAAAAGTTGGTCATGGAACTTGGTGAGTTTGTATGAGATTTGTGGTATATGGAATTCAAGTGTGAATTAGGCCTTGTGCCTTTGATGAAAAAGCATGGTATGGACAAAATATGAACATGTATGGTGTTATTTTTGGTATAAAACTTGTTCTTTTCTAAAAGTGGGAATTTTGGGATTTTGGCCGATATGTGTTTTGAGTTGAATTAAGGTGCTTTGATGGATTATTTGTGATGTGTTATGGATAAGAAAGTGTAAAGGAGAAGTATTGTGGTGAAATGTATTGATTTTCATGTATTGGTCAATGTTGGGAATATTATGGAATTTTTGGAATAATAGTATGATCAATGGTTTTGTCAAAGGGAAATGACATGTTGAAAGCCAAACATGTAATTCATTGACATGGTATGCATTTGTAAAGTAATTGGTGGTTAATGTGAATTTCGTTATGTATTTGTAGACACATAAAGAAGGAGTGGGATTATTGTCTACGCATCTAAGGTTGTAGATTCGTATTGCGAATCCAAGGTATGCAAGGTTATTTTGTCCGTATCTTTCTACGGCCAATAGTGTTCACAATTGACATTTCTTTAGTTCTATTCCGAAATGTACCAAGGTATCCCATATGCACTTATTTATGGTCATTGTCATATATTTCCTACTCATTGATCAATTGTGAATCTCATTTCTCATATTCATGATTAATGTTCCGAAAGTTCAAAGAAGGCTATGTTCCAATATTCCAATAGTGCCTATACTTGTGTCTCTTGTTCATGGCTTCTTGTCCAATGGTTCCAATAGTATCATGGTGCTAGTGATGTTATATTTCTCATTGATATTTGTTCACATGTTCTTCACTTATTGGTCAATGATTCAAAGTTTCCAACAATGTTGTGTTCCAAAGTTCCAAAGTGATGTTATGATTATCAAAGTATCAATCTCAAAGTAATGATCAAAGTAATGCAAATATGGTCAATGATCAAGTACGGGTGGCAAGTCTAGGGGCGTAAGCCTAGCTCGACTCGATCCCGAGATATGGATTTATGGGTGGCAAGTCTAGGGGCGTAAGCCTAGCTCGACTCGATCCCAAGGGTGGCAAGTCTAGGGGCATAAGCCTAGCTCGACTCGATCCCTATATGATGATATGAAAGACCCACTGATCAGTCGGGGCCCGGGTACATTGTGATATATGTGATAACAAGTGAGCATTGAGATAAAGAAAGTAATGAAAGCAATGAAAGCAATCCACATGGTTTCCAAAATGCAACATGGTGACTTATTCACATTGAGTATCCATATGTTTTGAGTTCATTGACATATTCCTTGACATATTCATGTGTTGTATAGTTTCATCTGAGCCTTGCATACTCAGTACTTATTTCGTACTGACCCCTCTCGGGGAATTTACCTTACTTGCTGCAGGCGCAGGTCCCAGTAGGCCTCCTCAGTAGATTGCCAGTGTTAGCGGCTCTTTGGTGAGCTCCAGCTCATTCGGGGCTTCTCCGAGTCAAAGTATATATGTTTTGGTATTGTACATGTTGTATAAAGCGGGGACTTGTCCCGACTTATGGTTCATTTTGGTCAATGCTCTTGTTAGAGGCTTTTGTAGACCGACGTGGGTGTACTAGTGTAAATGACACATGTTGTTTTGACTGGATGGCCTCAACGGCCAAGTTTCATATGTATGCCTAAATATATCCCTTGTTCTCCTTTATTCGTATTTCATAATATTATGCAATGGTGGTTATGAATATTATATGCATATGATTGAGCATAGGCAAAGGTTGGTTCTCTCGGGCCTTATCGGCTACGGGTGCCAATCATGTCTCGATGGGATTCGAGGCGTGACAAAAGTGGTATCAGAGCAGTCGGTCTAAGGATGTCTACAAAGCCGTGTCTGAGTAGAGTCTTACGTATCGATGTGTTGTGCACCACATTTATACGTAGGAGGCTACGAGACATTTAGGATGTTGTTTCCTTTCCTTCATTCTAGATCGTGCAATAGAGCCAATGTTGTCAGTTGCATTATATCTGATCTTGGTAATTGTTTTTCTTTGGTATAGTCAAAATGCCGAACACTAGAAGAGGAAGAGGAAAAGGTAAAAGTAAGCTGCTAGATAGAATTGCTGGTGAAGGAGCAAGTAGACCACCACCTGAGCAAGTTGATCAAGGTGGGGCTGAAACTGAGTTTGCAACGCGAGCTTCTTCTACTTCTTCAGCTCCAGAAGAGACGAGAAGAAGGGAAGTGCCCGTGGAACCACCGACAAATGCCACAGATCAGGATATTAGGAATGCTGTACAGATGTTGACACAGTTAGTGGCGGCACAAAGCCAGGGAAGAGCTGGTGCAATGGCACATGATGATGATGCGGCTAGAATGGCAAGTCGCAGAACACAGGATTTCTTGAAACTGGACCCTCCTATATTCACAGGGGCAGATCCAAAAGCAGATCCACAGGACTTCGTGGATCAAATTCAGAGGGCATTGGAAGTTATGCATGTGAAAGGGATAGAAACAGTGGAACTTGCTGCGTACAGGTTGAAAGGAGAAGCAATATTGTGGTACGAGGATTGGAAGAAATCCCGTGATATTGATGCAACCCCACCTACTTGGGAAGAGTTTAAAGTGGCCTTCCTCGATCATTATCTTCCATATGAGGTTCGGGAAGCACGTGCAGACCAGTTCCTGAACTTGCGTCAAGGGAATATGAGTGTTCGGGAATATAGCTTGCAATTTAATTCCTTGGCTCGATATGCGCCAAATGTTGTGGCTACGATGACAGACAGGGTCCATAGATACGTGGACAGACTAGAGCCATATTTGGTAAGAGATTGCACTATTGCGGCCTTGAATAGGGACATGGACATTGCTCGCATACAAGCCTTCGCCCAGAAAATGGAGGATCAGAGACAGAGACGCAGGGTACATGAATTTGATAGGGGACAGTCCAAAAGGGCTAGACCTATGGGACCACCTATGATGTCCCAAGGAGGAACTAGGCCCCGTATGTTTCCTAGACCACCTAGACCGTCGTTCTCTTATTCCACAGGGAGTGCTTATCCTCAGTCTCGAGGGTTTCGAGGTGGTTCAGTTGGACAGAGTAGTGGGGGTCATGGATCACAGTCAGCAGGTTTTCCTCGTCAGCAGTGTCAGCACTGCGGGCGTATGCACACAGGTCCATGTCGGACAGGGATGAATGTCTGCTTTTGGTGTGGTATGCCGGGACATATAGCGAGAGAATGTCCACAGCGGAGCATGGGTGGTATAGCACGACCAGCTGGGTCGGCTGTTGCGTCTTCAGCCTCGGTTCCTTCACAGGGCCGAGGGGTGCAGCCTATTGGTCGAGGTAGAGGTGCCAGAGGAGGAGCCAGTACTAGCGGGGTCCAGAATCGTACTTATGCTTTGGTGGACCGCCAGAATTCAGAGGCTTCCCCAGATGTCGTCACAGGTACATTATCCATATTCTCACATAATGTATATGCATTAATTGACCCAGGCTCTACATTTTCCTATGTTACTCCATTGGTTGCTGCGAAATTTGCAAAGGCACCGGAATTATTAATGAAGTCAATTGAAGTGTCTACACCAGTTGGTGAATATATTGTTGCAAAGAGAGTGTATCGTAACTGTGTGGTAACTGTGTGTGGTCATGATACGTTGGCCGATCTCATTGAATTGGACATGGTGGATTTTGATGTAATTATGGGAATGGATTGGTTGGCTTCGTGTTATGCTACGGTAGATTGCCGGGCCAAGAAGGTACAATTTTGTTTTCCACAGGAAAATGTTCTAGAATGGCAGGGTAAGGTAGGGGCACCATGAGGAAGATTTATTTCCTACTTGAAAGCCAGAAAAATGATTGCCAAGGGATACGTATGTCATTTGGTACGAGTGAAAGATAATGATGTGGAACCATTAACTCCACAGTTAGTACCGGTAGTCAATGAATTTCTTGATGTATTTCCAGAGGATCTTCCAGGTTTACCCCCAGAACGAGAAGTGGAATTCGGTATTGATGTGATTCCAGGCACTCAGCCCATTTCTATTCCTCCATATAGAATGGCTCCAGCGGAACTGCGTGAATTGAAGGAGCAGTTGAGAGATTTGCTGGATAAAGGCTTCATTAGGCCTAGTATGTCCCCGTGGGGTGCACCGGTATTATTTGTGCGAAAGAAGGATGGCACCTTGAGAATGTGCATCGACTATCGTCAACTGAATAAAGTAACGATCAAGAACAAATATCCCCTCCCTCGCATTGATGATTTGTTTGATCAGTTACAGGGTGCCAGGTGTTTTTCAAAGATTGACTTGAGGTCGGGTTACCATCAAGTCAGAGTTAGAGAAGAAGATGTACCCAAGACAGCTTTCCGAACACGGTATGGCCATTATGAATTTTTGGTTATGTCATTTGGGCTAACAAATGCGCCGGCTGTGTTTATAGATTTGATGAACAGAGTATTCAAGCCATTCCTAGACGTGTTCGTGACAGTATTTATCGATGACATCCTTGTTTATTCAAGATCACCAGAAGACCATGCTTATCACTTACGGCAAGTGTTGCAAATTCTCCGTGAGCGTAAGTTGTATGCAAAATTCTCCAAATGTGAGTTTTGGTTAAAATCAGTCGCGTTCTTGGGTCACATTGTATCAGATGAAGGCATACAGGTTGATACCCAAAAGATTGAAGCAGTGAAGAATTGGCCAAGACCTACAACACCCACAGAGATTCACAGTTTTCTGGGTTTGGCAGGTTATTACCGAAGATTTGTAGAAGGTTTTGCTTCTATTGCGGCACCATTGACAAAGTTAACTCACAAGGCAATTAAATTTCAATGGAATGATGCATGTGAAAGAGGGTTTCAAAACCTGAAAGACAAGTTGACTTCTACAGCAGTGTTAGTTCTTCCTGAGGGCACAGAGGGCTATGCAGTGTATTGTGATGCTTCCGGGATTGGTCTCGGATGTGTGTTGATGCAGCATGGGAGGGTGATAGCATATGCCTCACGACAGTTGCGGCCACATGAGAAAAACTATCCCACACATGATATTGAATTGGCAGCGGTAGTTTTTGCTTTAAAGATATGGCGTCATTATTTATATGGTGTTCATGTTGACATCTATACGGATCACAAAAGCTTGCAATATCTTTTTAAGCAGAAGGAACTCAATTTGAGGCAACGAAGGTGGTTAGAGCTTTTAAAAGACTATGACATTGATATTCTTTATCACCCAGGCAAAGCAAATGTCGTAGCTGATGCATTAAGCCGTAAGGCAGTCGAAAGCACTAGTGGTCAGTTGAATGAAAAGCGTGAGATAATCAAAGATTTGAATCAATTAGCCAGCTTGGGAGTTCGCCTTATTGAAACCTCCGATGATAGAGTTATGGTACAGAATGCAGCAGAATCCTCCTGGATAGCTGAAGTGAAAGAGAAACAGTATGCGGATTCTATTTTATTACAGCTAAAGGAGAATGTGCAGCGGAATTTGACCAAGGCATTTGAGATTACACCAGAAGGGGTGCTTCAATGTCAAGGGAGAATATGTGTACCGGATGTAGATCAGCTGAGGACACGAATAATGACAGAGGCGCACCATTCACGCTATTCCATTCACCCGGGTGCTACTAAAATGTACCATGAATTGAAAGAAGTGTATTGGTGGGGCAACATGAAGAAGAACATTGCAGAATTTGTCGCGCAATGCCCAAATTGTCAACAGGTGAAAGTGGAACATCAGAAACCGGGAGGTTACATGCAATGTATCAATCTTCCAGTCTGGAAGTGGGATATGATTAATATGGATTTTATTACGGGCTTGCCTCGTACATTGCGGAAGTTTGATTCCATATGGGTCATAGTGGACCGACTTACCAAGTCGGCGCATTTTCTACCTGTCAAGACGACCTATACAGCTGAGGATTATGCGAAATTATATGTAAAAGAGATAGTACGATTGCATGGTATTCCACTTTCTATTATATCAGACAGAGGAGCACAGTTCACAGCACACTTTTGGAAATCTTTTCAGCGGAGTTTGGGTACTCAGGTGAATTTGAGTACGGCTTTCCATCCTCAGACCGATGGCCAAGCAGAACGTACTATTCAGACACTTGAAGATATGCTACGAGCATGTACGTTGGATTTTCAAGGTAGTTGGGATGACCATTTGCCTCTTATTGAATTTGCGTATAACAATAGCTATCATTCAAGTATTAAAATGGCACCTTATGAAGCCTTGTATGGAAGGAAATGTAGATCACCAATCGGATGGTTTGAAGCAGGTGAAACTGCTTTACTTGGGCCAGATATTGTGCACCAAGCCATGGAGAAAGTTAAAGTTATCCAACAACGGTTACAAACGGCTCAAAGTCGTCACAAGTCATATGCCGATGTTAGAAGAAGAGGGCTTGAATTTGCCATAGGTGGTTGGGTGTTTTTAAAGGTGTCACCGATGAAAGGGGTAATGCGGTTCGGAAAGAAAGGGAAATTGAGTCCACGTTACATAGGCCCCTATGAAGTTATTAGAAGATTTGGGCAAGTCGCATATGAATTAGCCTTACCTCAAGAACTTTCCTCCGTCCATCCGGTATTTCATGTGTCGATGCTTCGGAAATGCATAGGAGATCCATCTCGTATTGTTCCCGTAGAGGATGTTCAAGTTACAGAGGATCTCACTTATGAAGAGGTGCCCATTGTTATCCTAGATCGACAAGTAAAGAGATTGAGAAATAAAGACATAGCATCCGTAAAAGTCCTTTGGAGAAATCAACAAGTAGAGGAGATCACATGGGAAGCGGAAGAAATGATGAAATCCAAGTATCCCCACTTATTTCAAATGGACCAAGAAGTTCACAGTACGGAGGTGGAATAATAACAAGTAAGTCTTTAATAGCATTATGTCTATTGGTATGTTAAAGTAAAGATACATTTGTTGTGTATAAAACATGTTGTTAACATTCGAGGACGAATGTTCCTAAGGGGGGAAGAATGTAACATCCCGTACCTTTTCGACCTATGTGATGATGTTGAACAATGGTTACTTAAGTTTCGAGACGTTATGAGTATGTATTTTGTAAGGTTGGTGATGAAAAAAAAAATTAATTAATTCGAGCCTCGTACATGTGATTAGATTTTAGTCGGAGATGTCTTGTGTAATACCCCATACATTTCCAACCTCATTTGGTACCTTGGAGTCATGTATACTTGATGATTAAGGTCACTACGTAAGTATTTTGTAGTGTTTTGATAGGGTATTGGATGATATGCAAGTGTTAGAAAAAAATGGCTGAAAAATCCAGCAGGCCACTGATTCAGAGAACCTTCAATTCCTGTGCCACTGCTGCAAAGCAAGGCAGTGGCGCAAGGCACAACATAATTGGCCTTTCCAAGCTCGTTTTGCGACGAAATGCAACGACGATTCTTCCATGGTTTCTTTTGATTCCTTGGAGTTCCTTTAGCATTATATTGTTAAGGCTTCAAATACCTCGATACACTACTACATACTCCTACATGATCAAACCATGGAATACAAGAATTTACCAAAATGTTCAAAGAAGCCATAGGTGACTAGAATTCCTATTTTTGCGATTGAGGCTACGAATGAAAATCTCATAAGTGAATATTGTCGTGGCATTATGAAATTATTTAAACATGAGATATATGATGGATTATGCATGAGAATTGGTGGGCTAGGATAATATGTGTTAATGGGCCAATTTGAGGCCCAAAATGGGATAAAATGCAAGGCCCAAAGGGGAAACAAAAGACCCATTCTTCCATTGACCAAATGGACATGGAATTTAATGCCAAAGAAGACTTGAGGGCCTATATATATGTGGAAGAATCAGATTTTTATTCCAAAAGACACACATCACTTTTCTAGAATTTTCAAGATAATTCCCTTTTGGCTTTGCAAACCCTAAGTCATCTTTTGGACAAGATCAACATATTCCAAGCCTTGGTAAGTATTTATTTTCATGGATTAATATCTTATATGCATAAAAGAATATGTATATCATGTTGGTTGTGCTTGGAAAAGTTGGTCATGGAACTTGGTGAGTTTGTATGAGATTTGTGGTATATGGAATTCAAGTGTGAATTAGGCCTTGTGCCTTTGATGAAAAAGCATGGTATGGACAAAATATGAACATGTATGGTGTTATTTTTGGTATAAAACTTGTTCTTTTCTAAAAGTGGGAATTTTGGGATTTTGGCCGATATGTGTTTTGAGTTGAATTAAGGTGCTTTGATGGATTATTTGTGATGTGTTATGGATAAGAAAGTGTAAAGGAGAAGTATTGTGGTGAAATGTATTGATTTTCATGTATTGGTCAATGTTGGGAATATTATGGAATTTTTGGAATAATAGTATGATCAATGGTTTTGTCAAAGGGAAATGACATGTTGAAAGCCAAACATGTAATTCATTGACATGGTATGCATTTGTAAAGTAATTGGTGGTTAATGTGAATTTTGTTATGTATTTGTAGACACATAAAGAAGGAGTGGGATTATTGTCTACGCATCTAAGGTTGTAGATTCGTATTGCGAATCCAAGGTATGCAAGGTTATTTTGTCCGTATCTTTCTACGGCCAATAGTGTTCACAATTGACATTTCTTTAGTTCTATTCCGAAATGTACCAAGGTATCCCATATGCACTTATTTATGGTCATTGTCATATATTTCCTACTCATTGATCAATTGTGAATCTCATTTCTCATATTCATGATTAATGTTCCGAAAGTTCAAAGAAGGCTATGTTCCAATATTCCAATAGTGCCTATACTTGTGTCTCTTGTTCATGGCTTCTTGTCCAATGGTTCCAATAGTATCATGGTGCTAGTGATGTTATATTTCTCATTGATATTTGTTCACATGTTCTTCACTTATTGGTCAATGATTCAAAGTTTCCAACAATGTTGTGTTCCAAAGTTCCAAAGTGATGTTATGATTATCAAAGTATCAATCTCAAAGTAATGATCAAAGTAATGCAAATATGGTCAATGATCAAGTACGGGTGGCAAGTCTAGGGGCGTAAGCCTAGCTCGACTCGATCCCGAGATATGGATTTATGGGTGGCAAGTCTAGGGGCGTAAGCCTAGCTCGACTCGATCCCAAGGGTGGCAAGTCTAGGGGCATAAGCCTAGCTCGACTCGATCCCTATATGATGATATGAAAGACCCACTGATCAGTCGGGGCCCGGGTACATTGTGATATATGTGATAACAAGTGAGCATTGAGATAAAGAAAGTAATGAAAGCAATGAAAGCAATCCACATGGTTTCCAAAATGCAACATGGTGACTTATTCACATTGAGTATCCATATGTTTTGAGTTCATTGACATATTCCTTGACATATTCATGTGTTGTATAGTTTCATCTGAGCCTTGCATACTCAGTACTTATTTCGTACTGACCCCTCTCGGGGAATTTACCTTACTTGCTGCAGGCGCAGGTCCCAGTAGGCCTCCTCAGTAGATTGCCAGTGTTAGCGGCTCTTTGGTGAGCTCCAGCTCATTCGGGGCTTCTCCGAGTCAAAGTATATATGTTTTGGTATTGTACATGTTGTATAAAGCGGGGACTTGTCCCGACTTATGGTTCATTTTGGTCAATGCTCTTGTTAGAGGCTTTTGTAGACCGACGTGGGTGTACTAGTGTAAATGACACATGTTGTTTTGACTGGATGGCCTCAACGGCCAAGTTTCATATGTATGCCTAAATATGTCCCTTGTTCTCCTTTATTCGTATTTCATAATATTATGCAATGGTGGTTATGAATATTATATGCATATGATTGAGCATAGGCAAAGGTTGGTTCTCTCGGGCCTTATCGGCTACGGGTGCCAATCATGTCTCGATGGGATTCGAGGCGTGACATTCTTGTCCATCAAAGGAATATGTTTCATGACTGTTACTGATGGATGTCCCAATCTTAGATGCCAAAGTGCGTGTTCTTCCTTCCTCCTGTTCCTTACAACTGCTCCAACCTTTGGTGTTTCATTATGCTTTAATATGTAAAGACCTTCTGTCTCTTTACCAATCCCAATCACCTCCCCACTGAAGAGAGCCTGCATTACAAACATATCAGGATAGAAAACCACCATACACTGAAGATCCTTGGTGATTTTGGAGACAGATATTAGGTTGAATTTAAAATCTGGAACATGTAAAACATTCTTCAAGGAATAACTTCCTAAAATTACTGCATTGCCAATATGTTCTATATGAATTTTGTTCCCTGTCGGTATTTGTACTCTATCATGTTCAGTGTCTCTCAGTGATCTACATTCATTCAACAAGCTTTCACAATATGTTATATGATGTGAAGCACCTGAGTCTATGATCCATTCATCACATGCATCATCATTCTGCAAAATATTCATACCTGCCACTGCATTTTCCTTACATGTGCCTGTTGGTTGTGGTACCATCATCTTCAGCACTTGGTCATATTGTTCTTTAGTGAAGTATCCTCCTGGGAAATACCATTGTTTTCCTTCTTGTGTACCAGCAACATTCTTATTTTTCTGTGATGGCATTGTTAGCATAAGGCTTGAATCCTTCTCCCGCTCCTTTCTTTTGACTTTTAAAGTCAGCAGGAAATCCAACTATTCTATAACAATTTTCCTTAGCATGACCTTTGTATCCACAGTGTTCACATACGATTCCTGGTTTCTTATTTTGATAATAATTTCTTCCTTGACTACTCTGTCCCTGATAACGCTGATTTCCCTGGGAGCTCTGAGAAGAATAGCTTCGTCCTAGGCTGTTTTGGGCTTGATGATTTTGGTTTCTTCCTGCCAGCATTGTCAAAGGTTCACTACTTTTATCAACCACCCCCAATTTTCTCTGACTTTCTTCTTGAATAGTCATTGCATAGGCTTGATTCACACTAGGAATTGTATTGTTTAGGAGTATTGTACTCCTTAATTGAGCATAACTTTCATTTAAACCAACCAAAAACTGAAGCAACCTTTGCTGCTTAATGTGTTCAACATGAGGTCGAGATTCTTCACAATCGCAAGATGAAGGAGGTACCATTACATCCATCTCATCCCATAAGTCTCGCATCTTTGAGTAATAAGATGTTATTGTATCAGTTCCTTGAGTTAACATACTGATCTCCTTCCAGATATGAAAAATCCTAGTCAAATTGGATTTGTCAAATCTCTCCTTAAAATCATTCCAGATTTTCCTTGAGCTCGTAGCATAGACTATGCTTGTTAGCAATTCCGGTGCAACAGTTGCACTTATCCATGACAAAACCACCGCATCACATCCCTCCCATTTAGTTGCCAATGCTCCTTTGTACGAATTTTTCAGACAAGTGCCATCAATGAAACCTAGCTTATTTTTGACAAGTAACGCTAATCGCATCGATCTACTCCACACACCATAATTTTCTGGTCCTGTAAGCTTCGTCGGAATCAAAGCTACACCAGGAGTATCTGATGCCTGCAAATGCAAGGGGTGATTATGATCTGTCTGTGGATCTACTGGAGGATTCTCTGTAGCTTGTAAATTTTGAGTTTCCGCCATTTTCGAAGCTTAATCTGCTTGTTTTGACGGTTTCCTTATCTCCCGATCGTAACCAGAAGCTCTGATACCATGTTAATTTCTACCATCTACACCATTACACACACATGAAACAAAGAAAAAACTCAGAAGATATTTTGCTCTACCTCAATAACCGTTTCAATTGAACAAATCCTCACTATATCAATACAACAAGATTAACACCTCTTTTATAGAGTGTTAGCACCGACTCTCACCACTCCACATGTGACTAGCACATGTTTTCTAACTAACTCATAACAACCAGCTTAACAGTGTTTAACCACTAATTAACAAGAGCTTAGTTCAGCTGCTCTGCTTTCCTCTTCTTAATACTCAATTAACTCTAAAAGCAATGAATTAAGTTATTGGTAATCCAAAATTTTAGTTGGTCCCAGGGTTTTATTTTTGTTGCCCAAGATCGTTGACTGACCTTGAGCAGGTTGAAAATTCTTGGAGGTGAGTCCTTTGTAGGTAATTGGCCATGTTATTGCATATTTTGCATAAGTTAGAGGTGTTTGATGAAGTTAGAACAAGGAAATAATTAGACAAGTTGTGTTTAGCTACGCTTCAAGGTAAGTGAGACTTTAACTTCAAGTTATTTAAATGTTGTATAACTATTTAGGAAATATGGTATATGTGGAGGGTGAACATTTATAAACTTGGCTCAAATTATTTTCAGAAATATATACTAGAGTACTGTACTAATGTTTTCGCATACGGTTGTTACCTCATATACATTTGTAAGATAAGGAGGATCATAGGATGAACTTTTTCATGCTTCTTTTAGATTGGTACCTTCCGGTATTAAGTTCCTAGTTTTGGGTTAGCATGCATATGACACGTTGACCATGTTATTGCATGCTGTACCTGTTTTTACCTAATCATCAGCATGTAATTGCACTTATGATGCAAGCATATTATGAGGATAATGCTACTTATTGAGGATAAGATGTTAGGGTCGATCAAGTTCCACCACACTGTGTATAAGACATCGGGTTCGAATCTGCAGGTGCATTATTATGATAAGATATCGAGTTCGAGTCTTACCGCTAAGGTTCGACTTTCAATGCACCACCATGCATGATGATATATGATAATGACTTGAGCGATGTAATGTTTTGCGATAGTAATTAAGACGTGAATTAAGTTCGAGTCTTAGCACACTTTAATTAAGCCTATACAAACAATTGAGTTCGAGTTCCAATATACCATAACGATATGATAGTGACCTAAGTGACCCAATGCTTTATCATATATAGTAAGACAGGGGTTTTGAGTCCTAACGTTTACTTGTTAGACGCGTTGCAGTTATGAAATTGCATTGGATATATGATGAGAAATGACACTAGATCTACTGGATAATCAAGTTGCACTGTAATGTCTACGCTTTCATATTATTAAAGAAGAGTTAAGATACCTTAGTTTTTTGTTTTTTTTCAAGATCACTTCAATCATTCAGTATTCAAATTCACTAACACCGGCTAATAATCGAGGTAATACTAAGACGACACACACAAGGAGGAGCCGTATAGGAATGGTAGTTTTCTCTGTTCCATTGGATGCATTTGAATTTACTAGATTAGAGTATGGCAGCAAGATATCAATTTTCCTGACACCATGTGCTACTGCTGAAGCTCTTCCCTGCATGAAGATCAGAACCATTGCATCCATGACACCACTAAACCCTAGCAAAAACTTAGACTCTCCCCAGCCTATTATGCCATTTTGCATGGACATAAGTACTCCATCAGTCACACATTTTGGCATCATACCTTATTTACTCCTTTTGTACTTATTACCTTATCTTCTATACCCATAATAGAAAGAGAAAATATCATGAGCACATGCACTTGTTTACACTATTAACTTTCTATATATGGACCCTTCCTTTGTCCTTTAACTCTTCTATCATATTGTCTTGTATTTCAAACTTTGAAATGCCTAAGAAAAATACTATAGGAGATGATCAAGGCAGAAGATCATCAAGAACACCAAAAGGGCATTTTGTTGTGTATGTTGGAAGTGAAATGAAAAGGTTTGTTTTGCCTACATCTTACTTGAAGAATCCATTGATCCAAAACCTGCTTGATAACGCTGCTGAAGAGTATGGCTTTGATAATAGGGATATAATCCTTCTTCCTTGTGATGAATTCACATTTTGCCGGCTTATCGCCATGTTAGCAAGGTCTAGCTCACTCAATAGTACAAGAATAAACCCTAGTTAATCGACTATCATCTATATATGTGTGTGTGTATGTGCATGTTTCTATGATTAGTAAATACATTTTAACTTGTATACACTGAAAGTGTAAAGTCTATTTACACTATGATCAGTGTATATATATTTAACTTCTTGTAATAACATGCTATGTAAGTATCTTATTTTTCAGGTTATTAATCTTACTTATTATGGATAATAATCACTAGCATCTTTTAAGTGATCTGATGTCTAAAAACAATATTTAATGTTTAATTATGTATTGCTGAACATTAATTGGTTATGGCAATTAGCTAGTGGTTTTGGAGCTAAGCATAAACATAGTACATGGCATGTTTATATATCAACAAACCATTCTACATTGTAGTAAGTTTTTCTATCTGACATGAGGGTTGCTCAAATGATAAGCACCCTCCACCGTCAATTCTAAGATTGTGGTTTCGAGTTACCAGGAGAGCAAGAAGGTGGGAGCTCCTGGCGAGGGGTAAAAAGACTTTCTAACTAGCTAAGCTAATGTGATTATACAATTATTTCTCAAATGACAAATTGACGTGATATATTTATCTAAAATTGGTCAAATGACTACTTTAAAAAAGAATGCACCTGACATTGCCCCAAGCATAGGATCCTCCTTTCAAGTGGAAGGTGCCATCAATATATATAGTTGCAAACAAACATAATCAATACGAGATCGAGGACAATGAGTATTCAATGTGTGTTGAATTCCTAGTCGATATTATTCACCGGTCTTCATTATTTTGCCGTCTATAATTATTTATAATATTGAACCATCAATTTATTAAGTCAGTGGTTGCAGGCTACAGCGGATTGGCATTTTCCTACGACAACGTAACCTCTGCTTGTTGTGACAAACATTAAAATAAAATTATTTTTTTTTTGGAAAAAAAAAAAAAACACTTAATTCTGGCCGGAAAGAATAGCGGTTTCTTAAAAAATTTGATCTTCAAATATATATATTTTTTTGTCATTTAGAATTTTAAAAACTGTACCCCTGCTTGCAGCCCCATCGGCATAGGGTACTTTTAATGCCTTCACAAGATATAGAATTGGTGGTGACTTCCTAATTTTATCTTTTCTGCCTGACAAGATGGTAAATACTCTCCACTTTCAACCGGCAGATCCACAACGACCATAATAATCTCCCTAGAATATGGCGTAAAGGCAATATGAATATTTAAAACTTGCATGCGTAAAGGTAATATGAATGCCAAATTCCCAAGTCCCAACTAACTTCCTATTTTATGGTTTTACACTTTTGAAACTGTTGGCCTAAATCAGCACAAAGGAACTCTTTATACGATGTAATATGATTCGCTAGCGCGCTTTGAATTAAACTGTACAATTTTTTTCAAAAGGTCTTATATCATTAAGAGATCCTACTTCACACACCCAACAATCTTCATGCGACCCATCACCGCATTCCACTAGATTCACTGTTGTCACCCACATCGTCCAAGTATTTTTATGGTAACCGAAGCCCATGATTATCTTCTTCTTCTATGCGCATCTCCAAGCTCGTAAGGGTAAGCAAACGGAGCCTTGCACTCTATTACTTCGATGTATCCCTACACTCATCCCCCCAAATTTGGGCTCTGGTATATACCATTTTTTGGGCTAAATCAGCTCAAAGAAACTCTTAATATGGTGTGATATTGTCCGTTTTAGGTTAAAGCGCACACTTCTCTCTAAAATCCTCACACCATTACATTAAGAAATCCTATACCTTATACTTATGTAGTTTTCCAATCTTCTCAGCTATTAATATGAAACTTTTATTCACACGCCAAACATACACTAATGGGAAAATTTTGCTGACAGTCAAAGCAAAGACACCTTTCACGCCTTTCTTTTATTCATCAAAGCCTTCAACGACCGACAAAAAATTCTATTTGAAAAAGAAATAATTTGTCAATTTTCAAGTCAAAACATTCCCAAAATTAAAAGCTTCCTCTTACTTTTGTATATCAAATCTAATTAGATCTCCACTTCATTAATCTCTATTACACATTTATGGGCCCTTTTATGATATTGTTTTGGCCAACTGATAAAGGTTAGTAAATTTCATTTTGACATTAATTCAAATTATGACTTATTTCAATTGAACATCTAAACATATAACACTTTTGGTCAAAAATTCTTAAAAACTTTTGAGTGCTTTCTCAAATGTTTCTTTCGTAGATAAGTTAATCACTTAAAATATGTCACGTTCAAATCCGATTCCGTTAAAAAAACTTCAGAAGATCTAAATGGAACTTTCATACATAATACAACCTATCATGAACTTTACATAAAATTTATACATATTTTATATATAGAATTTTTATACATATTTTATCATATTGATACAAATTTTGTACTTCATGTTCCATGGGCAAAAAACTTGAAAAATGTTGAAGTATGTGACTATCTCATCTAAAAATTTAAGCTGTTAGAGAGAACACACTTTTATTATTTAACTAGTGAATTTGGCCGCGCTTCGCGCGGTCATCAAAAACTTCATTAATTTTACAATTTAACTTTTTTGATACCCGAATATGTAAATAATCACAAAAAATATTTTTAAGATCTAAAGTTTTCTTTAATTCTTCTTTCACAAGATGAATTAAATATTTATAAATTTTGTGTATTTTACAAAACTTAAAATTTTAAAAAGATAAATTAAAAGTCTAAACAAATCAAAACAACTCATAGCCTAATTAATTCATCATTCATTAGAAATACACATGAAGATAGTATAATCGTACTATGAAATACACGTAAATAGTTACAGCACATTCATTATGCAAAGGGTAGCAACAAATAAATCAATGAGTAAATTTATATGCACATAGAAAACTTACACTTTAATATATACCACCAAGTGATTCTAGTATTATAACCAACACCAAAACTCATAAAAGTATCAAAATTACTTGGGTTAAGTCCTAATTCCTGTTTATTCCTTGTGAGTTTTTAAACAGTCTTCCTCCTAAACATCAAAATGAAAAAAGGAACAAAGGTAAAGAAGAATAACTTCAAAATTCATAGAAACTCGTCTTATGCATGTTAACAATGAATTATTTAACAATATAAATTGCAAACACTAACAACTGTTCTTATTTTAACCCGATTTGAACAAAATCATGTAACATACAGAAATAAGAATACAAAAACGAACACAAAATCTCAATAAAAAAATAACAAGTCTGAGCAACTAACTTTATAGGAATGTTGATATTTGTTTACCTCCTCATTTGAATTTTTGTTTGCAAATTGATTGTGATCAATACTTAGGCTTTTAAAGAATAGGAATAATTGGAGTAGTAAATTTTGAGAATTTTAGTTTTTACAATAAACTAAAATGAATGGATGGATTAGTAATTGGCATATTTATTTTCTTACAATAATAAATAAATAAAAATGTAAGGGCAATTGCCAAAAATAAATAAATAGGATTTTTGGCCAAAGAAAGGTGTCATATCACTTCTCTAATACCGGACTTTATATTAAATAGTGATTGATTTTCGTGATGATTTTTTTTATCAGACTTCGAGATCGATAATACATTAAAAATGCTAAACTTAAAAAAGTACAATACATATATATAAAATAAAAAAATAAAAAAAAAGACGACTTGAGAGCGAAATACTTCTTGCCTTCATAAACTCCTTTCCAGTTACATGTTAATTCGCAAGATTTTCTCAATCATACTTGTTTGGAGGATGATAATATGTGTAAAAGAAATGCTAAAAAATAAGAAAGCATGATAAAGTACATAAATATGAAAAGAAATAGTTGAGAACAAATATTTCTTGCCTTCACAAATCAAAGTAATGAAGAAGAGAAAGGATGACTTTGAATGAGAGCTTTCATGAAATAAAATATGAGTTTATATAGGTAAAATAGAGGAATACCATAAGACATTACAAACTTACAAATTAAATTATGGGGGTTATGGACATGAAAATTATGAAAGTTATGAGTAGTTATTCCTTGTAAATGCATTAAATAAAAAAAAATAGAAAACTTAAAATATTAGAGATCTTGTCATTTCATTATTAGAAGATGACCAAAAAAAAAAAAAAAAAATTTAAACAAAGAGAGGTGATACTCTTCCTTTGCCTAATTTTGATATATAAATAGATATATATACAAATTAGTACAAATGAAGAAAATAAATAAATAAAATCATTATAAAAGAAGATGATTTTTTTAATAACACATAAAAAAAATAGGATAATACTAAAATATTGAGAAAAAAGATAATTGAATCTCTTGTTATTCTTTTATTATTGTTCTTCTTTATTGCATAACCAATGCACAATTAAATTAAAAAATAAAAGACTTGCACCCATTCGAATTTCTTAATAAAGAATAGGAGTGGAGTAATAAATTTTAAAACATTTAAGTTGTTACAATAAATAATAGAAATAAATGAAGAGAGTACTAATTAATATATTTATTTTTGTACAACAATAAATAAATAGAAATGTAGAAAAAATTGCCAAAAAATAAAATAAAAAATAAAGTAGAATGGTGGTCTTAGAAGTATGCCACATAAGCAAATTTCTAATCTTCCTTTCGTGCGGTCATAAATATATTTTCTTCTGCAAGTTGAAAATAGTAAATTTGCAGAAATAATAAAAAAATACGAATTTATTTTTATTGTTAATAGTAAAATAGAAATATAGATATTAGTCCCTGCATTTAATTTAAAGTACCTGTTAGTTTCTACAATTGGAAAAGATATTTACATTATAAGCATTAAAACAATGGTAAAATTAAGAAAAAAATTAGTACGTTCGTGTGTTCTTTATCATTTTTTAGATTTCATTATTGTTATTTGTTCATACATGAATTTGAAACTACTTATAGAATCAAATGATATTATCTAAAGAGTATTCATTTGTTAAAGTAGTAAATATAAAAAACAAACGATTCAATAATAAGTTATGATGTAAAATATTTCTGAAATTTCATTCATGAATTTTGAAACTATTTACAGATCAAATGGCATTATCTAAAGAATATTCATGTGTTAAAGTAATAAATAAATATTTTATTTTTATTTTTTAAAAATTTTCTATATTTTATTCATTTCCAACAAAAACTTACAATTTGAGATGAGGTAGTTACATTGCCAACACCCTTCTAACTCTATTCTGGGTTGACCAAACTACCTTCTACAATTTGGGAAGAGGTAAATGCATGAGAAGAGGAGTTACAGCCTTAGCAACGTACTGCATATTGCTGAAACTTTCTAAAACTTGTCCGTCGATCTGTTTTTTATTAAATTGTCATAAGTATTAGTTATGATCTCCAAAATTTAATGAACATCATAAAGAAAAGACCAAGTCCGGCTGATGGGTGAAGCTACTAAAGCACATGCTTTAGGACTCACCTCACCCTTTTAGAGGCCTCAAATTTTACTCATATTAGAATTATTAAATTTGTATTGAGTATTTTAAGTAAAATATATATCAATTCATTTTAGTTTATGTGATACAATTTTTTTATTAATTTGTTTTAAAAAGAATGTCATAATTTTATACTCATTTGATTCTCGATATCGGAATGGTATCATATAAATTAGGACAAGAAGAATATTTAGAAATAATTTAAGTTTCTAATTTTTTTGTTAAAGGTTTAAGACCTCTATTTAAACTTTGGCTTTAGGCCACCAAACTTATTGAGCTGCCCCTGAAAAAGACACTTTATAAATCAATAGATCAGAATATTACAATATTATCAAATTCAAAAAACTTAATCGTCATATATAGAGAGAGAACGAAAAGAATATAAAGATTCCTCCTTGATACTTGCAATCCTTACTCTTTAGCTTTCACAAATGACTATATATCTTTTTCCAATTTGCATGTCTGTTACGATCTCAAAATCTATTTGAGTAATTATGAAATTACAAAAATTTAAAACATAGGTATTTCAAAGATTTAAAGCCTTTAAATATTTAGTTGGTGCAAAAAAAGAAAAAAAATTAAAGGACAGAACTTTAACATACCTTAGCGTAGATAATTTTTCACTCTATTAACCTTGAAATAAAGATGGGTCAAACCTTGGTAAGCAGAAAAAAGTTGTTACAAGACAAATGATAAAATTCATATGTTACAAAATCTTTTTAGGAGTATCATTGCTCCATTAATTAGCAATAAATTAATTGATTATGCATAGAATAAATGAAAAAATTAGAGGAGAAAAGCAAAATACAAATTTAAAAAAAAGAGAGAAAAATAAGGAAGTTACATTGCTAATGAGGCACATTATATCAATTTATTGATTGGGTTAAGCCACAAACTATTATATTCATGCAAAAAATGTTCTTTGTTCATTAACTTACAAATGTTGGGCTCCTCTGCCCATATTTTATATCCTTTTTAATTGATTTATTGATTGCAATAAGTTATTGAAGAAGTTACCATTAATTTTTTATTGTTTTCTTTTTAATTCCAACAACAAAGTCATTATTTATGTTTTATCCTATAATTACCCTCTCTAATTGCATATCAAATAAATAATGATGTGGAAGAGAAATTAGATCAAATAAGAGAGAAAAATGTCAAAAAATTCAAGAAAAAGATAAATACTATTGCTGGCTAAAGAGAGGTATCACATTACTTTGCCTATCTCTCCACCCTCTCTCAACTTATTTATAAGTTATTCAAATTTATATTACTGCATGTTTCCTTGCTCTTCCTTACTTTATAAAAAAAAAACTCTTCCAAGAGGATTCTTAAAAGCAAAAAAAAGTACAAACAAAAAGGAAAAATGACAAAGCATTAGAAATGAAAAAGTACCTGATTATTGTAAACTGTTAACTATGAAATCGAAGAGAAAGATTGAAGGGAAACAAAGCAACCAAAGAAAATGGAAATGTTCACCCAACAACTTCATAATGGTTATTTATAGATTGGTTAAGCCATAAAGAAAAAGAGTTGAAGAGACATGTCATTTAAGTAGAGAATACAAATAGGTGGAGGTTTTTTGTAACCTATGAAATATAATTAGATATAATAAGTATGATAATATTTTCTAAATTATTAAACAAATTGATTAATGCAAAGAAGGAAGAAAAAAATTGGTTATTTATAGATTGGTTAAGCCATAAAGAAAAAGAGTTGAAGAGACATGTCATTTAAGTAGAGAATACAAATAGGTGGAGGTTTTTTGTAACCTATGAAATATAATTAGATATAATAAGTATGATAATATTTTCTAAATTATTAAACAAATTGATTAATGCAAAGAAGGAAGAAAAAAAAAATCAAAAAAAGATAAATATAAATGGAGGCCATAGAGAGGTGTCACATCACCTTTTCTATGATCTTCCTTTAGATTATATATAGATTATATTCTCAACATGCCCCTTCATGCACGTGCGGGCCTGATTTTTTTCATGGGCCAAGCACGTGAAAATTCTTTTTAATAATGGATGGCGGTGAGATTCTATCTCAAGACCTCTGTCTGCTCTGATACCATATTGAAGTGTGTGATCATCTCATCTTAAAGCTTAATTTGTTAGAGAGAGCACACTTTTATTATTTAATTATATTTTCAACAAAAAGTCATTAAAAGACTACAGAACAAAGTATGAATGGTCTAGAAAGTTGCAAAGTAAACTAAACCGAAAATTAAAAATAATTATTTGATTTGATGAAAGAAACCAAATGGAATTTCGGAATAAAAGGTGAGATTTTATCATTTATAAAGTTAAAAGAAAAAGCCAAACAGAATACGGCTTTGCATGACTTCTCAATATCTAAAGAGAATCGAAGCGCAATTTTATGCGGGGGAATTACTAGAGAGTGGAGACAACCGACGTAGAACGAGTGAACGGCGACCATAGTATGACATCAATGACAAAGGCCTCATTTGTTTTCATTAAGAACAAGATTCTGTTGTGAGGAAAATGAAATCGTGGGGGATGATTTTGCAAGAGGGAGTTAATAGCGATTGAATTTGATTTGGAAAGGAATTTTTTTTAAAAAAAAAATTGAATGTGAATTAACTAACAACACTCTTTTTACTTTGATTTAGCTCGAAATTAAATATGTGGGAAATCTCATTCCTAATTTTAATTCTGGCTGCTCACAAGTGCAATTTTTTTTAAAAAAAATTACTATAAATTGTAAAATCTTGCTTGGTAAATAAGAAAAATGCATAGATTTGATAATATAATGGCTTATTTAGTTAGGTGGTGTGGTTTATTTTAATTAGTTAAGTAAAATTGATGTTCGAAAATGGTCCACAAGTGTGGACTCGGCTCACCTCCAGTACGTCATCCGTCCAGTTTATTCAGCGGAACTTTAATTTTGTGACATCTGTCCAATTTGCAATCTAATAGTCAATACTCACTTAACTAAAACAACCCCCAAACCATGGTTAAGCCCCTAATTAATTATCTGATTCATCATTTCCTTATTGGCAGCAACAAGTTAGGTGATATTATTGTTGCTTGTGCCAGAGACTTGAAGCTTCTTTGACCAAATTTTTACCTTATTGGCAGCAACAAGTTAGGTGATATTATTGTTGCTTGTGCCGGAGACTTGAAGCTTCTTTGACCAAATTTTTAGGAGGTTAAAAGTGTTTATTTTAAAAAAGTGAGGTATTTGGTTGAATTTTTTTAAAAAAATAAGTATTTATGGGGAGTAGCAAACATTGTTTTTCAGAAGTTAAAAGAAATTATTTTTCTCCAAACACTTTTTTTAGAAAACTTTTAAAAAAATTGGTCAAGCACTAATTGTTATTCAAAAGTACATCTGAAAAAATATTTTTCAAAATAAGCTGATTTTAGAAACTTGGCCAAACATACTATTACTATAAAAAATATATATATATTAAACTCATTTCCAAGATTTTAAAAGTTGAAGTCATGCTAATTACCAATAGTGTACGGTAAAATCTTACCAGCACCCGTTGTATACACCAAACTAATTTATTGCTTCAATTTATAGGTCTTCTTAGTCTCTTTCCAAAAGAAAAAGATTGTCCAAATGGTGCACAAAGAAAATCATCCCAATTCACAAATATATTTTTCAATAAAAACTTCATGATTTTAAGTCCTAAATCATCTTCCCCTTCATACTTATTGCTTTGAGAACATCTCTAAACTCGCTTTTCTATGTCAGGAAAGGTAATTAGCATGGAAAATTAAAGTTCAAAATTATGAAAATAAGTTTAACATTTGTTTTTTGATTGCAACTCTCCAGCAGAAGCAATAATGTTATCGCCTAACTTGATGCTGTCAACAAGGAAATAACAAATCAAATAATTAATTAGTCGCCTAATCATAGTTTGGGGTTGTTTTAGTTAAGTACTTTATTGTCCATTAAATTACAAATTGAACAGATGTCACAAAACTAAAAGTGCAGCTATGCATGGCGTTATTGACGGTTGAAGCTGCGTGTGACAATTCCCCATGTGTGGAAAATATATACACTTGATTGGTTGGGGAATTTGGGCCTTGCCAACACCTAAAACATCACCTAATTTTGTTAGGAGAGATATAAGTAATGACTTATCCAACATGGATTTTGCAATAATAAATAATAAGAAAATTGAAATTATAGTTGGGTGCATATCCAAAATATGTACAGAAATTCAGATTGACTTTTTTTTTGGGAGGGGGGGGGGGGGGGGTTAAAAAAATCGATCCGAAATTCTGTACATACTTTTCTACACATTAGATACACATGACTGAAGTGTTGAGCAAATTTTTGTATGTACTATGTATGTCTTAAGTTAACTTTGCTAAGCCATGAAAAATTTGAGTAAAAAATCTCAAAGTTTGGCCTTATCAAGGTCTGAATTTGACTTTAGCAACTTATACCATTGACCTTGGCAAGTCATACCAAATTTCTTGCAAAATATCTGATGTTTGGCCTTTACGAGGCCACATTTCAAACAAAATATCTAAAGTCAGATTCAAATTTTTAACTTCAGTATTGTACGTCTAAAGTTATTCCCAAATGGGTAAACTTACCAATAGTTTCAAAAATGAGATATAAATAAATTAAATGGCTATTCCAAAAACAAGTACTCGTGCGCCATTATTTTAATATCAAAATAGTGCTAATTAATAGTTTCAAAAAACTCTGATTTTCTACCAGAATTGCCTACCATATGGGGCTTTGGGATAGATCACACATTTGTCACCTGCATAACATTATCATGACCTTAATCATTATGGTGTTTGATAGGAAGGAATATATTTTTTCATAAAACGAAATACTTTTTTTTTAATGAAAATTAAGTGTTTTTTGGATGTTTGGAAAGTAAGCAAAAAAAATATTATTACTCCGACATTTATATGTAATAAAGAAAAAAATACTGTGAGGATGGGTAAGAAGTTAGGGATCGAGATGTCAGTGTGAGAGGTGTGAGTTTGGGATTGAGGGATGGGATGGGGAGAAAACAATAAGTTTGAAATGCAACATGTGAAACTTGTTTTCTTCACTCTCACTAGGAAAGTCGTTTTTCTTCTTTTAGAAGAATTTATTAATGTTTTCTAAAAGAAAATATTTTACCAACCGAACGTAAGAAAATTAAAAAAAAAATCCATCCCAACACACCCTTATTCAATTGAAAAGATCGTTGGTTGACTTGATACTCCATATGTTTTTTCTCTTTTTTTGCACAGTTAATTATACTACAGTACTATTATTACAACCGTCCAAATTATAATAAATATGCAATTTGCCAATTTGGAAGATATATGGTTGGATTATTATTATTATTATTATTTCAACTATTTGGCTCAACTTGTTAAGTATAGTCATATTTGTTAATGAGTTTATATATATAATTACATAGAGATGTCCATTCAAATAAGTCACTTGAGTGACAATTTCTTGAGGGTACGTTCAAGTAAGTCACATAGGAAGTGCCAACTTCTTAAGGGTACATTTATATCTTCATATGCACATATGATAGGGGAAGAATTTATGTGAGCCAGTCCTATTATAAACTGTTAATGTCACGGACACAAAAAAAAATTAAAAAAAAATTACACCAATAATAATATATTCAGTGTAATTTCATAATTTTAGGTTTGAGGATGGTGGTCATGTGTACGTAGACCTTACCACCGACTCAAGTATAACATATCAAAGTAAAGTTGAAAAGAAAACACAATAATAAAGAAGTCCTAAACCATGATAAAATAATGGAGAAAAGAATAGTAATAACAACAAATTATCTGATAATTGAAGATTTGAAGTAAATAAAATAACATGTAATAATAAAATTAAAAAATAAAATAGTAGGAGAACTAAAAAGCATTTCAATGTACACAAGTCATGGAGATTCTTAGTAACTCAGTAGATTAACTAACTGAACTTTCACCTTATGGTAATGACTAATAAAAATTCAATTTTCTACCTTATAATTTCCTCCCATGCAAAAAAAATAAAAGTACAAAAATCTTAGTTGGGACGATTGCTTAGCATAGAATAAAACAAAAATGGTGGTCCATTCCAGTAAGTGCACTTAAAAATTAAGAACAACGATTGATTATTTAATGTCTGTTATTTTATTTTATTTTAAGTTGAAGAAGAATTACTATATTGTTGGCTGTTCAAAGCCAAATGGGACAGATTCTCACCCCAAAAGATTTTGTAAAAGAAAGAAATCTTTTTTGAGATTTGCTTCTTTTTCCACACTGAATCTTTTTTTTTATTTTGTCTTTCTTTTTGACTCATGCACTAACAAGAGAATATTCTTAATTATCGTGGTTTGTACTTATCTGTACTTCTTAGTTCTTAATATATCTCTTTTCCGAAGTAATTACAAATCAAGAAGATGAAAGGAAAATCAATGAAGGCGTAAAATAGAGCAGAGAAAAGCAAAACTCAAGTTACATATTGTTTCAGTAAAACTAATTAATTCAGTGGTCATTTGGTTGGGAACAAGTTATTCAGAAATAAGTTATCCCACCATATATATGTGATAACTTATTTTATCATTATGATATAATTAAATGGTGAGATAAATAATCTTGGGATTAACTAATACATCCAACCAAACGCCAGATAAAATAATTCTGAATTTTATTCCGAGATTATTATACCTTGTAGCTTACACCAAACGAATCTTCAGAATCTTGCTACTTTTTCAGAATAAAACCCAAACCTAAGATGCTTTTGCATTAATCTTGCCACTTTTGCAATAGAAACAATTTAATCATATTCAATATTTATATTAAACTACAGCAATTTAGTATGGTCAAGTATAAAATTGCAGAGAGAATTAGCATATATATTAACTAATAATGATTAATTAAGTGTAATAGCATTGCATGTAAAGACACATACATGTATAAGCTATATTCATTGATTTATGTAAAATAAAGATTCAAATAAAGGTCGGTTTTGATAATGCTCTATAATTTCTAGTTAAAGAAAATGGGGATTTATATTTCTCAATATATCTCTAGTTTTCCTATTATAGAACATCTTTGGAAAAGTTGCAACATTTTTCATTAGACTTGTTTGGTTTTATTATTTTTAGGAAAACTTTTTCCTCAGGAAACCTTTAACCAAAAATATACTCATAATATCTCCAAAAAAGAACTATTCCGACAAAAATGTTCTACCAAATAAGGAAAAAATCACATGTAAAGCAAAAGGTAGATTTTATAATTTATGATGGATGAATATTGGGATAAAGGTAAATATTAATCTACTAGACAAGGAAAGGTAACCCCACCTCTCATTTTCTTTAACGTTAAATGGAAGTTAACCAATAGCAAAGCCAAAAGATGTGGGAAAAATAAAGATGTTTCTTAAAAGGGTATTTGCTAAAATTATTTATATAACGAAGACGTAATAATTAAGGGTTTTGTTAAGAATTCTTTTTTCTAGTTTAGTTTTTGCTTTTAGAAAAACTCAAATTCAAGTACTGCAGTTTTTGAAGAATTAAAAGTCAACACACACACAAAAAAAAATCACCGACAAAAGGAATAAATTTCACGCATGGTCATTCAACTTTATGTTTATCACACAAAAGTCATATTTTTATTTTTCATTACATAAAAGTTATTCAACTCTAGGAATTATTACATAAAAGTCACTTTTCTAGTTTATAGCATATAAAAGTCATCTAACTTTAAGTTTATCACATTCAAAGTCATTTTTTCTAAAAAAATTTTAATCATATAAAGTCATTTAATTTTTCCTAGGTTAACAAAAAAATAAATTTCACCTGAATTTCTTAATTTATATTGAAAAAATGATTGACACTCCAAAATAAGTTCAATTATACATTTGAAAAAAATTTAGAAACCTGTCTCAATGTTACGTTTCATAAGATTAATCTTCGTTGAGGTTTATGATATTAAGTTTGTTACCTTTGTTTTAATTTCTTTGAAATAAATTGAACTCATTATCATTAACATAAAAAAAATAATTTAATTATTTTGGCCTTACTAATGTGCTTATTTGATTAATGAATTTCGTAATCACATTTTTTAATTAACAAAGATTTGTTCTTAGAGTATCAAAGAATTCAACAATGAACACAATATCTACGATCTAGATATGATCAATGACTTCAAATTTGTAGCAAAAAGTCAAAATAATAAGGTTAACATGATTCCATAAGCTCTTCGGAAAAGGTCTCTAAAATCAATTCACTGCATTTAATATGTTTTGTTGAGCTAACTAGTTAGGTTGGAGTATCATTTCATCTTTTCAATACAAAATAAAAAAATTTCGGTGAAATTTATTTTTTTGTTAACACGAGAAAAATCAAATGACTTTATGTGATAAAATATTTTTTTTTAAAAATGACTTTGATATGATAAATTTAAAGTTAAATGACTTTTATGTGGTATAAACTACAAAAGCGACTGTTGTGTAATAATTTCTAAAGTTGAATGACTTTTATGTAATAAAAAATAGAAAAGTGATTTTTGTGTAATAAACATGAAGTTGAATGAACATAGGTGAAATTTACTCCCGACAAAAGTATACACTGATAGCTTGATAATTTCTTTATGCAATAAGTGTAATTTATTATAATTTTTTTTTTACTCTATCAGATTATATTTATCTATTATTACAGATAACTTAGCCTATTTTCATAATTATAAATCTCACCTTTATTATGACTGCCTATAAATTTATATTTAGGTGGTTTGATACATAAGAAATTCATTACATCAATGACGTACATGAGGGTGTTGGGTACGGAAGAAAATATTTTTTTTAGAAATTATTTTTGAATTTTCTTATGTTTGATTGATCGTCTTTTAGAAAATTATTTTTCTAGAAAATAAACTCTTTAAAAATAAGAAAAATTACTTCAATAGAAAATAGGAAAAACAAGTTTAACAAATAATATTGTTAATTCATTGTCTCCTCTTCATCCACCCACACCCTTTTATCATCCCACCCCCACTACTCTCGAACCCCCACTCCCCACCTCATCCACCTACATAGTATTTTGGTAGATTATATACAAATACTTCTGATATAATATTTTTTTTTATTTACTTACCAAATACAAATAAGTAAAAACTCATTTATTTTTCAAGAAATATTTTTTAGAAAAATATTTTTTCATAAAAAACATTTCTTTCTTTCACACCAAACACATCCTATATGTTAGGACTCATTTGGTATGAAAGATAAAAAATAACTAATTCCAACATTAATTTTGTAATGAGTTTATCGCATGTTTGATTGTAGTAAAATAGCAGGACTAACTTACTTCGTAATTAATTATTCTATAATTATACTATTATTTTATTTCATATTAAGGGTGGAATGACAATTCTAAAATAACTAATCCCAAGACAATTAATCCCACAATAACTTATTTCCCAACCAAACGAGCCCTTAAACTCCAAAAGATAAATACCTAGGTACCCTCTCTCTCTCTCTCTCTCCAAACTCAACCTTTTAATAATGAGTAGAGTAGAAGTCCAAAAATGACAGCCAAGTGGGGACATAATTATTATAATTATCATATTAATATTATTAAATAGTAGAATAAAAAAAACATTGAATAAATTAAAGCCAAGTTGGATGAGGTCACATAATTTGGTCAGAATAAATCATCAAAACGATGTCGCGTTTGTGTACGTCAACTCCCGGCAATTTCCTCGTGCTTGCTACTCTCTCTCACCTACTATTCCCCGTACCATCCTCACGGAAATCCTTGTTTTATTTTATTCGCCTTTTTTTTATTTTGGTAATTTATTTATTATTATTAGTTAATTGATAAAGGAGAAATTTAAAAATTACTTATTACAAGTTAAGGAAAAAAAATAAATCTTTTTTCATATTTTTTATAATTCTATTTCTTCATTAGTGAAGAAGAGCCTTGGAGTAACTGCTAAAATTGTTGTCATATGACCAGGAAGTCACGGGTTCAAACCTTGAAAACACCTTCTGACAAAAATACAAGGTAAGACTGCGTACAATACACTCTTGTGGTGGGACCTTTTTTCGAACACCGTGCATAGCGATAGCTTTAGTGCATTGAACTGCCCTTTTTTTTCATCATTATAAATTCTATATTTTCCTTAATTAGTAATTATATTGATTTGTTATTGTACTTGCTTTGCATACTTATTTTCATATATTTTAGTTGAGTCGAGGGTCTATAAAAAATAACATATCTATTTTCACAGACACCCTCCTATATTCCACTTGTGGTATTACACCGTATGCCTCATCTTTCCATATCTCACTTGTGACACAATTACCATGTTGATGTTGTTATTTTTTAGATTGGTTTGCATGGTTGGTGTCACCAAATTTCCTTTTCCAACCTTCCAATTCTCCATTTACTTTTAATATTCCATAATTTTTTATACACTTTCGTGTAAGGGTGATAAAATTATTACTACTACTATTTTTGATTTCCTTTTAGCCAATTTATCCTAAACAAATAAGTAGTAGTCTATATATTCCAGCTGTAGGTAGGACCCACTAAAGCCAAAACTCTTTCATCCTATGCAATCTATAAATAACAGCTTTTCAGAATAAGCTCTTTTTTTCTCTTCCTCCATTTCTACACTCTGTCTTTCTCAGGCGATCTCGCCGGCGCTCCGGCCACCATTACCGTCGGAAAATCTCCCTTCTTCTTCTTATTTCTCTCTCTAGAAAAGGTATGTCTTTCTCTCTCTACATATTTATCTTCTTTCTCTAAAAACTTGCATTTTTTTTTGTGTGTGTGTTTTTTTTAATGAAAAATAAGCTGTAGATCTATTTTGCTTCTTAGAAAAGTGTTATACTATATGTTTTGTTTATTTACATTATGTTCTTATCTTCATTGTATTTGGATCTTGAGTTTGTAATATGGTAAGAAAAAGCTTAAAGATTTATTTGATCTTTTTAAAATATGAGCTTCCTTTATAAATGTTTTGTTGTTTCTAAAATTATGATTATCATATGGAAAAAGAAATATGGTAATCAGTTAGATATGTGTACTTTTTTTTAGGATAAGGTTATTTTGATTATGGTAATGTAGTTAGTAATTACTAATGACCAGCATTATTACTTATTGGCTACTGTAGTCCTTAAAAAATGGTGGATAAGATTAAAAAAGTGAAATCCTTTTTGTTCTTCTTTTGTTTTTACCTTTGTATAATGGTTGGGATGATAGTTACTTCCCGGCTGTTTTAGCCTCGGTGGACAGAGTTACCTGGTATGGTACTTGTTGCTGGTGGGAGGTGTCAGGTATCCCGTGGAATTAGTCGAGGTACACGCAAGCTGGCCCGGACACCACTGTTATTAAAAAAAATGAAAGTTGAGCCTTAATGTTACACAGATTTGCACTCTGTACAACTTTCTGTTCTGGATTTCTCTATCCTATATGATTTTCTGGACTTTCTGACCATCTTTTTAGGTGTTTCTACTTATATGCACCCAAAAAATTCCAACTTTATGTACACAAAGGTACCTTTTTGTTTGTATGGAGACATAATGTTTGCGCGATACAGATGGATAACAAGTTTGTTTTTTATGTTGGTGTGCAACTTGTATTGTAGTCTAAAGGGGCTATTGCTTGTAATTTTCTAGTTATATTTTTCTGAACTCCTATATATGTCTTTTGACATACTTGAGCGGATGCTTCACTTTGAGCTGAGGGTCTTTCCGAAACAACCTCTCTACCCCCATGAGATAGGGGTAAGGTCTGTGTACACTCTATCCTCTCCAGACCCCACTTTGTGGGATTTTACTGGGTATGTTGTTGTTGTTGACATACTTGAGCGCATGTGTGTGTCTGTGTCTATGTATCTATTTGTGTGCCTGTAATTTACTTACGAGTATTGAAATAAATGGGTCCAGCTGAAGTGGAATGCATTCATATAGCCGACCTAACTAATTTGGTACTGAGGCATAGTTGATTGATTAATACCAATGTATGCTCACGAACACCAGTTTTTTGTGCGATACGGAGTGCTATTGGGTTGACAGGTAGCTACTATTTTTGTAAGAATAGATAACAATTTTGTGTTTTTATGTGGGGCTGCAACTTGTATTTTGTTCTAAAAGGTGTTGTTGTTGATGATACAGAGTACTTCCAAGGATTGAAGGTTTAAGGCGAGCATGGAAGAAATTGGAATGAGAAATGTGAGCTCCAACTGCTCCATTTCTGAAATAGATGATTATGATCTCTCGAAACTTCTAGACAGGCCAAGGCTAAACATAGAGAGGAAGAGATCTTTTGATGAGAGGTCACTCAGTGAGTTATCCATAGGCCTATCTAGAGGTTTAGATCATTATGAAAGTGCCTCACCAGGCCGTTCAGTTTTGGACACCCCAGTTTCATCAGCCCGGAACTCTTTTGAGCCCCATCCAATGGTTGCTGAAGCATGGGATGCCCTCCGCCGCACTATGGTTCATTTTCGCGGTCAACCAGTTGGCACAATTGCTGCAATCGACCATGCCTCTGAAGAAGTCCTCAATTATGATCAGGTCAGTAATTATATGAAATCTAATAAGCATTACAGAACCTTGGTGCTCTTATGTGAGTTTGATTTAGTAGTTTGCATAATATTGGTGTCATATACTATGATCAGGTATGACTTTTTGAACAAAAATACGGGAAACCAATTTATATGTGTGGGTTATTGATGCCATACATATAAATGTGTGGGATATTGTCATATTGATGCCGAAACTGGGTTTAATATGGAGTGAGGTACAGTGATGTGATAAGGAGTATAATATTATCTGTATTATCAGAGTATTTATCCAGTGAAGATTTTCTTTGATGTGTAGGTTTTTGTTCGAGATTTTGTGCCTAGTGCTTTGGCCTTCCTGATGAATGGAGAGCCAGATATAGTCAAGAACTTCTTATTGAAGACGCTTCAGCTTCAGGGATGGGAAAAAAGAGTAGACAGATTCAAGCTGGGAGAAGGGGTTATGCCTGCTAGTTTCAAGGTTCTTCATGATCCCGTTCGTAAGACCGATACCATAGTAGCAGATTTTGGTGAGAGTGCAATTGGAAGAGTTGCTCCAGTTGACTCTGGGTTTTGGTGGATAATTCTTCTCCGTGCTTACACAAAATCTACTGGAGACATAAGTCTCTCTGAAACACCAGAGTGCCAAAAGGGGATGAGACTTATATTGAGCTTGTGTTTGTCTGAAGGATTTGACACTTTTCCAACGCTCCTATGTGCTGATGGATGCTCAATGATTGATCGGAGAATGGTAATATATTTTTTCATCTTACCACCTTAATATATTTGGATCTTCTTATCATTGTGATATAAATCCTTTTTAGCTTAGCTGATTGGAGTAGTTGATAAGCAACAAGGAGCTGAAGCTGGTTTAAAAAATAAGGAGTTACGTTTTTTGGGCAGAAGTGTTGAAGCTGATAATGAAGATTTGATGTGTTTGTTAAAAAAGTGTTGGTAGGCAATTTTATGTTAAAATAACTGAAATTCCATTAATGGTGTTTACGCTAAGAATAAGTTGATTATTACAAGATTTTTAATTTTAAATATATTCGAATACAAATTAATTTATGCCTTAGTTTACTTTAAACTCATTATATCCCCAACTTATTGTTTTTTAACGATTTTGGGTTACAAACACTTTAGCTTTAGCTTTTACCATAAGGGTAGATAAACCAAAAAATTTCTTATAAGCTTGTCCAAACGCTCAATTGGTGCTAATAATGGAGTTGGATCTCTTGGTATCGACTTAAACAAGTTTGTTAAGAAATCTAATGCTCAATTAACTGAAGGGTGGGTATCATGGACTTCTCAAAACTTCTGTGTACATCTCTGGAAAGGAAAACATTTTCTTATTTGTTTCTGAAGTGGTTAATATCCACATTGTGCTTCTGCCTCTGTGCCTGCATTATGTATAATGTGGAGATGGGCTACACTGCTAATGCGGAAGGCGATGCCCTTAATGCAGAACTAATAAATATGTGGCAAGTATCTGCTTGTCTAATGTAGTGCTTAGTTGCTTAAAATTTTCATGATTGGGATTGCATTTAGATGGGCACCCCCTTATATTCTTCTATTCGTTTTCATCTTATGTTTCCTGGTTATTGCTCTAAGATTCACAAATCTTTCAGTCGGAAAATGATTTTGTGCAGCGGATTGTCTATTAGTGACCTTTAGCTTAGTTTTCTTTGTCCCTGCCACAATGTGACATGGGCCCTAAGGCATAGGAAATGGATTTTAGACTGAAGTAGAATTCAGTGAATGTTCTTAGTGTTCTTATGCATGTAGATCTCTGTCCTAGGAACATAAACTAGCAAAAGGCATTGTCCAGCTTATCTTTAAATCAGTGTCTTTGGTAAATGCACTTTGTACATCCCTCAGATCATCAAAATGCATCCAAAGCTAAAAACATATAACGCAGAAACTATGGAGATCAAGAGTCGTAGCTTACATTAATTATTACTTAGCCCCCTAAAAGTATGTTTGCATCATTAACCTCTTCAAATAATGTTCTTCCTTGGTAACACTGAAAAAAAGTGTCATCCTTGGTCAGCAATTGTTGTTCAATTGTTCTGAATATTGATATTTTGGTCCATAACTTATGTTCAAGCATTGGACATACACTCTTGATGTTTGAATTAAGAGTTTTAAACTAATCTATTAGTTTCTCAGACAAGTAACTTTTGTGAAGAATATATATGACCCATTCGTCTTTAGCAGTTACTGCTTTTACATTGACTTTGGAATAGTCAATCAAAGAGGAATAAATGATAAAGCTAAAAGAAAAACGAGAACTAGAAAAGGGAGGAAAGAGAGGATTTTATTCTGTATTTCAGTCCTAAAAAGTTGCCACACAGCTCATATTCTTCTTTGTTGAAGGGGAAAAGAAATTCTTGTTTTCCTCTCTCTTTTCTTTAATTCTTTAAAATCTTTTTATTTTCCTACTTCTTTGTATGGGGCATAATGTACATACCATTAGAAGATACAAGACAAAGAAGTAGTTCAATAGGCAGTTTGAGCCAATTAATGAATTTCCTGGTAGTTTAGTAGTCTGTTTTTCTTTCAGAAGCTTTATGTTATTTTTGTAACCTTTTAGTACCTTCTTGGAACCCTATTAAAAAAACTTTTACCTTATCAAAAAATGAACAAAACACGGCTTATCTAGTGAAATTTTAGTTTTACTTTTTTTAGGCGTAATACATAAATGTGCCTTTTAACTTGGCTTCAACTAATATCTATGCCCTCCAACTTTGAGTGTGCACAAATAAGCACTTAAACTTGTATAAATTTGAACAAGTAGACACATACATCCTATGTGGCGTCCTACGTGGCCAATTTGAGTCTTACGTGGCGTCCTACGTGTATTCTGCCACATAAGACGCATGTGTCTACTTGTTCAACTTTATACAATTTTAAGTGCCTACTTGTGCACATCCAAAGTTGGAGATCATAGATATAAGCTGAGGCCAAGTTAAAGGGCATGTTTATGTATTATGCCTTTTTTTAAGAAAGAGAGGAAACATAACATGGCTTAATTGAATCATTTCTAGTTATGCTTTGCATTGCTATATTTCTGAAGCTTCTCTTCCAGCTTAGCTATCCATGACATACAAATTTCTTTTAAAGATTTAAGTTTCAAGTCAACAAATGTCTAGGAGGTGAACCTTTTATTTACATTACTCAATTGTTTTGTCTGCACATCTGATCTGTAAACTCCAAACATCGTTTGTGAGTTTCCTTATCCACTCCTAGAGGACTAGATTTTTATGCTTTAAAGAATACTAATACAACTACTTCTTGCCTTCAAAAATTTGTTTTGTAGTGATATATATTAGAATGTTACCTGGCAGTTACTTGAATATATATATATATATATATATATATCTTATTTTTGGGTAAAGCCTGGTAGTTACTTCAATAATAGGTCCCATGATTGGTGTTTTGCCCTCGAAGAGACATTAATTGGATATTTTATTTATTGTGGTTGATTTTTAGGGAGTTTATGGATATCCTATTGAGATCCAAGCACTCTTCTTCATGGCACTGAGATCTGCATTGGCCATGTTGAAGCACGATACAGAAGGGAAAGAATTCATTGAGAGGATAGTGAAGCGCCTGCATGCCTTGAGTTATCATATGCGAAGTTATTTTTGGCTTGACTTTCAACAGTTAAATGACATATATCGCTATAAAACGGAAGAGTATTCTCACACTGCAGTAAATAAGTTTAATGTTATTCCTGATTCAATCCCAGAGTGGGTATTTGATTTTGTGCCTACGCGTGGAGGTTACTTTATTGGAAACGTTAGTCCTGCAAGGATGGACTTCAGGTGGTTTGCTTTGGGTAACTGTATTGCCATCTTGTCTTCCCTTGCCACTCCAGAACAAGCTTCTGCTATTATGGATCTGATAGAAGCTCGCTGGGAGGAGCTAGTAGCAGATATGCCTTTGAAGATATGCTATCCAGCAATTGAAAATCACGAATGGCGGATAGTAACTGGTTGTGATCCCAAGAATATTAGATGGAGTTACCATAACGGAGGATCCTGGCCAGGTTTGACCATCGTCCTTCTGGACTGCATTTTATTTGATACTTCACTTCTGAATTCCTGCAATTGAGTAGAACATGACTTTGATTGTCGTTGGAAGTTATTTTATACAGCTCCGTACTATGTTACAAGGATTCTTTGCTTTGCAAAATGTTTGTCAATCCCATGCATAGTCTATTCTTGAAGTCAATTGATCTTACACTTGCTAATGCAACACATGATTCATCTCTTAAACGCAGTGCTTTTGTGGTTGCTAACGGCTGCTTGCATTAAAACTGGACGACCACAAGTTGCAAGACGAGCAATTGATCTTGCTGAGAGCCGCCTACTCAAGGACAGCTGGCCTGAATATTATGATGGAAAGCTCGGAAGATACATTGGTAAACAAGCAAGGAAGTACCAGACATGGTCAATTGCTGGATATCTTGTAGCAAAGATGTTGCTGGAGGATCCTTCACACTTGGGAATGATCTCTTTGGAAGAGGACAAGCAAATGAAGCCTGTAATCAAACGATCATCTTCATGGACGTGCTGAGGTGGCATTGAGTTGAAGCAAGAGACAAACAGTAGAAGAAACGGATAGAGAAACACATCTTTTTAGTTAAACATTACAAGAAACACAATTCTTTGGCTATTTCTGTCCTTGTAGGTTTGCTCAAAAGTTTCCTTTGTGTAAATTAGCATCCAGCCAGATCCAATGGCTTGTTTCTCAAACTAAGAGAACTTCGTTTTGATAGTTTCCACTGTGTTGGATAATGATGCTCTAATTGTTTTGACAAAGACACTGCATATGAGGTTTCCTAACTATATTATATTGGTTGTTGCCTAAATTGAACAAAACTTACTGATAAAATTTTATCCCTTGTTGCAGCTAAATTAAGCTATATTCAAAGATAACTACCTGCTCTTAAGTCTTAACTGATACTTAACAAACTAATCAAATGGAACACGCTTGTAACAAACAAAAAAAGAAATTTCTCATTTTGCTGCCCTGTTGATAAAACCATATAAACCTAGTAAAATTTTCAACAAAAAAGGGGTGTAAACAAAGCAGCAATTATCAAAGGAAACAGTGAATAGAGGGTTAGTGGGGGCGGGGTGGGGGGGTAGGTTGTAAAATTAGCATATGAAAAAGAAATGTCAACCTGTCTATTATTAGATCAGTTTATTTTGACTCGTCAATTTCAATCCATCTAAAAGTTGGGTTGATAACTTGATATATAAATTGATATACGAAAATTTTTGTTTAAATAATTTTTTTGTTTGATATGTTATATAAAATCATAATAATAATAATAAAGAAGTTTTATAGAAAATTAATCAAATTATAAGAAAAGAAACAAAGAAATTAAAATTTGATAAGAGTTGGGTGGTTTAGGCTAGAGGCATTGTATGATCTATTTTGACTATACACATTCCAACTAAAATAATCTTTGGACGGAATACTCCTTCCGTTCCTTTTTACTTGTCACATTTTCCTTTTTGAGAGTCAAATTATATGAATTTTGACTAACATTTTAAGATATCACTCTTTAATCATATTGATATGACAAAAATTGCAATTTATAGTACTTTTTGTACAGTTTTTAAATATTCAAATTTTAATTTTAAAATATTAAATTAATCTAGTCTAATTTAACTTTGAAAATTAGTTAAATTGACTCTTGAAAAGTAAAACATGACAACTATTTTAAAGCGAAAGGAATATGATTTAATTATTTATTAACTCAACTTATTTTAACCTGTTTAAATTTAGTTCAATCCGCTCATTTAGCACCCGACAGTCATTCTCATCAGGTTTCCAAGTGGAACATGTTTTGATACAGATGAGTCCAAGAATAAGAGCTCTATGATAATAACCCCTAAATTCAATTATAGTAATAGAGAACATATTTGTGTCCATTGTTAATTTGGATCCCACATAATCTGAGCATGTCACTATGCAAGAAAATACAAGTTGCCTAAATGACCTCACATATCATCCAAGACAGTATTTCACTGAGCACATCACCCTTGTTATTTTCACCAGTATTTGATAGTCGTATTAAACTCAGATTAAATTTGAATTTCTCACATTATAAGGCTAATTTCTGGAGGCGGCACTCTCAATAAGTTTTTTTTTTTTTTTTTTCAGAAACTTGATCTCGAAATTTCTGATTAAAAGTGGAGGAATCCCAACCATCCTATCACATCCATGTTGACGACTGTAGTGACAGTTTATGTGAAGCCTTCTTTGAATGGGATGATTCGTCTCGATAAATATTTATTCAACATCATGTCATATAAACTTATCATGATTAAATGATTTAATATATTGATAATAATCTATTTGTATTTGTATAATGTAGACACCAAGTCTGGATAAATTTTTTTACTGTTTATCTCTTTCTTTTACCTAAGTTTTTGGTTAAAGAAAATTACAACCCAGTCTGAAATCTCTGTCGAGGAGGAAATATAAGAGCTTTACTAATGGTTAAAGGATGTCTTTGGTCCTTTTGTATTCTTTAGAAGTGTCAAATTGACTAATTTTCAAGTGGAAATTGAATGTACATACTTCCTCCATTTCATATTAGTTGGTCATTTTTTTTTTTATATGTATGTTAAAAAATCATAAATAAGAAGATAATTTTATCAATTCACCCCTTAAAAAACTTCTTGAGAACTTTACAAATAAATATGAATACTTTAAAAAAGAATTAATTGCAAGGGTAATATGAAAAAAATATAATTAATGCTTTCTTGATTTAGTAAGGTGGACAACTAATATAAGACAATTATTTTTAGTAAGATGACTAACTAATATGGAACGGAGAGAGTATAAATTAAGCACCATTTCAAAATATTAAAGTTCACTGAAGACATCAAAATCTTTTTTGTGTAAATTCAGACCTCCATTTCTTCATTGTCTTACGTACTCGGAATTTCATAACAATATTAAAAAATCAAATATTTATATTTCAGAATATTTAATAAGTTAATTGAAATAAAAGAAAAGATTCATTGATTATTTAAGTATTCTATTTTGGATGTTTAAAAAGATTTGGCATCTTTTATTTTTCATCTAATTTTTCCCACTATCCAGAACTTAAAAATAAGTTCTTAAATTTAATTTGACATGATATTTTTCGGTTATATTAATTTTCCAAAGTGCAAATATAATAGTAACATCTTAATATCATATAAGATAAAAAGATGTCACTTATATATATCATTTCGAAGTCATAAGAAAAAAATGGTATCCCAAAAAATTTAGGTGTATAACTGACGAAACAACACTATATAAGAAAAACCATGTACTCCCATCTTTTTAATTTGTTGTTTGATTTTAACTTGATATAGAATTTAAGATAGTAACTAAATTTTTTAATTCTTATGATCTTAACTCTTTAATTAAAGATATATAGAATGCATCAAATATTTTTTAATCTTGTAAAATATGTCACGTGAAAAATTAAAATTAAAAAATTAATTTTAAAAAAGAAGAAATGTTATTGATAAGGAAAATAATCCGGGATTAACTTATTCTGGACTATTTTATTCCACCATTTATACTAAATTGATGAGATTACTATCTCATACGAAGGATGGAATAAAATAATCCCATCAAACATCCCAAGTCATCGCGTGTACTAAACTATCTGAAAGACTATTAATTTATTCCTAATATAAAGTGAAACAAAGATTAATACAAAGTCTTTTTTTATTTTCTTAAACTTCATATCAAGTCAAAACATGTTATTTTTTTTGAAATGTAGAAAATAGTAATATTATATTTATATCTGATGTTCGATATTTTTGTTGTAATTTGACTAAATTCAGATTCGCTTCGAGATTTCTCTCGGGTAAAGCGCTCCAATGAGTAGAAAAGGGCTTATTGGGCGTTAAAAGGGAATTTACCATTAGCAACCAACAAAAATAAGAGAAGAAAAACTAACGGCCTAAAATTTCTCTCTCAATATTCACATATTCTTTCCTTCATCAGGTGTCCAAGTGTACCCAAAAAAGCCCAAAGCAAACTTCTCTACCCTTTCAATTCCTCTTCCATGGCAACAGCAATAGCCAGAAATTAACACTATTCTCTTCAAAGGGTGTCCAAATATACGAACAAAAATTGTTGTTGAAGAAGAATCAAGAAAAGTGATTATTATTTGATGTCGCTAAGAATAAAAGCAGTAGTTGATAAATTCGTGCAAGAATTGAAAGAAGCCTTAGATGCAGATATACAAGATAGGATTATGAAAGAAAGGGAGATGCAGAGTTACATTGAGGAACGTGAACGTGAGGTTGCTGAACGTGAAGCTGCTTGGAAAGCTGAGCTTTCTCGTCGTGAGGTGAAATAAAAATAATAATAATCCATTATTTTTGAGAAAATTTTAGTTATTTGAACTTATTTTGTTGATTCTTGAATTGGGTTTGATTGAATTTGTGCAAGTATTGTGAAGCTGGCAAATGGGGTGTTTTTGTGAGTTTTTTTCCTCATTTTTTTGGGGGAGAAATGGAGTAGATTGATTAGAAAAGAAATCCCTTCTTTCTTTGGATAGATTAGCTTTTTTCCCAAATTGCTTTTACTTGAGCCGAGGGTTTATTGGAAACAACTTCCCTAAGTCTACACCTAGGCCGCCTAATGGTCAATGAGGTGGGTTGAAAGCCTGAGGTCTCAAGTTCGAATCCCAGCATAGACAAAAATACTAGGTGATTCTTCCTTCTGTCCTAGCCTTGGCGGATAGAGTTACCTGATATCTATTACTAGTTGTTACTGGTGGGAGGTGACAAGTATCCTGTTGAATTAGTCATGGTGCGCGAAAGTTTGCCCGGACACCACGGTTATAAGAAAAAAGCTATAATAAAAAATTAAACCTTTCTACGTTCCAAGATAGAGGCAATGTGTGCGTACGCATTGTCCTCCCTAGACCCCATTTGTGAGATTACATTAGATATGTTGTTGTATTTCTGGCTTTCTGTCTTTCAAATTAATCGTTCAATCAGTTTTTTGCTATATTTGGATTCATTTCATTCGCTATGGAAAATGGATTGAGAAATACTTGAAAGTATACTATATATTGTTGATGGCAAGTGTGGTGTTTTCTATTCTGATAACCATGGTGTCCGGCTAGCTTGTGTGCACCTCGACTAATTTCACTAGACCAGATTACTTTGTCCATCAAGGGCTAGAACAGATGAAAAGAAATCACTTAGGAGTCGTTTGGTTGGGAAACAAGTTATCCCGGGATTAGCTATCACGGGATTAGTATCCCACCCTTAAGGTCGGATAAAAATAACACTACAATCCTGGGATAACTAATCCCGGGATGAGTTATCCCATGCATTTTATCCCAGCCAAGCATGGGATAAGCTCATCCTAAAATTAATCCCGGAATTAGTTATCCCTTATACCAAACGAGCCCTTAGTGTTTTTTGTCTCTGCTGAGTACAGGTGAGGTGTTTTCGTGAATACATCTTTTTTGAGAAGTGGAATAGATTTATCAGCTTGTCATAAATATCAAAGTATGCTTAAGACAAAGGAAGAACTTCTTTTCTTCTTATTTCTTATAATTAAAAATAGAAGGAACATAGTATAGGATGAGTAGTTTTTTCCCTGTCCTAATTAGATCAATTTGTATTAAAAGGGGAATGAAGTAGACCTAAAATCAAGAAGCTATTTTAGAAGACCTATAATCTTTCCGAACTAATGCAGACTTAGTAAAATTATTACATAATGTAACAAAGGACTCACTAGGTTATACCAACTAGTTGGGACTAATGCTTAGTTGTTGTACTACTTACGTTGGGTTCAATTTTTGTTAAAAGTCTATATAGTTTGTCTAGAGATGTGTATGTCAGTATATGTATAAGTATGAGATGAGTGAACCTCTAGTTTTCGAGAAATCCTAACTTGCCAAAAAACACATATTACTAGCCAGCACCAAATAGAGTAGAATGGACACATTGGGTTCTTAATCTAATCCATCTAGCTGGGGATTGAGCCTTGTTGATTATTGATGATTGATTGATTGACTGGAAGATATTGATTAGCTTACAATTCATTTCATATCACGCTTGAGAAAATTTAAGAACTGTTTTTCTTTTGATAGCTAATATTGGAGGGACATAGTGGAGGACATTTAGCAATATTGTTATCCTTTAACTTATAAGTGGTAGACCATTCAATTGAATGAAAATGAAATGAAAAGTTTCCTCCATTGTGTTAAAAAGATACTTGTTGACCTCTTAGGGGTCGTTTGGTAGGGTGTATAAGTATAATGCAAAATATGATGTATGAGTAATGCTTGTATTAGTGATGCTTGTGTTAGTTATACTTACATTTTTCTTATGCAATGTTTGATTTGTTGTATTAAAAATAACATGAATTGCATGATTTCTAAAAAAAAAATTATTTGTTTACAAAAATACACTTCATAAGTATGGTGGAAAGAATATGGTAAAGATTTTGACGGATAATTGTGTCTTTAATCATGCTAATGCATGCATTAGAATCCATTGCATAACTAATACCATAGATTTTGAGGTATTAGTAATGCACACCTCAGTACACAATAGAGTGTAGCATTAGTTATACATAGGCTAAAAAATGTACCAAACAAGATATTAATACTACATAATACTAATGCATGCATTATTTCTTTTAATACACTCTACCAAACTACCCCTTAATGTCTATATGTAATGCCACTCTCATGTTACCTTGGAATTTTATGCGGTTTGAAAGGTTAACTGAGCTATCTACCTCAGGGATAGCTAGCCAGGTTTACATTCACCGGATACAATAAATGCATCCTTGTTGCAGCCACTGGATAAGCGTAATGGTATAGATTGGACTTGATGATGAACTTAATGATGCTATTGGAATATCAAATATCAATATAAAAAGAGGACTATATGCCCTTGCTAAATTTTACTGGTCAATTTGGTGTCATGGGTTATCTAGTTGGCTGAGGGGTTGTAACCTTATTTACGTACCAGGGTCTCAGCAAGAGTCTTCTTAAGCAAATTAACAGAACCTGTGTACTCTAAGGTTGATCTTATTGGTTAAAGACCAACCCGTAAGATTTTTTGCAATAATAGACTGTATCATGAGGTTGTAGAGTTTTTATTCACATTATTGCATTTAAATTTTTCTCTATAATGGCCATCTATGTCGTATGCCAGTTATGGTACAACACATTAACCCCCTGGAGTTGAATCAGAACTAATACCTCTGTGATATTTTCTTGTGGAAATTCAGTCAAATCCTTAGCATTGATCTGTAAAAGAGCAGGTTCATCACATATTCAATAGTAAATCCACAGAAGTTTCATTGAGTTACTTGCATAAGAAACTTAAGAAGATAGAAATGCATAGTCGTACTTGTATCCCCTAACAAGAAATGCATCTTATGCAATTTCAGATAATGCCTTTTGGAGCTATTAGAAGCTCAAACTCTAGGACTTTCAGTGTGATGTGACTCTAGAACATGTCCTTCTCTCATGTATAGTGGCTTTGAGTCGATGTCATAATTTACAAGATTATTGTAAAGGAGCAATCAGACAGAAATTTTCCTGCTCCTTACTAGTTCTAGCTTGCCTAAGTCATCCCTGTATATACTTTTATTCAAGGGATTAACAGGGTCTGGATTAAAATTTTCCACCATCTGTCGAGGCAGTTAAGGGATCACATGTACCCTTTCATAGTTACATGACATAATTTTACTTTTAACTATATTAAAAGCCTTTTGAGTATACATGTCATATGGAAACTTGATGTAATGCATGACACCGCTATATGTGACCATGGAGGCTCCTTCAACATGTTTAAAAGAAGACTCAACCTTTGGAGCCTGGATATATTAGAGCCATAGGGGAACCTCTGGCTGGAATGAATCTTTTGCGACGAAATGCACTCTTCCCCCAATTTTCCAACATAGGGGGCTAGCTTGCTTCTACTGGTGGTGGGTGGGTGGGCAAAGGATCCAGAGGACACTTAGCCGGGGGCGATCTGTTTTTTTTTTCATTTCATTTAATTAGTCTGCCCTAAGTTATCTTGTACGAAATCAATGCGCTTCTTGCTGCTTTACTACCATTGAGTGCAAATTGAATTGGTTTTTCAGGTGTTTCCCCTTTAAAAGATTACATGCTTCCTCTTGAAAACCACACCTTCCAGCGGCATATCTTCTTGACATGAAGACAGTTATATAAATTCTAATTGCATGTTTCGTATCAAAAAAATTCTAATTGCCTGTTTCATAATTGTTCACTAGTCAACCCACTGCATATATCTAGTCAGAATTAACCTGCCATTCAAGGCCTTCTCTTCGTCAAGTTTTATAGTGTGCACCATTTTGCCAGCAATCATTTCTAGAGCTTAGAAAACCATTTGTAATCCCACATTCTGGTCGGATGTGACTATTGGAATGTTATGTGTTGTAGTTTTTCCAGGTATTGACTTACAAATATAGCAATAGTATAGATCAATTTTGGAATAGTGAGATCTGAGAGTTGTGTAAATGCTGATTTTTTAACAATTAAGATAACAAGCTGAACTCAATTCACATTTTATGTCAAAAATTCAATGAACTTAAATAATTATTTTGCATTTTGTTCAATACTTCTGCGTTAGCTGTTCCAATTTGTTCAATATCACTTATACATCTCAATTATGGAATAAAGAGGCTCCATGTTTCACTAGAAAAGCGAACAGTGGACGAGTACCGGCTCCATACCTTCTAATTTTCTTGACAATTCCAACTGACTCTGATTCTTTCTCTTGATTTAATACTAGTCTTTGACTGCAGTAATCTGAGAAGTTTCACGTTCCTAAACTTGATAGAGGTCCTTGGAAATCAAATTCCTTGCCAACACCTGATATGAAAATTGAGAATGGTGAAATGTCTTGTGAATTTTAACATCTTCAGACCTGAGTTTTTTTGCGCACACCAGCATTTCTTTTGTTAACTTTGCTCTCTTAAATGTTTCTTGGTTTCAAAACATTAAACTTAAAATCAAGTTTCTTATTTGTAGCTGTGAGAAATGTGAAACAGGGTCTATTTATTCGAGTTTAAAGTTCAATACAGAAGTTATATTACTCAAAGAACAAAATATATGTCCATTTTACAGCGGTTTAGCTTTTATAACAGTTGCAAATATGAGTTAAGTATCTAGTGTATGTGCCTCTATGATTAGATGTTCCCTTGAGTAGATTTGTAACATGTCACAGTTTTGATCTCAGGCAGAAATTGCTCGGCAAGAAGCCAGGTTAAAGATGGAGAGGGAAAACCTTGAGAAAGAGAAAAGTGTGTTAATGGGTACTGCATCGAATCAAGATAATCTAGATGGAGCTCTTGAAATAACAGTTAGTGGGGAGAAGTATCGTTGTCTGAGATTTGCAAAAGCAAAGAAGTAAAAGCACTAAAATTAGGAGCAAATATCAATCCTTATGTTTGTTTATACAAGCTAGTTTGCTGGATGCTCATATAAATTTTTTTATCAAGATTGAATTTATGCAGCCTCTGTTACTTAGGAAAGAAAAGAAATTTAGATCTGCACCTCTTTGAAGTTAATTGAAAAATATTGCTGCATTTTTTCTGTTGTGCCTCTTTGAGGGTAGAGCTTTCAAAGTCAGTTCTACCTAATTTCCTCTTCCTTAGAAACCTGAAACGCCCGAGTTTATCCGAGCCTTCTCTTCCTTTGGGTGTTGTCCAGACAATTCACTGATCAGGTCTAACTACATCCTATAAAAGATAAGCGGGTGGTTCATATCTAATATAGTTTGGGTTATCTGTTATGAGTCCGGAGTCGATTGCACATAGGGCAAGGTGGTGCTCCAACATAGTGTTGTGTTGATTCCACGTAATAAAGGTGGTGGCCATTTCCTAATTTTTGGAAAACAAACTTGTCCTTTGACAAAGTAGCAACCTTCTATTCATGTTTACTGTTTGAGGCAACATTGTAACAAAGTCTAGGGGCAGTATAAACTCTGGGGAGAGCTATGATTTCAGTTATTCCCATTTCCCATTACCAAAATTGCTTGTATGTACTATCAACGCTTACAGTCTACAAGTGTACTGGTGTAAGTTTTTAACACAATAGATGTGTATGTAGACAAATTGAAAGTCCTTAGCTATTACGTAAAGCCTATAGGACCTGAGAGGTCCTTGGTGAGAAATGATAGGATATTTTTCTTCTTCTCTGTAGGAAAGTTGATGTAGCTAAAGCAGTAAAGTTTGAAAATATTTGGTTTAGTTGGAATTGGAAAGGCGAAGGGTCTCTTTACAGAAGATAATTGAAAAATTCAATTATCTCACATGCTGCCTTTTTCCTTAGTAGACCAATATTATTGTGTCAATGCGAGAGGCAAATTCACAATTTAAAGCTAAGTTCAACGTACTAATCAAGCCACCCACTATTACTTTGTGATGATGGAGGCAAACCCTCCTCAGGAGCTTCCCTTTTGCTCCTGTAGTGACTCGAACCCATAATCTTATGGTTGGAGGTAGAGGGTGCTGATCAATAAAGTGGTTGAGAATGAGGTCTGTTCAAATTCGTATACAAGTGATTGCAGTTGCGGACGTCCTCATCACTCCATCTTTGACTAAGTCCGCAAAAGAAAGTGACTTTACCATGAGAAGGATAGTGATGTCTACATTGTTGTTTATCTTAAATTCCATGCAAGAAATGATTATAGGGTTATGAATTATTTGTGGGGTAAAACTAATAAAAGCTTGATGACTTTTCTTTGTTTTCAAATGTCACCCAACACTTCACTGCTTTAACGGGCATTAACGATTGAAAATTTTACAAAAAAGGAATTGTCTCTGAAAATGTAGTTGAAACTTTTGAATAATTCATTTAGGGTGTGTTTGGTATGGAGAAATATTTTTCAATTTTTTTCATGTTCAGTTGATCAAAATATATGAAAAATATTTTCTCTAGGCAAATAAGTTCTTTAAAAATGAGAAAAAAATGACTTCTTTAATGAAAGTTGTGAAAACAAATTTCACCCTGCTATTGTCTCTCTCATCCGCAAACACATCTTATCTTCACCTCACCCCTGTAGCTCCTATTCCCACCACCCCAAACTCGTAAATTACTTCACATATTATTTGTTCAAACTATATACAAATGCTTTTAGGATTATATTTTTGCTTACGTACCAAATACAAACTACACAAAAAAATAAGTAAATAGCTCACATATTTTTCAAGAAAATATTTTGCTTCGTACCGAATACACTCTTAATGTCATTTTAAGAGTTTGTGCCGTTACCTAATCTTGTTTCTAACGTTAATCACTCCTTTCTTAAAAGATAACCTTCCCTTTTTACAATGTCTTTTGTAGAACCAACTCATAAAAAGCAAAAGCAAATCTTTTTTATAGACCTATAAATTTTTCCCAAATATTAGAAAATTGACCTTTTCAACTCTTTTCTTAAAACTCATGTGATTCAATGGCGTCTAGTTTAACAATTTGAAAAAACCTTCTCTTTTTTAAAAAAGACACGAATCTTCCTAAAAAATCAAATCAAACTAACCATAATATTTTTGAGATGAATTACAATAATTAATCACATGTGCTTTGATCTTTTAAGTTCTTGTGAAGTCACTGCGCAAAATCTTACATATATCCTTATCAAATTTTAATAATGTTGCATGAAACATCTTCTTATTTTATTTAAAAGAAATTTGAGATCCTGAACCAGCCATTTTGATTTCATGATATCATACTTCAAAAGTTAGCAAGACATTGCAAAAAAATACAAGCTAATTTTTATTGCACAATTATTATAAGAAAAAATGGGATGAGATGGAGTGAGTGACATTGTTCATGTGACTTATTCTCCACCTTCAATCTTCAGGTTATAAATTCGAGTTATCAAGAAAGTAAAAGAGCCGAGATCTCCTAAGGAGGGATTATTAAAAAAAAGGTTCCACCTATTGTATTAATTATTGGTTATAAATTCTGAAGGCAACAATAAAATTGGTAATGAAAAAGCAAAATGATTTAATTAGTCTTAAATATTTATAGTAATGAAATGAAAAAGTTAGGTAAGGGAAGTGGGGTTGAGTTGTGATGAGCTGTGTTTTCCTTGTTGGGATTAGATGCTTTCTCACCTGAGCTGTCTTCCCTTTCAACCCTACTTCAATGAATCCAATTCTTATTTATGAATTTCAGTTCAATATATGGATAGTATTTTAAAAGTTTTTATATTATCATATAAAATTGACTTATATAGAAAGAGTGTTTTGGAACAACTGGTAAAGTTGTTGTCATGTGATCAGGAGGTTATGGGTCGAAAGACATGAAAACAATCCTTTATAGAAATGTAAGATAAGATTGCGTACAATACACCCTTGTGGTCCGATCTTTTCTTCGAATCCCGCTACGGAAGCTTTAGTACAACAAGTTTTTTTTTTTTTTTTTTGGTAATATATAATGTAACTTATTTAACTTAATTTAGACAATGTATCAGTAAGAACTTGCTATAATTATAAGTTATAAATTACATTGATAGTGTGTACGGATAATTTAAATTGCCAATGAATATATCTTAAATCTATTCATCATTCGTATGTACTATTTAGTGATTGAGTTCTGAATTTTAATTTTATGTAGATAGTGAATTTATTTATACGAATAAAATTTAAACTAAAGCTACTAATTAAATTTGATCAAACGCGTACGTAATCTTCTAGGTCCACCAAATTATTATTTCTTCTGTCCACTTTCTCTGACTTTCCTTAATGTTGAATGTCAGGTGAACTGAGAGTGAAGATGTGGTGGGTATTTGATTCATGGACTAATGGCTATACACTTGTATATATATATATATATATATATATATATACACACACTTGGTATACAATTTTTCTTATACATTGAAGTTTAACCTTTTAATTATCTTTATTATGACAACAACATATTCAGTATAATCTCACAATTAATTAGTAAAATCTGAGAAGAATGAAGTGCACAAAAATCTTACCTCTACTTTGTGAGGTAGAAAGATGATTTTCAATAAACGTATACTGACAATGTGGTTATCATCTTTATTGAGTTACAAAATCTTGTGTGTGCATAAAATTACCTATAGTTGATTATGTAGTGTAGATTTGTTGCTTACTAATAAATGCATGAAAATTTATATTAATGTGACTTAAAATGAATTATTGAAGAGGAGTCTTGGTATAATTGGTGAAATTATTATCATGTGATTTGGAGGTCACGAATTTGAGCTGTAGAAGCAGCCTCTAAAGTTGCGTATAATAGACCTTTTGATCGACTCTTCTCAGAATTCCATGCATATCGAGCTTTTTTCCCTTTTAATACGAATTGTTACCATACACTTCTTTAACACAGATTTTGTTATTTATTTATTTATTTATTTTACGACGATGGGACAAAGGGGTAGCAAATAGTACTCTCTTCGTTTCAAAAAAGTATAAACTATTTTTTTTAGTCTGTTTAAAAAAGAATGACCTTTTCTTTTTTGGTAACACTTTAATTAGAACTTTCCACGTGGCATGTTTATGATTAAAAGATATTTTAATACATTTGACATAATTTTAATTTAAAATTATAAGATTCAAAAATATTCTTTATTTTTTTAAATTCTGTATCAAGTTAAAAGAAGTCATTCTCTTTTAAACTAAGAAGTATTTATTTTGTGACAGCTGCAATGATAGTGTCACATCAGTATCATCAAAGAAGAGTTGTCTGTTTTATTTTGTGGTCGCAATTCACATGCAGAAAATTCAGTCTTCTTTTAGCTATTTTATTGCATTTAAGTTTTGTATAAATGCATACATGTGTTTTTATATACCGAAACACAAGTAGACAAGTAGGGTTAATTTAAGGGGCCACTGGTTGGACTTGAATATAGTAGCAGAGCCACGTGTTTTGAAAATTTATACAGCTAAATAGAATACAAATAATTTTATGTATTTATATGAAGTAACTAATAGCATACCTAATATAATCCCACAAAATGATACATGAGAAGGGTAGAGTATACGTAGACCTAATTACCTTATCGTAGAGGTAAAGTAGAGAGGTTATTTCCTATGATAGACCCTCGACTATAGAAAAAAAAAGATCCAGAAAATGACATAATAAAAATATAAAAAACAATAGATAGTAACAAAACACCAAATAATAGCAGAATAGTACTACAACAAAGAATGTTATAACCAAACTCCGCGAAAAATAGCAAATAACAAAAATGCACTCCTAGGTAAGGGCAACAAGACAAAACACTCCTACCTATTAACCTTCTATTCTAGTTCGTGCCCTTCATACCTTCCCATCTAAGGTCATGTTCTCAATAAGCTGCTACAAGACAGAATAATCTCACCTACTAGTCTTCTATCCTAACATCATTTTTATCCATAGTTATATAATAATGGTTTTGAATTTTAAATAAAGGGTAAACAACATAAATCCCACCATTTTAGGAGCTAATTACTCCTTATCCCAACTCTTTTCAATATTACTAAAAATTTTAAAATAATTTTATACGGATACATCATGGTCATCCGGATATATTGTGACTCTGATACATTGTCATACTCTGATATGTATCATATCTCATTTTACTTATAACATGTGATGATAATCAGTTTTTAATGTATCATGACACTTATTAAGTCATAATACATAAGTTATTAGTTTGATTGTTATGTATTGTGCTACAGATACATACAAGTAATATGAGATTCCACTACAATGTATCATAATCAAAATCTTCTCACGCATAATGTATCATGAACAAGATTTGTTTGTGTATCAGTAAAATTAACATCGGTCTGATACATAACTTTAGTCAGATCTTTAGTCAGATACATTAGTCTATGTATAACAATATGAAAATCCGTCAGATACATAAAATTCGTGAAATTCTCCGAAAGGTGGAAACAAACATTTTTGATCAGATCTGGCCAGATCTCCACATATATCATCAAAATTCTCTGACATTCGTAGTAAAAGATGAAGCTTTGGAAGGTTTTCGTTTTGGTGGTGGTTCACCAATTATTTTTTTAATTGGAGATGACCGGAGATGGGGAGACATGGAGGTGGAAAGAATGCGATGAGAGTGGACGGAAAGGGAGAAGAGGGAGAGGGCAGCGGGTTTGGTGGTGGCTGGACTGTGGGAGTTACAGAGACAGAAGCTTTTCGACTCCGTCGGCGATGGTTTTTCGACGAGAGAAAGTGAGAAAAAAGAAAAAGTTAAGAGAAAGGTGAAGATACAATGGGAAAATGATAGAAATTTGGGAGATCTGAGAACAATGGGGAGGAAGATTTGAGGAGATAAAAATAAAAATATGATGTATCAAGTACAATGGAGAGAGAAAAATTAAAAATATGAGATGATATGTAATTAAATAAAAGAGTATGAATTTTAAGTAGATATGATAAGTTAAGTAGTGCTATCATGTAATTTTTTCTTAAATAAATGCCCTATTATTTTTGTATTTTACAGTTGTTGTTTTAGTGTTCGTAATTTATATAGACTTTATATATGGAGATAGTGTGTAACAAATCAAAATAAGAAAAAACAAAAAAATTAAAGGAACATTTTTTTATTGGTTAAAAAAAAAAATCTAAGCGTTAAAAATCAAAATCCGATTAATCGAAAATCGATAATAAATATCTTATTAGTTTGATTATCGATTTAGCGTGTTTACAAATCAAAAATTGATAAACTGAATCGATAATACAAAAAACCTAACCGAACAGACCAGTACACACCCCTAATAAAATCCGAGCCCAAATTCAATTCTGAATTAGTTATATCAATAAAAGTTGCAATGGGATGGATATGATCCAAGGTCGATCAGAGGATCAAGTCACTAAAGCGAGGGCTTTAGATTCCAAAATAGTGGTATGAACTGCGTATACTTACCCTCTCCAGACCCCTCTTTGTTGGAATATACTGGGTATTATCTTTGTTATTTGTATTAAATTTTTCGGTTAATTCAATTTTGAGCCCTTCGGGTGAACACTCTTTGGTGAGCACTTTGTGCGCACTGGGTAAACCCCTCACTATGTAATAGCCTGCAAACCACACATATGGGATGTAAATTGCACTAGGCAAGCCATGTACGACAGACTCGACTCAGAAAGCATTGAGGGGGGATCGATCCCGGGTCATCCGTCATCCATATGGATGACCACCCTCCAAACCAACTGAGCCATCCCGAAGGACATACCTAATTTTTATCTATAATAGATTTATAGGCTAATTTTTGTTTTTAAAAAATGTTGAGCAAAAAAAAAAAAAAAAACCTTCGAATAAAATTGGCTTTAGACCATTGATTTTGTTGAGCCGCACATGATAAATTATCCTTAATCAGATTTTTCGAATTTAAAAGATTTGAATATGGAAACAATATGTTAGAAAATGCTTTATCCTTAAATAAATCTTACACGATATAAATTCAAATTATTCAAAACTCAATGCAAATATCAAACAGAAACAAAATTAGAATCCAAATTTAAAGTTTATAAATTTAAGATTTGAACTTTTTAAAATTATTGAATATTAGTAAATTAATAATTTATAAATATTAAATAAATTTAGAATTTAAACTAACATTATTGACTTTAATCAAACCCGTATCTCGAAGGCTACCTCCGACCTGATATAGAACGTCGGCCAGGAAAGCAAGGGAAAATAATTGTGAATGAGCAATGCTAACATTGCTAACAAAGAGACCCCACGAGTGGGTTTCCCCTTTTTCACCTTCTGCAAAATTTATCACTTCTTTCTTCTTTATACAGGTCCCCCACCTGCCCCTCTTGCCCCCGTGCCCCTGCCACCACTCAGTTTGAAATTGGAACCCCAACCCCCACATCCTTTTAGCCCCACCCTCCTTCACCAGCTACGCTTATACTGATTCTCTTTTGGTAGGCACCCACACCAACTCTTCTTCTTCTCTTCTTCCACAAAGTTGAATTAAAGTGAAGAAAAAGAGAAACCCCACTACTAGTCCACTTATTCTATTACCAGTCAAAAAAAAGTTTGCACTACTTGCACCAACTACTACTCCATTTCATTCCTTCCAATTCTTCGATAGCCAATTGAATAAAATCTACAGATATCGAGAAATCTTTGTTAGGCCCTTTCCTTCACCCCACTTCACTACCCACCCAATTCCCCCACCCTACCCACTCTTTCAAATTTTCTTTTCCAAGATGGAATTTAGAGACTCGCAGCATAACAAAAACCAAGATGATGGTGGCAGCAATAACGATAACAATAACAACAACAACCACGATAATAATAACAACGCGCTTTCTACTAAAGTTGTTAAGAAACCATCCAAAGACCGTCATACGAAAGTTGACGGTCGCGGGCGGCGCATACGGATGCCAGCTTTATGCGCCGCCCGAGTTTTCCAGCTCACGAAAGAGTTGGGTCACAAGTCTGATGGAGAAACTATTGAGTGGCTTTTGCAGCAAGCTGAACCGTCTATTATTGCTGCAACGGGAACAGGTACAATTCCAGCAAATTTCTCAACTCTTAACGTCTCTTTACGTAGCAGTGGGACAACAATATCAGCTCCGCCATCGAAATCCGCACCTCTTTTCATCCACGGCGGCCCCACCACTATGCTAGGTTTCCACCACCAGCTTCCGGGGAGCACTTATGGCCAAGACCCAGATGAGAATTTCATGAAAAAAAGATACAGAGAAGATACAACTGGAGCAGGAGCAACCTCACAGTCATCATCATCAGCTAAACCGGAAAGAACCGGAGTTCAAGGTGCTGAACCGGATCAAGAATCAAAACCCGGTTCATCTTACATACCAGCTCCAGCTATGTGGACGGTTGGACCGGCAGCCGGTAACGTAGGGAACACGTTCTGGATGTTACCAGGAACCTCATCAACCATGCAGAGAATTGGCGGGTTTGAATTACCAGGAGGTGGCCGGTTCAGTCCGGTTCAGTTAGGTTCAATGTTTTTGCAGCAGCCACAGCCGGTTCAACAGCTGGGGTTAGGTGTCACCGAGACAAATATGGGAATGTTGGCATCTATGAATGCATATAATAATAATAATAATAGTAGGGGTATTGGGATTGATTTAGGCATGAATTTGGAGCAACATCATCATCATCATCAAAATCAATCACAAGGTAGTGATAGTGGTGATGAAAATCATAAAGATTCCCAATCATAATTCCAACGTTGATGCTATTTGGATTAATTCTTGATGTTTTTTTTTCCTTTTTTAATGTAGTTAGGAGAGAATTGCTTGTGGTCATTGTAAATGTTTCATTTTTCAATGTTTTCTTCACTCATTTTAACAGTTTTTTTGGAGAGGAATCGTAGTTGCTGTCTTAATAACTTAGTTGATTGGCTATTCGAACCTTCCTGACGAGGGTTCGATTGCAGTATAATGGTTGCAATTGCACTTTGTCACATTAATATTTCCATCAAATTAATGAAATAATTCAATATCAGCATAAAATGAAAAATACATATTAAATGTATAGATGAAATTAAAGACATATATTTTATCGGTGTAAACACCTAATGCGAGTAAAATTTTTATCCATGTGAATATAATCCTATCAGATTTACCATTCACGGGCTTACCTTGTCAAGAGGAAAAAACTGCTTAAAAAACCATTTGTAGATAGGATTTTCTTATTTATTTTTCCTTTTTTTTACTTGTTTCTTTTCAAGAACTGTCTTATTTGTTTATATATGGATTCTTCATTTGAGGGTCTATCGTAAACAATTTTTCTGTTCTTAAGAGATAGAGGTAAAATTTGTGTATATTCTATCCTATCAAGACTGTACATTCTACCCTATTTAGATTCCCCCCTATGAAGTTATACCGAGCATGTTGTTGTTTTTGGGTGGCTACACGGTTAGATATACTGCTTTTGAATTCAAATTAATGAGTGATTGATCATTTTGGGACAATAGCAAAAACAAAATGCCTAATTTTATAATGTACCTCTAAAATGTTCATGATAATTGGTGGAGTCAAGTTTTCTCCAAAAGGTCCTCCTTTCCTTGCCTTCCAAGCTGTACTACATAATTGAGAGAGAGATAAAGATTGGTTTATGTTACAAAGATTGGTTTATATATGTTATTTCAAAAAATTTAAAGATTTTGTGTCCAAATTTACGATCAAAATTAAATTGTTTGACTCTCGAAATTCAAATTGTGCCACATAAATTAGGATAAAGAGATCAAATAGTTGACTGACTCTTATGTTTGCGTTCATATAGTATGGACTAGCTGTTTATTTTAAAAAATTGATTGGTTCGTAATTCTTTCCCATGTTACTATTTATAATATTGGAATAAAAAGAATTGTCATGTTAGCACTTGAATTGTCATTATCATGATAATTAGATTAAGAGAAGCCAAACAGTACCACTAGGCCTAATGTGCCAATGTCATGACTAGAAATGTTTTAGGATGTGAAATGCAAGACAATTGACATGTCTAGTGCAAGGCCAATATTTAGTGACACTATAAGTTGAATATGTCAATGTCATAAAGTAGAAATTTTTTTGGATGTTAAGTGCAAGACCAATGACTTGTGACATTGGCCATTGGTGACACTATAGGAATTGGATAGATTCTATTTTGTTAGGTGAATATGCTAGGAGGGTCATGCACCTAGCTAGGCCTTTAAAACTTCACTTTTTTTTGGTTTTCTACCTAGTGTTCGGTATCCGTATTGGAGCTCCAACTAATTCGAATCGCGCGCTGCAGGGCCCATTCTGGGGTGACGCTTCCAAACTTTAAAACTTTACTTAATTTCATTGTCGAAGAAATGAGAAAATGATAAAAATGATCTTTTATTTTTGATAGTAGATTTAAAATAGTTTTTTCATTAGTATTAATTATTTGAGCATTTTGTGTTTTTCAAATTTGCTAAAAGCGAGTACTTTTGATCTCCGTCGGATATTTATCAAAATTTGATTGCTAAATTTAATCTGAATTGCGAAAATAGAAAAGGAAATTCACATTTGAAAGTACAAGTTTTGTAGTTTATGTTATTTGTTGGTATATTTAAAGATGTAACTTTTTGAGGTGCGACCTTTTTTTTGTTTGTTTGTTTGGTTTAGTTTTTAATGTTGCGATTTATGAAATTTTGGGTTTTCCTGGCTAATTTGTTTTTCACAGTTTCAGTTAAATCAAATCAATAAAATTTGATAAATATTTGATGGAAATCAAAAGTAATCACTTTTACAAACTTAAAAGATTAAAATTGCCCAGTTGATACGAGACCACTTTTGTCATTTTCTCTCAAAGAACTTGTAAAAAATTGACTGAGTTTCTAATATGTATTGTTTCTTTTCTTCTTCTTTTTATTTTGCAAAACGGATAAACGTAGAATATTCCATAAACTCTAAAACATCATTCTTATTATTTTTTCATGAACAAAATAGAAGTTACAAGAAGAAAACTAATGATCCAATTTAAATTTTAGGATAAGCTATTCTCGAACTACCTTTTCCTCTTTGTTCTCAATGGATATCTTGCTTCCTTCTGTATCCCACCATCATTGCCTTTTTGTGTTATGTGCCAAACCACTAGGGAGTGGGACATTATATGAACCAAAATTTCAATGAAGGTCTTCACAATTATTTCACCAAATTTGAAATATCGAAAGGAATACTTCCTCCGTTTTAATTTATGCAGTATTGTTTGATCACTTATACAAAATTTGAAACTTGTGGTCTGAAACAAATCTTAGATATTCTTGTGCCATAAATCATAAGGGTAAAATGAGAATTTTAAAGTTGAATTGTTTTTAATTATAGAAAGATAACATTCTTTTTAGAATAGACTAAAAAGAAAAGGGTGTCACATAAAATGAATCGAGACAAAGAAAGTATAAAGTAAGAAGAGCAAAAGATTTCTCTTGACTTCTCTTTTTATTTCTTTTGGTGCTAATTAGTTATCAAAGAAGCATTGGATACATGCTGTACTTGGTTTTATTAACTGTCTAATATGCCTTTTTCCTAATAGGTTGAGGTTGTCATCTTTTAAATATCTATAGCAAATTAAGAATAAGAGGTCTTTCAGTTAAATTGATTCCCTCAAAATTCAGAATAAATAAATAAATTAAAATCCAATTATTGAATCTATATATCTTCCACTTGCACCACAAGAGGCATCAAAGCCAAAAAGAAGGTGAGAATCTCCTTATTTTTTGTTGTCTGCCTTATCTATATACTCCATGTATTCTCATAAATGGAGTCTGCCATTTGGAAAGGGTAGAGTGTACCTGACCTTATCCTTCTCCCGTAAACACAGAGAAGTTATTTTCGAAAGACTATCGACTCAAATACCACATGACAATAAAACAGTTGAAAATGTGAATACAACACTAAATAGGACCATCTTACTCAATTTTGGTAAAGTGCCAGTGTTTCTTTTTTATTTCTTTTCTTTCTCCCCAGCATGATTATTCAATTGACACTCCTAGGCAATTCAATAATTTTAATTAATATATATGTTGTCACGGAATTTGGAAATTTAGGACGTAGGTGTGTAATATAACGTATATATGCAACTGTGTGTATAAGGTGAATAGTTTTGTAACTGGACCTGCTGGGACATTATAAGGAAAGATACTCCGATAGAAATGCCATTCCAAAATAGATTTTGAGGGGAAATTGGCAAAATCCTAAGGGCTAGTTTGGTTCCCGGACAAAGTTATCCCGGGAAATTGGCAAAATAATACTACTAAGTTTGAGGTATAAATTTATCTTGAGATTAGTTACGCTATATATTCAACCAAACAAAATATAAATTTAATCACAAACTTAATCATGGAATATCCCACCTTATCCCATGAACCAAACGACTCGTCAGTAATAGTTGTCCTCAAAATCATGGTGAAAAGAGACGCTCAAAGAACCCAAAAACATTGATTTGATGGTCCTTCAAACTTCCAATAATTGCGATTTTTTTTTTAAAGGAGTGCAGTAATACAATAGATCAGAAAGTTCATGCAACACCTGTATATTTCCTCGAAAACAATTCATTTTAGCTGGTCACACCATGGCAAGCAATTAATTAACTTGAGATAAAGAAAATAATACTACAGCTAGCATTTATATATATAAATATAGTACTGCATAAGATTTATAATACATATTGTCACGCTAATTAAAATATGCAATAAACTGATTCTACTTTCTATATATCATATAATATTTCCAGCAACTGTTAAGCTAGTCTTCTTCCAACAAATGAAACTGAAAAATATATCACTAGCACAAAGGTATCCTTAATTGTTCTAGACATGGACTCATTGGCAGCTCATCATTATAGTAGTGCTAATTCCAACTTGATCAAACATTGGTGCTTCATCATGACACAATTCAACCCCACCATAATCAACTGAAGGGATCAGATAATTAGGCATTTGTTGGGATGATTGATCATCTATATTTGATAACAAATTACCCCGGAGTAAGTTGTAATACTGATTATAATCATCATCGTTTCCTTGCAAAACAACATTGCTCAACTCGGACATTTTCTCTTCCAACAATCGAACATCAGCCTTGGCCCGTTCATACTCCTCCTCGTCCACTTCCAACAACTCAAACTCATTACAATTACTTGTCGGAGCACATGATGAGCCGATAGTATAATTTGGTTCATCTTCAAAAGAACTGTACCCTACTGTAGGCATATGCATAGGCTGCACCCCAGAAACAACATCAATATTAGCACCAATATTCTTCTCTCCACTGATGACGTTGGTTATCTCATGATCTGAAACAACGTCCATGTTATTATTTTCCCTAACCTCCTGATCATGACAATCATTCGGACACAAAATATCATCATCATCATGGACAACAACTTTCTTCTTAATGCGACACAAAACGTAGTCCTCGTATCGAATTTGATCATTACGTCCTCTCAAAGACTTGAGTATTCCATCGCTAAGACAATACTCTTTCATAGTCCACACAATTCTTTGATCATGACCAGCATTGTCTTTTATATCTTCAAAACGAAAGCTTTTCTTCAACCCTATCACCGACCCTTTTTTACTCACTACTTCTTTACCCTTGTCCAATCCCTTCCACTTGCCACCTCCAACTACCTTCCTGTTGACATTTTTACCACCGGACGTAGATTTTTTTGTTAATTGTGTAAACAAGTAGTTGACGTCCCTGAACTCACCATCAGGAGATAAATCTTCGAATATATCACACGGCTTCTTGTTACCGTACAAGTCTAGCATTCGAATGTGATCGCATTCGATAGATTTACCACACACAAACTTGAGTAGATATCTTACGAGTTCTTCATCAATGGGCCTAAACCTGAACCCCAATCCAGTACTACTACTAGAGCTATTCATGATCAAATATGTAAAATATAAAAGAAGAAAGGTAAACAGTGAGCAATAAGAATCTAACCCTAGCTAGAGCTGCAGAGAACGTAGCACATGAATGTTGAAGGAGAGTAAATACAATACAGGAGCAGTAAATACTCTATATATAGAGAGAGAGCGTGTGAATTTTATTGCTTAATTTGTTAGTTCCTTTTCTTGTTACAAAAGCAACCCACTTTTTATTGGCTTAAGAAAAATAAAAATTTGGAAAACCCCAACAAAAATATTAAGGAAACTGCTAAACCCTATACGAATATGTTTCCCAATTAAGATTTGAAAACTGTAAGAACAACTAATTAAGAATAATTCTTCATTGCAATATTGTATTTCTTGTGTTTAAGAAAAATATATTCCATTGAAAATTGAAGGGAAATAACTAAGGGATAATTTCATTTATATACAGAAAAATTAAAAAATTACAAAAAAAGTAGCCAATTTTCTATTTACAAAAAAAATAGTCAAAAAGGGTCATGGGCTCAACAAAGCTCAATTTGGCCCAAGGCCATTAGACCACTTTTGCTTCCTTTTTTTTTTCAGCGTTAATTTTTTTTTAAAAAAAACAAAACTATTTTTTTTTTTTTTTTCAAACTTTTTCCGTGCAATGTTTTTTTTCATGTATCAATATTGTATACATGGTGTATAAACATGTATATAAAATGTACAAATAATTATGTAATGTATCGATATTGCATAAATAGTTATATAGTGTATATGCAATGTATTGACATTGTATAAATAATGCATAAATGTGTATCTGACATTGTATAAATAGCGTATAAATGTTTAGCGATATTGTATAAATAGTGTATAAACATGTATCAATATTGTATAAATAATTATGTAATGTATCGGTATTGTATAAATGTGTATACACGTGTATCGATATTACATAAATAGTATTTTTTTTAAAAAAAATTGTTTTTTTTGCTGCTTTTTTATTATTATTTTTAAAAAACTGTTTTCTTTTTTTTTTTAAAACTTTTTTCATGCAACTTTTTTTCATGTATCAATATTGTATAAATGGTGTAGAAACATGTATATATGATGTACAAATAGTTATGTAGAGTATATGTAATGTATCGATATTGTATAAATAGTTATGTAGTGTGTATGTAATGATATATATTGTCTAACTAGTGCACAAACATGTATCGATATTGTATAAATGGTGTGTAAACTTTTATCGATATTGTATAAATAGTGTAGACATGTGTATCGATATTGTATAAATGACGTATAAATGTGTATTGACATTGTATAAAAAATATATAAACGTCTATCGATATATGTCGATATTATATAAATAATTATATAATGTATCGATAGGGAAAAAATAACATTAATTTTTTTAAAAAAATTGCAGGGAAAAAAAGTTAAAAAAGAAAAACAAACAACAAGAAAGTTTGTTTGTTTTTTTTTTTAAAAAAGTAGTGCAGCAAAAGAAAACAAAAAGAAGTTTTTTATTTTTTTAAAAAACGGCGAAACGAAACTAGAAAACATGGCAAAATGGCGGCTGACATTGTTGTTGTAATTTGTTAGGCCGAATGGCCATTTTTGGTTAGAAATTTAGCCGAAAGGCTATTTTGGGTAAATAATGATAAGTGGATTATTTTTTGTGTAAAAATTTAACTCAATGGATATTTTGTGTAATTTTCCCAATAACTAATGCGGAACATATACTTATTTTTCATAGAGAGCCTGTGAAATAATAATTAATTAGGAATCAAAGCTAGCAAGAAAATTTAAGATATTTTTGTTTTTGAATTTTATTTTATAATTTGTTATTTCCTTTTCTTGTTACAAAAGCAACCCGGCCACTTTTTATTGGCTTAAGAAAAATAAAAATTTGGAAACTCCCGACCAAAATATTAGGGATAAACTACTACGCCCTATGAAAATAATGAAGTTTCCCAATTAGATTTGAAAACTGCAAGAACAACTAATTAAGAATAATTACTCATTGCAATATTGTATTTCTTGTGTTTACGAAAATATTCCATCGAAAATTGAACGGAAATAACTAATGTGAAACATATATGCCACCTATTTATTTTTTTAGTTAGCCTAATTTAAATTCCACGCAAATTTCAACTATACATATATACTCAAAAGAATTGCTTTGGTTCATTTCTTTTTTATTTTCTTTCCTTATATTTCATGTAACGCAATGTTGTACACACTACTCTTTTTAGAATATAGATCTTACAGTTCTTACCAAGAGTTTTGCTTGTTAATTTCCGCACAAAATATAGCATTTTGCCGAGTCTCACATCGTTCGTCAATAGGAGCTTGGACTCAGTATATGGTCTTGGACAATCCTTCGTTCATAAGCTAGCTTTTGGGGTTGAGTTAAACCCAAAACATTTCTATCGGAGTATCCTTCCTTACGATGTCCCACAAAATACTGATCTTATTTTCAGAAAATCCAATTCTTGAGAATATAGGGTACTTGTTTTGCAAAAAGTAGTTATTTCACTCAAGCTTACTTTCACTCAATTCTACACACATCTCAAGCTTACTTTCACTCAAGAATTTTGTCTCAGAAGTTGTCCACACTTTGTAATATCTACTAGCAGCTTTGGTAGAATGCTGATGGATTATTTAGCTAATTACCAGAAATCAAAATCTATTAACATGCAATAAGACAGCAGGGCAGTTGAAGAGTAAGGAAAATAAAGGCATTTCTTAATTAGCTATTTTACTTTGTCCTGTTGAGTCATATATAATCGGAAAATATCACATCTTTTTCTATGAGAAATCTCTGACGGCAAGTTGCGCATGGATCGAAACTTGGTGAATAATAGACTTGTCCCTCTATTCCTTTTCCACTTAATACCATGCTTTTGTTTATATGAGAGGTCGAAAATGTGATGTGTGTCTAACTCATACATCACGAGTTGCGCTTTTACCACTAGATAAAAGTTGTAGTATTTTTTTTTCTCATAAGTGGAGTTTCCAAATGGAGCGTACCGGACCTTATCCCCTATCTCATGGAGATAGAAAGGATATTTTTGAAAGACTATCAGCTCAAGTACCACATAACAAAACAGTTGAAAAGGCGAATACAATACTAAATAGAACTTGTCTTACTCGATATTGTAAAGCTTGCCAGTGTTTTTTTTCTCGAGATAACTTGTCCGGAAATCAAATCACGAGCTCTTTGAATTTTGCTAATTTCCCCTCAAAACATATTTTGAAATGGCATTTCTATCGGAGTATCTTTCCTTATAATGTCCCACAAATTAATTATATTCTATTTAATCACTTACTAGGAGTATAATTTAGAGAAAATCCAATTCCTGAGAAGACAGGAGTACGATCATATTGCATTATTTCAAAAAATTGGAAGAATATTTCCACAATGTTCCCTCTTAGGAGAAAATTTAAACACGTTTATTGAATGTGTTGTTATTACATGTCTCAATAATTAAATACAGTAGATCAGAAATGCAACACCTGTAAAACAATTCATTTTAGCTGGTCACACCAGGGCATTGCAATTCATTAACTACTTAAGATAGAGGAAATAATACCATACAACTAGCATATGCAATAAACTGATTCCACCTTCTATATATCATATAATGTTTACATACATCAACTACTGGACTTCTACTTCCATCGATTGAAACTGAGAAATATATTACTAGCACAAAGGTATCCTTAATTGTTCTAGACATGAACTCATTGGCACCTCATGAGACACGATTGGTGATGTATTAGCTTGATTACTCATCCTCATCGTCATTGTACTGATAATTCCAACTTCTTGATCAAACGTTGGTGCTTCATGAGAGTACAATTCAACCCCACCATAATCAACAGAAGGGATCAGATAATTAGGCATTTGTTGGGATGATTGATCATCTGTATTTGCTAACAAATTACCCTGGAGTAAGTTGTAATACTGATTATAATCATCATCGTTTCCTTGCAAAACAACATTGCTCAACTCGGACATTTTCTCTTCCAACAATGCAACATTAGCCTTGGCACGTTCATACTCCTGCTCGTCCACTTCCAACAACTCAAACTCATTACAACTTGTCGGGACACATGATGAGCCGATATGATAATTTTGCTCCTGATGACGCGACGACGATCCAATAATTTCCTCCTTGTCATAGTCACAAGTAGCACAAAAGCCATTCATCATCTGATTACCATCTACATAAACACTATCACGAAATCCATTCATCAACTGATCATCACCATGGACATTAACCCTATCAAAAAACCCTTCTTCTGGATTACTTGTTGGGACAGTATAGTCAATATCATGATGATTTTGATCATCAACTCCCACATACCCTAACCCTAGCATAGCCTGATCTTGAACTGTAACAACATTAGTACTCCTAATATTATTCCCTCCAATCTCCTCATCATGACAATTATTAATAACCTGATTTGCATCATCGCTACGGACAACCTTCCTCTTAATGCGACATAAAACATACTCCTCGTGTCGAATTTGATTACGTCTTCTCAACGCCTTCACTATGCTATCGCTAAGACTATATTCTTTCATGTTCCACACAACTCTTTGATGATCTGATTTCTCACTATCAATAAAATGAAAACTTCTCTTCAACCCTATCACTGACCCTTTTTTACTCACCACTTCTTTACCCTTGTCCAATCCCTTCCATGTGCCGCCACCTCCAAGTATCGTCCTGTTGACGTTTTTACCACGAGTAGATTTCTTCGTTAACTGAGTAAACAAGTAGTTGACGTCCGTGTACTCCCCATCAGGAGATAAATCTTCGAATATATCACACGGCTTCTTGTTACCGTACAAGTCTAGCATTCGAATGTGATCGCATTCGATAGATTTACCACACACAAACTTGAGTAGATAGCTTATGAGTTCTTCATCAATGGGCCTAAACCTGAACCCCATTGAATTGTAACTACCTCCAGACGTACCGCTCGAGCAATTCATCAAAGCAAAATATGTAAATTATAAAAGAAGAAACATAAGCACTGAGAGAGCAAATTAGAATACCCTAGAGAGTTGCAGCACGCTAGAGAGCTGTGAAATAAAATAATATACGAGTACACTTTCTATATATACTATTCCTAGAGAGCCTGTGAAATAAAATAATTGGTTAGGAAATATATAAAGCTAGCAAGAAAATTCAAGATATTTTCGTTTTTGAATTTTATTGCTTAATTTGTTATTTCCTTTTCTTGTTGCAAAAGCATCCCGCTTTTTATTGGCTTGAGAAAAATAAAATTTTAGGAAACTCTCAAAAATATTAAGGAGTCTAATAGACCCGGTAAGAATAATGAAGTGGGTGTTTGGCCATTAAAATTAAAAAAACCACTTTCTTTGAATTTTTCAAAGTTAGAGTTGGAGTTGGAGTTGTGTTTTGGCCATATTTTTTGCATTAAATATTTAGATTCGAAATGTAATTTTTTTAAAAAATTTTTTTTAGAAAATATGATTTAAACATGAAATATAATTTAAATTAGATTATTTTATCAAAATAAAAAATTATGATTTTCTTGAAAAAAAAATATTTAAAAAGTGAAAAAATACAAGTGAAAACAGGATTCTGGAAATTTTCAAGGCCAAACGGGTCCGAAATTGCCCAAGATTTGAAAAGTGTAATTAAGAACAACTAATTAAGAATAATTACTCATTGCAATATTGTATTTCTTGTGTTTAAGAAAATATTACATCCAAAATTGGATGGAAAATAACCCATGCGAAACATATATACCGACTACTTATTTTTTTAATTAGTCTAATTTAAATTCCACGCGAATTTAATATATACATATACTCAAAAGAATTGCTTTGGTTCTTCTTTTTTTTTTTTTTAATTTTATTTTATGTAGCGCCTATGTTGTACACACTACTCTTTTTAAAATATAGATCTTACAACTTGCAAAAAAAATGGACGTAGAATTTAGTTAAATTTGAAAATTCCACATAAATGCAAATTTAATTTTTGTAAACGTGAGCTCATTCAATTGTTACAATGGTGATCAGAGTTAAAGATATGGGAACTTCCAATTGATTTTAAAATTTTAAAACAGAAGATTACGAAATTAGAAAAAATTATTTATGCAACATTTGTAAAACTTTTCTTCATTTTAACTGGCCCATGTACTCCACCAATATGTGTGTTATCAGGCATGCATATCAATATATCATAGATTTTACCCAAAAAATAAAAATAAAAATTCTCTTTGATTTGATAATAGATTTAGCGTGTATTACTCCCTCCGTCCCTTTTTACTTCTCAGGTTTGGTATTTTGAGAGTCAAACTATATTAACTTTGATCAATATATTAAAATGTATTTTTTTTCATCATATTAAGTATTTTTTGTGTAGTTTTCAAGTTTCTGCATATTAGATTTAAAATATTAAATTAATCTATTTCAATTTAGCTTCGGAGATTAGTCAAATTGACTCTTGTGAAGTGAAATGTGATAGGTAAAAGGGAGCGCATGGAGTAACCGTCATCCCACAGTCTCAATCAACCATCTATGTTGCTATTCGTATTATGTATTACCCTTCTGATCTTTGAATTTACAAATCCGTATATGCTAAGAGGGAGAAAATGCACAATCAACATATAGGCTAATATACATACCATCAAACACACATGCTACACTGAAGGACTCACAAGCACCTGCCAACAGGAAAAGCATAACGTGAACGCGCCAAAATCTTCTCTAGGGTCTTCATTTAAGGGGAAGGCAAGGTTTCAAAGTCTATTATGGAAGCGAGACCCTACTGGTAGAGTGGTAGTGATAGTCTCATGGATGAAGGCTAATGTTTTCTATTGGAATAGAGGGATGTGCAGGTCAATTCGACTTTTCACTTCGCCATCTAGAGATAGTTTGGCCTGAGTTAGGATACGGAGTTGGAAGAAAATGTCAGTATATCAGTTCATCTTCAACAAAGGCCAAGATCTCCATGGTGTTACCATAATTTTCAACAAAAAGATAATGACATCCAATCCGAAAGAAAATCACAAAGTGGATATTAAACCAGACACAACATGTTCAACCAATCACCATGGTGTTTCAGCAAATTCAGAAATTATTATTAAAGAACCAGGCATAGCAACATTGTCCCCAAATGGAAACAAGAAAAGTAACCAACAGGGTAGAGCTAAGTCAAAACTGAAAGCTATTTAATGCTCTAATTCAATAGGTTCAAGTACATCATCTTCAGACATGAAAGCTCCAACGGCAGCATTATTGTAGTGGAGAAGCAATAACATGATCTAGCCCGAAGCAGTTTTCTTTTGCTGGAAGACGACAGCATAAACTGGGACTATAACACCAATGGCGACTGCAGACCACACACCAAGAGTCATCTTCAGCTTCTGGTTTGACATCCTGTCCAAGTTGTACATGTGCTTTGCATGAAGGTAAAAAGGTTCATCATGTCCATGACCTCCCATTCTCTTAACGCCTGTTGAGTGGAACTCTCTCTTCACTGACCAAACAATAATTTCAATCAGTAGCAAGGTCAGACTTATAAAAATCATGACCAACGGCATCCAAGCCTTGATTGAAATGAACTCATCATAAAGAAACGGTGAGATGAAAAGACAATTATAATGGAATATGAGAGAAACAGAAATTTTAAAACATGAAAAATTAACTAAGAGATGAAAAGACAATTATAATGGAATATGAGAGAAACAGAAATTTTAAAACATGAAAAATTAACTAAAACAAGTATTAAAGAATGTTTGAATTGTGCACAAAAAAAAAAAAAGAAGAAGAAGTCGACATACACTGTTCCAATGAAAATATTGTCAAAAACTGATTGAGCTATGCTCGTCTGATAAGAGGGGAGAGCTACCAGGGAGAGTTCCTCAAATTACTCGAATACTAGTTAGTTTTAGAGTTTATAATTGAGTTGTTAAAAACTGCAATCCATCGCTCTTTAACATCAGATGTATTCATAGACTTGAAGCATATCTAAATTTTTCGCATAGACCTAAAGAATATGACCCTCAATGCATTTGCATCTCCAACAGAAAGCAGTATCATTTTTATTCTTTTTTGATAATCACATGTTTCACAAAAAGAACAATGCTCAGAAAATCAACCAAACCATTTTGACTACTTCATCCATCAAAGGTTCACAATGCAGGGCCTATGTTAGTATTGTGATTTATGGTTAACAAAAGTCATCAGGATGAGCAAAATCTATTAAGAAAAAATATATTCTTGACAAGTTCTTAACAGATGAAACAACTTGATAATGCCAACCATATCTCAGAAGGTGCAGGTCCAAACATCAAAAGAGTACTTGAGATTTTGCTGCATAGGATGTGGAAAACTATGCTGATTTATTTATTTTTGATAAGTTAGCATCAGAGTAATGCATTTTTTTCTTTTTTGTTTTGATAATTGAGAAATAGTTTGTGGGTTTGCTGAACCAACTTCAACTGGCTCAAATGTTCGAGCTAGGAGGAGTATAGGCCCACTCCTCTAACCTGCTTTCTCTTAAATACCTCTTGCTAGAGGCAGGCTTCGAACTGGTGAAGTGCGCCCAACCAAAACATCACATGTTATATTTTCAAAGCGCTAAACCAAAGCCCTGAGGGTCAGATAAATGCAACACCCTTATCTTGGAGGTAGCTGCATTCTAGCTGAAAACAACAATAGTTATATGCACCAGGGCTCAACTTGGAATGTCAATGATAATACTCATACTTTTGTCCACAATCACCTCAAAGGGACCAGAGTTAGATCTATCAGAAGTAGATTTTTTCGATAAGTTGTAACTAGTGGTTGTTACAGGGAAAAAAGGGAATAAAATAAACTTGTATTTGGAATGAAAACATTAAACAGGAGATTTAAGAGAGCTTCTTCTACCAAGGTGCCTATGTGCTGTATAGCAGCAATGAGCCGAAAACTAGAAATATTAAGAGTAAGAACTCCCAAAGAGCACCTTGTTTAATACCCTTAAAGTTACTTGTCACCAAATTCTACAGAAGTTTATGCAGGGCGATTACATAAATAACTGACTTATCCACATATCAACAGTTAGCCACCGTGCGTGTGGCATGGATAGAGATGACCTCATGCTAAGATCTAAATACTGCAAAGATAGCCCACTTGACTTTTTATTTGGCTCTATTATAGAAGTCATGACCTTGAGATGTTTCTAACTCATATTTCAGTCCAACATACCACTTCAAGAGGAATAGGGCTCATTGCAGCACTGTGAAAACAACAATCTTGCAACATCCAGGAGGAACAGACATCATTATAGGTAAAGTATCATCTCTCTATGAGCCACAAGACCAGAGGCACAGAATTGCTTTCAAATGGTAAAAAGAGTCATTTATATAAAGGACGGGTTGAGGGGTCAGAATACCACCCTACCCTACCTCCCAAAATCAATCAATCAACTACTCCTCAACCACAAAATATATGAGGTTAACTATATAAATCCTCTACATCCAACCTGCCATATCCAGGACCATTTCATCCCAATATGCAACCTTTTGTCTTCAATTACAAAGTTGAGATTCTATTTTAGACTAGATGCACTCCAAAATCTCACTTCTAAAACAGCGCACCCCATGTAATCCCACATGTGGGGTCTGGGGAGGCTAAGATGTATGCAGACTTTATCCTTAGCTTTGTGGGTTAGAAAGGTTGTTTCCGATAGACCTTTGGTTCAAACGAGAAGTTATTGAGAGAAGGATTGCAAGAAGAAAAATGGAAGCAAAATATCACAATACACAGCAAAGTGAAGCAACAGATAGTAAAAGCACATTAAAGAATAAGAAATTAAACGATGACTAGATACTAATAATAATAAAGAGAAGAGGATATGGGCTAGCCCCCTGCCTTTCCCACCTAACAGGCGACCACACCTGGCTACCTACTAACCTTCTACATTCTTCCTATCTAGTGTCATGTCAGTAAGCTAAAACTATGTCACATCCTGTCTAATCACCTCCCACTTTTCCAGCCAACCTCTACCTCTACCTCTCCTAACTCTTGTTTCTAACCAATCTAAAATGACTCCTAAAAGACACAACTTTATGCAAGTGTAACAACAATTACTAACCCAATAGACATGAACGCCAGAAGGGGAAAAGGAACGGCGGGCGTCCTTAAGAACATTGAACTAAATCCTATTTTATATTAGATTGATAATGCATACCATATGAATATTCTATTCATCCTACTGAACAAACGTATACAATACTGCACATAACCTAATTGTACAATAACAATCACTAATACCATATGTTGAGACACGTGACGGTGACTTCAAATCAATCAAACAGATCCAAAAAAAATTACTACAACAAACCAAAAAAATGGATAGATCTGAAAAGTAACAAATACCCATCAAAATAAAATCCCTAAAAAACAAAACAGAACAAATCAGCAGCGTAAATCTAAATCAAAATTGACTTTCTTGGTAATATTTTCAGCTTCAACATACAAAAATCCCAACAAATCAACAAACAAAAAAATCAATATCGACCAGCTACGCATCAATACCAAACTAACTAGGCTCATTTTACTCCAATAAAGGTAAAATCATTTTAAAAAAAAAACAAAAAAACAAAAAAAACACCAAGATATACATCAAATTTTGAAGAGATAAAAAGCAGACCAGTTTTGGAGAAAATGGATGCACACGAACGTAAGCCGTTGTTCAACGCCATCGCCGTTGTTATCTGCCTTGTTTGTTTTTCTGGTTTCAATATAGCCAGGGTTAAAGTTTAAAGTAATGATTTTGGAATTTTGGTACGAGTAATTTATACTACCAACTAGCAAAGTTTTGTTTTCTTTATTTTATTAATAAATAGTTAAAATAATAATATTTTTGTTAGTGAACTTGATTCATTAAACTATAAATGAGATTTAAAATATAAAATAAAATATATTTGTGATTTTACGTTTTATTTTACATTAGATAAACCTGAATAACTTTGTCTTTCTAATATCAATATTGACTTGGTAAAAAATAACTTTGCAGGTAAAGCTTTGTTATTGTCTGGGTATTTTATTATTTCGAGAAGGTCACAATGTGGTACAAGTAATTTCCAAGTTATAGTCTCAGTTCTCACGTTGAAATTATAATTATGATATATTCCAAAATCGTTTATGCTGAAATAACAAAATTAATTAAAATGAAACAAAATATAAAAGATAAAGTAACTTTATATTTTATCATCCTTAAATTATTGTTACATCTCTTATCCTTATGACTCGCTTTGTTTGTGGTATAAGAGCCGATGCTCATAAAAGAAGGAAAAAAATGTATAACTTAACATTCAACCACCATTTAACCTTCTTGTAACATGAATATCGACATATAAAATTATACCAATTTTTAAAAATCTATTTATAAAATACTTAATTTTATGGAGAAATTATGGATTCACATGTTCCATAATTTAGCATACTCCATAAATTTGCACCAATAACTAGTCTTTCAAAATGTGCTTTTAGCATTTCACCATTTGTCCATTTAATTTCGCTTTTCATTGTGAACAATTTGACAATATTAATAGAAATCTACTATAGCAAAATATTGAGGCTAGCAATTAAATTAAGTGAATTACAGACTATAGTGTTCATCCTTAGACCCCATCCAAACAATACCATATTAAAATCATTAGCCGCTAATGTACTAGCAATGTGTTGTCATGTGGCCAAGAGGTCACGAGTTCAAACCTTGAAACGACCTTTAGTAGAAATGCAAGGTAAGATTGCTTACAATAAACCCTTGTGGTCGGACCCTTCCCCAAACTCTGCACATAGCGGGAGCTTTAGTGCGTACAATAGACCCTTGTAGTCGGATCCTTCTCCAGACTCTGCGCATAACGGACACTGGGCTACCTTTTTTTAATAGTTTATGTGCTGTCAAAATACCAACAACCTAAGGTTATTGTACTAACAATCAGAAAATTAATCTCATTTGTAATCAATGTCAGTCTTAAAAGGGGAACAAAAATTAATAGCGCACCTTAATTCCACTTCATTTTTAGTGCAAAGTTTAGCTATTCAAATCAATCAGATGTTCTTCTGCACACAGAAAATAATTTTATTTTGTTCACACAGTTCTAAAAATACTTCAATTCCGAGGTACATAGCAGCTCTACAATAACCTCAAAAAAGTCAGCAGAGGACAAAACATTGCAAATAGGCAGCCCCCGGTGCACTAAAGCTCCCGCAGTACAAAACATTGTGAAAGATATATCCTGCCAGATACTCGAAATCTTGAGAAGACACTCATAAAATGCTCTGAGGAAAACAAGTGGCCTACGAAACAACAATTATATCAAACAAAATGGATGACATTCTTCTGAAAATATAGCTCAGTAACCTTTCTGTTTTGCATGGTCATCAAGTTTAATCAAGCACTTTTAACCCCCAATATGGCCCGGAAAGATCTCAAGAATTTTGCTTACTCAACAAATGTCCTGACACAAGTCTAGAAATCGTTGCTGGAAGAAGCACTGTTTGATCTAATAGCTTCAGAAGGCCCATTGCTAGTTTTGCTGATGATTCCCTTGCCAAAATAATCAGCGATTACGGAAAATCCATCCTTTGAGCTCTTAACCTGTTGGAAAAACTGGTCTGGGTTTTTGGAACTTTGCTCCAAGCTTCTCTTTGTTTCCAGAACAGCTCTGTACTCGGGAGCACACTCGGGGCACTCTTTCTCATTGTCACCAAGGCAGCGCTGATGAAATGAGTGCATACACATGAAGTGGACAGCAGGAAGGTCGAGTGTGAATGTGCAAGCAGTACACTTGCTAAGCTGAAAAATTCTAGCATTTGTTCTTAGATCATGGATCTCTTTTCTCATTGTCGATGATTCTTCCTGCAAAATGAGGGAAAATAATCAGAATATTATATTTCTCAATTTAGTTTAGAGATCCATAAGAACTCAGATGAAAATGAAAGTAGAATTTGAGACCTGAATATAAACATCTGATAATTTCTCAAAAAGGACAAAAAAAAGATGAGGGAGTAATTTTTCTAAGTAGACTACCGGTCGTACAGGTGCATAGCTTGCGAGCTCAAAGAAAAGCGAGTTTAGGCAGTGGTTCAAGGTGCTGTAGCCGAGAGAAAGGCAATAGAAGTCAAGCATCTAATTCAATGGTGAAAAAAGAACGCTGGCCATGGAGAACAACCAACAGAAGACAGCAGGTATTAGGTAGCCATGATGCCCCAATAGGATAGGATGAAAGCTGTGCTATTCCAGACACTCCTGGCCTTCCTCGCCCAAAAGAATAAAAAACAGAAAAAAAAGAGCACGCAAGATTTATTGCTGAAAGGAAAACTTGAACTCTGGTATAGTGGTATATGATGACAGTAACTTTCTAACCTAGAATGTTATATGTGATGGTTCTATTATCTATTGAAATATCAATTGGGAAAAAAAATCATTGAAAAACAGAACAGCCCCTACTATAATAACTACTATGCCCCTCAGTCTCGAACAAGTTCGGATTGGACATATGAATCCTCACTGACCATATTCCCCATTGAAATTCTATCCCGGGCCAATATAATACAAACTAACGAAAAGAGAATAGAAACGAAGAAAGTCTCCATTTTGTTTAGGCCAGAAACCAGTATGTCAAATGAGATGAGATGGGAGCTCAGAGAATTGGGAGTCCCTTTGATATTTACTATGTTGCAATGATATTAAACAGTCATTATCTTCACCAACATATGGAAGATACCAACAGCAGACTATAACAGCAAAATGTACTACATGAAAATGCTCAGATAAGTTAGATAGTATGGCTCTATAATTCACTACACATCAAGGAAATGACTGAAAGGATGCTGTTCAAAAAGAAAAAAAACTCCCTCCCCATAGTTATGTCACTGTACTGTAATTACCTTTAACTCTACTATGGAAATGACTGAAAGGAGGCAAGTTAGTCTACACATAGCAGGTATCTCAAAATGTACACATACAGAAACATAGAATGGAACTCGAACAGACAAGTACCAACCTGATACTTTTCCGTAGCTCTGCGGTCTTCTTCAATCAGCTGGGACTCATGTTCCAACTTTCGAGCTATGTAATCTTTGATAACAGAGAGGGTGAGGCACGGATTTTTGGCAAGTGTCTGAAGAACCACAATGGGAGGCAAGATATCATCCCTCTCAATGTAAGTCAAGATTTCTTTGACTTCTTTTGAGCAGTCTTCTCCAAGTTCACCAAAATACTTCAACAGATCTGCCCAAAGAGAAGAATCACCTCCCTTACCCAAATCACCCAATCTCTTGCAGCATGCGATCAAACCTTCATGATCATGTACCTGCATGTAGCACGCAATAACTTCTTTGTAAAGTTTCATCTTCTCATAAAGAAACAACAGTCCTTCTTTAAAGTCATTCATCTCGCATAAAATTATGGCAAGATCAACATCATATAGTGGTTGTTCTAGTTCAGAAGGCCATGCACTCTTAAGCAAGGTCAGCCCCTTCCGCCGTCGCTCTTGACGACCTTTCTCATCATTAATGTCTTTCTTGTCTGAAATCGCCTTCCCATTAGATACTGCTTTTGAAGATTTATGTCCTAGATCATTTCCACTTTCATCTATGTTAGATTGTGAAATTGATGGGAAATCCAGGTCATGAGACAAGTACAATTCCAGGAGTGTGTTATGAATTTCCACTTGAGCAGATGAATCCTTCACTTTGCTTGTATATTTTTCAAGGAACTCCAGAAGTGCATGAGGATAATGGACAAAAATGTTGAGAAAATCAATAGGAGAAGGCAACATGGAGATAAATGCACCACTTGATGCTCCCTTCTTGGGCGGTTCGGATTCCTCTGTGCAAAGCCTCATGAGTATATCAACTGTTTCAGCTGGCTTATGCTCAATAAGAATTTTGCCATACTCTTTCACTGTCACCCCAGCTTGACTCAACTCAAGGCTGCTGATATATTGTAAAGCTTCTTCATATCTGCCTAGATCTTCAAGTAAAATTTTAAGGTACCATTCATGCCTCCCAGCTTTCTTAGCAACAGACATGGCATGCTCATGATAATTGGCAGCTCTGCATACCCTTATTGCAGTTTCAACATCAAACTTTTGTTCCCCAACCCCATCCTCACTTTTGATGAACTCATTCAGCTTCTCAACATCTTTTAATTTGGTGTAACAATTTAATAAAAGAGTGGTATGATCTTTTGAGGCAAGCCCTTTCTCGTGCAACTTTTCCAAGTAATTGGTGAGATTGTGGATTCTCTGTGCATCCAAAAATTTTTGTATGACATATGAAGGTTCTAGATGCCCAATGGTGTGTGTATACTGAGCCATTGCCTCATCAAAGTCTTGTTTACTGTACAAGTGATCGCCATATTTCCTCAGCACTTCAGCAGTTGCAGCGGCATCAGCTTGCTGGCTTTGGACGAGATTTATAGCAACTGTATAAAGGTTCTTCTTGAAAAGCATATCCAATTTGCTCTCCATATCTTTCTCCCCAATGCATAAAGTTGATTTGTCCTCCAAAATAAGTATTATGTTACCCCATTCACAAAGCATCTGAGACACTTCGTTAACCACTATACTGTGGGCAATTAACCGGTTCTTCAGATCATAAATATTGAAAGTGTTCTTTCCAGTTCTTTGATCTGCAAAAACACATAATAGGTATCCACGAAACCACCCAAGGAATTTCTTCTCTCCTTCAAAGGCCCAACAAGGACCACGGCCATCAACTTCATAGAAATATATCGCCTCAGGCCGACCAATAATGAATTCCTATAAGAGGATAATATCAATGACACTAAAAAATGAAATTCCCAGCGAAAAGGAAAGAAGATAATAAAGAATACTTCAATTAGCACACACCGATCGATCAGTCATTGCAACACTAGTTACACTAGATCCAATCTGATCAAGAGTCTGCCGTGTAGGTGCTTGAGTATGCATGTTGAACAAGTTCACTGTATTTGGAGTAACAGCAAACAGCTGAAGCACCTGACCATCCACTCTGAACCCCAGACCCGTGATGGAGGATTGGCTTTTGTCTGAATGATTATCCACTTGAAGCTTAAAACGCTTGATGCGTTCACGAGCTATATCTCCTTGAATGCAATAGATGGAACCATTGTCCAGCCCTATAACTATGAGTAATAATGGCGGAGCCTCTTCCAGAACCAAAAACGACGTAATCTGCAGTTATATATTTTGTACTTCCATTACGTAATTGAATGATATGCAACAAAAGAAAAGGGACACAAGTAAATAAGAAAGAAGAAACTTCATAAATACTAATATACACCTTTGCTTCAGGGAACTGGTTGGTAAATATTCGCAGTATTTGAATACAATCAGGACTTGATGTACTTGTTCCCTCGGGCTCCATCTTGTCAAGATCGAAAATTTTAAGACAAATAGCTGGGGGCTGGGAAGCCATTTGCTCATCTTCTCCAACGGTCACTAAGAAGTTCCTTTGCTAGTTAATAAAGAAAGAGGAAAGCTAAAGTCAGTGCATTCTGCATTATCAACTTTAAATAAGCATACTCTCAGGAGATAGTACTATCTGGGTTTTAATCCAAATTCTCTTTATAATAATCTAAACATGAGATATCAGAACACAGATAAAGCAACCAAAAAAAAAAGAGAGCATAGTTCGGTGGAGGCACGTGCGTCAGGTGTTTTTTGGTGGAGGCACGTGCTTCAGGTGTTCTTCCACAAAAACTATATTGTTGTCAATAAAAAGATAAGAGAGAAACAATACTATCAATGCAACCACCCATCCAACTCATTAAACAACTGAATTAAAAAAAAATTGCTCTACTAGACTTCCTAGTGAGTTAGAAGTTGACATTTCAACTTCCCATCTTTTTATACTTCATATGTTACATGATACCTTCAGCTCTCAAACATAAGAAACCTCCATGAATAACCAAAACTCCAGTTAATTATTAAAACAAAATACTTTATCAAAGAAAAAGTTTTATCAGCATTTCTTCCAACCCAAGTTCAGATTTGAAATCCACAAAGCCAAAACACAGTTGATCAACTATCTACATAAATTTCCAGTGTTGTGAGAACTTTTCAACAAGCAGAATCAAGAAATCAATAACCTATCAGCTTCGCCTGAATACCAAACCAGTCGCGATCCATTATATGAATCTTCTGTATCCATTTCACTCTATTTGGACCCATGTCATTGCAACATTAAAAAAATCTGTCTTCTAAGACAAATTAAACTAGAGGTTCTCTAATCTTACACTTGTCCATATACTAACATACAAACTCTCCACCTAAACCCAAAATACTCCTACACAAATGTAACTGCAACAACTAAACCCTCAATCCTAACTTCCATGGTGTTAATCTCTTAACTCAGTCTTCATTGTACTCCCTCCATTACACTTTGTTTGCACTATTTCCTTATTATCCCACTTGAAAATAATGACATATTTCTATATTTCCTAAATGAGAAGCTTTTTTAGCCACACAAATGTTGTGATGTGTTTAAGATCAAAATTTTCAAAAGTCTTATACCCACACAAATATTTATTTATTTTTTGATAAGGTAAAGGTTTATTGACTATAATACCAAGAAGGTACCAAACCAAAAGTTACAAAAGACTGCTGCGAATATCCATACAGTCAATTACAACATCTCCCTAGCAAGTAGCAACTCCAGAAAGTCCATATATTGATCTATATTATCAATGAAACTATTTTCACACCAACAAAATAAATTATGTAAACCCTTGTTTTTAACTCTAGAAATATGGCCTTATTTGCCATCAAAACAAGCATTATTTCTTTCTAGCCAAGTAGTCCAGATTACGCACAAAGGTATAGTTCTCCAAATTTGCTTCAAAGCCTTATGCATTCTCTAGTGCTACCAACTCCCCAATAATTCCTTCACACTCTAAGGCACGATCCAAGAGATCCCACAAATACTGCAAAAAATTTCCCAACATTGTCTAGCTATCCTGCAATGCATAAGAAGGTGATTCACAGTCTCCAACTCTTCTTCACATAAGTAACATCTATTACTTAGTGCAATGCCCTTTTCATAAAGATTATCCTGAGTAAAGTCAAGCTCCCCAGCTGCAATCCAACCAAAACAAGCTACCTTAATAGGAGATTTAGTTCTCCAGATCCCTTTCCATGGTCAACTAGTATCCCAGTATCTTGTTTGCTTCATTAGAAGACTATAACACTTCTTTACTGAAAAGGTTCCATCTTTACTAGCTATTCATACTAGTGAATCCCCCTTACTCTAATCAATGTAGGTATAATCAAGTTGAAGGAAGGAGTAATTGACTAAATTCCTCAATTTCCCAATCATTCAGACATAACCACACAAATATCATGGCATGTTTAAGACGACAAATTTTATAAGTCCTCATTTCTTTCTTAAACTTCAAGTTGAGTCAAACTTATGCCAAACAACTTGAAACATGTAAGTACTCCCTCCATTTCAATTTGTTTGTCCTAATTTTCTTTTTAATCCGGTTTTTTTTTTTAAAAGGGTTCTTTTTAACAACTCTTCAATTTCAACTTTCCACGTCTCTTTAATTTAAGACCACAAGATCCAACACCCTTCTTTTACTTTCTTAAACTACGTGTCAAGTCAAAATAGGACAAGCAAACTGAAATGGTACTTCAAAAAAAATAAAGAAAAATTAAACCTTGAGCTGTTGGAGGAAGAGGACAGATGAAGAATGAGCTTGAAAACCATAATTGAACTTCAATCCTCGATCCAATAAGGAAGCAGTGCCATCATCACAACCCAACACAATTCTTCCTTTACCACTGGAACAACATTGGATCTTGCCACTTATATCATCTGCAACTTTCCCAGAAAATTTCTCCTCAAAAAATTCAAATTTCCTCCATTGATACATACTTTTCTTGCTATTTCAACTGGAACTAAAAAAAAAAAGTAAGAAATAATGTACATGAAATTGAGTATACAGATAAAAATTCAAGCTTTTTTTTTCTTTGCAATTATGTTATATGATAAAGAATTGGATCAACCCTTTTGGTTATTTGATGAAATTTTGACTTAGATTGATCTAATTTTATGAAAAGGTTCATTGACAGGATGGAAAGTTGAAGAATGGATACCAAATTGGATTTGTCGGGTCACTTCTTTACCCGTTTCTGCTTGTTTTCTTGCAAGGTTTTTTTTTTTCTTTTTGGTAAAATACTGTTTATTTTATCAAATACTTTTGCAAAAATGTCTACTTTTTTAAAAAAAAGTTGTATTGTAATATCAAACTACGAATTTAGAAATCTAACGAAACGAGAAAGATAAAATAAAGAATAGACTTAATAGAATTGAATTCACCTTGTAATTCTTTTCTCAAAACAAGCATAAACAAAGGCTTCAACAATTCTCTCAGTATAGAACAATCTAATCATCATCTAAAACTAAAGTCTAATAGCACATTTGGTTAAGTTTTTAGAATTAGCTTAATTTGAAAAATATTTATTTCAAAAATGTTTTTCAAATGACGACAAATAGTTTGTGTTTGATTAATAAATTTAAAAGTACTTTTGAGCAGCAATTAATATTCTGATTTTTCTAAAAATGTTTTAAAGTGTATTTTTCTCACAAGTGCTGAAGAAAAAACTATTTTTTTAGCTTTCGAAAAACAGCTTCTAAACTTATCTTACCCACATCGGGTGAATTTACACCCTATCAATGAACAAATGACATGTGTCATTTTTTTATTTAATCATAATTATTGATACTTAACCATAGTTAACTAGTATATATTTGCAAATATATGTTAAATATACAAAATAATATTAAAATAACTTAATAGTATTTTAACACTAACATGATTGTTGGCCGATTTTAACCCAAAAAATCCTTCTACCATCTGAAACTATCTTTTCTTAAATACATTAGCTAACTCTTCAAAATTATATAAACATTTTAGCATTACGAAAAAAGCACTCACCTTTGGTATACCCTTAAATAACAAATCTAAAGATTAAAAGGTGAAAACTTTACAAAATTACACTTGCTTTATAGAGTTACATTATTACATATTATGAAAAGAATAAAAATTTTGGGTATGTTTGAAAAGCCACCTGGTAATTGGAATTAGTATAATTACTAGAGTAGTAATTACCAGGCTAGTAATCACACAACCTAGTAATTACGATGACCTGTTTGTTTACCCCAATGTAATTACAGTGTACTTACAAATGTATTGTTTGGTTGCACATGTGTAATTACATGATTATATTAAAATTTTAAAATAAAAGTTAATTATCAAAAACTAAAAGTTTATATTAGACAAATAAGAGTCTTTATAAATGATATTAAATTAAATATTTAAGATATATATCTTGTCTTTTGAAAATATATTAATTAATAAACATATGTTCTTAACTAATATTATAAAAAAAAAATAGTTGATTATATTTTTTAAATTAGTATATTTTAATTAAATTAATCATAAAAAGTAAAAGTACATGATTTTTAAGAACATAATGAAATGCATGTTTGACAAAGAAATTAATATTATAAATATAATTTCATAAAATTATTAAAATACTTGACAAAAAGATAAATCTATCAAGTCTAACTAAAAAATATATTAAGTCTAACTAAAAATTGAATGACTTGCAATGTGAAATATCAAATCAATACTAGTAAAATAAATAAATTGAAACTGAAAATATAACATAAGTTCAAAATTTAAAATAAAAAAATTAACATAATACTCTTATGTCAAATTTCAACATAACATTCATAAATATGATTCAAAAGAAAAGCAAAACATAAGTCTATAACCTTATTAAACAAGGAATTTTACTTTAATTTAAAAATTAGAATATTAACAAAATTATGCTAAATGAAAAAAATAAACATAAATAAATAAAAAATAGATATTATGAACAATTGCATGGAATCACAAGAAGTAAAGGTTGGGAAATGATAAGGAAATGAAATATAAATAATATAAAATAAAAAATATATATTTTTAAAAAATACTAGAATAATCAAAATAAAAAAGATTTAAAATGATAGAAGTAAAAAGAAAATTAAAACAAAACAAAAATAAAATTAGAAATAAAAAGGAAAAAATTAAAAAGTACCAGCTTGTAATTGCACCGGCAATTTATAGCTCTCCCTGTGAATTGGAGAGTGTAATTACCCCTGCTAATTACACATAATTACCTGCTGACCAAGTAATTAACTGGCCAACCAAATATGTCAAACTGTGTAATTACACCCAATTATACCAAATTCAATTCTAATGGTGACTTTCCAAACAGGACCTTATATGAGAAAGAAATTTTTACCTATGTTTTAACAACTTCATCGTAATTATATTTATAATTTGCTTAGTGCTTAGCTATAACTAATAACTAATAACCTATGTATACTTGTAAAACTTAGACTACCATAATATACTTTACGTTGAGCTCTTGACAAGAATATTTAGATTAATTTTGATGTTGCAACGTTAAAAAAAAAAAAAAATTAAACAACTTAAACAAAGCAAAATATCCTGTCTTTTCACTCTTAATCTGAACTTTCAATTACGTATGTATTGTTTCAGATTCACGAAAAAAATAGAGAACAAATGACCTAAAACTTGAGAACTAATTAAATGAACACTTTATGTATAACTTTATTTCCTTTTAAATTAATTAGCACTTTACTTTATGTATATTTGATTTTTCTTATTCTTTATTTAAAATAAGACTCTTAATAAACTTTAATTTGTCTTCTAAGGTTAACTTAATAAACACCCAGTTTGAGTAAGTTTTTACCTTTCCAAAAACATTTGTTTTCTCCCAAAAGTTTGGCCAAACACCTCAATTTTTAGAAAAAATGAACACTTTTGAGAAAAAAAAACTTAGCTAAATAAACTATAATGAGTTATTTTCACCTATTTATAATTTAGGCTAATTTATTACAAAATAACCCAAAAATGGCTTCTTTGAGTAATTTGCAAAGATGGCCATAGCTTGCAAAGTAGGCCTCCCTTTCTTCTTCCAAAACAACCATCAAGACATGAAATCCCCAATTGGGCATCAAAGTGTATTCAAGCACATCTATCTTCATAAATAGTCCATGTAGAGCTTAGATGTCTCAAGCATGACTTCTTATGAATAATGACTTGATGCAACTTGACTTGTATCATTTGGACAGAGCCATAGAGGAATTCATCTGAACCCCTTTGTGAAAAATTACACTAGTTATAACTATACATAGTTAAAATTATTTTTTATATGTACAATAGATGTTGAACCCCATTTGACTTTCACATGTTTATTTCTTCATATTGTAAATCTCTTAATAAAAATGTTGATTTGCCACTAATTGAATAGAGCTGCATTTCATTCCAAAAAAAATAAAAAATTAATAAAATTTTCAGACTAATAAAAACTAAAACGTGTGTGTTAAAGTTTTTTCAAGAAATTTTGTCAATTTTTGTTTTCAAGAAACGGTTTTATGAATAAGTGGATTTTAATGTTGTTATTCAGTAAACAAAATGAATAAGTGGATTTAAAGTCACTCTTTGTTTCTGCTGATTCTTTTTTCAATTTTGCCTTTTTTATCTTTTTTCTTTTGGAAATTTTTATTTGAATAGAGAATTCTGAATAGTGAAGGAGGAGAAGGTAAAAAAGGAGAAGTGTCTTTGATTCTTCGTTCTTCATAGAATTAGAACCCTACATATATCATCTATGTAATAGGTAATACAAGTTAGAGTTGATAATTACATTATTTACACTGTAATGCATCTTAAATCCGATTTTTTTGTGTCCTACTTTTGGTAACTAAATGCATTATAATAATGAAAACTCATCTCTTTAGAGATCAAAAGAACAAAAACTTTTTAAGGGGAAACGGGAAGGGGATTACAATGTGGAAATCGAACTCTCACCAACAGGTTAAAAATTCAAATACTCAACCAACTGACCTATTAAGATTTCCAAGAGCGAAAAACTTTGGAACTTAGCTTTCCCTTCTTCCAAAAGGGTTGGATTAATTTGGAAGAACAGTTGAATCTTGAAAGTTTCGATTTTCTCTGCCTGATACATCATCAAACAACAAAAAAATAAAAAGGACGCTGGTGCACTAAAAGCTTCAACATGCATGGGGTCCAGAGAAGTGTCGGACAATAAAGGTCTATTGTGCGCAGTTTTATTCTGCATTACTGCAAGCATGGGCGAATCTAGGGGTTGTCCAGATGTTCACCCGAACCCCTCGATAAAAAATTATACTATATATATAATTTTTTTTTTTTTTTTTTTTTTATGAATATGTATAGATTTGGAATCTCCTAAACACAAGATTAGAGATTAACTGAGTGGCTTAGAAAATTCAAAATATATCTTGAGATTTCAAATTCACACTCCACTTTTGTTTTTTGAACTCCCTTGGTAAAAACTCAAGGGCCCAAGTCAGGTAAGTTACCTAGCTAGAATTAAGAAAAAAAATATCTTCAAAATGTATGTAAGCTGACAAAGACACTATTGTACGTATCAAAAGAAAAAAGTAATACCTTCATAAAGAAAAAATATATCCACTCAGCAGCATCCCACCGACATCCATATAAAACCTATTTTGGATCTGTCTGGTCTAATGGATTAGGAGTTGTAAAAGACTTAGCTTTTTACATGGATTGTGAATTAAAACACATTTCCTTCGTGGACATTTGGATTTGGAAATATGAGCAGAATTCACCAGGGAGACATAAATGACAGGTTCCGTTTGGTGAATGTTTGGCCATGATTCATCGTGAAATTTGAAAAAAAAAAAAATAGTTTTTATTTTCAAAATTAAAAATGATATTTGAAAATTAGAGTTGTATTTGGTCATGGATATAAATTAGAGTTATTTTTTCTTTTTTTTTTTGGAGTAATTTGAAGTGAAAACAACTTTTTTGTTATTTTTTAAATTCTTAAATTCAACTCGATTCAGTGAATAGCCGGGACATTGAGGGATAACCAGAAGAATCAACCCTGATTCTATCTCTTTTTGTTCCGTTAGAAGAAAGAAAGGATCCTAAAGAATCGATCTTTCTTTTCGTTGTTGAAGTTCTCTTTGATAATCAATGTGTGATATTCCGAATCCTCATTACTAATGGAATCCAAATGATCTCTGGATTGATCAGAAGATCCTTTCAGTTGGCTATAATTCATTACTTGAATGAAATTTGATCCTGTGGAATCATATTAATATTTGACGATACTTTCTGTACCTTGCTAAAATAAAAAAATCGATCCTTATTCACCGGAAACTTTTCAAAATTTTATGGCCAAACATGTTTTTCAGAGTTCAACTCCAAAAAAAGTAAAAAAAAATTATGATCAAACGCCCCGGTGATTTCAATGCTGAATGGTGAGAAGTTACCATCAGCAACTTCACGAGCATACCTTTACAAAAGGTCACAACTTAAAAATAAAACGTCAAGAATATATATGTAGAGAAAAGCAGATAGATGGACTTGCATAGACTACTTCTCCAAGAAGTTTGAAAAACACAGATCTAGACAAGTCAAACAAAAGTCCAAGGACATATTTGTCATTGCACCTCACATTCCCAACAGATCCAGGGTCAGTTTCGTCATAAAGCAAAAGATTCCTCATTGTCACTTTGTCAGTCATCACAAATTTACTCACTCAACAATCATACAAGGAAAGTGCTTGCTTGCTCTCAGGCAAAGGAAAGATATTCTTTCTCTTCTCAAGTAGAGAAAGAGAGAGGTGGCATAGATGGCAAGGCGATCGGACGAGGAGTATGATTACTTGTTCAAGATTGTTTTAATAGGAGATTCAGGAGTTGGCAAATCCAACTTACTCTCCAGATTCACTAGAAATGAATTCAGCTTGGAGTCTAAATCTACTATCGGCGTTGAATTCGCCACACGTACTCTCCAAGTTGAAGGAAGGATGATCAAATCTCAGATGTGGGATACTGCAGGACAGGAGAGATATAGAGCTATTACCAGTGCATACTATAGAGGTGCACTTGGTGCACTTCTAGTATATGATGTGACAAAACCTACTTCCTTTGAAAACGTAAGCAGGTGGTTGAAGGAACTAAGGGATCATGCAGATTCCAACATTGTGATCATGCTTATTGGTAACAAGACTGATCTGAAACATCTCCGAGCAGTTGCTACGGAGGATGCTCAAAGCTACGCGGAGAGAGAAGGGCTTTCTTTCGTAGAAACATCTGCGTTGGAAGCAACAAATGTTGATGAGGCTTTCCAGATGAATCTTTCGGAAATTTATCGAAGAATCAGTAAGAAGTCACTCTCTTCAGAAGATCCTGCACCTGCTAATGTTAAACAAGGGAAGACTCTTGTTGTTGGAGCTGAGGAGATAGACACCAACAAAGCCTGCTGCTCTGCATCTTAATGGTCATCACTTCTTTCAATCTGCTGTATGAGTCCTTCCTTATTTTCAATCGATTGCTTTTATTTATTTGTTTGTTATTATTAATCTATTAATTTGAACTTATTAGTTTTATATTTTCTACCAATTGTATTGATCCTTTTGTTATACATATTGTAATTAAATTTTGAAAGAAAAAAGAAGAAGATGGACTTGCAAGTTTTTCGTTCATTGAGAAACCATTAGACTCTTTACTTTGAGATTTTGTATACGGTATACCAAGATCCACATTATAAGAACATTGTAGACTAATTAACATAGACTGTTTACTCAAAACTTAGAACTGTCTCCACTACTTTCGTGGATCGAACAGTCGTTTCAAATCCAAGGTAAACACTAATCTAGGTAACATCTGAAAGTTATTAACATAAAACATTGAACGCCAATTAGCAGTACTTAAGGAGTTAGGGGTGCAGAATTAAGTTGCGCAAACTCTTTACTTTCGATGCCGCACCCTAGCCGAATCCTCCAAAAATACACTACTTCTGGAGAATCCGGCACGCACCCGTTGCCATTTTTGAAGAGTCCGAGCAAGGTAGGTGCAACATGATAAAATGCCAAGCACCGATACTAGTTAAAGAAGCAGAACTAGATAAACGAAACTCAGTTTGCCTCAATTTTGTATGTACATTAGAAAACATGTGATTTCTGAATAGAGGTACCATGTCCTAGTGCGGCAAAAAAGAAATAACCTTCAGTGCAAAAGCTATATTTGAGCAAAACTAGATAAATATTTACAAATGAAAAAGGAAAATTGACACACTGCCTCTTGAACTCGATGTCTCTGTTTAAGTCAATGTTGGGCTCACAGTCAAGAACCAAAGCAGGAAGTCGGATCACCATTGACAGTAAAAGATAAATGTCAATGCACTTACACTGAATGATATTACATACAAGAACAGTACCTTCTAAATGCACGGGTGCATATGATTTCCTTCCAAATAGAAGCGTCGGTCCCTTATTCAAGGGAGTTACAGAATTGTCAAAGTTGCTGGGTAGCTTACCGACAGATAATACCCCATGATTTCCACTTTTAAATGGGAAAAGATAGCTCTCATGCTTTTCATGCAAGACACGAAAATATTCCAGAAGAGACTCCACCTGCCTCTGCTCTCTTCCGCAACAACGTTTGCTTGTGACAAGTATTAGGGCTCGCTCTAAGGTAAATAAAACTATCAGGTATCAGTCCAGGGAAACTTGAACCAATTAGGTCAAACCATAAGTCATAAATGCTGAGCTCCATATCATTCATCCAGCTTGCTTCGTGAACCGCTCACACAAAAACCTTTTGAAAACATTACGCATCATAGAACAGATACGTCTTCCCAACAACAACATCAACATACCCAGTATAATCCCACAAGTGGGGTCTGGGGAGGGTAGGATGTATATAGACCTTACCCCTACCTTTGTAAATAGAGAGGCTGTTTTCAATAGACCCTTGGCTCAAAGAAAGGAAAACAAAACATGTTTGCAAGAAAAATATAACAGTACACTACCAAGAACAAAGCAACTAAAATGAGAAACCAAGACAGGATAGAAAGAAAAAAAGTAACGGCAACAAAGTGGCATGATGGACACAGCCAAAAAAGCAACATGTAACGATGGATGAAGTAGAAGATACTATGCAAGTACTAAAGAATAATAATACTTCTAATAAGGAGAAATGGGGAAGAGAAGGCTAGCCCCCTATCTCTCCCACATAAAGGTCCTACAACGCTCGGCTATCTACTAACTTTCTACCCTAATCCTCGACCTCCAAACCTTTCTATCTAGGGTCACTGAAACGCCTTCCCATAGTATTAATTATAGAAACGCTTTTACTAGTTTCTAGCTCCTACAGGATTGTAATCTAAAGCACAACATGCAAATCAGGATGATCATATGAAACTAAATTGTGGACTGACGTTACTGGAGAAATTTAGGATAGATACTACATAAACGGACACTCAAATTTGGCCTCAACTGATAAGTAAGCACTCCAACTCTGAGAGTGTACATCTAGACACCTAAACTTGGTCTCAACTGACAACTGAACACTTCAACAGATCCCCACTGGGTCTCGTGGACATCCGACACTGACGTGACACATAAATTTTGGAAGTGTCTAGATGATCATTTTGTAAGTTGGAATGTTCAACTGACACAATGAAGACGAGTTGAGGTATCTAGATGTGTATCCTCAAAATTGGAGTGCTTGCCAACCGAGGCCAAGTTTGAGTGTCTATTTATGTATTATGCCATACTAAAACCACAAGTTTATGCTTTGAGGTTACAAGAAAAATGTGCACATCTTTGAAGACCTAAATCATTCATTTGCTCGTTAACAAACTCACAAAAGGTAGATACATACCGTCCTGTCACTGAATGCACTTCTCTCCATCAACCTGAGGGGCTTTATACCACAAAGTGATTCTCTCTCCTGCGTAACTCTTGTTACAAGAACATAGTTTTGAAAAGTGTAAGAAAATCTCTGTGGATCAGCATAAATGAGTCTAATATGTTAAAGTGATCTGGCCCAATATCCTGCCACTTGTCAATAGGCTCAGGAACTATTTCAACAAGATCTTGCAACTCAAGTGTCTACTTAGCTATTCTCTGCAGAAAAGTTGTTTTCCCGACACTAATATTCTCCTCATCATGAAACTAGTGGCGGAGCCACCTTGTACCCAGGGGGTTCATCCGAACCCCCTTCGGCAGAAAATTATAGTAATAATACATGGTTAAAATTATTTTTTACGTATATATAGTAGATATTGAACACTTGAACCCCCTTCGATTAGTTCGTGTGTTTACTTCTTTCGATCTTGAACCCCCTACTTGAAATTTCTGGCTCCGCCACTGCATGAAACATAATTCTTTTCTTTTGGGATGACTTCACACCAGCATCCAAGCCTTTCTTTTCTTTTGGGATGACTTCACACCAGCATCCAAGCCTTTATTTTTCAACTCTTCATCCACACTCTTCTTGATAAACGTGGCAATATTCTCAGCATGGTTTCAATGTGTGATTCCAACCTCTGCAAGAACTCGACCATCTTCTCATTGGATTTCCAAAAGTACTTTGAATAAGCCATATGAAATCATCTATATTGAAAATGATATCTTTCCTGCCAAGTACAGCAACCTGTAATTCCTACTACCATTACCATTTCATGATTAATAACTGCAAAAGATAGAAAGTTGACTATCCGTAATCATCCAAAATGATCAAGTGAATGATAAAATCAGATTTTAATAAAATGCAATATGTTGAGCAAGTTCTGAAATCTCAACTTTGCTTTAAAAAGAGCTGTTCACGCCATGTGCAAAAATGAGCAAGCTCTGCACCAAGAAGCCTATATATAATTCTATATAGTGCATTCTATACATACATATATACACACAAATAAATACATAAATACACATTACATCTGCACCAAACTAGATAGGCCGTGTTAATAGAATATACTTTGGGTCAAACTCAACCACAGAAAGTAGCTCGTGAGATGAGGATAGGCAAAGATCATATAAAGAAACAATAATCCATTCTTCAACCAGCATAGGACACTTGGGCCACATTTGTTTTCACTTAATGAATGTATTAATCATAATCATTCAAATCTCAATCATTAAATTTGTTTTTTTTTTAGGTTGAATCTTAATTATTTAGATCTTAACCATTAGGTGTGTTTGTATTTCTTATTTTACAACCACTTAATAGGTCTGAATATATCTGAACGATTTAGATTTATAACAAAGTCTTTTATTTTTTGGTGAAGTAATTGATTCATTGATGGCATCCAGTAGATGAAGAAAATGAAGAGTACAAAGTGCTAAGAAATATATATCAGTCCCTACAGAGAATAAGTCTAAAGGTTTAGGGAGCTAATAAAGTCTAAAAAAGACTATCTTGGAAGTTTACAGGGAACATATTATGTCAACTAAAACGTTTAACATACACCTAGCCTTTGCAGAGTGAATGGGAGTTGATACCCCAACAAAACATCTATGTATTTTTTCTGTCCAAATACACTAAAAAATGCTGGCTCGTATCGTCCCCCAGATCTTCCTGATGGCTTTATAAACTTTCCACAAGCTCCAACTGTTATAGGCATCCTTGATGTTGTTAGGTATGACCCAAGATAGACAATAGAGAAAAACATATTCCAAATCTCCGTGACTGCTGGACAATGTTGGAAGAGATAAATGTTAAGACTCCGAAAATTGTGACACATATAACATCTATTCACTATCTAGATTTTATTTTATTTACATTATCCCGTATTAGGCATGCTTCATATATTGTTGTTCAGGTGAAACATTTGATCTTTGGAGGTAGATTTGCGCCCTAAATTAGCTTCCAAGCCCACTCTGTGGCATTCACAGACTGAGGTAGTGAGAGATGATAACCTGACTTCACTGTGTATATCTTTTTGTTTGTGCTCCCCCCAAATTAGTTTGTCCTAACACTAACTGATGCACAAAATGCCTTTTTAAATTTATTGGCCAAACACAAACTGCTTTTCACCAAAAGTACGATTTTGAAAAGCACTTTTGGAAAAAACACTTTTTCAAAATAAGTTGATTTTAGAAGTTTGGCCAAACAGGTTATTAGACTCCAACCTCTGACCACCAGACTTTCCAACATCTTAATTATTGAACATTATTAGCCTTCTAGTGATTTTCTTTTTGGATGGGGGTACACTTAAAGGTTACATTAATTTTATCTTTTATAATCTGAAGATTCTAAAGCATACGAGAAATCAAAACATTAAAGTCTTGATCACATCCAAGCTTAAATTTCAACTCGGAATCATTGCCATTAACAAGATACAACTCCTTATTTATAATTCTGCTAACTTACTACTTTCTTTTTAGTTTACCATCTGGTGTCTGATACCCGCTTTGGAGCCTGACTAATCAGGATTCGCGTTGGGAAGTCTCACTTTGTGGGTAAAGCGCTGCCTACCAAAGGCGACTCCATTTCTAGGGCACGAACCCGAGACCTCAGGTTAAGGAAGGAGGGGTATTTACCACCCTATCACAACCTTTGGTGATACCTACTACTGTGTTTAGCTTTCTAAAACACTTACTACTACAAGGTGCGAAAGCTGGCCCATACACCACGATCATCGAAAAAAAAATTCTTAATGGTAATATTATTAAAAAATTTAACAAGGAAGAACTATTACACTTTGGATTTTGAAGATTTTTTTTTTTGATTTATTACACAACTATCTCTACTATTAGATTACCGTTTGAAGGTCAGCATCAACTACATTATTTCGAACAGGTTACCACAAAATAATGAGAATATACAATCTCAAGAATAATATACGATTTAAAATGTATGCTATTATATTGGTGTAATTTAATCTAATTTTTCGTTTAAGTTGTTGATTGACTCTTATATTTTGCAAAACCTATTAATTGCCATGTACTTATAATTTTAATTTCATTATTAATTCGACTTATTAATTCAATAATTTTGAGTAAATACTAATTTTTCCTAATCTTTTCCAACATTATTAACCTAACACTTAGTCGCATTGAAATAAAATTGTTAATCTAACCATATTCAAATTATCAGAATCTAGTAACAAATAAGATCATTTCGAGTTACCTTGAACTATTTCTTGGTAATCCCCTCAATATCCCAATATATGGAGCTAATTTAGCCTCTTCTCAAAATAGGTGGACTCGAAGCAATCCTTCTGATTCTGTGATTCAAAAATAATCTTCATCCTCATAGATCAAATGAACTCCCCACTGTCTCACAATACACCCATGGATAGATGCTTCAAATCGGCTATACTGGTTAATGTCTCCAACAACTCTGCCGGACACCTGCAGTGAAGAATACAATGGTATATAGACAAAGCAAACACACAAGCCATACGTTCTAGATGCTGTGCCCACTTTGCTTTCTTTCTCTATCACTTTAAGGTCTTTCAAATGATCATTGCATATCAATTTGGCTTTGATGAAAGCATAGTCATACTTTTCAGATAGCGTTGAATCAGGACGGCAGACACCTGCTCCCATGAGAGTCACACAGCATATAGCAAAGCCCTTGAACTTATCATTATACCAATTAATGGGCAGTTTGAACAAGATCTTTTCCTCAATACTCTGATGCTTAAACCACATGGGAATTGCACGTTCAGGAAAGACAATGGAACAAGTTACTCTATGATCAGAGTTAAGAGAGGGGTGGATCACATCATCCATATTGTTTGATAGAAACAAACTGATAATCTCATCCGAAATGGAGCTATCATTGCTCTCCTCTGTATAAGATTGTTGATCAAAACTATAATTGGTGAATGAAACCAAATTCAACCTTGGATACATTCGAAGCTTTGCAATACATTCTTTTGCCAAAAAATCTTCTACATATAATTCCTCTATACTCGGAGGAAGGTTGGGTAGTTCCTTAAGTTCCTGACAGTGTGTTATATTGAGATAACGAAGGTGAGAAAGTTGACTGAAGATATCAGGTAAATAAATAAACTTATTTCTGCTCAGATTCAGTTCCAATAAAGAAGTTAAGTTCATAAGTGCAGCAGCTTGATTAGCACATAAATTACATCCACTGAGATCTAAGCTTTTCAATTCCCTCAAGCCATGAAACACCCCGGGTAATATCAAACTGCAAGCAGATTGACGCTTTACCTTCCGCCCTTTTCTTAATGATAGAATCTTGAGTTTGCTCAAGTTTCCAATAGAATCTGGTAGTTGCCAAATGGCAGTGTTGTTAGCATAGAGCTCCTCCAACTGGTTTAGATCACCTAGATTTTCAGGAAAAATTGCAAGTCTTGAACAGCCTTTCAGAGTCAAAATTTTCAGTTTTCTCATCTCAGAGACACTGGCTGGGAGTTTTACAAGGTTTTCACATGAACGCAAATCAAGCAAGCTGATACCACTGAGCTGTCCTATTGAGGAGGGAAATTCCCAAATTGCAGTACGTGCCAGAAGGAGCTCTGAGAGCAATTCCATACTCCCCCGAATTTCTGGAAACTTTTCTAATTTCTCACAACCCGAGAGGTTGAAGCTTTCAAGAGATTCCATATGAATACTGCTTGGTAAAGACTTGAGATTTTTGCAGTTCTCCATATTCAATAATATAAGCTTTTTGAGATTTCCAATGGATGGATGAATTTCTACCAAGCTTACACAACCTTTCAGTATTATCTTCTGCAGGTTTGGAGTCTCACAAAAATTGAGTGTTCGGAGTAAACTTTCTGAAAAACTTAAATTGAGGATTGTCAACTTGTCAAATGCCTGTTCATAAAAATAGAATTAATAGAAACATCAGATTTAACTGTCATTTCTTTTCTTTAAAATATGATTCTTTTTTTCTGAAGGATGTAAAGAATGGATCTTGGACTCAACCCCAAAAGCTAGCTTATGAGAGGAGGGTTGTCCAAGTCCATATAAGGAGACCAATTGTCCATCCCTTTTCTGATGTGGGACTCTTAACACTCCCCCCGCAAGCCCAGACCTTGTTAACTTGAGGATGGACAATATAATATGGGGGCCCAACATCTGTGCACAAAGACTTGGGATGGGCCTTGGCTCTGATACCATGTAAAGAATGGATCTTGGGCATAACTCAACCCCAAAAGCTAGCTCATGAAAGGAGGATTGTCCAAGTCCATATAAGGAAACCAATTGCGCATCCTTTTTCTGAAGTGGGATTCTTAACAAAGGAGATCAGTAATACCTTTGGTTCCTTGAAGATTTCCACAAGAGAACTAAAAGTCATGTTGAGCCCAACAAGGCTTCCTGGTTCAAAATCTGCTGGTAAAGATGCAAAACTGTAGTATGACCAATCAAGCCATTTCAAGTTACTGGGGAGATACTCAATAGGGTCACAAATAGGGTCATGATGTCGGGCCTCCTCCCCTTTGACAATGAGTAACCTAAGACAAGGCATGTTTCTGAAAGCTTTGCTCCACTTGCATATATGACGGTCTGAGCCAATTGGTACCATTATGCCTTTAATTGACTCTGTCCTCTGGAAAGAAAATAAAGTAACTTTGTTAAACAGAACATACTTCCAAGTATAGAACCTATTCTCCTTAAGTATACAGATCTTAATCTATATCATTTTTTTGTTTGGAATTAATAGAGTGTGCATTTCCACTGTCAGATTCTCTGTTCTTGTCAGCGGTAGCCCTTGTGGCTTTTTTGGGAGCTCGAGGGGCCTCAGGCAAGGGGACTCACTATCTCCTATGCTTTTATCCTTGTGATGGAAGCTTTGAGTAAGATGATGGACATGACGGTCAGTGGAGGTCTCCTGAGGGGATTCTAGGCTTCACTTGGGGAGCAAATGTATGTAAGGGTCACACACTCTTGACACACTGGTTTTCTGTGATGCAGATTTGGGTCAGCTGATATACTTAAAGCAGGTCTTGGTGTGGTTCCAGATCGTGTCAAGGCTCAAGATCAATTCAACAAGTGTGAGATTATCCCTGTGGCTGAGGTGGAAAATATTGAAGAGCTAGCTCGAGTGTTCAATTGCTGGGTGGGTTCCCTCCCTACTACTTACTTAGGCTTGCCTATGGGAGCGTTGCATAAGGACCTTGCAGTGTGGAATCCTGTAATTGAAAGGGTTGAGGAAGAGACTAGCATGATGGCAAAAGTGATACTTGTCAAAGGGTGGCAACGAAGTACTCATAAAAAAACACTTTATTGAGCATTCCTACCTTCTACTTGTCTTTGTTGCAAGCACTAATGAGAGTTGCAGAAAAACAGGAAAGGCTTCAAAAATACTTTTTATGGGACGAGGAAGATGGTGCTAGAAAGATTCACTTACTTAACTGGGAGACCATTACAACTACAAAGAAGTGGGATGGTCTAGGGGTAAAAGATCTTAAGGTGTTTAACAGAGCTTTTCTATGGAAGTGGTAATGGAAATTTTGGGTGGAGGAGAACGCCTTATGGAGGGAGGTAGTAATAGAGAAATATGGCACATCGGCAAGGGGGTGGAGGACTGGAGATATTACAATTTCGTTTGGTTGTAGCATGTGGATGAGCATTATGAGGGATGAGATGACTTTAATGGTCACATCACCTTTAGGGCAGGGGTGGAAGGAGGATTAGTTTTTCGAATCACAAATGGTGTGGGGAGAACCTGTTGAGGATATCTTCTTCATTTTTTTATTTTTTTTTGAGAAAGATAACCATTTGTATAGACTATATAAACTCAACACCATAACTGGTGCTGAATTTAGAACTTTACATCATCAAAAAAAGAAAAAACAAAGGGGAAAAAGCTTCTACTAGATGTGTAATCTTTACACTTTACCAATTAAATCTACAAAATCTCCTAATTCCTCCCATAAATTCTGTTTACACCCAAAAAAATAACAAACTAAGACAATTCATCCTAATCTTTTGAATGGAATTGCTAGTAGTTTCAAAATGTCTTGAGTTCCTCTCTTTCCATGCTGTCCACCAAATACATGCTACGATGATCTTCCACCAAGTTTCCTCTCCATTTCTCTTCCCCACATTCATCCGATGATTCAAAAGATCCATAGTAGAACTAGGCATAGCCCAATTTATGGCCAAAATACAAAATAACATGTGCCACAGATTTATTGTTGTCTTACAATGCAAGAAAAGATGCTCATTGCTTTCACTCTCCAGGGCCACATAGTAGAGGGTTAGAAATAGAAAGAGTAAATACGATTATTAATACTTTGCTTATGTACAACTACAAAGTACCAAGCATTCTAATTGGATTAGATTAATATCAATGGATCCTGTATCAGTCATTCATGAATGATAAATAACTCAAACTGACGGAGACAGTCGATTTAAATAATGGAAAATCAAAAGAAAATAGTATTGAGAATGACCGGAAAGGTGAAAACAAGACCAGATATAATTTGATCATTATGAACAAATCCAAAATCTTTATAGATAGAGCCAATCATTAATTCCCAACTGCGGGTGAATGGCACCCGATACATAAATCAGTTAACAGAGGAATAGAAAAAACTTTGACTAAAGAAGGCCGATTCCCCTAAGCAATTAAAGGGCTACGGCTTTCGCGAGTCAACAGTCCGTCAGATCCACAAGGAGCATGAAGGGAACATTTTTTGGGACCTTATATTTAGGAAAAACCTACAAGACTGGGATATGGAAGAGTTCCAAAGGCTATTGAAGTTACTCTTCAAGCAAATCAGGCACAACCTTACTGATTCTTGGAGGTCGGACTTGAGGAGTGATGGTTTGTTCACTGTCAAATCTCTCTATTAGAGCTTGCTTGTGAGAGAGGAGCTGCCTTTTCCACATCTTTCGATTTGGATTCCCAAGACACCCAGGAAGGTGTGGTTTTTGCATGGTTGGCAGCGAGGGGAGTGATGCTGACAGCTGAGAACCTAAGGAAGAGAAATATCACTCATCTTAGCTGGTGGTTTATGTGCAAGTGTTCGGGTGAAGAAGTTGATCATCTATTGGTGCATTGCAAAGTAGTCTCGAGCTAGTGGAGGGTGGTCTTGAATTATTTTGGTGTATACCGGGTAATTCCGGTACTGTTAGAGGTGTCTTGCACAGTTGCACTGGAAGACGTAGAGGTAGAAGGCAAAAGGCAAGGAGGGTTGTCCCATTAGCTTATGTGGTCGTATGGAAAGAGAGAAATAAGAGAGCTTTTGAGGGGATCGAAAATGAGTTTGCACGTTTAAGAAGCAGCCTTTTTTTTATTTAATTGCTTTTTAGTGCACCCTCCAAATTCCTTCTTGTATAGATGATTGGGTGTCATTTGTAGAGAATCATGTTTTGATGTAGATACTCTACTTTTTGGTTTACCTCTTGTATACGGGAGCTTTCATTCCCATTGTAAATAAAATCATTTACCTTATCAAAGAAAAAAGATTTATATCTGGCTTTGCATTATGAGTTCAATCAAATTGTTTCATTAATCAATTGAAAACTTCAAATATTCTCATTTCCACTTCCTTCCTATTATTACCTAATAAGAAATTCATTCTCCAATCGATATAAGGTTCTATTTGACATATGTTTACAATAGAGTTCCCTATTAACCAAAAAAAGCTAAATTTGAACTTATCAAAGAATAATTTTGCATGTTCTAAAATAGTAGTTCCTCAAAAAATTTATTCTGTAAGAGGGAGAAAACTTTTTGACCAACTATATATTCCGCACTAGCCCTCATGTGGGTACTTTGGAGGGAAAGGACCAGGAGAGCTTTTGAAGAGAAAAAAAAAAGAGTTTATACGGTCTAGGGCTTGTCTTTTATTTTTGCTTGATTTTAGGAGCACTCACAAAGTTCTTGTAGGAATAGATGATTGAGTGCCAATGGTTATTGAACCATTTTTTTGCAGGCTCTCTACTTCTTGGTATTCCCCTTGTATAAGGATTTTTCCACAACATCAACAATAATATCATTATTTGCAAATAATTGGTACCAGAAGATTTCCATTGGACGTAGAAGTCCATTATAAGGACAAAGACCTATGAATAAATAGAAGTTTGCACACTCATTTTGTTTTTGACAATAAATGTTCAGGATGATAAAAATCTAAAATCGCAAAATCATAATTAGAACCAGAACTCTAGTAAATGGATACTGAGTAAGCTACTCTAGTTGAAATCTTCAGAAGGCACATCCAGTATCTTTGAAACAGAATACACAACTAAAATTCTTAAATGGTGGCTACATGAGACATCCTTGTGTGCAAAGTAATATGGAAGTACAAATTCAAAGCTACATGGCTATACTTGTTGCCAAGATGCTAGATGATTTAATCAAGAAAGTATCCCATGACTAGAGGTTTAGATTGAGAAAAATGTACTAGTGCTAGAAGTATGTTTAAACTCAGATGTCTACTTCCAGTGAGGGCAAATAATGCAAAAGAGAAAATGGAAATCTCCAGAAGAGGACATGCTTACCTGATTTACAGAAAAAACAGTTTTTATATCTTGTTCATGCCATAGTCTACTGTGATTCCACGGCTTGTCCTGGTCATCATTGCGTGCCACTTGCTGACCCATTTGTTCTATCAAATCATGCAACTCAACCATTCCTTCAGAAATATATAAGAGTGATTTTTGGATGAGGATGTCTGTTCCAATCTCTGATCGGAAGCCAAAACTGTTTAGTATAGTTATCACATCATCTCTCTTTCTTCCTCTAAAGAAGCATGCAATATCAAGGAATATATTCTTCTCTTCATGGTTCAATCCGTCTAGACTTAAACTGAGCTGCTTAATAATTTTTTCATAGCCAGTATCTTTTAGTCTATCTAATGCACTTCTCCACTCAGTTATGCCTCGCTTGTAAAGAAAAGAACCCAAGACCTTAAGAGCTAAAGGTAAGCCTTTAGCATAATCTACTACAGATTTGGAGAGTTTCAAAAACTCTTTATCAGGAGTTCGTTTCTGAAAAGCATGCCAACTAAAAACCTCAATAGCCTCATCTTTAACCAATTCAGGAACAGAATATAACTGGTCATGACAACGTAGTAAATCTTGGTTTCTAGTTGTTGTAATGATTCTGCTTCCATCACCAAACCAGTCATGTTTTCCAACTAAATATTCCAGTTGGTGTTCATCATCGACATCATCAAAAACAATTAAAACTTTCCAGTGACAAAGCCTTCTTTTTATCATGTCGGCTCCTTCATAAAAACTTGATATATTCACTGATTTTTCTTGTAAGAGTCTTGAAAGAAGTTTCTTTTGCAAATACATCAGCCCATGCTTCTTTGATTCTTCTCTAACATTTGCAAGAAAACAAGATCCTTGAAATTGATGAGAAACCTTGTCAAAATATTTTCTTGCAACAGTTGTCTTCCCGACGCCTCCGATCCCCCATATTCCAATAAAACAGACATCACCTGATCGAAACCTCAGTAATGATTCTACTTCACCCATACGAGATTCGATTCCCACTAGATATTTTTCAGTTGCTGAAACGGTGTGGTGCATATTTCGGAAGTTATCATTTATAATCTTGTCAATAGATTCTGATTCGTTCCTGCATTCAGTAAAAATATAAATAATAATAATAAAAAAGGGAACATTTGAGAGCAAGAAATGTTTAAGTAGCCAAAAGCAGTCCATATTCCATCCATTGCTTCTCCAGGACTTATCTAATATGCGGGAGGGGACAGGATCTTCAAATTCACAAGAAATCTCGTTTGAAGTTTCTCTTCCAGTAGTTGCCTTCTCTATGCAATCCATTTCCATTATCTCATCCACATGAACACTTTCAGTTACATAGTCAGCAAAAATTACACTTCGAAACAAGATTCAATTGCAACTAGATTTTTATCAATGTCAGATATTATGGTACCCAATCACTGCAATACGTTCTCATTTGTTTAATCTTTATAAGTAAAAAGGATTGAATTCAGATAAATGCTCATGAATTGAGAAGAAATCCTTTTTATTACAATCAAAATATTCTTCTGCGGGCTATGAATTTTGAAAAAAAAAGAAAAGACCATAAAACAATTCGAGATCAGTAGATCACTCTACAAAACAAGTAAATTGTGCCTGCTACTGTACCAGTACAAAGCAGGATAGCTGATCTAGTAATTGATCATATGAAATTTCACAGTAGAGAGCTTCTTTTTTTTTTTTTTTTTTTCTCGGACAAAGAAGCCCAAGGTGAAGTTCAGTAAAACCTACCAGCCTAATAGTTTATCTTTTAACCTATATAAGATAGAATGATAATTAACTGTAGGGGCTCAATTGAGTTAAATCGAGCAAAATGCTGGGTGCTTAGACACAGCATACGTTATTGGAATGAAGCTTGTACGACCTCTACATGCAGCTAGACCTCGGACCCGGAACTTTTTCAAGGCTCTAGCTCAAGTTAGATATCAACTTGTTTATGGATGGAGAAAATGTTTCTTTTTCTAGTTCAGATTGTTTTCTACCACTTCCAATGACTCAATAAACAACAACGCCTCAACCCCAAACTTAGAGAACAAAAAATGGTAAAGTGGGGCTAGAGAGAAGTTCAACCATTTGATATCCATGGAAGAAAACACAACCTCAAAGCTCAAGGATTTTATAAGAGGAACCAATTTTATTGATGCTAGAAATATCAATTGAGTTACTCCACTACGGTTTGTGCAACTACAAGGAATGAACTAGTGTTGTCAAAAGCAAAAAGCACACACAAAAAAAAACTCTAAGGTCATTGGGAGTTAAGCACAAAGCACAATAAAGCGTGGGCTTTAATGAAAAGAGGGACAAAGGGAGAAAAAATAAAAATATATATATTTACTCCAAGACTAATAATTATAAGCATGAATGACAAATAATTTTTGAAGTTGGGCATGAATGACAAATATATGAACAAAGAAATTAATTTTTTTACGATAAAGTGGAATATCAATTCTTTAGAGTGGCCTCTTCAAAAAAGGTTGATTGGCAAAGAAAAGTATGTCTTAGAACCTTGATGATGACACTGAAGCACACATTAAGCGAGGCGAAGCGCTCAACACGTTTTGAGCCTCGTTTCGGGCTTAAGCGCGCCTTTGACAACACTAGAATGAACACCTAAAGAAACAGCAAATTCCTTCAGCTAACATAGAAAAATCATTTTGGAAGGAGCCATTCTCCTCTCTATCGCGTTTGCATCCACAATTTTTTTGTTACAGGTAAAGCTTTCTGCTTCGCTCCTTCATTTGTTTGCGATTGAGACCTGAATTTGAGTATTCTTCTCGCTATATCTCCATGTTTTTGCATTCACTTTATTCATTTTGGGTGACCTGGTTTAAGATCCTCTCAGAAATCCCAAATCTACTTAGGAATGTATTTTTTTGGTTTCTTTTGATATCCTAATGGACATAATTTTCCCCGTAGTTATTGTTTTTAGCTGTACTGTTCTGTATTATGTGTCTGCGCCGGCGATCAGCAAATTGGTTGTTTTCATCCTGTAAATTGACTTTGATTATTGAATACTACATATCACTTCTGCTTCTATTGGAACACAAAATTCCCTTTTTCTGTGGAAAAGGCCTGTATGATAATTCCAATTTTTACGTATGGATTCTTAATCAAAATTACGTTAAAAGGAGGGAGGAAAGTTGCTTAGAATAGGTCGGATTTAATTCAGTGTCATAGTAAGGTATACTGAACAAATGAGTAAAAGTAGGAAATAGAAGGAGAAAGATTGTTGCTTTCAATTAGACATAGTGCAAACAGTTCTTAACCGGGCTAAACTCTGTCTTAGAACATTGTGTGTTAGGAGTAAGAATATCAAGGTAGACGCATCGTATTGAGCATGGAGAAGCATAGGGAACTCCAGTTTTGCTCTTGGGAGCTGTTTGTTTTCCCCTCCCTGAGTGGTTTCTCGTATCTTTATCTTAATTGATTGACTACTCTTTGATTATTCCTTACAAATATGTTCATCTTTCTGTCTATATCGTAAACTATCGAGTAAGGATCTAGTTAGTACTGGTAAGCCTAGATGCTCATGTAGCAAATTGATTTTCGCTCAGGACTTGAGTATTTAATAGGGAAAAAACGTGGAAGCATATATTTTATGGGACTTCTGCATCTGTTGCAAAAAGGGTTTAGTTAAATGTTACTGTAGGATCAATTTCTCTGCCTTACTATTGTCCACACTCCACAGACAAGAGAACCTTCTTCTTCTCATGGGTTAGCATGGGAAGCTATTGAAAATACTCCCCAAGAGATCCAGCACAATAGTGCAAAATATGTGTGTTCTAAATTTTCTACTTCTTTATTGTTAGAGGCTGAAAACAGTTAATGAAATCGCAGCTAGGTTTGAAGTATGGTTATGTGCCATTAAGGAATTCTTCTATACTTTGGTATTTATATCTATGAACATACACTTTTTTTAAAAATAATTCATGCTTATATAATAGTATAAACCTTGCTTGGAAGTCTTGTGTGATAAAAATGTGTCACCAAGACTTAAAGATAAATTTTATAAAATGGTTGTTAGACCAGCTATGTTGTAAGGGGCAGAGTATCGGCCGTCAAAAACTCGCATATTCAGCAGAAATGAGAATGTTGAGATGGATGGGTGGGCATACTTGGAGAGATAGGATTAGGAACGCAGCTATCCAAGACAAGATAGGAATAGCTTCCGTGGTAGACAAGTTGAGGGAAGCGAGACTGAAATGATGCGTACATGTGAAGAGGAGATGCGTAGATGCCCCAGTATGGAGGTATGAGAAGTTAGCTATGGTGGGTCTCAAGAGAGGTAGAGGTAGGTCGAAGAAGTATTGGGGAGAGGTGATTAGACGGGACATGACACACCCTGAACGCAGTATACAAAGGTTATACCAAAAGATCAAGACTCTACAAAATATGAAACTCTACAAACTCCACCCAATCCTCTAAGCAAGAAGGAACTTTATGTTTACACCAAAAGAAAATAAGAGAGCGTAGACTACTCCTCAACTTCAAGAAACTCGACTCTACTCTTCTCGCTCCAACCTCGGTCATTGAAAAGTTGGAAAAATTGCTTTGGGTCCCAAAGTTGTGAGCTGCTAAGATAATTAGTGTCTAAATGACCATTGGTGACAAGTTTAGGGTTATTTATGTAAGACGAAAGAGTATATATTATTTACCATGCAATATTAATTAACGAGTTTTTGTATTACAATCTAAGTTTTACTATTCTATTAGCAGCTCACAACTTTGGGACCCAGAGAATAAAGCATTAAATTTCACTGGAAGTAATTTTACTTGATTACTCTCACAGTCAAGTACATGGTACACATTTCATGAGCCTAAATGACATGCAAAACACAAAATTGAAGTTTGTCATTCAAAACTAAAATACAGAAGCATACTGTAACCAAAATCATGTCGTGCTCACATGATTCTGTTTCTCTCTTGAACTCCACCCATACCTGATCCACCCACCCCAGGCAAAAGATCTGTTAACGAGTTCATCTAAAGTGTATTATAGCCCAAAAGCTTTAATTGCACATCCAATTGAATGTAGGTGTCCTGAGCCGGGGGTCTATCAGAAACAGCGTCTACTTCGTCTGAGGTAGTGGTATGGACTGCGTACACTTTACCCTCCCCAGACCCCACTTTGTGGGAATATACTAGGTATGTTTTTGTTGTTGTAATTGAATGTAGGTAATTTGACCTTTTAAAGTAGAAGAGAGAGCCCCTTCTATAAGTAAAAGAAGGACATTGAAATACTCTCAATTAGAGTCGGAGTTTTTGGTGTCTTATCAGAAACAACTTTTGAAAGCTTGTTTATTTCAAAGACTATGGAAACCATTGGAACTTTGCATAGCAATTCCCAGAATATGAAAAGGTGTCCCAATAATTTTAAGTGAAAAGTCAAGGTTCTTTTTACTACTCACCCATTAGCAGTTTTACGAACATCCAGTCCTGCTATTCCAGCAGCTCTATGTAGAGCTTCCTTCCACCTCTGCACCTTCTCCAAATTATCCTTGAGATTTGTCTCATCTTTTTTTATGAGAGCAAGATCTGTCTTGTTGGCCAACACCTTCTGCAAACCACACTTGAAATACGCCTCGTGTTTTGTTGCCAACTTCCCAAAATTAGCCTTGAAATCTTCCCCGTGTTTTTCCAACGCTTTAGCAAAGCTGCTGCTCTCACCTTCACAGAGAGCTTAAAATGTTTATTTCAGTTATGTATATACTCCCTCCGTCCCTTTTTATGTGGCACACTTTCCTTTTTAGTCCGTTCCAAAGAGAATGTCACCTTACTAAATAAGAAACAATTTAGCTGTAAAATTCCCTTTTTACCCTTAATGAAATGATAAATAGCCACACAAATATTCGAGGATTGTTTTAGACCACAAATTTCAAAAGTCTTCCTTTTTTTCTTAAACACCGTGCCAAGTCAAAGGGTGCCACATAAAATGGGACGGAGGGAGTATTAGTTATAGAAAAGAAAATATTAAAATAGTGATTAGAAAAGTTATCTTGAAAGAGAATTAAGTTGATTAGTTAAATAAGTCAAAACAATAAATAATATTATTAGTGGATGGAGTAACGGGAGGGGGTTGGAGAACATTTGGGATTTCTATGCCTTTTGGGTGTGGTGTGTGGATGAACATAATGAAGTGGTGGGAAGCTTTCTATAGTAACATTTCTTTCAAAGTGGGAGTGGGGAGAAGAGTTAGTTTTTGGGGGCAAAAATGGTGTGGGGACTTGGTGCTAAAAGATGACTTTCCGGGCTTGTATAGGGTGTCTTGCCAAAGGAAATGTTCCGTTCAGCTTTGGGACTTGAGATTTAGGATGGTTTCCAGGATCAGAAGGTGATTGAGCTTCAGAGATGCTAGCTTTACTGCTTAAACATAATGAGCCAGTTGCCAGGCCCGATGTTTTATGCTGGGAAGTGAGAAATAACAAAGTGTTCTCTGTTAAGTCCTTCTACGACAGACTTCTGGTTAGGGTGGAGGATAACTTTCCATCTAATCCGGTTTGGTTACCTAAGGTGCCGAGGAAGGTATGTTTTTTCCACTTGGTTAGCTGCTAGAGGGGTTATATTGATGGCTGAGAATCTCAGGAAACGAAAGGTTGTCTGCGTTATCTGGTGTTTTCTTTGTAAGGACAAAGGTGGAGACATGGATCATACCATGTTACATTGCAAGGTAGCCATGAGGTTATGGTGGGATATTTTCAAATGGTTTGGCGTTTCATTGGTAATGCCAAGATCTGTGAAGGAGTTGTTGTTTAGTTGGAAGAGTTGAGCCAGGAGAAGAAGGTACAAGGTGTGGAATGTTACTCCTCTTGTGTTGATGTGGGTCATTTGGAGAGAAAGAAATAGGAGAGCATTTGAAGGGGTGGAGATGGACTTTGCTCGACTAAACTTTGCTCGACTAAGGACTAGTCTCTGTTCCCTTATATTTTTTTGGTGCACCCATGTAGTTCCTATTTGTATAGAGGATTGGGTGTCTTTTTCTGGAGAACCATATTTTGTAGGTTTTCCTTTTATTTGGTATACCTCTTGTATATGGCCAAGTTTGGCATTGTTTTAAAAATTTTACTTGATCAAAAAATAATATTATTAGTGGGGTGTTCCTTACAACGAATATTTCTGATGACTTACCTTTCATGCGTATATCAGATGGATCGACGTTATAGAAGACAGGATATGCTTTCTGTTCCTTCTTGTCAACACACTCCATGATCATTGTGAGTTCCTCCAAGCACCAGGTGGATGAAGCATAGTCCTCGGAGAAGATAATAATGACAGTTCTTGATTCTTCAATGGCTTTCAAGAGTTCTGTTGAAATGAACTTTCCTCTTTCAAGTTGCACATCATCTTTGAATACATTGATTCCTATGTCTTGGAGTCGCTTATAAAGATGGGCAACAAAGTTATTGCGGGTGTCATCTCCTCTAAAACTCAAAAAGGCATCATATTTCCACTTTTGATTCGCTTCATTTTGGGGAGCCAGGGAAAATGTACGAGTTCTGGCAGTCTGCATCTATACAAGCAAGACGAGGTGAACACTGGGGAGTAGAACCCAGAAGCAAAAAGAATTTAATAAGATAAAGAAGAGAAGGGAATCTCAGGGAAGGTTTGACTTAAAACAATTATTTAGTGGAGCACAAAGACTCTCTTTGGGTCAAATGGGTGCATGACATTTATATGAAAGCAGACCCAAATATATGGTCTCATAGAGTTCCTCAGGATTGTAGTTGGTATTGGAGGAATTAAATGGATTGAAGGAAGATATGAAGAAGTGGTAACAGGGAAAATATAACTTGACAGTTGGAGGGGAGTACTCTATAACAAAAAGTTACAATGTTATAATTGAAACTCACAGAAAGATGGATATCGCTTCACCCATTTGGAGCTCTGTAGTACTACCAAGACATAGATTCCTTGTGTGTATAGCAATGCAGGGTAGATTCCTCACAAGGGGAGAATGAATAGACTGAACATTAATGTTGATAATGCAGATTGCTGTTTATGTACCACTCCAGCACTTGAGACTGACACTCATCTCTTTGTTGATTGTGAATGGAGTAAGACAGTGAGAGAGGCAATTGTTCACTGGGATAATATCCAAATACAGGCTGCACATGTTGATGTTGTGCTTGGAAGAATTAGAAGGAAGCAAAAAAGGAAATAGTGGCTGCCTTTGGGGAGCTATAATATACCATACATGGACGGCTAGGAACAGGTAACTATTCAAAGGAGTAAATGTAAATACTGAGTCAGTGATAGTACAGATTAAGAAGGAAATGGTAGTCAGATTAGATAGGTTTCACACTTCAAAAAGAGTGCATAGCTGCAGGAATTCTGTTCAATCTCTTACTTGTAACTAGTTGCTAGAGGCCTCATTCTCATAGAACCCTTCCTAGAAGGTGGCTATGTAGGATAGGTGCTCTTTGGATGATTGTATTTTCTTTTTTACCAATGGTAGTATTCACAGTTATTACCAAAACAGAAAGACAGAAGAGACTTGCATGTCAAATTTGCCTCTCTGCGAAACAAATTAGACGACAACATCATTAACTATTTTCCAGTCACAAATTAATTTTGGGGTTGGCTATATGAATCCTCAAATCTATTCCGTTTAATTTGGACTAGTTTCATTTCAATGCTCAATAATTTGGATTTAAGACTAATTAGGGAGTTCTCTAACACAAGAGGGTCTCCATATTTTTTTTAAATGGTAAGGTGGGTCTCTACATTTTTCTACTAACATACTGTAATGTACTTACGAACTGAAGATTTGTGATTAGACGAAAATTGGGGAATTTTATTACTCAATCAACTACTTCTATTACAATGAAAGTAAGAACTGAATTGAACTTGACTAATCCTCCATTAATGGAGGTTTTCTGCTATAGATTCTGCGAAGAAGAAGAAGAAGAGAAAATTTGGTTGAGAGAATTGGAGAAGAAGGAGAGTTAGAGAGAGAAAAATTAGGTGAAGGAAATATCAATATTTTCTTAACTGCCTTTCACTGAATCTGTTAGGATATTTATTGATCCAAAACAGTTGGCAACAACTGGAATGATCCTGTGCGTTGATTTTCTTTTAACTAATTCTAATCATGGCCATAGATGGACTCCTTCACTAAACACGTGTCCTAATCTCGTTTAACCCCCAATTCAACCTTATTCCCCTAATCGACAAATCGTTGATTCAATTGCAAACCCTAGCTTCACTCTCAAGGACATTACACATACAAATATCTGAACAAGCTAAAGGTACTCGTAGCAAATACTGGATATGATGTAAGTGTATCAGCACGACTAAACCTTAGCCTAGTTAGTTCGTATAAGCTATTCAAATTAACATCTACTTTTTTTAAGGCGAAATAATGCACAAGAGAAAAAAAGAGTGTCATCAGAATTCTCAACCATTAGAGGACCACACACCTGATTTGCAGAAAAAACAGTGTTCATATCTTTTTCATGCCATAGTCTACTGCAATTCCATGGCTTACCCTGCTCAACATCATGTGCCACTTGCTGACCCATTTGTGCTATCGAATCATGCATCTCAATTTTTCCTTCTGAGATATATAAAAATGATCTTTTAAGGACATCTGTTCCATTTACTGACTTGAAGCCAAGTCTGTCCAGTACTCGAATCACATCTACTTTCTTTTTTCCTCTAAGGAAGCATGCAATATGAAGAAACATATTCTTGTATTCGCCGCCCAATGCATCTAAACTTAAGCTGAGTAACCTAAGAATCTTCCCATCTCTGAAATCTGTGTCTCTGTACAAGGCATTTATGTGCTCTTCTGTACCTTGTTTGTAGAGAAAAAAACCCAAGACCTCCAGAGCTAAGGGTAAACCTTTAGCATAATCTACTACACAACATGAGAGCTCTTCAAAGCCTTCAACCGGAGTTCCTTGTTGAAAGGCGTGCCAACTAAAAAGTTCTAAAGCCTCATAGTTAGTAAGTTCTGGGACACGATATAGCACATCATGCTTGCTAAGTAAATCAAAGTTTCTAGTTGTAGTAATGACCCTACTGCCATCACCAAACCAATCACGCTTTCCAGCTAAATATTCCAACTGGTGGCTGTTATCCACATCATCAAGAACAATTAGAACCTTCTTGAAGCGAAGCATTTGCATTTGCATTTTCATTTTGCCTCCTCTAGCAAAATTTTCTACGTTCACAGAGTATTTCTTCAAGATCTGAAAAAGAAGCTTCTGTTGCAAATGTTGTAGGCCGTCCGGTCCACGCCTTTTTAAGACTCTCCTAACATTTGCAAGAAAACAAGATCCTTCAAATTGACAAGAGATCTCATCAAAAATTTCTCTTGCAATGGTTGTCTTCCCTACACCAGCCAACCCCCATACTCCCACAAAATAAACACCGCCAGATTCAACATTCAACAACGATTTTACTTCCTCTATACGAGATTTGGCTCCCACATGATATTTTGCAATACTTGAAACATGACAAATCTTGTCAACAATTTCCTGAATACATTCTTCAGCATTCCTGTATCAAATAAAACATATCAGAACGATGAAATATTTGAAACATGATAATTGATGAAAGCAAAAGGCATTACCCACGTTCCAGAAAATGCTACATCAAAATTTCACTAAGTTTGCAAGAAACAACACCTCAAATTGAGAAAAGATTTTGTCAAATATCTTAGTTGTCTTCTCTATGCCACCCATTGCGCATATCCTCACCAACAACACGGGTAAAGTACATTACAAAGGACCTCACTTGACCCACATAAAGCATAATTGCAGAGTATTGGGAGTTTAGCTGCAGCTAATACTAGTCATACAAGCTAAGCTCGTACAATCTTTGTATAGCTTGAGCTCCGTGATCACGTTATCCTACACCTCTAAATGAAGTATATTTTTTTTTTTTAAACTGGTAGCATTTGTATTGATATCAGTACTTAGGTAGTACCGGAAAAACCATATTTACAAAAGAGGAAGGTAAAAAAACTTCCCAAAAACTGATCCTAACTCTAGATGGACCCTAAAACGTCTAGAATTGACTCAGTTTCATTAGAGTAAACATTTATACACCAAAAGCAGAACAGCAAAATACATTTAAGTTTAATCTCCAGCACATTGATGCTCCTGTTTTCAAAACATATGTCATTCCTTTCTCTCCATGTAGTCCACCAAATGCAAGCAGGAATAATCCTCCATCTTTCTCTGTTTCTAGCTCCAAATCCAGCTTCCTTCCAACTGAAAAGAGTATCATCAATATCACTCGGCATTATCTAAGAGATGCCTCTGAGATTGAGGAAAATCTGCCACGGTTGGTCAGTGACTTTACATTGTAGGAAGAGATGTCTAACTGTCTCAGCATCCTTTCCACATAAAGGACATCTATTGTACAGTGGAATTCCCCTCTTTGCCACATTGTCAAGAGTCAAAACAGCCCCATTAGCTAAAATCCAAGTGAAGTATGGTGCGGCCGTTGCAATAAACCTAAAAGAGTAGGGTCGATCCCACAAAGAGTGGAATGTCAATGTGTGTTTCAAATTGTGTGATAAGCTACTACTTCTAAAATGACCCCTAAAATAAGGATTGGTTTTTAATTATTACTCCCTCCGATTTAATTTGATTGTCTTGTTTTGATTCGGCATGGAGTTTAAGAAAGTATATAAGACTTTTGAATCTTGTGGTTTTAATTTAAAGATATGTAGAATGTACCAAAATATCCTTTAATCTTGTGGTCTTAAACATACCATGTGGAAAGTTGAAATTAAAGAGTTGCCAAAAAAGGAAAGAGACATTCTTTTTAAAACGGATTAAAATGGAACGTAGGATAAACAAATTGAAATGGAGGGAATATTACAATTTAAACTAAGCGACACTAAGGTAATTAATCAAACGTGTAACGTTCAATTATCAAAGAGACTTCAATTAGAATTAAAGGAACAAATCTTTCCTCCCTTGTGTTGCTGCTATACTATGGGGATAAAGGTAGTGAATTCAACCTAATTAGGTTAGTGTTATGGCATCAATATCTGTAGATTTTGAGAAAGAAGAGAAAGCTTCTCTGAATATTTTTACATCCAATGAACAAGGGCATTTATAAATAGAGTTCTATGACTAGGCATAGAAAAAGCTTACCTTTAGGATCTAAAAAAGCTTACCTCCAATGTTGGGGAATAAACACAGAAGCAATAGACAAGGAAAAGGCTATATAGGAGGGAGACAAAACTAGATAGAGGATGTTTGGTGCAAGACTTAACTCCTTTAATGTGCAATAGGCAAATCTAACTCATAGGAAATTTAGATAACTCACCAATAGAGGAGGGTTCAGCTTCGAAAGATTGCATGATGGCTTCTTCTGCTCTATTTCTCCTTGAATGTCATAGCAAATCAGGTCTATCCAAATGGCCAATGGTCCCTCCATGAATTCTTTCTCCAATTTCATTCTCCCTTGTGGCAATGTCATTGAGAGGTCCAGTAATAGAACCTATGTTGCTCGGACCCTCCAAAAATGTTCGCACTCGAGTTGGATTCTCTAAAAATGCATTATTTTTAAAGTATCCAACACACGCACCATCGATACTTTTGACCCGAGCAACATAATAGAATTAGGTAGAATCACCTCTTCCTCCTTACAGCTCTCCCCCTGAAGAGGTGATGGGGTAATACTAAAATAGCTCAGATTCTCGAAAGATAACAACCATAGTGACAAAAGATCTCTGGGAGAGAGGATTTTTTTTTTTATGGATAGATCTCCGGGAGAGAGGATGAAAACATTTGGAACCTTTTTGTGTCGTAGAATACCCAATGAAAACACATTTGAGAGCTCTAGGATCAAATTTTCTAGCATTCCTAGCGTGAACAAAGAGGACACAACCACACCTTTGGAGGAACAATATATTCATTCTTCTCCTTTAAAGTTTCTCAAGGACTTTGAAAATTGGGGTTCTTTTTGTAGGTAAAAATTGAAGATTTTAAGTGGCATGCTACTGATAAGATATGCAGCTACTAAAATAGCATCCTCTAGTAAGTTTTTGGTAGACTCATAGTGAACATAAGACATCTTGCTACTTCCAACAAATGTAACTACAAATAAGCACCAAACTTTTTATCCATGTATGCAATACCATTGTTAGTTCTCAACATTTTTATTTTACCATCAAACTGAGTACATTTTTTGATCAAGTAAAAGATTTCATTGATAATAACAAGGCCAACATGACCGTATACAAGAGGTACACCAAAAAGGAGTAACCTACAAAATATGGTTCTCTCCAAAGAACACCCAATCCTCTATACAAACAGGAACTACATGAGTGCATCAAAGGAAGTAAAGGATCGAAGGCTACTTCTCGATTGAGCAAAGCTCATCTCTACCCCTTCAAAAGCTCTCCTATTCCTCTATTTCCAAATGAGCTACATTAGAGCAAGAGGAGTAACATTCCACGCCTTGTGCCTTTTTCTTCTAGCGCCACTCTTCCAGCTGAACATCAACTCCTTCACAGATCTTGGCATTACCAAAGAAACGACAAAACATCTGAATAGACCCCCCCCATAACCTTGTGGCTAAATTGCAATGTAACAAAATATGAGCCACATCCTCACCCGCCTTTTTGCAAAGAAAACACCAGCTCAAGCAAACAACCTTTTGTTTTCTAAGATTCTCCCACATCAAAACTGGGTACATATTTGGATTCATGCCGAGGCGATCTACTATCGAAGTCATTCATCGCGTTAGGAGTTTGATGGAACAGATAGAGAGAGGAAGAGGGACTTACATATGATGTTCATTGACCTAAAAAGGCATACGACAAAGTTCCAAGGAGGTTCTATGAAGATGCTTGAGGCTAGAGTTGTTCATAGGGCATGCACTAGAGCGATAAAGGACATGTACGATGGAGCCAAGAATCGGGATAAGGACAATGGGGGAGACTCGGAGCACTTCCCAATCGTGATGGGGTTGCACTAGGGATGAACTCTTAGTCTGTTTCTATTTGCCTTGGTGATGGATAAATTAAATCGTCATATCCAAGGTGAGATGTCATGGTATATGTTGTTTGCAGATGACATAATACTGATTGAAGAGACACGCCGCGGTGTTAATGCTAGGTTGGAGGGTTGGAGACAAACCCTGGAGTCTAAAGGATTCATATTGAGCGAGACCAAAGCTGAATACTCGGAGTGCAAGTTTAGTGATGTGACGCATAAAGTTGACATAGTAAGTGAGGATTTATTCACAGGCCATCCCCAAGAGAGGAAATTTCAAGCATCTTGAGTCTTTAAATTAAGGAAAAAAGGACATCGACGATGATGCCAGATATCATACTGGTGTTGGGTGGACGAAATGGAGGCTCGCCTCAAGAGTCTTGTGTGACAAGAAGTGTACCACCCAACCTTAAAGGTAAGTTCTACAAATTGGTAGTTAGGTTGACTATGTTGTATGAGAATGAGTGGTTGCTAGTTAAAAACTCCCATGTTCAAGAATGAGAGCTGCAAAAATGAGGATGATGAGACACTAGGTGATTCTTTCTATCTTCCTAGCCTTGGTCTTGGTGGACAGAGTGATATGAAATCTGTTGCTAGTGGAGGTGGCAAGTATCCTATGAATTAAGTCGAGGTACGCAAAAGTTGGTCCGAATATCACGGTTATCAAAAAAATAAAAATGCTGAGGTGGATGTGTAAGCAAACTAGAAAAGATACAATTAGGACAAAAAATATTTGCGACAAGGTGGGAGTGGACAAGATGAGAGCAAGGCTGAGATGGTTCAAACATGTGAAGAGGTGATACGCAGATGCCCCAGTGAGGAGGTATGAGATGTTAACTATGGTGGGTTTAAGAAGAGGTAAAGTTAGGCCAAAGAAATATTGGAGAGAGGTATTAGACAGGACATGACACATCTTCAGCCTAATGATGAAGGAATTTGACCAAGATATTTTCAATTCCAATAGAAGAGCCTTACAAAATCATAGCACAATTAGAATGAGTCTTGAAGTTATATAATTTTACTTTTCAATGCAAATTTTACTATGAAATTTGCAACTTTTGAACTTAAAATACAAAGTTGATTCTTCCCATCTGTCCTAGCCTTGATTTGAGGTGTCAGATTCAAATTCCAACAGAGACAAAAAAACACTAGGTGATTCTTCCCATTTGTCCTAGCCTTGATGGACAGAATTACCTGATTTCTGTTGCTGCTGGAAGGTGATAGGTATCCTGTGGATTTAGTCGAGGTGTGCGAAAGTTGGCCTGAACACCACGATTATTCCCAAAAATAATACAAAGTTGCAAATTGGAGATTATACTAAAAATATAAAGTTCAAATTTCTCTTAATAAAACTAGAGACTTTTAGACTAGGAATTATTTTGAGGAATTTTCATAAATAGCTATAGTTTGGACCGTAATTATGAATAGTAGCTATAGTTTGCCTAATTGCAATTGATAGCAACAGTTTTAGAGAGGAGAGGCGAGCAAGACCGAGAAAGAGAGAAGAGAGAGGCGAGCGAGAGTTTGGAGAGAGAGCAGAGATGCTAGATACAGGTTGTATCTGATACAACTTTGTATAATTATACAACCTCCATATTGATACAACTTGTATTTGTGCATCTCTCCTCTCTCTCTCTCTCAAATTTCGCTCGCCTCTCTCCTCTCACTACCAAATCTCGCATGCAGATACACATATTAACTTTGAAACTAAAACATAGATACACAGATACATATATGTATCAATCATCAACCAAACACAGATATACAAATACACATATTAGCTTGAAACTAAAACACACATACACAGACACACATATGTATCAAGCATCCCAGATATACATATGTATCAATCATCAACCAAACACAGATACACATATTAGCTTGAAATTGAAACATAGATACACACATATATATGTATCAATCATCCCAAACACAGATACACATATTAGCTTGAAACTGAAACATAGATACACAGATACACATGTATCAATCATCAACCAAACACAGATTCATAGATACTGAAACAAAGATACACAGGTACACATGTATCAATCATCAATCATCAACCAAACACAGATACACAGGTTTACATATGTATCTGATACACATATGCAGCTCAAGGAACTCGGTGAACAGCTTTTCTTTGTCGATTTAATTCATACATAGCTATCTAATTGCACTTGGGAATTAAATAATTCATACAACAAAAGTTTTGTACTTCTTGTAATGCATAGTTCCAGCAACCTCTGAGACAGAAAATGAATGCGAAAACTGACATTTATTTAGCCTAAATAAGAGAGAACGTGTGGACATATATTTATACATATGTATGTGCATATCTATATATAAGGAGGTCATCCGTTCACCAATTAGGTTGTGTTGAGCATGAATTCTTTGTTCCACTTGGGATGCGAGACTCTCTCTTCTATTTTGGTATCGTCCTTCCTATTGTATCATCATAGTAGATCGCGCAGCCTGATTCTACTTAAAGAGAGGAGGGGCATAAGTTCTATAAAATGTGTATGTTAAGCATGACGATCATGGGGTAAAGTAATTATTAGCCGGAGAGATATGAACTAGTAATAACTAACTTTATGAAGTATCAAATTGCACTTTGATAGGCCTAGGGACCTAAAAAGAGTATCTCTAAGATCTAAATGGCATCAAATTGTAATTGCAACTTTGATAGGCCTAGGGACCTAAAAAGAGGTATCTCTAAGATCTAAATGGCAACAAATTGTAGGACAATGGATGACCTAATTCCTAAAACAAGCTCGAAATTTCCTAAGTATACATAAAAACATACCTTAAATCAAAGTCATAGAAGCTTCATTTTGGTTCAATCGATTAAATAGCAAATCCTTTATTTTACTGATAAAAAGGAAGGGTCTCGAAATGTTTAAATAAACTAACCCTCTTTGTTTTCATGATGTTCTCGAAAACTTTGTTTATTCCAAACAATTTGCAGAGAAATAGAGATTCATGTCTCCCAAAAATTTGAATCACACTCAAGTACTAATTCTTTTGAGCTGCTACTAGTCATCAATACTCACCACCGGATAAGTTCGAAAAGATGATTATCCTTTTCAAGTCCCGTAATTTCTAATGCTTTAGAGAGAGCGTCCTTCCATCTCTGCACCTTCTACATATCAGAACCCTTGAGACATGCCGGAGGTTCTGCCAACACTCGATCAATGATGCGTGATACTTGTAATATATTTGCGCGATAGAAGACCGAGAAAGATTCCTTTCCCCTGTTGTCAACGCAGTCCATGATCTTAGTGAGTTCTTCCAAGCACCGTCTCGATGAAGTATAGTCCGTCGAAAAGATGGTAATAGCAAACCTTGATTCCTCTATGGCTTCTAAGACTTGTTTTGAAGCTGGTGTTCCGTTTTCAGACTTGATATCGTATTTGAATGCGTTGATTCCTATGTCTTCCAGACGTTTGTAAAGATTGGTAACAAAGGTTCCGTCCAAGTCTTCTCGTCTAAAATTCAGGAAAGCGTCGTATTTCCATTTTTTGACAGATTGAATTTGGGAAGCCATGGGTATCTGCGAAAATGTATGAAAGAAGATGATGTGGCAATTTCGAACCAGTTATCCATTAAAAGCAGAAGAGGAGATGAGTCCGTCCACTTAGCTGTAGACTGCAATAATATGGGTCCACCAATTATCACTATATTTAGGACCGGCTTCACCGCGAAAAACAAATTTAAATTGAAAATAGAGTTTTGGCCATAATATTGAGGTATTTTTAAAGTTAAAAAAGATAAAAGTGAAAATAAATTTTAAAAAATTTAGAGTTTTAAGAAAATTGAGTTATTTTATGAAAATAAAAAAAATAAATTAAAAAGTGTAAAAAGTGAATTCAAAAATAGTGAAAACACCTCTTGAAGTGTTTTTCAAAAATTTAAATATTGTGAAAACGTATTTCAGAATATTTATGAATAGACAAGTATTCTGGAATAAAGAAAAAACGTATTTTGAAATATTCTGAATAATATTCATGGCCAAACACCTACTTACAAACTCAAGCCACGTATCCCCTTATATATCTGATGTTAAGGATCCGTTTGGCCATGAAAATAAAAAACATATTCACTTAATTTGATATTTTTAAAGTTAAAAATAAATTTAGAGTTGTATTTTACCATAGTATTTTCAAAAATATTATACACTTTGGATGTGTTTTTTTATAAAGTGAGAAAAATTGAGTGCAAAAAAAAAAGTGAAAACACCAAAAAAAAAAAAATTAAAAAAAAAGTGAAAAAAAATCAAAAATTGTGAAAACACATTTCGGAATACGTTTTTGATTTTCACGGCCAAACAAGTATTTCAAAATAAAGTGAAAACGTATTTTGAAATATTGTGAATAATATTTATGGCCAAACGCCTACTAAGTTTTGAATTAAATTTTTACTCCCTTCAATTTTTTTTAAGAAGTGTTCATGATTTTGTTTCAAATTAAGTGTATTTTAAGTTTTATTTTTTAATTTTTTTAAAATGAATGATTTATTAAAAAGTGTGTCCAATCAAATTAAAAGGAACATTTATTTAGGAATGAAGTGAGTACTTTTGAAAAGGGTTAAAATTACCCGTATCTAATTTGGTTCACCGCACGCCGGGTCCTCAAGTTTCATGGCCTGATATAGTTACCGTCGCATTTGTCGTCACCGGCGCTGGAGCCGCTAAGCCTTCCCTCAAATCAACACTTGCTCTAATACGGGTCGGGTTAGTATAGGTGGATTAAATGGGTGGGTATTTAGTTACATAACAACCAATAGCTGAGTGCCATGTCACCTTATTTTAGACTAATGTTTGTTTGGTCTGTTAAATTTAGGGGCAAATATGAGCCAAAAGAAATGATAGGGCTGTCAGTGGACCAACAGATTAACTAAGGGTAATGATGAACCAATTAGATAGGTTGGGGACATTTTTAACCTTTTTCAGTTTATACTTTGGTTGATTGATTAAAGATATAATTCAACCAAACAGATATAAATTTAATTTTAAATTTAATTTTACAATATCTTATATTCTATCAAGTTTATTGTTATTTTATCCCCACCTCCTAGATGGATAAAGTAGTTCAAAAATTTTAAGCAATTAACAACTACAACAATATATTCGGTGAAATCTCATAAATGAAATCTGTGAATGGTGAAATGTATGCAACCTTATCCTACTGTGTATCGTATAGTTTCAAGATTATAAGTTCCAAATAACTTAGTCAGCAAACAAAACGATCTCTAGAGGTTTAGATTGGAACCCCATCTTCTCCGTTCTCTAAAATAAGCGAGACACATCATTTCAACTCTTCTTTTGTATCCTAAGTAACAAGAAAATTCAATTGTTATCAAAGAAAAGAAACACCAATGCCTTCAAAATTTCTTCTTTCTGCCATATATATCATCTCCTCTTCAAATTCTAAAATGCACTATTGACTTGCTTATTGAAAGTCACTTCTGAACTTAACATATCAATAACACTTAACAAAGTCATTACTTGATAATATCTGAGATTTGACAGTGCAATAGCATTTTGGTTACCCCCTAAATTAGTGACTTAAAATAACAATTTAACTTATAATCAAAGTTTAAAGCTAGGCACGCAAATTATAGAGACCAAATATTAGATTCTTGATGCTTAATAACTTGCTAATAAATTAATAATAGAAATAATGAACAAAAAACAGTAAAATATAAAGTAATAAGTGAAAGAGTCTAAATAGATTTTATTGAACAATTTCCATCGAAACTGTCAGACAGCGTCACAGGAAAAATAAATAGTTGAATGCTTGAGTTACAACTATGAGTGTAATAATTTGTGTGTGATGAAAATCAGATGGATTACAAGTGAGGGGAGAAGGGATATATTTATAATTCAAACCCTTAGTAACATTTTGCGTATTTCAAAACCCTCATAATGATTATTTTCTATACTTTGAAGTCGTTACACATGTGATTGAGCAACCACCAGAGTGGATCTCGGATTCTCCGGTACGGTTATTGATAGAGTTTATCTAGAACGGTGGTCATTGGTGAATCACCGATTTTGCCAGTCCAGAGTTGTGTTAGCTAACATCATTGCATCAGGTCCGGGGTGAATTGACATCTTAAATCGGCTGGATCTAGGGAGCCCGACCGTAATCACTTGTCTTGTCACCTAGAGTCTCAACACTTTCCACAAGAACTAGGCAAACCATACAGATCAAGTACCACGAATAGGATACTCAGAAGTCTGGTTGACAACTCTTAAAGTGGATGAATAAGACTTTTTTTAGCTAATTAAATATAATAAAATAATACAAACAGTTTATATATTTAATATTGAAATCTGTAAGTGAAACTGAATCTAAAATATGAGTTATATTCTGAAACTAGTTTTTATCAAAAAATTCCTAATTCTGAATATTTAACGAACAATTCCTTGCATGCATGAGATTTGGCAAGACACATAGGGGAGTATCAACCTATCGGCCATCTCCTACCACGAACAATAGCACCTGACCGCAAACAATAATACCTGCAAGTGTAGGGCGGCTAACCTGGCCTTTGACGGCACGGCACCACGCTTTGGGAGGCACGACTACTTCTCTTATGCCGAATGTTGTGCTTCCCATGCCATTGTCATGCGACGTACATGACCTATGCTTAGGTCTCAGGATGCTTTATTTTGTTCGTTTTTAAGCATTTTGAGCCATTCAATAGTCTTAACTAAATCTCCAAACTACTAATTACTTCGTTAACATGCTTAAAACGTACAACGCTATCCTCAAGTGAGTTCCGAAATAGTTATAAAACGTTACAGGGTCTTCCAATTAAACTATTGATGGAGATTCTCTTGGAATAAAAAAGGAGGGGATTATGCTTTAAGATGGACTTGGCCCAATAAAGATAATGAATCAACATCACTAGTCATACTTAGCTACATTACTATCCATGTAAGTCTTGTTCATGATATTTCATGACAGAAGAGAACGGGTATATCATAAGTATTCAGAACACAAAATACCATCATAATTGTTTAGAGGTAAACTCAGTTTTGCAAGGCTATCTGTCATTTCACTTCCTATATTAGATATGCTCAGCTAGGATCTTCCCGGAAGTAGGTACCTGACGATATTCATGACAATATTGCACGAGTTTGTATATATCTTTTATGACAAAGCTATTCCACGTGTGTATCATCTCTTTCTTTGTTTAATCATGTTTGTACTTGTTTGGCATCTTTGTTATCTCTAGTAATATAGCTTGTATTGCAGTTAGCATTAAAGTCCAGCGGCCAATAGTTATGAGTTGTTGAAAACTCAACACTCTGATCTAAAAAGGCTTCTAAAATCTAAAGACTTGCAACCTTGGCAATCTAGAACAGTTGGAAGAGCTATATGCTGATGGCACCTGCAATTGAGTAGCTACCACTCTTTCAAAGTGAAAATTGCACCTAAAAATAAGGCAACTGAGAAGACGAGAAGAGATAATTGATAATTTTTTTCTCAAAAATATGCATAACCTTCACATCTCAAATACTCTCTCATAACTTTGATTTACACCTGGGTATCCACCATTGTGGATTAAACACAACACGAGGAATCCCTGTTTCCACGAAGAGCTCATCAGCAAACCTTGATTTTCAGATATCTTGGGTCAAAAACATGTGAATGCAGGAGAACCTTTTGGAGAAAGCACATCCTCCATTTAGTAACTCTACCCGGTATGAATCCGGATTAGTCAGACCAATGACTAACAGAGAAGTACTTTCTTGCTCACAAATCTGTCCAGATACAGCACTACTTGCACTCACCAACTTTTGCTCCGACCATCCTCCAAATCACAGATTAAGAAGTTACCATCCCTTGGACTTTGAGAATAAGATATAAAGTCACTCTTGCTGAGGAGCCGTGTGATTATTTCCGAATGTTTTGTAATACAATCAACTGAAAAATGTATCTGCATATGCATGAGCAAAGACTGTGATACTTGGCTATATTAGTTACTTACTTTCTCTTCGCTTGACATTTAAATTACACAAAAATGATAGAGCGCGATTGATTAGCAATAAATCCCAAGGCTAAAGTATCGTAAGGCAATCTAAAAGAATATAGAGCTTATATCTACAAAGAGAAACACTAAGAATCGTGAAAAGAAAAAAGATGCACCTGATAGAGAACATATATGACAGGTGGCTCAATGTTCGTATCCTCTTTGTTCTCAACCAAATGACACTGCCTCAGACAGAAAATACCAAATACTGATACATTTTGCACTCCAAATTCATGCAAGCATATTTGACACTGGAGCTTCATGAAATATATCCCATTGTTTCAACAATGTGCGACATAGCCTAACATTGAGACAAGGAGATAGTCACGGTGTGCTTCTTAGTATCAAACTATCATATTCTGCAACTTAATAAGATTAATTCACCAAGGCTTATAGCCTAGCAGTAACAGTGGAAGTCACCTACACATTAGGTGTGATTTTGATTTTTTTTGTTGTTTCTCTCTGCGCTTCCCCTTCCAAAAGTACTTAGTACCCATTAAAAGTAAGGAAGGAAACTTTGAGGGGAAAAAGCAAAGAGATAATACACAAGTACCCCCCTAAACTATATCCGAAGTTGCTATGACACACCTAACTTTACAGGGGTCCTATTACCCCCCTACACTCATTTTTTATGTATTTTTGTGCTCCTTTTTGCATACATGGCTGCCAAGTAGCAGAATATTTTTGTGTTCCTTTTGTGCTGACTTGGAAGCTACGTCATCACAAAAGGAGCACAAAAATATAGAAAAAATGAGTTTAGGGGGGTAATAGGACCCCCGTAAAGTCTAGGTATGTCATAGAAACTTCGGGTATAGTTTGAGGGGGTATTTGTGTCTTATATCAAAACAAAATTAAAATACTAATTTATCAAGTTAATTGATCAAAATTAACTTCCTACGCCAAGATATCATGATAGAGAGATACTTTCTGTTAAGTTACTTTTTCTGTTACTAATCTGGCAATGCATCCTACATGGGGACTGGCCTTACCAAATACAAGAGCAGAAGGAAAAGGAAGCCAAGTGCTAATTAGGTAAAAGCTGGTGAATTACTACCAGTTAAGGATAGAAAGCAAGAATTGTCCATTGAGAGTAGGTTTAGATAAAGAAAAAGAAAATTAATGAAATGGAGAAATATCTACATATGACTATAAGATGTGAAAAATATATTCTTTGCAAATAAAGGAAGGAGGGGAGAGATATGTAAGATTGAATGATGTAGAAGCCAAAAAACGAAATACAGAGAGAAATGCAGAAAAGGGCAAAGCATGATCACCCTAGAAGCAGAAATTTGGAGATGTTGAACAATCGCGATCACTAATTCAACTTGCAGAATATGTAAAAGGTTATGTCATTCCAACATTTGAGTTTTTGTTTAAAGAACAAAATGGAGCAAAAAGAAAAGGTAACAATTATTACTACTCTCACTGTTTGAAAGTTTATTCTTTTATTTTGCATTTGTCAAATGAAAGGACATTTGACTATTACAATATTGTCAACAAGATAAATGAACACGCACTCACAAAAACTTCTCATGTTGAAATTGTAAAATTCCAACTTTGGAAATTTTCAGGTAATTTTTAACTTCGAATTTAGTTTTTGTTAACTTTATTTTCAAAAGGCAGATTAATCTATATCTAGTTTAATTTTGGAAGTTGGTCCAATTAGCTCTTGATAAGTGAAATAAGTATACATATTTTGACATAAAAAGTGATGAAATAAGCAATCCAGTTAAGTTTAGCTTTCTATCATACAGTTGTCTTAATTGAAACCGAAACTGCTCTACTGTTCTAACCATTCTAGACCCGAGACCAGGGAATCAAACAGATATAGCATCCTCACTGACTAGCAATACCTAAATTTAGATTACAAAACTGAATAAGTTATGCAATGCCTAAATTTAGATTACAAAACTGAATAAAGTATGCAATGATTGCAAAACTGAAAAAGTTTTTTATTTTTTTTTTGAAACCAGTAACAGTTTGTATATTTCAAAACCAGAGTAGTACTGAAATCATATTTACAAAGTCCACTATCTATGATCCTATGTCTATAGAAAGTCTAGTATATCAATAATAGAGACATGATCATTAGAATATAACTGATTACACTAAAAACACAGAATCAAGATACAATTCATCTTGACCTATTGCATACTATTCTCTATGTTCTCAAAAACTGAATAAGTTATCAGAATGTCTTTAACGAAGTAACAAATGTGTTAACAAACTACAGTGAGTGAGGCAAAAATTATTATGAGAAAATATAATAACTTTACGTTGTGGCCACTGCACTTGGCTGGATGCCCAACCATGTTTAACTAAATGAGAATTAGATCAACCTTAGCTGAGTACTGCCATGCTAGAAAAACATTGCTACGAATTGCTTGATTTTCTTTTAACTAAGAAGCTATAGACCCCAAAAATAAAAATAACATAAAGCAGGAGTGCCCTTGCAAAGACTCCAACCTCTGACCAGTAGACTTCCCGACATCTAATTCTTGAATATTATCAGCCTTCTAGTGATTTTCTTTTTAGATGGGGGTACACGTAAAGGTTACATTAATTTTATCAATTATAAGCTGAGCATAAGAGAAATTAAAACTTACAAGTCTTAATCACATCCAAGCTTAAATTTCAACTCTGAATCATCGCCATCAACAAGATACAACTCCTTATTTATAATAAGGCTAACTTACTACTTTCTTTTTGGTTTACCATCCGGCGTCGGATACCCGCTTTGGAGCCTAACTAATCAGGATTGGCATTGGAAAGTCCCATCTTAGGGGTAAAGCGCTCCCTACCAAAGGCGACTTCATACCTAGGGCATGAACCCAAGATCTCAAATTAAGGAAGGAGGGGTACTTACCACACTATCACAACCTTTGGTGATACCTACTACTGTGTTTAGTTTTCTAAAACACTTACTACTACAAGGTGCGCGAAAGCTGGCCCGAACACCACAATCATCAAAAAAAAATTCTTAATTGTAATATTATTAAAAAAAATGTAACAAGGAAGAAGAACTATTAGGCTTTAGACTTTGAAGATTTGTTACACAACTATCTCTATCTTTAGATTATCGTTTGAAGGTCAACATCAACTACTTTATTTCGAATAGCTTACTACAAAATAATGAGAATATACAATCTCAAGAATAATATACGATTTAAAAAGTACGCTATTGTATAAGTGTAATTTAATCTCGTTTTTCGTTAAGTTATTGATTGACTCTTATATCTTACAAAACCTATTAATTGCCGTGTACTTATAATTTTAATGTCATTATTGATTCAACTAATTAATTCAATAATTTTAAGTAAATATTGATTTTGTCTAATCTTTTCCAACATTATTAACCTAACACTTAGTTGCATTGAAATAAAATTGTTAATCTGACCATATTCAAATTATTAAAATCTAGTAGCAAATAAGATCATTTCGGGATACCTTAAACTCTTTCTTAGTAATCCACTTCTCAAAATGGGTTGACTCGAAGAAATCTCACTAAGTCTGTGATTCAAAATAATTTTCATCCCCATAGACCAAATGAACTCCCCAGTGTCTCACAATACACCCATGGATAGATGCCTCAAAAAGGCTATACTGGTTAATGTCTCCAACATCTCTGCCGGACACCTGCAGTGAAGAATACAATGGTATGTAGGCAAAGCAAACATACCAGCCATATGTTCTAGATGTTGTGCCCACTTTGCATTCTTTCTCTATCACTTTAAGGTCTTTCAAATGATCATTGCATATCAATTTGGCTTTGATGAAAGCATAGTCATACTTTTCAGATAGCGTTGAATCAGGATGGCAGACACCTGCTCCCATGAGAGTCACACAACATATAGCAAAGCCCTTGAACTTATCATTATACCAATTAATGGGCAGTTTGAACAAGATCTTTTCCTCAACACTCTGATGCTTAAACCACATAGGAATTGCACATTCAGGAAAGACAATGGAACAAGTCACTCTATGATCAGAGTTAAGAGAGGGGTGGATCACATCATCCATATTGTTTGATAGAAACAAACTGAGAATCTCATCCGAAATGGAGCCACCATTGCTCTCCTCTGTATAAGATTGTTGATCAAAACTATAATTGGTGAATGAGATCAAATTCAACCTTGGATACATTCGAAGCTTTGCAATACATTCTTTTGCCAAAAAATCTTCTACATATAATTCCTCTATACTCGGAGGAAGTTTGGGTAGTTCCTTAAGTTCCTGACAGTGTGTTATATTGAGATAACGAAGGTGAGAAAGTTGACTGAAGATATCAGGTAAATAAATAAACTTATTTCTGCTCATATTCAGTTCCAATAAAGAAGTTAAGTTCATGAGTGCAGCAGCTTGATTATCACATAAATTACATCCACTGAGATCTAAGCTTTTCAATTCCCTCAAACCATGAAACACCCAGGGTAATATCAAACTGCGAGCAGATTGACGCTTTACCTTCCGCCCTTTTCTTAATGATAGGATCTTGAGTTTGCTTAAGTTTCCAATAGAATCTGGTAGTTTCCAAATGGCAGTGTTGCCAGCATAGAGTTCCTCCAACTGGTTTAGATCACCTAGATTTTCAGGAAAAATTGCAAGTCTTGAGCAGCCTTTCAGTATCAAAATTTTCAGTTTTCTCATCTCACAGACGCTGGCAGGGAGTCTTACAAGGTTTTCACATGAACGCAAATCAAGCAAGCTGATACCGCTAAGCTGTCCTATTGATGAGGGAAATTCCCAAATTGCAGTACGTGCCAAAAGGAGCTCTGAGAGCAATTCCATATTCCCCCGAACTTCTGGAAACTTTTCTAATTTCTCACAACCCGAGAGGTTGAAGCTTTCAAGAGATTCCATTTGAATACTACTTGGTAAATACTTGAGATTATTGCAGTTCTCCATATTCAAAAAGATGAGTTTTTTCAGATTTCCAATGGATGGATGAATTTCAACCAAGCTTACACAACTTTTCAGTATAATCTTCTGCAGGTTTGGAGTCTCACAAAAATTGGGTGTTCGGAGTAAACTTCCTGAAAAACTTAAATTGAGGATCTTCAACTTGTCAAACGCCTGTTCATAAAAATAGAAGGAATAGAAACATCAGATTTAACTGTCATTTCTTTTCTTTAAATATGATTGTTTTTTGCAGGAGATCTGCAATACCTTTGGTTCCTTGAAGATTTCCACAAGAGAACTAAAAGTCATGTTGAGCCCAACAAGGTTTCCTGGTTCAAAATCTGCTGGTAAAGATGCAAAACTGTAGTATGACCAATCAAGCCATTTCAAGTTACTGGGGAGATACTCGATAGGGTCACAAATAGGGTCATGATGTCGGACCTCCTCCCCTTTGACAATGAGTAACCTAAGACAAGGCATGTTTCGGAAAGATTTGCTCCACTTGCATATATGACGGTCTGAGCCAATTGGTGTCATTATGCCTTTAATTGACTCTGTCCTCTGGAAAGAAATTAAAGTAACTTTGTTGAAGGCTTATATGAGCCCACCACTGTCAAGGGACCAGGTCCTTGACTTAGAACAGTTATCAATAATACAACACAGGAGAAACGAAATAGCATAAAGTAAAGAACACGCAATATTATGTGGAAACCTCCTTGTTCAAGGGAGGAAAAAACCACGACCTACCACGTAGGATTTCACCAACAGCTTCACTAAACAAGAGCAACTTCAAATTACAACCTCTAGTAATTTAGGAACTAAACTCTTAATCCCTCAACTCCTACAACAACTCTGTTGCAACAACCATTACAATAACTCTATTGTAATCTATCCATCAACTAACTCTAGCTGACTGCACTCAATGAAGATGACTTAAAACCGGAACACCAACACCTACACCAGACTGCTAAACGAAGAGTAGGTTTACAATTTAAGAGCAAGAAAATAGACCAACAACATGAACTACAAAAAAGAACTATAAAAGCAGGTCCCTGTTGTTGATACAGTGGAATGTAGAGGTGGCTTTCGCTTGAGAATATAACTTTTTCAATTTGCAAAAACTAGGTTTTGTCTTGTGTCACATCCAATTATATAAGAGACAAGGCAAAACCTACGAGCACAACTATTGGCTGAAACAGGAAAGGACTGCAGCAAACCTGCTGCTAAGCTGCCAGGTAGTACAGTTTCCAGCTGTCTAGTTGACCGAGGTAACTAGATTGATTGTGGTACCAGGTCCCTTTATATGGTTTGTCAATCATCAAAACTACAGTCATAATAACATTTGTTAAACAGAACACACTTGCAAGTATAGAACCTATTATCCTTAAATATACAAATCTTAATCTATATCATTTTTTCTTGGAATTAATAGAATGTGCATTTCCACGGTCAGATTCTTTGTTCTTGTCAATGGTAGCCCTTGTGGCTTTCTTGGGAGATCGAGGGGCCTCAGGCAAGTGGACCCACTATCTCCTATACTTTTTATCCTTGTGATGGAAGCTTTGAGTAAGATGATAGATAGAGCAGTCAAAGGAGGTTTCTTGATGGGATTCTCGGCTTTACTTGGGGAGCAAAGTTTTGTAAGAGTCCCACACTTACTCTTTGCGGATGACACTGGTTTACTGTAATGCGGATATCAGTTAGCTGATATACTTAAAGCAGGTCTTAGTGTAGTTGCAGAGCGTGTCAAGGCTCGACATCAACCTCAACCAATGTGAGATTTTCCCAGTGGATGAGGTGGAAAATATTGAAGGGCTAGCTTAAGTGTCCAATTGCAGGGTAAGAGAGAAATAGGAGAGCTTTTGAGGGGATCGAAAATGAATTTGCACACTAAAGAAATATCCTCCTTTTTGATAACCGTGGTGTCCGAGCCAACTTTCACGTGCCTCGATTAATTCCACCGGATACCTGCCACATCCCATTAGCAACAGATACCAAATAACTCTATCCACCAAGGTTAGGACATATAGAAAGAATCACCTAGTGTTTTTGTCTCTGGTGGGATTAGAACCAAGAAGGGAAGCCTTGGAGTTACTGGTAAAGGTGCCACCATGTAACCAGGAGGTCGCAGGTTCAAGCCTTGGAAATAGCCTCTGGTAGAAATGCAAGGTAAGGTGCATACAATAGACCCTTGTGGTCGCGCCATTCCCCGGACCCTGCGCATAGCGGGAGCTTTAGTACACCAAGCTGCCTTTTTGGGGATTAGAACCTGAGACCTCATGTTCTCAACCTACTTCATTGACCACTACGCCATACCCTTAGGTGCTTAAGAAATATCTTTCTTTCTAGGATTGCTTTTTGGTGCACCCTTGAAATTCTGTCTTGTATGGATAATCGGGTGTCTTTTGTAGAGAATCATGTTTTGATGTAGTTTTCTATACTTTTTGGTTTATCTCTCGTACATAGGAGCTTTCATTAACATTGTTAATAATAACATTTACCTTATCGAAAAAAGATTTATATCTGGCTTTGCATACGAGTTCAATCAATTGTTTCATCAATCAATTGAGAACTTCAGATATTCTCATTTCCACTTCCTGTCCATTATTACCAAATAAGAAATCCATTGTCCAATCAATATAAGGTTCAATTTGACATATGTTTACATCAGAGTTCGTTCCTTTATTAACCAAAAAAAGCTAAAATTTGAAGTTATCAAAGAATAATTTTGCATTATTTTTTTTAATAAAGAAAGCTTTTTATAAATCTAGAAGTTCATACATCATGTTCTTAAATAGTAGTTCCTCATATATTTATTCTGTAAGAGGGAGAAAACTTTGTGACAAACTATTTAACAAGACAAATATTACTATAAACTGTCAAGTTTACTAAATGAATGCTCTTCAATTGGGAGTTCTTCATTAAACAGAAAGAATTCTGATTTACATCCCTAAATATCTGTTATTCCTAGCTGTAATATCTTTGAAGATATGCTACATTAATCCCAGATATCTCCTACATATGTAAAGCAATTGACACCATAATTACACCAACACTTAGAGTTATTACATAGATATGGACAACTACTAGAATATGTCCAACATGCTAACATCCCCCTCAAATTGATGCTGGTGGATCAAAAAGCATCAACTTGCCTACTAGAAACTGAAGACATTGTTTTTCCATGGATTTTGTAAACAAATCAGCTATTTGAAGATTACTGAATACATGGGGAAGAGTAATGACTCTTTTATCCACAGCTACTCTGATAGAATGACAGCCCGCTTCAATGTGTTTGATCCTTTCATCATATACCGGATTGGTAGCAATCTGAATGGCACTTGTGTTGTCAGTATGGAGATGACTGGGATTAGATTGAGGAAATCCAACTTCTGCAAGTAAATCAAGCACACAAACAATCTTAAAGGAAGCAATAGACATTGCTCGATATTCATATTCTGTTGAAGATTTTGAAACATGGTCTTGTTGTTTGCTCTTCCAAGATATCAAGAGATCTCCAAGAAACATGCACCAACATGTGGCAGAAGAATCAGGACATCTAGCCTAATCAGAATCACTAAATGTAGTAAGCTAAATAAGAGAACCACTAGGAAAGAATACGGAAGAAGCTAAATTGGGATGGTCACCTAACCCTTATAGAGTTTGCTTATAATAACAACTTCCATTCCAGATATAGATGGCTCCTTTTGAGGCACTTTATGGGCGGAGATGCTCCCATTGGTTGGTTCGAGGTAGGTGAAGCTACTTTGATAGGGCCAAATTCGGTTAATGAGGCTATGGAGAAGGTTCAGCTGATTCGGGAGAGGTTTAGGACTGCTCAAGAGTCGTCAGAAATTTTATGCAGATGTGAGGAGAAGGGACCTTGAGTTTACTGTTGACGATTGGATATTTTTGAAAGTTTCGCCCATGAACAGGGTGATGAGATTTGATACGAAGGGTAAACTTAGTCCCCGATACATCGTTCCCTACTGGATCTTCAGACGGATTTGTAAGGTGGCTTATGAGTTAGACTTGCCTGCAGAGTTGGCAACAATGCATCCAGTGTTCCATGTGTCCCTATAGAAGAAATGTATTGGTGATCCATCACTTATGGTGTTTTGCAGAGTGTTGGTGTGAAAGATAGTCTTTCGTATAAAGAGATTCCAGTTCAGATACTTGATAGACAGATCCGTAAGTTGAGGAATAAGGAGATAGCCTCAGTGAAGGTTTTGTGGAGGAATCAGACCGTTGAGGGAGCTACTTGGAGGCAAAAGTAGATATGAAGGCCAACTACCCTCATCTATTCCCTCCTAGCTCTGAGACATCATGAGGTAACGATCTTCTTTTTCTAGTTATCCTTCTAAGTTCATGTCTATGTCAGTTCCTACAATCCCCTGTATGCATTCGTGCTATGTATGTTTCAGTTGAGTCCTTACTCTTACCCTAAGCCACTCCAGATCATGATAGTAACTCAGATTCAGAAATCAGACAGATAAGATATAGTAGTTCTACCCTTTTCAGCCCAGCTCTAGTCTTCATTCGAGGACGAATGGTCCCAGGGGGAGATATTGTAACACACCAGATTTATCCCATGTTGTGATCCAAACTTAGCTCAGAAAATCAGATGAATTCTCAAGTCCCCAGTCAACCACGAGTCAGTTCACGATTCATAGTATCACTTCACGAGTCGTGGAATGACTCGTGAAAAGCTTGCCCTAAGAACAGTAATCCCAGGTTACCACAGATCATAGTACGACTCCTGGTTTGGACTACGAGCCGTACTGTCGAGTTGTGGAACCAATCTAGTAAGTTGTCAAATCCTCCACAAACCACGAGCCCATGCACGACTTGTGAAACAAGACCACGACTCGTGAAAGACACTCGTAGTCCCTTAAATAGTAAGTCCAGAAGTTTGGTTTTAGAGACCATAAGTCAGACCACGATTCATGGACTCAATGTACGACTCGTGGAACCCTGTTCCAGAAATTTTAAAACGGTTTTTAAAGGGCAATTCAGTCTTTTTCTACCTTTTTATGTCCTAAACTATGTCGTTTAATATTCTTTTAGGGGAGACTAATAGTTAAATTGTCGACTAATCTCCCATAATTCTCAATCTAAACTTCTAAGTCAGGAAAAAAACGCTCTTAAGCACAGTCTAGGGTTCATTCCTCAAAGTTCCAAACTTAAAGCAAATCAGTCTAAAGTTTTCAGCAATCAGGTATGTGGGATTTCAGTAAGAGTTTCCTTCTATCCTTATGCCCTAACTTTCAGAAAAACATCTCTAAAGAATTTCATGATTTGTGATTTAGGGTTCATACCCAAATTGTGTAAGTTATATGATTTTTTTAATTTCAGTATGATATTTATGAATATTATTCTTGTTGAAGACAAATATGCATGATCTTTTCAGTTTAAATTTAGTTCAAATCCTTAATAACTGATTTAGCATGAATTAATTGAACTTAGCATGATTTAGAATAACTAGCATGATTTGACCTTTATGGTCTCAGAATTTAGCAAAATATCGCATGACTAGTTCCAGTATCTCAGAACTTCAAAAAACAGTTATTTTGAACTAGTATTATGTTTTATTTCCAGACAGACAATTTCACTTATATATGAGCAGATAGTATCATAGTTTGAGAGGACAATTTAGCACCGGGCGGATACGGGTTCAAATCCCAGAACTACGTTGCCTCCGTAGGATAAGGGTCTTCCGTCAGTTAGGTTATACCTTTAGCCCAATGGGCTCAGATAGTGGATCCACATCAGATAGGTTCTGTACCCTTGGCAAGGTGTAGGGCACCCTCCCAACTAGGGTTGTACGTTGGACTCCATGATGCTCACATAATTTATGTCAGTTGTAAGAAATTCCCCAGAAAAAAAAAAGGATTTAACCTATAAGAACTGTACATGACTTAACAGCTTTTAGACCAGTTATGTTAATTTATGACTTACAGATATGATTCATGTTTCTAGCTTTATGATTATGTATTTTGAGTCTTTGTACTTCAGATTTTGATATGTTTTATACAGCTTTACCTATTGCATTTAATTTCAGTTTAAAGCATGTTTTAAATGTTATTCATGATATTTGCATATCTCACATACTCGGTACATTCAGTGTACTGATCACATACTTTTCTTTGCGCTATGTCTTTTATGATATAGATTTAGATGCACGTTCCCAGACTCATGACTAGATCCAGACCTCAGAGTTCAGTCAACAGTGGTGAGTCCTCATTATTCGGGGACAGTTGGAGTTTATGTTTTTCATGTCAGACTTGGTTTTATACTCAGTTGTTTTCGAGTTAACTAAGGGTCTTGTCCCAAGAACTCATCTATGTTTACTATAGGCTTTTAGACACAGACGACTAGCATGTTTTCTTCAGATTTTTACTCTTATCAGTTGTTTAAAACAGCCAGTTATTTTATTGCCTACATGTTTTTATGAGAATGCTTCCGCATGATTTAAATTGTCTTGTTCTTAGATGCATGCCAGTATCAAGGGTGCACTTGGGACTACTTGTAGTCTCGAGTACCGGTCACACCTAGGGTGTAGACTCGGGTCGTGATGGTGCTACCCCTCATGTGGGTACTTTAGAGGGAAAGGACCAGGAGAGCTTTTGAAGAGAAAGAACATAAGCTTGTCTTTTTTTGCTCGATTTTAGGAATACCCACAAAGTTCTTGTAGGAATAGATGATTGGGTGCCATTGGTGGAGAACTATTTTTCTGCAGGCTCTCTAGTTCTTGGTATTCCTCTTTTATATGGCTTTATCCACAACATCAATAATAATATCATTATTTGTAAATAATTGGTACCAGGAATCTCCATAGGACGTCGAAGTCCATTATAAGGACAAATAAGACCTATGAATAAATAGAAGTTTGCACTCATTTTGCTTTAGACAATAAATGTTCAAGATGATAAAAATCTAAAATCGCATAATCATAATTAGAACTAGTACTCTAGTAATGGATATCGAGTAAGCTACTCTAGCTGAAATCTTCAGAAAGCACAACCAGTAATCTGTGAAACAGAATATACAACTAACCTTCCTAATTGGTGGCTACATGAGACATCCTTGTGTGCAAAGTAATATGAAAGTACAAATTTGAAGCTACAACGCTATACTTTGTTGCCAATACTACATGATTTAATTAAGAAACTATCCCATGACTAGAGGTTTAGATTGAGACAAATGTACTAGTGGTAGAAGTATGTTTTAAACTCGGATGTCTACTTAAAGTGAGGACAAATAATGCAAAGAAAATGAAAATCTCCAGCAGAGGACAAGCTTACCTGATTTGCTGAAAAAACAGTTTTTATATCTTGTTCATGCCATAGTCTACTGTGATTCCATGGCTTGTCCTGGTCAACATTGCGTGCCACTTGCTGACCCATTTGTTCTATCAAATCATGCATCTCAACCATGCCTTCAGAAATATATAAGAGTGATTTTTGAATGAGGACATCAGTTCCAATCTCTGATCGGAAGCCAAAACTGTTCAGTATAGTTATCACATCATCTCTCTTTCTTCCTCTAAAGAAGCATGCAATATCAAGGAATATATTCTTCTCTTCATGGTTCAATCCATCTAGACTTAAACTGAGCTGCTTAACAATTTTTTCATATCCAGTATCTTTGAGTCTATCTAATGCACTTCTCCACTCGGTTATGCCTCGCTTATAGAGAAAAGAACCCAAGACCTTAAGAGCTAAAGGTAAACCTTTAGCATAATCTACTACAGACTTGGAGAGTTTCAAAAACTCTTTATCAGGAGTCCGTTTCTGAAAAGCATGCCAACTAAAAACTTCAATAGCCTCATATTTAGCCAATTCAGGAATAGAATATAGTTGGTCATGACAACGTAGTAAATCTTGGTTTCTAGTTGTTGTAATGATTCTGCTGCCATCACCAAACCAGTCATGATTTCCAACTAAATATTCCAATTGGTGTTCCTCATCGACATCATCGAAAACAATCAAAACTTTCCTGTGGCAAAGCCTTCTTTTTATCATATCGGCTCCTTCATAAAAACTTGATATATTCATTGATTTTTCTTTTAAGAGTCTTGAAAGAAGTGTCTTTTGCAAGTACATCAGCCCATGCTTCTTTGATTCTTCTCTAACATTCGCAAGAAAACAAGACCCTTGAAATTGATGAGAGACCTTGTCAAAATATTTTCTTGCAACAGTTGTCTTCCCGATGCCTCCAATCCCCCATATTCCAACAAAACAGACATCACCTGATCGAAACTTCAGTAATGATTCTATTTCACCCATACGAGATTCAATTCCCACTAGATATTTTTCAGTTGCTGAAACGGTGTGGTGCATATTTCGGAAGTTATCATTTATAATCTTGTCAATAGATTCTGCTTCATTCCTGCATTCAGCAAAAATATAATGGTTAGAGTGGGCTACGCATTTGTTGTTGTTGTTGTAGAGTAGGCTACACATTGGTTAGGAAATGGATTAGTGGTTTGCTTATATGGACTTGGGCAATGCTCCCCTCATGAGCTTGCTTTTGGGTTTGAGTTACGCCTAGGTGCCATATCTTCACAATAATAATAATAATAAATGAAACATTAAAAACACAAGAAATGTTAAAAAGTAGCTCTACCAATAGCATCTGAATGCACCTCTCCCAAACACCTGTTGGACCACAATTGCTGGAACAAATTGACTTCACTGTTTGTTAGTTTTGTTTCCACAAGAACAATGGTATCAACCCCCCCCCCCCCCAATGTAATAGTAGATTTCTTACTAAACTTCTTTTATTCTCCGTATTCAGACCCCTCATTTTCCATGAAAGAATTTTGATCTTCATTGAATGTTGACTGGTATTATTCTCCCGCTGTTCCTTAGTTCTCCATCTTTAAACTTCATGTTGAAAGCTCAAAACCCCTTAGAGATTGTTGTTTTGCTGGTAACACTGATAGTCCCTTCTTTCTGTGTGAAACCCCTTTTCTAATCAATTTTCAGAAACATTTTGAAAGCTACTTTTCACACCCTTCAAAAGCAGCCCCAAATTGTTGGCTTAATTGGAGCACATTAGAATGCACTCACAATACAGCCCGCTCCTCCAATTCCTCATCAGTGATCGAATCTTTGATTTGTGGTGGAACAGGTTCCGATACGCTGCTAATTGATTGTTATTTTCCATCGGTTATGTCTCCACCTCCCCTGTGTCTCTTTTCGTAGGTATCATCTCTATTTCCGGCATGGCAGAGCCATGTAAATTGTTTGTATGGTGAGTCTGCTCCTGAAAACTAGAGCAAATTATTTCTCTCCCTTCCCTTAGCTTCTTCATTGATTTCTCATTTGCCTTCACTTCACTTCTGAAAGCAAACGACACATGGTCGGTTGTTTTTCTCCCAGTCTTGTGTTAATATTAACTGTGAAAGGTTCAGAAGTCAATGGTCCTTTTTGCTTACTTTTGGTTGGTGGTAAAGTGAGAGGCCCAACTGTCTTTTGCAGAGTAAACCCACTTTGGTCTGGTCCAGAGTTTTTTAAAAGAAACCCTTTATTACCATGCAGTGAGCACAAAGCAAACTATTCTTTCGCCTTTTACTTGATTACTCTCAGTCATGTACATGGCTGTTGACTGATTTAAACAGAGTCTAGACACCTTTCATGAGCCTAAATGACATGGAAATCAAAAAATTGAAGTTTTTCATTCAAAACTATAATATAGAAGCATATTGTAACCAAAATCATGGCACATGATTCGGTTTCTCTCTTGAATTTCACCCTTACCTGCTCCACCCACCCCCAGAAAAAAAAAATCTGAAGTGTATTTTAGCCCAAATGCATGAATGGCACATCCAATTGAATGGTCTTTTCAGAAGGTAATTTGACCATTTATAGTAGAATAGAGCCTTTCTGTAAGTAAAAGACGAACAGATATCTTGAAATACTCTTAATTAGAGTTGGAGCTTTTGGTTACTTGTCAGAAATTATATAATAAACCGACCCCTTGTGTTTTCATGCAGTTCTTTTTTGATAAAGTGATAATTTTGTTGAATTTTTTGGGCAAAGGCGCCCACATACAAGAAGTATACCAGAAGGTAGAAAACCTACAAATATTTTCATGCTATTCTTGAAAGCTTGTTTATTTCAAAACACTACGGAAACCATTGGAACTGCGGGTAGCATTTCCAGAATATGAAAAAGTGTCCCAATAATTAAGTGAAAACTCAAGGGTTCTTTTCCTACTCACCCATTAGCAGTTTTACGAACATCCAGTCCTGCTATTCCAGCTGCTCTATGTAGAGCGTTCTTCCATTGCTGCACCTTCTCCAAATTATCCTTGAGATTTATCTTGTCTTTTTCTCCGAGAGCAAGACCAGTTTTGTTGGCTAACACCTTCTGCAAACCACACTTGAAATCTGCCTTGTGTTTGATTACCAACTTCTCAAAATTAGCCTTGAAATCTTCCACGTGTTTTTCCAACGCTTTAGCAAAGCTGCTTCTCTCTCCTTCACAGAGAGCTTAAAATGTTTATTTCAATTATGTATATATTAGTTATAGAAGAGAAAATATTAAATTAATGATTAGAAAAGTTATCTTGAAAGAGAACTTAAGTTTGATTAGTTATATAAGTCAGAACAATAAATAATTATTACTATTTTACATTAACAATAAATGATATTACTAGTAGAGTGTTACTTTCAATGAATATATATCTGATGACTTACCTTTCATGCGTATATCCGATGGCTCGACATTATAGAAGACAGGATAAGCTTTTTGTTCCTTCCTGTCAACACACTCCATAATCATTGCGAGTTCCTCCAAGCACCAGGTGGATGAAGCATAGTCCTCGGAGAAGATAATAATGGCAATTCTTGATTCCTCAATGGCTTTCAAGAGTTCTGTTGAAATGAACTTTCCTCTTTCAAGTTTCACATCATCTTTGAATACGTTGATTCCTATGTCTTCCAGGCGTTTATAAAGATGGGCAACAAAGTTATTGCGCGTATCATCTCCTCTAAAACTCAAAAAGGCATCATATTTCCATTTCTGAATCGATTCATTTTGGGTAGCGGGAGCCACAGGAAATGTAAGAGTTCTGGAGATCTAGAAATACAAGCAGGATGAAGTAAACACCTGAGTTAGAGCCCAGAATTGAAAAGAAATAACAAGATAAGAAGAAAAGGAATCTCCAGGAAGGTTGACTTAATACAATGAGGCGTGCATGTCAACTTTGCCCTCTCTGCAAAATAAAGTAGATGACAATATCATTAACTATGCTCCAATCTCAAACTAAGTGGGGTCAGCTATATGAACTCAAATTTATTCCATCTGTTCCAATCCCAAACTATTTGGGCCCGGTTAAATGAATCCTCAAATTTATTCCATCTAATTTGGACTAGTTTCACTTCAATACTCAATAATTTATTTTCAAGACTAATTAGGGAGCTCTCTAATACAAGAGAGTCTCTATATGTTTTTTAAATGGTAAGGTGGGTCTCTTTAGTTCTCTACTCACACATAAATCTGTAAAAAAGTGTATCGGCACGACGAAATCTTGGACTAACTAGTTCGTATAACCTATTCAAATTGGCATCTACCTTTTAAAAGGAAAAATAATGCACAAGAGAAAAAGGAATGTCACCAGAATTCTCAACCACTAGAGGACCACGCACCTGATTTGCAGAAAACACATTTTCCATCTCTTTTTCATGCCATAGTCTACTGCAATTCCATGGCTTGCCCCGCTCAACATCACGTGCCAATTCCTGACCTATTTGTGCTATCGAATCATGCATCTCAATCTTTCCTTCTGAGATATACAAAAATGATCTTTTAAGGACATCCATTCCATTTAATGACTTAAAGCCAAGTCTATCCAAAACAGTAATCACATCTTCTTTCTTTTTTCCTCTAAGGAAGCATGCAATATGAAGAAACATATTCTTGTATCCGTCGCCCAATGCATCTAGACTTTCGCTGAGTAACCTAACAATCTTCCCATCTCTGAAATCTTTGTCTCTATATAAGGCATTTATGTGCTCTTCTGTACCTTGTTTGTAAAGAAAAGAACCCAAGACCTCTAGAGCTAAGGGTAAGCCTCTAGCATAATCTACTACACAACACGAGAGCTCTTCAAAGCCTTCAACCGGAGTTCCTTGTTGAAAGACATGCCAACTAAAAAGTTCTAAAGCCTCATGGTTAGTCAGTTCTGGGACACGATATAGCACATCATGCTCGTTAAGTAAATTGAAGTTTCTAGTTGTTGTAATGACCCTAGTGCCATCACCAAACCAATCACGCTTTCCAACTAAATATTCCAACTGGTGGCTTTCATCCATATCATCAAGAACAATTAGAACCTTCTTGCAGCAAAGCATTTGGCTTATCATTTCGCCTCCTCTGGCAAAATTTGGTACATTCACAGAGTAATTTTTCAAGATCTCTGAAAGAAGCTTCTGTTGCAAATGTTGTAGGCCTTCCAGTCCATTCTTTTTTAAGACACTCCTAACATTTGCAAGAAAACAGGATCCTTCAAATTGACAAGAGATCTCATCAAAAATTCCTCTTGCAATGGTTGTCTTCCCTACACCACCCAACCCCCATAACCCGACAAAATAAACACCGCCAGATTCAACATTTAACAACAATTTTACTTCCTCTATACGAGATTTGATTCCCACGTGATATTTTGCAGTACTTGGAAAAATAGAAATCTTGTCAACAATTTTCTGAATACATTCTTCAGCGTTCCTGTATCAAATAAAATATATCAGAACAATGAAATATTTGAAGCATGATAATCAGTGTTATCAAAGGCGAGCTTAAGCCCTAACACGAGGCTCAAAACGTGTTGAGCGCTTCGCCTTGCTTTATGTGCGCTTAACTGTCGTCATCAAGTTTCTAAGGCATACTTTTCCTTGCCAATGAGTCTCTTCTGAAGAGGCTACACTAAACAATTGATATTTCACTTTATCGTAATTGTTTTTCAATTTCTTTGTTCATATTAGTCATTCATGGTTATAATTATTAGTCTTGGACTTATAACCATATTTGCATGAAAGCTCTGAAAATCTACTATTCTCTATCTATAGTGAGTCTAAAATATCAATGACAGAGATAGTATCATTAGAGTAAATCTGATTACACCAAAAACATAACAGTAAGATGAAATTCAACTTGATCTTCTGTACATCATCCTCTATATTCTCAAATATTTGGAGTTTCTTTCCTTCCAAATTGTCCATCAAATGCATGCTAGGACAATTCTCCATCTACTCTTGTCCTTTGCCTGTGAACCTATTTCCTCCCGACTACTAAGAGCTTCTGAAACCTTTTCTGGCATAGTCCAGGATATGCCTTTGAGGTTTAAAACACCACTTTACAGCTGAGCTGTAAATGGACATTGCACAAAAAGGTGATTAACTTTCTCTGTCGTTTCTTTACATATGAAGCATCTTGAGCACAATGGAAGCCCTCTACTCATCAAAATGTCCAATGTAAGGGCAGCTTCTTTTGCTAGTAACCACACAAACCAGGCTACTTTGTCTTCCAAATATATTTCTATGGCTAGTTGGCTACCTGTTGGTTGGATTGATTCATCAATTTGTATGTTGCATCAGCCTTAAAAAGGCCCTTGGTGTTGCCTGCCATCATAGAACATCTTCACCTATTTGTAACCCAGAAAACTGTTTAAGTGTACTGAAGTAGTCAGCCACTCTTTATACTTCCCAATCTTAATTTGTCTTCTAAAATTGATGTTCCAACCTTGAAGTGTCCACATATCTGCTACAGTCTTCTGTTGGAGACTAAGTTGAATATATATGGAAAGATCATTTCCAGGTTTCCAATCACATGCCAATTGTCCTTCCAGAAACTAGTTTTGCTCTCATCTAACACTTCAATCTTGGATTGAACTTTCACCCCACTCCACAAAGCTCTAATGGATCTCCATATACTAACCTCATACAGTGTAGTAACCTCCTTAGTCATCCAATTATCCTCCTGATCATATTTGGCATTAATAACTTTTCCCCACTGTAGTTAATGTTCACCGATAAACTTCCACAGCCATTTCGTTCTGGGAGCTTTTCTTTGTACCTTCAAGTTCTTGATCCCCAGAACTCCATGTTTCTTCCCAGGGATAACAGTTTTCCACATGACCAAGTGGAATCCTTTCATTTCTTTGTTTAGTGCTATCCGACCTATTGACGACCCCTATTAGGCTACGGTACAAGAACATCATGTATGTTGGAAGGGCATCAAGAATTGAGTTAATGAGAGTCAATCTGCCACCCATAGACAAGTATCATCTCTTCCAAGAAGGCATAATACATAGATAGATACTTAACTTGGCCTCAACTGGCAATTAAGCACTCCAACTTTGAGAATGCACATCTAAACACCTAAACTAGAGGATGCGAAAATGGCAGTTGAGGTGTCTGATAAAGAAATGGACCTTGGGCCTAACTCACCCCCAAAAGCTAGCTAGCTCATGAGGGGAGGATTGCCCAGGACCATATAAGGAGACCAAAGACCCTTTAACCCACCGATGTGGGACTCCAACAGTGTCCAAGTTAGTTTCAGCAACCTCTGCGCTGGAAAATGGATGCAACAACTGACATCTACTTAGCTATGAAGAAGTAATAACTAACTTTCTGAAGTATTAATAGCCTAAGAGAAATTATTCTTCGCCGCAGGTTGAAACTTTTATAGTAGGCCTAACCTAAGGACCAAAATAGAGGTATCTCTGGGACCCAAATGGCATCAAATTGCACGATACCAGATGACCTAATTCCTAAAACAAGCTCGACATTTTCAAAAGTATACATAAAAACATACCTTAAATCAAAGTCACAGCAGCTTCATTTTGGACTAATGGATTTAACGGGAAATTGTAGTAGCTCAGTTGGTTGGCTACCTGAACTCCCACCTTGTTTGTGAGGGTTTGATTCCCCACATTGTAATCTCCTCCCCCATTTCCCCTTCCCCTTCCCCTACCCAAGGACCCAATTTAAAAAGTCTAATGGATTTAATAGCATATACTTTATTTTACTGAAAAAAGAAGGATCTAATGGCATGTCCGGCTGAGTAATTGAACCACACTCAACTAGTCTTTTGACCTACTACTTTTCAGTACCTTTTAACATTATCCTTTTCTGAACCCGCAATTTCGAATGCTTTATAGAGAGCGTTCTTCCACCTCTGCACCATCTCCAATTCAGAAGCCTTGAGACATGCTGTGTGTTTGTCCAACACGTGATCAATGATGCCTGATACTTCTACTGTATCTGCGCGGTAGAACACCGAGAAGGATTCCTTTCCCTTGTTGTCAACGCACTCCATGATCTTAGTGAGTTCTTCCAAGCACCGTCTCGATGAAGCATAGTCCCTCGAAAATATGGTAATAGCAAACCTTGATTCCTCTATGGCTTCTGAGATTTCTGTTGAAATTGGTTCTTCTCTTTCATATTCGAAATTAGGTTTGAATGCGTTGATTCCTACGTCTTCCAGACGTTTGTAAAGATAGGTAACAAAGTTCCCCTCCAAGTCTTCTCGTCTAAAATTCAAGAAAGCATCATATATATTTCCATTTTTTGACGGAGTGTATTTGGGAAGCCATGCGGGGATTTTGGAGTTGTGCTAGTCTGACAAAATATGTGGGGTAACAATCACATTCATTGAGCTCTCTGACAACAATCATTTATTCCTTAGACTGAAAGTAAACGCACAAGACCGGACGCGTCAACTTTCCACTATCTTAAAAAAGATGCTAATGCAGGTCCTTTTTAATGGGATAAAAATAAAATTACATAAATCTCAACCCAATCTTTTTGGAGTTAATTACTCCTTATTTTTTTAATATTATATTTCAATTTTTTTCAATATTATTAAAAAATTCTAATTTAGTTCATACGGATACATTACATTTTTTCAGATATATCACTTAATTTTATACGGATACATTACATTCTTCTGAATACATCACTTAATTTTATACGGATACATCATTTTATGATGTATCGTGAGTTTAGAGAGAGAAAGAAAAATATGAAATAGGATATAATTAAATAAAAGAGTAGGAATTTTAAGTAAATATAATAAGTTAAGTAGTGTTATTATAACTCACTCAGAACACTTTTTAAAAGATTACGTGGTACAATTAGGTCGAATAAACCTTTCTGGAATAAGTATTCAGCTGCTTGTGAACCTTCGGGTACTGTTTTATTCAATGTTAATTTTCCCTAAAAAAGTACTCCCACAGATTTTAAAAAGATAAAGAAGACTTTTGAATCTTGTGATCACAAATTAAAGTTATGTCAAATGTACCAAAATGTTATTTAATCTTGTGATCTTAAATATACCACGTAAAAAGTTGAAATTAAAGTGTTGCCAAAAAAAGAAAGAGTGATTTATTTTAAAACAAACTAAAAAGAAACGTAGGTCATTCAGCTTTTTTAAATAGGAGAAATAAATAAAGGGAATTAGGGAAAAGATAGCAATTGCTCTCTCTGTTCTATTTTAGTTGGTCAACTTACTATAAATATATGTCATAAATTATTTGTCCACTTACTAAACTAAGATAAAATTAGTTTAAAAAAATTCATTTTACTCTTACAATTAATATTCTTTGAAAGCTTAAACAAATTTATAAGTTTCAAATCTATTCATATGTCATATGCTATTCTATTACTGTGAGCATATTTTTCATAAATGATCTTGATATCCATCAATATGGATAAAGGATAAACCAGTGAAATTAACTAAATTAGTTATCTCATTTATGATTTTTTAAATAGCATGTAAAATGAAAAATGACCAACTAAAATGGGATTGGGGAGTACCACCTATTGGCCAGCCAGGGGCGGAGCTACGGTGTGTCAAGGGTGGTCAGTTGAACACCCTTCGCTGGAAAATTGTACTGCGTAGATAGATAAAATGCTATCTGATACAGTCAAATATTATGTTTTGAGCATGCTTGACACAGCTAGATGGCATAGCTCAGTGGTATAAGGTGTTCAATTAGAGCGCTTACGCGACTGTCTGGGTGCCGGTTCGAATCCTAGTAGCTGCCCTTTTTATGTTCCCATTTTTCCTTAAAACAGCGGTTGTGCGCGGAGGTTCAAATCCCTGTAGCTGCCGTGTAGTCCTCTCCTTTCCTTTTTAAAGGAGCAACAACTCTTCCTTTTATTATTTTTAAAATAGCAATACAAGCCAACCTCATATATTAACTTTTCCACCAAGACTTTTATTTGATCCCGAAGCAATTTTGTGCTTTAATAGTTAATAAACTTGTTATTGTTAATATATATATATATATATATATATATATATATATATATATATATATATATATATATATATATATTTTAGGGGTACGGGGGGAGAAATGAGTGAGGGGATTATAAGGTGGAGAATTAAACACTTACCAATATAAAGTGAAAATTCATATAATCAACTAACTAAGCAACTAAAATTCTCTTTACAATAATTCTAAATTAGTGACCTACAACGTAAAAGTCAATATCAATTGTCAATTGGATTCTCAATTGATGTGTCGTTGACTTTCTTTTCCTTTTCACTAAATTTAATAAACTCAAAAGAAATTGTATAACTCTGACAAAATTGAAAGCTGAAATACTCCCCAAAGATTTTTTTTAAAAAAAAAATCTAGTTTGAGTCTACTCTCTATTTTTCGTGCCTCATTATTATCATTGTCGTCGCTAAAGGTCGGTGAAAGCTTAAAGACTAAAAAAAATTCTTTCTATTCTGAACTCTTTTTTTTTCCCTATGTCCATTCACTTCATAAAAAATTTGGTGCACTCATTCATTAAGAAAAAGTCAGTTACTAATATTGTGTAGTTTGATTTAAAAAATTTTGGTACATTTATTTGTCAAAAAAAAATAAAATATTTATCCAATGCTTGAACACCCTTCCTGGAATTCCTGGCTCTATCATTGTGGCCAGCATTACACAATGTATCATAATAACAGTAATTAGGTAAAGATCTTTACTTCCTCCGTCTCAAAATAGTTGACATATTTGCTAAAAATAATTATCTCAAAATAATTGACATGTTTAGAAGATCAAGAGATAATTGATCACTTTTTTCCAACTCTATCCTTAATAATAATTATTCTTGAATTAAGAAGCACGTAAATAGATAGAGATTAAAGAATTAAAAATGAATATATTAGTCAAATCACACTTTTAACTAAATCTTTTTAAAAGTTGTGCAAAATCTATATATATCAACTATTTTAAGGTGAAAGGAGTATATTTAGACAATATACTAGTTCATACAAAAATAGTTTTTGGGGATCGAGACCTAATTATAATTGTTGTTATTGTAATGTCTTATGTGATACTATCCCTTCATTTAGTGAAATTGATGAAACAAACAAAACCAACCATTACTTATTTCCCTTCATATAATAGATGAGTACATAGGTAGACATTTTTACTTATCCTCAATTAGCAATTACATTTTAATTTTGAGTATGTACATTTAGACACTTGAATTTGTCTTCATTGTATAAGTTAAATACTTCAACTTATAAAATGATCATCTAGATACCTTCAATGGAAAAGGGACAAATATATCCCCGAACTTTCAAAAATGATACGAATATACCCTCCGTTATACTTCAGGGACGTATATACCCTTACCGTCATACTTTTGGGCCATATATACCCTTGAGACTAGCGGAGGGACACGTGGCATGATCTCAAATATTTACCCTATTTTATTTTATTTTTTACCTAAAATTTAAAAAACCCACCCAAGTACTTATTACCCTACCTGCTTAAAACCCGATCCGGATTTAAAAACCCATCCCTTATTCAGCTTGAGATCCACGTCCATAGCTATGGTGTAATGGATATACGTCAGACAATGAAGGGTTAGGGATGGTGATTTTACTAGGTGATGTGACACATCTCTATGACCAAAAATGCTATTTAACTTTATTTAATTTCTTCCTTGCTCCTCTAAATGAAAATGTCTAAATATTAATTTCCATGAAGTTTCAATTACAAATTATTCATTATAAATTTTAAATAAAATTAAAATTTACACAATAATATTTTGAGACTTTTGAATTTCTTATTATCTTTACTATAGAAAAAGAAAATGAAAGATTTTAAAAGACATGAATGTACTCAATATCCAAAACAAATTTTAGTTCAGTTGATTGAAAAAGGAAAGAAAATAATCGGATACAGAAATTCAGCAGTGAAGATATATCGATGATGAAGCATGAACTTTAGTGTTGAAAGACTATATATATACGGTGCATCATTTTCCCCATTTTTTCGACTGATGAACAAATATTTAGAGTAAAAATTCGGAGAATGGTAATTTGAACGAATTATTAATTACTTTAGTAGAGTTTTCCTATCTCAATATTTATTTTTAGAAGTATTAGTTAGATGCTAAATGACTATATATTACAACAAATAGTTAATAAACCTTAATTTGGTTTAAATTGGTCACCTTGAAAAATATTATATTAATATATTTCTTCATTTGAGAGATGAACGGTTTCAACCGTTATATCCGTTCATAATTTATAGTATGACTATTTGGATCCCCGTTCATAATTTAATATAATAATTTATGTACAGAAAGCAAAAAAGAAAAATAGTATGCGACTATTTGGATTCCGAACTCCGAAGTTGGAAATTCAGCAAGTTAATTTATATATATCATTACACCTCTATTCAAATAATACTTAATTATTGAGAGTGTGTAATGACACCTTTTTTTTTCTTTTGATATATTGCTGATTGTTCAATTTTCTGATTTGAATTCTTGAATGGATATAAATCAAGTATGAACTTGATACGTATCGTAGTTTATTTATAAGTTTCAACTACTCATTGGAGTCAAATAAAATTGTCATTCTACTGCAAGAGAAAAGGATCAATTGTGCCATAATGTGACGATGATGTTTTTTATGTAAGTATAAGTGTCAATAATTCATAGTACGTAATAAAAAACAAATTAATAAGAATGCCTAAGAAGAACAAAAGGCAAATAACATTCTAGGATTACCATGTTCAGATTTTAAATTAACATATGTTCTCTTTTATGCATTCTTTCTTTCTTAAATTTTCTTCTTATTCACGTTCATATATACTAATTTAAGTTCGTCTTTTCACATTTAATTTAAAATGCTCTTCACATATGCTTTTTTTCATAGAATTTTAGGACCATGCGAAGTGTGGGGTCCATCCCCATGTGGTAAATCCCATGTGTAAGTTTTACTTGGCTAGGATTAATTTCCTTGGAATCAAAGCTTGAAAAAAATACTTGGCTAGGATTAATTTTCTTGGAGCCAAAGTTTGACAAAATCCTTGGGTAGGATTAATTTTCTTGGAGCCAAAGTTTGGCAAAATTGTGGAGGAAATTAAAAGTGCTACTATAGCATTCTTGGTGACCAAGTAGTTTCTCCTATAAAAGGAGGACCTCATTCACTTTTTTCAACAAACCAAAACAAAGAGAGAAGAGAAAAGAAGAGTGAGGCATCACAGAGGGTTTAGTCTGTGAGGAAAAATAGAGAGTGTGAGCGATATTATAGTGAGGTGGAAAAATCAAAAGAGGGATATTTTTTTTGAGTGTGTGGTGGTCTTTGGAGTATTTTACTCGGACCTACAAGTGTAAAATTCCTTGCTATAGTGATATCAGTTGCTCCTCTCAGCCCGTGGTTTTTTCCTTGTGGGGTTTCCATGTAAAAATTTTGGTGTCATTATCACTCCTTTTTATTCTTGTTGATTAACCGTATTATTGTTGTGTTCCGCATTTATTGCTTATATTACCTCAAATATTATTTCTGTGGCGGGGTTTATCCCCAACAACTGGTATCATAGCTGGTACCATAGCACAGGTTCTGCTCATTCACGAAAATAATTTTTTGCTGTTGGCCGTACTATACTCGGTAAAAATAAAATGTCCGGAGTAAAGTACGAGGTAGCAAAACTCAAAGGTGATAGCAGTTTCTCAACATGACAGAGAAAGATGAGGGATCTGCTCATCCAACAAGGACTGCACAAGGCACTAAGCGACAAATCCAATAAACCCGAATCCATGAAATTGGAGGATTGGGAAGAAATGAATAAAAAGGCTGCTAGTGCAATCAGGTTGCACTTAACAAATGATGTGGTCAATAACATCATCGATGAAGATAGCGCATGTGATATTTGGACAAAGTTAGAAAATCTTTACATGTCCAAAACACTGACAAATAAATTGTACCTAAAGAAGCAGTTGTACGCCCTACATATGGGTGAAGGTACGAATTTTTTGTCACATTTAAATGTGCTCAACGGACTAATCACGCAGCTGACTAACCTCGGGGTAAAGATCGAGGAGGAAGACAAAGCCATTGTGCTCTTGAACTCGTTGCCATCTTCTTACGATACTTTGGCAACAACCATCTTGCATGGTAAGGACTCTATTAAGCTAAAGGATGTCACGTCAGCTCTTCTACTTAATGATAAGATGAGAAAGAAGCCCGAAAATCATGGTCAGGCCCTCATCTTAGAAAGTAGAGGCAGGAGTCACCAAAGGAGTTCAAGTAATTATGGTAGATTCGGAGGTCGTGGAAAGTCCAAGGTCCGATCCAAATCAAGAGCTAAAAATTGCTACAATTGCGATCAACCAGGTCACTTCAAAAGAGATTGTCCAACTCTAAAAAGGGGCAAAGGTGAAAGTAGTGGCCAAAAGAATGACGACAACACGGTTGCCACGGTGCAAAATAATGATAATGTTGTTCTCTCCGTAAACGATGAAGAGGAGTGCATGCACTTGGCAGGTCTAGAGTCGAAATGGGTGGTTGATACAGCAGTATCTTACCATGCTACACCGGTAAGGGATCTTTTCTGCAAGTATATAGCAGGTGATTTTGGCACTGTGAAAATGGGTAACTCAAGTTATTCAAAAATCGTGGGGATCAGAGACATTAGTATCAAGACTAATGTAGGATGCACATTGGTTCTAAAAGACGTCCGCTATGTACCTGATTTGCGGCTGAACTTGATCTTGGGAATTACTTTGGACAGAGATAGATACGAGAACTATTTTGCAAATCAAAAATGGAGACTCACCAAGGGGGCATTGGTGATTGCAAAAGGAGTTGCTCGTGGCACATGACAAATGCAGAAATATGCCGAGGTGAATTGAATGCGGTTCAAGAAGAGATTTCTGTAGATTTATGGCATAGAAAAATGGCTCATATGAGCGAGAAAGGATTGCAGATACTCGCCAAGAAATTACTCATCTCTTTTGCCAAAGGTACGATGGTAAAACCTTGTGACTATTGCTTATTTGGGAAGCAGCATAGAGTCTCATTTCAGACATCGTCTGAAAGAAAATTGAATATACTTGATTTGGTATATTTGGATGTTTGTGGTTCAATGGAGGTAGAATCGATGGGAAGTAACAAATATTTTGTTACTTTTATTGATGATGATTCACAAAAATTGTGGGTTTATATCTTGAAAATCAAAGATTGGGTGTTTCAAGTATTTCAGAAGTTTCATGCTCTGGTGGAAAGGGAGATGGGTCGAAAGCTAAAGCGTCTCCGCACTGACAATGGAGGTGAGTACACTTCAAGGGAATTTGAAGAGTACTGTTCAAGTCATGGGATCAGACATGAGAATACAGTTCCTGGAACCCCACAACACAATAGTATAGCTGAGCGGATGAATCGCACCATTATTGAAAAGGTGAGAAGCATGCTTAGAATGGCGAAACTGCCTAAGTCATTCTGGGGTGAAGCAGTTCAGACGGCCTGTTACCTGATCAATCGTAGTCCATCAGTTCCATTGGAGTTTGACATTCCAGAGAGAGTTTGGACCAACAAAGAGGCGTCTTACTCACATTTGAAGGTGTTCGGTTGTAGAGCTTTTGCACATGTACCAAAGGAGCAGAGAACAAAGCTGGATGATAAATCAGTTCCCTGCATATTCATTGGATATGGAGATGAAGAGTTTGGGTACAGACTGTGGGATCTTGTAAAGAAGAAGGTTATCAGAAGAAGAGATGTAGTCTTCCGAGAAAGTGAAGTCGGAATTGTTGATGATCTGTCAGAGAAGGTCAAGAAATAGAATGGTGTAGTCCCTATCCTGATTACCATTCCTTCGATTTCTAACCATCCCACAAGTGCAGAAAGAACAATCGACGAGGTTGCCAAGCAAGGGGAAATTAAAAGTGCTACTATAGCATTCTTGGTGGCCAAGTAGTTTCTCCTATAAAAGGAGGACCTCATTCACTTCTTTCAACAAACCAAAACAAAGAGAGAAGAGAAAAGAAGAGTGAGGCATCACAGAGGGTTTAGTCTGTGAGGAAAAATAGAGAGTGTGAGCGATATTGTAGTGAGGTGGAAAAATCAAAAGAGGGATATTTTTTTTGAGTGTGTGGTGGTCTTTGGAGTATTTTACTCGGACCTACAAGTGTAAAATTCCTTGCTATAGTGATATCAGTTGCTCCTCTCGGCCCGTGGTTTTTTCCTTGTGGGGTTTCCACATAAAAATCTTGGTGTCATTATCACTCTTTTTTATTCTTGTTGATTAACCGTATTATTGTTGTGTAACACATTTATTGCTTATATTACCTCAAATATTATTTCTGTGGAGGGATTTATCTCCAACACGAAGCGCGGAAATGTATACTAGTAACTTATTAAAATAACGTATTAGGTTTAGGGATTTGGCTCCTCTCCATTTCCTATTATCTCCATTTCCCCAAGTTCTTACTTGGATGAGTGACACGTGTTCTATTTTAAAATCAATGATCTTGATTAAATTAACTAAAACAAGGTTGTTAACCATAGTTAGAGTAATAAATATTTTCATATATTTATTCCCATAAAATTTGCAGCAGACCACAATTAAGGCAGCTGAATCTTTAAAAGATAATCAATTCAGATGTCTTAATTATGGCCAATTATCAAATTGGGAAACAAATAAATGAAAATATTTATTACTCTAACTATGGTTAAAACTATTATTTAAGTTAATTTAATCTAGACCATTGATTTTAAAATGGAACACGTGCCACTCATCTAAATAAGAACTTGGGGAAATGGAGATAATCGAAATGGAGAAGAGCTGGATCCTAGGTTTAGTTTGCTGGTGTGTGTACCTCTACCCCGATTTTACTTAAAAGGATCACACAAACAGAAACAGATTGTTTGTCGAAAAAGAGAATGGTGTTAGATGGGAAATGATTCGGGCACCCTAATTACAACAAATGGTGATCCATATTAATCTTCTTTATAGAATATTTTGATTTTGTCCATGCCTTCGCTAAGGATACTGCTGCTTCTACATGCAACAACACTTACTTCCTTGTCTCCCACCAACGGGCACCCTTTCTTACAACGAGATTGGGATTTACCGTTGGTGACTTTAAATTGTACTTTGTTGGTGACGCCAAAATAAATGATGATGAGCCTATTTTATCCTCTGGAAATCAAAGTTTATGATATTCCCAAGAGGAAATGGATGGACAATAACATTATCCCAAAGTTGAAAGCTCCCATGCCCGGCCCATTTGTGTTCTTCATTCATCACCGGCTTTACGTGATTTCTAGTGATAGTCGCCTTGCCCGACGGCCACACTTTGAGATGCTCAATGGGATTGATCTTTCTAAAGGATGGGCCTCACTACCTCAACCCTCTTTTGTTTGGAATCCAACAGTTGCCTTTGACCGTAATCTAATTATTGACTATTCCAAGGAGACCTTATATGTAAAGCCGTTTCACCGCTATAATATTCATGGTTTCAGCTTGAAGAATCAGACTTGGTATAAGTATTCCAATCAAACACTTTTGACACCTCTCACGCGTTATCTTTAGGCAAAATATCGGTGGAATGGTTGTGTAATCGTAGAAAATCACTTGTACACATTCCAAAAGTACAAGTCACGAGTTGTGCTAATCATTCGTGATTTGGAGAGTGTGCCCAACGATGAAATAGATGAACAAATAATAATATGCGAGGTTGATATCTCAAACACTGTTCACCAAGATGTTCTTAAGGTGACCCATGCTCATGGCTCTCTTCTTTATCTAGGAAAGAGGGATTCATGTCGAAGGTTCTTTCTGGCCATCCTGTACTGCTCTCCCGGGGACAATCCCCATCCTGTTGTGTCTACATGCACGTTTGATCTGAGCCACAAGTTTAAGGTCCAGAAATCTTCCTGCCAGCACAAACCTCTAAACCCGAATCTGTTTCTCCCACTTCCACTTCAATGCGAGGTGTTATGTTTCTCTCCCCCTTCTGATTGCAATTGTATTGCGTCCAAGCGAAATGTAAAGTTTGTTCTTTATATCTAATAGTTCAGTAAATCAGCAGATTTTACATTCCTTTCCTAAATAACACACTTTGAACTCAAGATTATTCTTATTAACGAGGCGAGGTTATTTGTTCTCTGTAGAAGTAGTTCTTCCTCTGTTATCAATGGCCTTTGTGCTCACCTAGTTTTCAGTTAGCGTTGGATTGTTTTGCTCTAATGGTTTAGGTGGGACCTCTATGTTGATCGTTGTTAGGATGATAAAAGACAACTCCTCTTGTGTAACATATCTTTTAATGCTTCTAAATGAATGAAATACTACCCTGCATTCTGTCTTGGTTGTTTTGGTCATTAGTTTTCCTAAGCAACTACTTGTTTTTTTTTCCTCAGGTGAAGTCAAAGATGATTAAATTATCCAATTGGTAGTACCAGTAATCTAGCTTCTGATTGGGTAAGACTTACCTCTATATATTCACAATAGCTTCCCTACATAAAAGCACCTTGGAGGTTTCTTTAGAAAATGAAATACAACAGTAGTACTAATATCTTCTATATTGGTGTGTAGTTCATACTGTTAGGATTTGTCCTGAATTTCCTAGTTTATTTGAATTTTACCATAATTGTGTTTTACTTCAAAAGGGTTTTCTTTAGGGAAAAGGTTTCCTTGTAGGAAAAGATTTCCTTTTAGGAAAAGATCTCTTCCATAATTAGTTAACCTCTTTATGGGAGGAAAAGTTTTGCACCTCTATAAATAGAAGACCCCTCTTCTCATATCATAACACAATACCATCCACAATGTAGTCATTAAAGAGTCTTGTTTATGGGGAGATTTTTCTCTCATAGTTTTTATGATATTTTTATATTAGTTTTTATATGTAGGCCAATTGGCCAAACCATATAATAGTTATGCTTTTAGTATATTTTTATTTGTCATCCGATTTATCGTCTACATGGTTTGCAAACTAATAGCTTCCGCATGTCGCCCAACCGATTTCGAACCCAACACATACAAGTACATTCAGGAGTCAAAAGAATAAATTTACTGGTTCTCTTCGAAATGTGTTAACACTGCATAGAAATACCCATCCTATAGTTTTCATGAATCCCCTGCTTGTAAGCAGCTTTGTCTTTATCTTTGTTCTGGTCGAGTCACATGCAAAGCAAGCTACAAGCCTTCTGTTAAAGTTAAAATTTTCCATCTACTTATAGATTAATAGTGACCAAAAATGCAAATAGTTTGTTTTTTATGTTTAGCGAAATTCAAGGGACTGAAATAAATCTAACCCTTAAACCCAAGAGATCATTTTTCGTCATTTTCTCTTGTCAAGATTCTAGTTTTGGAAACCTTTAATGTGGTAATGCAGAGTTACATATTGTTTTGTATAAAAGTATCATTATTATATTATGTCATGTTCCTGAAACTTGAAATGTGCATTTGATGTTTTGGAGATCAGGCACACCTTTAGGGAACCAACGCAGTTGCAGACAATTTGGCTTGGAAGGAATGAAGCGAGCATGTTTTGGAGAACTTACCTATCTGCCTACCCTCCTTCATTTTGCTTTGTTTTGTTTGAGGGATAGTTCTTAAGACTATATTTGCTAGAAAAACTACTGCTACTGGTGATATTTTCGCGCACTTTAGGAACTTATTTGCTCGAAGGAGCTCTGCCATCTGTGATGACGTTCCTTAATTATTAACATAAATATACTACTTTAACTAGAAAAAAGAAGTGCATTTGATGTGACTTGGTCAGTTTGTCTGATTGTGGTTGATGCAGAAATGCTTATTTCTAGCAGATTTGTCAATCATGCAGCTGGTATAGATTGTTAATGAGTTAAATCTACTAAGTAATAATTAGCTCAAGAAAATTGAATTAGATGGGACTAAAATTTGTTTCGCAAACAATTTGAGTGTTTGTATCTGGTTGTTGAAGAGTCGGTTTTTCCAAAGCTATTGCTATTGGGAGTTCTACGAGAATTTGGCTACTGATTTGTGGAGTCACTTGAGATTATTGTTGCTAAGATTTGGTTAGAACCCATACCTCTGTATTTGACAATCGAAGGCGGCAGCTTAAAATGCAAGTTGTTTTCATTTAGTGCCAATTTTATTGGTGTTTTTCTGTTATGTCGTGAATTTTCTTGTTTTCTAGTCCTTTAGTTTTATTTGTGGTTTGTTATTGACAAACTTCACTCAAAGCCGATACTTGAATACTTTCTTGAAGTGAAAACTTGATTATTCTAGGAATTATAAACCTTGATTTTTCCTAACGAAGGCTCTTTTTTTTAGGAAGATGATTCTCGGCCATTATTTTAAGTTGATTTGAAAACAAAACATTCATTCCATCACTTGAGGCTTCAGCTTAAAACCTTGAAACTATACTTTGAAATTGATTGGTTCATATTCTTTAACCAACCAATCCTCTTTATTTTTAAGCATGTCTTTGTAGGTACAAGGAGTTAGAAGGTAGATATGGATGCATTTAAAAATCCAAGTGAAAGGTGGAGTTCACCTAAGAGGCATTTGACATCTTCAAAGTTCACTACTAAAAAAACAACGTTTAGCGATAAACAAAATCTATCTAATCAACACATATTCTTCGCTAAATAGGTTTCACAACAGGTAAGAGACAAAATAGACAGAATAATATGTATCACAAAAGTGACAAATACCCTTTCATAAGATATACAAATCATCCGTTCGTTACAAAGCGTAAGTGATTCATTAATTAGATACATGTATGCTAAAGAGTTTATTGAATGAAACATCCATTTTTAAATAGATTCATAACACTACCCTTATGTGTTTGGCCCATTTTCTGTCGATCTTGATACTGCTGCCTTTATTAACTGGCAAAATTACATAAACATACAACTTAACTAACCATATTTACTCATATCCCTACTCTTCAAAAGTAATTACAAAAATCCCTAAAAGGAGTTTCTCTCTCTTAAAAGCCGATACATAGCACAACTCCCCCCTTTTAGCGAAAATGCCCTAGAAAAGTGGCAACAATCACGCAGATGTATCGGCGGTTTCAAAATTTTTAGACGATTTTGAATTCAAGTCATCTTCTTCTCAACTTCATCTTCAATTTTACAAAGCTTCAACTGTTTTTCCTTATCCATCTTAAATTATTATCCAAATCATTAAGGAGGTTAGTTTGTTTTCAAATTTTTCAAGTCAAGTACATCTTAAATTTACTGTTCTTAAACATATTTTAGTCGGTTAATGGAATCAGGACCATCATTTAGTATTGGTATAACCCAATTAGATGAGCAAACTACAATGGAGGAATTATATGTAGAAAATCCAATGCCTACTGTAGATGATATTACTACACCACCTAATTTTGTTCCGGGCAATTTTGATTCAAAAGATATTGATTTCCGTGAAAATAGATCCAAACATCGCAACGACCCGTCTATGATGAAGAAGTTACGGGAGGAGTTGGCCAGAAAATCAAAAAAATCGGTGGCTTCATCTTCAAAAAAAGAAGATAAACAGGATACATCACGATGGCCTCCACCAAAGGTATGCAAATATGTATCATCACTAATTTTGTGCAACAAATACGTTTGATAAAATGTATCTTCGATGACCAAAAACCTTCAATTTTATGTATCGGATATTTTTTATTCAATCTGATACATAATTTTTATGTATCGGGTCACAACATCATCTTTGTTGAAAAACCCTTTAACTTTATGTATCTTCTAATTTTTGTTCAGTAAGATACATAAAGTTTATGTATCGGGACAAAAAATTGCCTTAATGATACATAAAAATCGACATGCAGTGAATGTTTTGTTGTAAAAATACATATGCTATTTTATTATGTGTTTAAGTTTTTTATGTTATGAATATCCACTCAATAATTAAAATATATATTTTGGTTGCTATGCAGGGAATGAAATATGTTGTGCAAGATATTCCACCTCATCCATTGAGATTCGGCAACTCATGCAACCGATATTTTTTAACTGATTTTACTGAGATTCTGAGCAGTGAGGTCATTGAGTTATTCCGAGAAACATATTTTGGTGTTTATCTCAATATTCCAAATTGTAAGTACACAGGTCAAATAACCAAATGCGTTTTGATGCTCGAGTTAGAACAGGACAATCCTGATGAAGTTCATGTATGGGTCAATGATAATGTGCTCAGATTTTCCATAGCTGAATTTGCTCTAATCACTGGTTTAAAATGCATCGGTGATATAGTAGATTTTGAGTACCCAGATTCTCTGGCCAGTGTGTTGATGGAAAAGTATTTCCCTGAAAAAGTTGTTGTGAATGAGGAGGATTTGGTTGAACGCTTCAAATTGGGCAATTTCGACAATGATCAGGATGCCCTCCAGATGGCTATCTTGTACTTCATTCATACCTTCATTCTCTCTCAATTGCACGATGCACCTGTTAGCATTGCAGATTTTAAAATGGTGGAGGACGGGAGATATAGAGATTTTTCGTGGGGAAAGAATGCTTTCGAAATTTTTTTGCATACATTTAGACAAGATGTGAATGTGGTAAAAAAATTGTATCGATTAGGAGGCATGCCACATGCACTAAATGTATGGATGTACGAATGTTGTTCCGTAGTTGATAGAAAGGTAGCTATCCGTAAGGGTAACAATATTACAAGGATACTGAACTGGGAAGTTGTTGGAGTCAGGCCGCAATATGAATATTTTATGGGAGCAATGTTTAGCAAGGTATATCTCATATTCAATTCTGTTTTGTTTTGTTTTATATTGAATTTGTTTTGTTTAAGTTTAGTACATCACACACACTTTCAACATACATTCCAACATATATTAATAATTATGTATCTCAAGAAACAAATCTATTATACATAGCATATTCATATAACAGTTATGTATCTTGATGTTCAGTTAAAGATACATAAAACACTGTCATCATGAAAATTTATACACTTTATTCATTGTATCTGTTTGTAATTTATACACATATTTAGCATATACATAGGCCAAATCGATTTTTGACTATAATTTTTTAAAAAAATCTTTCTCAGTGTGTGCACACCAACCTAGTGCCTACAGAAGAGGAAATGGACAGATTGGAATTGCCATTCAGTTATGCTGCTATTGCGTCGTTTGATCATTCGACATTGTGTATACCTACATCATCTGCTGGTAAACGCGGTAAAAAGGTTGTTGAAGTTGAAATTCTTCCTGTAGTGTTGGAAGATGATGATTTTGATGACTTTAGTACAAAACTACCTGTGGATCTGCTGAGGAAGGAAATTGTTGTTTCTACTACATGTTTGGCGCTCCCGCCAAAGAGAAGGAAGACTAATCCAATACCAAAGAAAAAAAAAAATCAAGGAGAAACAAAGAAAAAAACAACAGACTCTTCCAAAGCAAAACAGACCCCGGCTACTTCAAAAAGTCCTCATGTCCACTTTACTGAATCTGCAATAGACACACCACCTGGGATCGTTCAAGCTAAAGTGACATTTGTTAGTGGCGTTACATCCCCATATTTACCAAGCCTTTGTGAACAATCATCTGGAGGCGGTTCGCAGCCACACGTGGCTGAAAATACACAAGATACTACCCCCAACGGTCACGAACAATACTTGGTAAAAGCAGTTGTAGATGCATTGAAGTCTCATGTCGAAACATATGTAAGTATCTGTTGCATTCTATCAGTTGAAACCATTTAAGTAAGATTCAAATTTAATCTTTACTATTTTTATGTTATAAGGTTGACCAAAAATTTATGCACCTTGAGACTTTAGTCACTAAACAATACACGGACATCATGAAGGCATTGAAGCAGAAGGAACATGTCGAGGAGAAGGTAATTGGTTTACAAATTTAAGAGCTTGTTTTTAATTACAAAGTAATGGACATATCTTTTTTGTTTAATAGGTTGTTGTTCAATCCGACAATCCAAATATAGATCAGCATATGCATGAAAAAGGAGACCTTGAACCATCTCACAAATCTGAAAGTCAAAAAGATTCACGAAAACAAGATGATGATCAGGAAGATTTCAACATTAGCCGTGTCCTGGAAGATATTGTTGCAGGTATTAATGTGTTGAAGGTAAGAACTATTTACAGAAGTGATTTTTTACGTGTACTCATACATATCTGCTATAAATAACTGAAATATCAATTTTATACATTGCATTATTTTCAAGTGTGATACTAACATAATGTGTCTGCTGCTTATACATCTAGAAGTATTTACCAATTTAATTTATTATGTATCTGCAGCTTAATATTATCTTAATTATGTATTCTTTTGCCAGATTTTAGTTAGTAATAGAGGAAATATTTAACTTTAGTTAGCATTTATGTATCTTTAATAGAAATGAACTTTAACAATTATGTATCTTTCAGGATGATGCTACTATACCTGCTACTGTTGGACTTGATAGAGTCACAACTGTTAATGCGCCAACTGATTCCACAGTCCCAGAAAACTTAAAGTCTTAAAGTTCGCCACGAATAACCGATAGTCAATTTTACCTCGGTGACAGTCAGTGGCCAACGAAATTTCCAAGCACCGAGGTACTTCATAAAGAAGACACGAAGACCCCTGAAGCAAGGATCAGGCAACCTTCAAAAAATTTTAGGTCTCCATACACTACGGTGTTTGGTTCATCGTCCAAAGATAAGGCAGATGGTACTGAGGATGTTCGTCAGAATTTTCATTTGAAGGTGTCATAATTTCGGACGAGGCTCCAATGCATTTAATTGATATTTATTCAGAATGGATTGCCGATGGACTGTTAAAGTATCATGCCAACAGGTAATATAAATCATTTTTCTTTCAAATTCTATTTCATAAAATTCTTCTTATACATTCACGATATTAACACATAACAATCATGAAGGGCACCAAATGATGACCATTACAAATCAAAATGTGTGGTCTTGGATTTAATATGGTGGACTTTATCGTTGCACATCCCAAAACAAAGAATTGGTTCTATTTGATGTCCCAACCCAAAACTTGCTGGAATGATGAGGTATTATCTGCCAAACGCATTATCAATACGCTTTTTCTGCCATATACATTTAATAGGAAAATGTATCTGTTATCTTTTTTTTATAATTTATTATAAATTATTGATACTATTTGCAGCACCTCGATGACATTTTTTACTATCTCCGAAAGAAATCCAAGTAGCAATCTGATCAACAATACAGATACACAACTACAAATTGTTTGTTCAAAGTTTACATAAACAAGACCTACCGAAGGTATTATCTAGAAAAGGGGGCTGCAGTTCTTATATCGCAGGAGGATTATCAACAACATCTTCAAGTTGCTCAAAATGAGGAATCTTTAAGCAACATTATCAAAGGTTTTAGTATCCCAGCTGGCCTGCCATGGCATTTGGTCGACGAGGTGTACATCCCAGTTAACTGTGACGGTGAGTTTCATTGGGTGTTAATTGTTGTTGTCCTAAACGAGAGACGCATCCGCGTTTATGATTCAATGTTGTCAAAAAGACATACTGAGCCATCATCTGAGATACAAAAGTTGGCCATAATGTTGCCTACTTACCTTCATCTCAGTGGTTTTTTGGACCAAACAAGTAGAACAGACTGGTCGAAGATTGTAGCATACAAGGACATAACAGACGATAGCCAGTTTATACAGGGTCATCCATTTGACGTTGAATATGTTGAAGGCATGCTCAGCAATCAAGTGGTAGCCTGTAAGTATCATGTCTAATTTTCAAATAATTCAAAACTTTAAATTAATAAGATGAACATCAATGTTAGCTGGTTTTTTATTTTATGCAGTGACTGCGGTGTTTTTGTTGCTGCTTACGCTGAGTATTTGAGTGATGGTCTACCGTTACCAACTAATGGACTTGATGCGCAATTACTCCGTAAAAGATACGCATCACTTTTGTGGAACTATGGAATTGTGAAAGCTAAGAATGGTTATGTCAGTGACAGTGAAGATCCACCAAGACCAAAGCCGAATTTTACACCTCCTGCTGAATCAGAATTGGTCAACATTGAGTAGAAATGTATCTCTTGGGTCTGTCTAGTTAAACTTAGAAAAATACTTTTATGTTTTTGGTGAACAATTTTTTGGATATGATCTGTGTAGCTACTGATCAATGCATGTGTTGATTTTCATCATGCATTAAGTAATTATGTTTCGTATGAACAACATAAATCTTTGTGGTCCTGGTTATATATTATTTGTCTATGTAATTAGAGTTTTTTCATCACTTTTTGTTCAGCGACATAACTTTCATCATTTTCGAGGAAAATGTATCTTTTTAACTTTCAGTAATATATCTTCATGTCTGCTAAATAATTTTGTGAATATGTATGTACAACATTAACCAAAGTTCATCTACAATTAAAGTTTTATGCAATGTATCTTTATATTTATACCTAATGCATGTTCACATAACAAAATTATGTAGCTTCATTTGGTAATTATATGTCTTTAATCATTTCATTGAAAAAATATATCCGCAAAGTTAGCAAAGTAAGAATGTATCTTTACATATAGTTGTGAAAAATGTATCTTCATCATTAACTAAGGTGCATCTTCATTCAAAATTTTATTCAATGTATCTTTACATTTATAGCCAATGTATCTTCTCATAACCAAATTATGTATCTTCTAAATATTTTGGAAAAAATATATCCTCACAGTTACCTAATGTATGTATCTTAATACTGTAACACCCCGTAAGTTTCGGAGTCTGATTAATTCCTATAACATTTTTGGAAATCATAAAACATGAGAACTTTGATGATTTTTGCATTTAAAAAATTTTGGGCTAGTTATTGGGCCTTAAATAGAACCCACAAATAAAGAGAAGACATGGCCCAACACAAGATTTTGACCCATTCTTTCATTTATGACCCATTTGACCCATTCAACATAATAATTAATGTTGATAAAAGGATAAGAAAGACTTGGGGGACTATATAAGAGAGAAAATCAGATTTTTCTCTCATTTGGACACCCATGCCATTTCTAGAAATTTCTCCAACATTTTTGCTCTCAACTCAAACTCTAGGCTTTCATCTTTTGGCCAAAGGCATCATCTTGCACACTTTGGTAAGTGTTCATACTTATGATTTAATATATTATGTGCATGAGAGACTACTCATATCATGTTGGTTATGTTGGTGAAGAGGGAGAAGTTCCCTATGTGCAAAACAATTTGTGTTTGCTAAATCGGAGGATGATTTATGGCTTGAAAACTTGAACATGGGTTTGTGATCTTGATGGAAATGAACTTGATGGATTCAATATTGATATATGAGATGTGATTATAGTCTTGAATTGTTTTATACTTGTGTATAGTGTTTGGAAATTCCATTGATAAATTGGTTATGGCTTTGGTGGCATGTTGGCCGTAAAGTGTCGTTTTGGTGATGTTATGTGTGTTGTGAAATCATGGCTGGTGGTTGGCATGTTGAATGATCAAAAATATGTTAAAATGAAGTTGGTTATGATCATGTACCATTCATGGCATCAAAAGACCCAAAACGAAGCCATTTCGGACCAAAACGGGCATCCGCCCCGCAGACGAGGGCATCTGCGGGCGCAGATGCCAACGCAGATGGCACTGGCTGCTGCCAATGGCCATCTGCGGGCGCATGTGACTGACCTGCGTGCGCAGGTGGCTGCGCAGGTCAGTCCAGAAATGTGTTTTGGTTGCTCTCGTATTCCTTTGATCCCCGAAAGCCCCGATACCCTTTTGGGATGTAATTATCAACTTGTAATGTCATTCGAATGACTTTGAAGTGTCGTATGGAGGTGTTTTGGATTATGTGAAGTATGTATGGTTGTTTATATGTTGTTATAACGGCATATTTCCGACGAAATGATCACGGGAAATGCGTAAAGGGTAAATATGGTGCGAAATGCTATCTATGTGTGATCTTTTGGTCAATGTGTGTAATGTCATGGTGTTGTTGGTATGGAAATGCAGTGGATTGTATTGGGAGGGGATGACATGACCTTATATGGTAGCCACATAGTTCATTGTCGTCTTGTACGCTTATATAGTGACTAGTTGCTAATGTAAGTCCGGTATGACCGTGTATTGTAGACTAAGAAGTAAAGAAGGAGCTGGACCATTGTATTCATACATAGATTCGTGTATTCATACTTGGAAGTGCAGGTATGTAAGGTTACTCTTCTCTTTCCTTCTGCAACATATGATGTTCACATGGTCATGGTACTCATTTGATTTCGAAATACATTAAGGTATTTCATATCCGGTTAGCGAGGGTCATTGTTATAAATTTCCTACTCTTTGGTCACTTGTGAATCTCATGTCTCATATTCATGGTTAATGTTCCAAAGGTCCAATAAGGTATTGTCCCAAAGTTCCAATAGTAGTTATACTCATGTCCCTTGTTCATTGCTTATTGTTCCAATGATACCTATTGATTTCCAATGATACCATTGGTGTTATGGTTATAATGATATTACGTTTCCAACAATGTTATATCCCAAGTTCAAAGTGAAGTTATAGCTATCAAAGTAACAATCTCCAAGTAAAGATCAAAGTAATGCAAATATGGTCAATGATCAAGTATGGGTGGCAAGTCTAGGGGCATAAGCCTAGCTCGACTCGATCCCAATATGACGAATGATGATTTACTTATCTCATATCCATTGGCTATTCATTGACTGAAATCCCAAAGATGTCAGAATGTCGTGAGTCCTAAAAGGGCGATCTCAAGAGAGAGTAAGGTATAACGAGAATCTATTAATGCTTGCTTAGCATGTCCAAAATATGTCATGATCCCAAAGTCTCATAGTTTGATGATTGTTGTTCTTGTACCCATCTTTCATAGGTAGAAGTCTCATAAAAACAATGAAGGAAGTAGGATGTGAGCTAATTTAACCCTCCCTCATAAGTTAAGGTATCAATCTCATGACGTAGAGAAGTGAGGTAATAGATATAGGTGTGTTTCAAATAGTGTGTTGATCCTTAGTATGTAAATTCTCAATAGATAAAGTATGTATCTCTCTCATAAGAAGATGTGTGCTAGTGATCTCATGAAGTGAAGAAGTGGAGTGAAATGTGTATATTCTCATAACCTAGTGAAGGGCATAAGATTGTAAAGGAGTAATGCGCGTGGTTGTTATATGTTTCATTAAGTATGGATCACATTCTGAAGGGGTAGAAGTTTAATATAAAACATCCCTATATTGTGCTATGTTAGTTCTTGTTATAGAAGACCTTATAAGAAGTAGTAAAGGGGTTAATCTCTTGGGAGTAGAGAAACAAGGCATAGAATATACATATGTGTTTCCAATAGCATTGTGATCCTCGATAGGTCATACAAGTGTGTATATATTCTAACTCCAAGTTCCGAGAATGTGATGTTCTAAAGTCTAGTAAGGTTATGATTAGGTTATACCAATCTAGTAAGAGTTGAGGTTCTCTATTATATCATCCATGGGGTGCAATGAACACCTGCATGACGGTTCTCTATTATATCATCCATGGGGTGCAATGAACACCTGCATGACGGTTCTCTATATATCATCCATGGGGTGACATGTACATCTGCATGACGGTTCACTATATATCATCCATGGGGTGATATGTACACCTGCATGACGGTTCTCTATGTTATTTCCCACTGATCAGTTGGGCCCGGGCAGTATATGATTAATACGTTATTGAGTGAAGTAAGCTAAGGTAGAGAAGCAAGTAGAGTGGATGTATGATACCCCTACCATAGAGTGGTTGTAGGTTATATTATTCATCCACCAAGAGAGTGGATGTGTATGAATGAATGTTATTCTTTTGAAATTTACTCACCAAGTAGTAGAACCATAGTGATAATGAACATAGAAGCTGGAAAGAATCTCTTGAGTGTAAATACGTATGAAAGATATTCTATGATTGGTAAGGATATAAAATGAATGTCCGAAATTGTTCATAACAAAAGTAACATGCAAGTTCCAATTACAACGATGGTTTACCCATATTAAATAATCTCTCCTATTTATTTCATTGACATTATCCTATTTATTTCATTGACATTCTCATGTATGATGTAATTTCTCTAGCCTTACATATTCAGTACATTCTCGTGCTGACCCCCTCGGGGGAATTACCTTACATGTGCAGGTGCAGGTATTAGTAGACCTCATTTGTAGACTGGGGATCATTTGCAGAGTTTTGGTGAGCTCCACTTGGTTCGGGGCTTTTCGAGTCATAGTGTACATTATTTTGATATTGTACATATTGTATAGCCATGGTCATGTATTTGTTAGAGGCTTTCGTAGACCTATGTGGGTATGTGAATGAAAGAAGTGTACGTTCAGTTCTACGTAATGGCTCCAACGGCCAAGTTTTATATATATGTTTATGGCATAAGTTTCCATGTTTATAATTCCTACATAGTTGCATAAGAAAGAATAAGACGCATATGAGGGCATGCATGTGAAAGGTTCATGAGCAAAGATTGGTTCTCTCGGGCCATATCGGCTTCGGGTGCCAATCACGTCCCGATGGGATTCGGGGCGTGACAAATACAATTATGATTAATAAAACATGTTTACTGCAATAATGTATCTTCAGACATATTGATAAAAATGTATCAAAGTTGCATATTCGTTTCTCTTTTTAGGAAATGTATTTTTATATTTATAGCCAATGTATCTTCTCATAACCAAATTATGTATCTTCTAAATATTTTGGAAAAAATATATCCTCACAGTTACCTAAGGTATGTATCTTAATACAATTATGATTAATAAAACATGTTTACTGCTATAATGTATCTTCAGACATATTGATAAAAATGTATCAAAGTTGCATATTCGTTTCTCTTTTTAGGAAATGTATTTTTATATTATGTATCTTTTATAATTGCTTAAATATGTATGTTTACGAAATTTTTTTAGAAAAAAATGATCTTCAAAGTTATGATCAATGCATCTTTTAAAAAGGTACAAACAACAAATTTAAAAAAACATAACATTCAATTAGAAATTTCAATGACATCACATCTAATATTGTTCAAAAAACACTACGATGATAATAAAGATTAATTCTCCCAAAGCAGTTAAGACAATTGGAAAACAACTACATCAATTCTCCTTTGGAAAGAAATTACAAGTCCTTCTATTGTGACCTTGATGACCGCATCTTCCACAACAATTTGTGCTTGACGATAGGGTTTCATCAGGTTTCTTATGCCTTGATTTCTTTGGCCGCCCCGGTGGTCTTTTGTACTTTGGTGGTAAGACCACTTCAGCTTCAATTTCTTTAGGCACATTCCAATCCTTCATATCGGGCATTGGATTAATTGGTACTTCATATGTCTTGATGATTGTTGCAGGCTTGTAATAATCAGAACAGTAGGGTCCCATATCTTTTACGTGTTTGCTCTTCAAAACGGCAATTGCGTGACGACATGGTATCTCGTCAAGTTGAAACCTTCCACAATTGCATATTTTTCTCTTGAGATCCACTATGTACCTTCTACTATCTTCGTATACAGAGTACACATACTCTGATGAAGCCTTAACCTGTACAAACAATCGCAGTGAAGGTTGTATATGTTTAAAATTTTAAAAACAAATAATCTAATACATAACAATATAAACCAAAAAATTCACATATTTGAAATCGTAGTCTGTTAACATAACTGCAGATACACCTTTTTTGTGTTGTGTGTTTGTTTGAAAAACAAAAAACATGTACTTCACAAAACATACCGTCAACCGAGAAGATTTTGCTCCATTTAAAGCGAGAATTTCTTCAAACCTTCTACCCAATGTAGTCTTTGTATATGATGCTATTTCTCTGTTCTTACAATTTCACGATCCAAATAGTATTCGAGCTTCTTCCAGAAATCCTAAGATAGGCAGTTCACGCGCCTCTACTAGGCAACCATTGATACATTCAGCAATATTTGAAGTCATCATCCTGCCCCTGTTTCTTGGAGCGTGACATCTTGCCCACTTATCATAGCCAGCATTATACAAGTAATGCTTAACCCTGTGGTCGACCTTGCCAACTTTAGTCATAATATACTCAAAATCCTCTTTTCTGTAAGCCTTGGCCATTGAGTAGTATAAGTCACTAAGTTGATTTCTACTCTTCCTAAAGTTTGTTGCACACATTCCTCCAAAGATGCCAAATACAAGCAAAATGAGGAACATTAGGATACATAACACTTACACTCTTTATAATGCTTTCATTCCTATCAGATACGACACACATGTTCTCACGTTCTCCAAAGGCACTTCTAAACAGTTCGAAAAACCACGACCATGAGCAATCATTCTCAGTATCTACAACACCATACGCTATTGGAAATATGCAACCTAAAGGACAAAAAAAATGATACATTAAATCATCAGGCCAATGCAAATCAGTTAATTTATAATGTTCATATTCAATATAATCTAAGATTAATCAAGCAAGAGTTTGGAATTGGTTCTTTAGATAAACATGACATGACATACCTGCTCCATCGAGAGTGCAAGTCGAAACAAACATTCCCTTGTATGCTCCACCCAAATGAGCAGCATCCACAACAACTACAGGTCTACAAAACTCGAAACCTCGCATCATTGCTTGTAAAGATATAAAAAGATACATGAATTCATTTTCTGGCGACTTATGCATCCTAATGTGTGAGTTGGGATAAACAGTGTTTAGCATATGAATGTATCTTGGCATTCGTCTATATCCATCGGCCAGTCCACCCCTTAGCATCTCTATTGCTCGCTCCTTAGCCCGCCATGCTTTCATGTAATTAATATCTACACCATATAAAGATTTCATCTCCTCAATTATGTCGCCTGGAGTGTGTTTTCTCTTATGATTGACTAATTTTGGGGCTGTAATCTCGCTAACAAAGGCAACTATAGCTTGAACTTGGGTGATTGCCCTTTCACTCACTGGGCAACTATGTACATCGTTAAAAGTCCTAATTCTAAATAGATCACAACTATTCAGACAAGATGCTTTCATTATCCATGTACAATCCTCTGAATAACATTGTAGTACATAGCTGAAAAAATTGAACAAACCATTCTTAGAAATAACAATAGTATCAGACATCAAAAACAAAAAGAATTCAACAAATTAATAAATCACACAATTAATACAGTGTATTAATGTATCGAATTAGCTTAAATGCAACATATTCAGTTATTACTTATGTATCTTTTTAATTTTGTAAAAAATTAAATTAAGCAAACTGAGAAAATACAAAATCTAATGCATTAGCCTTGTTTTCACTAAAAATGTATCTTTCACTAAAAAATGTATCGGATATGAAAAAAATGTATCTTTCACTAAAAAAATGTATCGGGTTTGAAAAATACATCATGTTCAATTAACAATTACGTATCTATGATAATTTGGTAAAAAAAGTACATTAACTTGACTGAACAGATACAAAATCTATTACATTAATCTGTTTTACATCTGCAAAAAGATACATCAGTTGCCACAAATTAAAGCAAAATTTAAAGCAACCATCAAAAAATTTCTAAAAGATACATGAATAAACATACCTTTTTTTGTCGGAACGTTTCGCTCTACAATTGAAGTTATGATCTATTGCATATTTTGACATAACAGATACAAGAGTTGCCTTATCCTTCTAAAGCTGATCCACCTTAACATCTTCATTTTTGCAATCACTAATGAAGTTTACAATCTCCATTTCCGGTACATACAACGAATCATCATTTTTTTTCTCAACTACTGCAAGTGCTTTAGCATCCACTTCCATTCCTTCAACACAAACAATTGCACCAGTATCTGCTTCAAATGCACTCTCATCGGCACATCTGTCAGTTGTGGTTATGCACAGAGGATACGTTACAAATCCTGGCACACTTTTCTTCAATTCGACATATAGCTTCACTCCATTGTCGTTACGAATCACCAACGGTGAGGAGTTTCCTTCCACGATGTATCTGACATCAATTTTCTTCAATGATTCAACAATTTCCAATTCAATAGCTATAGCAGAAATCAAATTCAAATAAGAAATATTCTCTCTGATGACAATCCCATTACTTTTGTATTGTTCGTATTGGATATCAGAAAACCAAACTCCGGAATGCCTCAACAAGATCGAAATGTTCATTGTGAATTTGATATAAAATTCAAAATTGGAGAAACAGAGCTTGAGAATTTTTGGATTTTTTTGCCGAATGAGCTTGATTGTGAAAATGAATTTTGAAAATAGAAATCTGTTACTGTTTTTAAGGGATTCAACAGCTGAAATAAATTCAAAAACGCGTTAATGGACCATTAAATCTCGCAAAATCTGCTTCTTTCCGTTTTAAAATCGATTTTTTCTGGAAAAAAAAGTATCTTTAGAAAATATATCTCAATACAATTATGTATCTCAACATATTAAAACATGGGATTTCTGTAAATCTACAAAAAACAGGGATTTTTTGTAATTATGGTCCAAACTATCGGAATTTCTGTTGTTTGCCCTTATTAACTGCTTGGGATTTGGCCCATGAAGTTTCTCCAAATGCTCGGCTGGCCAGAAGCTGACTCAAAATTGATAATTTTTTTCTCAAAAATATGCATAAGCCTCTATGCATACTAGTGGAATGTTTGTAATTGGTCGTTAAGGCGTATTCTATTTATTCATTTTCATTTTATATCTAATGAAAAACATATTTGAAGGGTATATACAATTATTCAAGAAATAACAAAGTGGAAAGATCAGTATTTCTGTGAAGTAAATTGTGATAAGCAATAAACTGAACCATTTCTTGCCAAGAGCTTTGAAACAACTTGTCACGTCGCAAGTACTCCCACTTCCAATATTCTACAAAAAAAAAGAGGGTATTCAGCATATCAAAACCTTCTTTTTTGAGAATATTTGGTCATCTTGCTGATCGAGAAAACACTTTAGCCAAAACTTCTATTTACATCCTCTCCATTGCATTCTTCAGTTTTTCTTCTACTTAGTTGATTATTCACACTATGGAAACCCGCCCCAAAAAATATTATTTATCTGGGTTCTTTTGGACTGGGCTTGTTGTGGCTTTCTTCGTTGTTCTACAATTTATTTTTATATGTCAAGTGATTAGAAGAAATATTTATTTTATATCACCTGGAGTAGAGAAATTTTTGGAGTATGTTGGACCAGTGTAGACAATCTTTTCGCGGTATTTATTGTTGGGTTCGAAATCAAGAGGGCGTCATGCGGAAGCTAATTGTTTCAAACCATGTAGACGATAAATCGGATGACAAATAAAAACATACTAAAAACATATTATTGATAGGGTTTGGTCAATTGACCTACATATGAAAAACTGATATTGTTAAAAACATAAAAATCTATTGGGAGAAATCTCCCCCTAAACAAGACTCTTTAATAACTACATTGTGGATGCTATTGTGTTGTGATTTGAGAAGAAGGGTATTCTATTTATAGAAGTTCAAAACCTTTCCTCCAAGAAAGAGGTTAACCAATTATGGAAGAGATCTTTTCCTACAAGGAAACCTTTCCACAAAGAAAACCCTTTTGAAATAAAACACAATTATGGTAAAATTCAAGTAAACTAGGAAATTCAGGACAAATCCTAACATTTATTCACTTCAGTTTTTTGCTTGGTTTTTACAATATTTTTCTTACAAATCACCATCAGTCCAATGAACATTAGCATAGGATTGTTAGACTCTACTATTAAATTTCTTTTGGTATTTGTTTACAGGGGGATTTTAAAGTTTGGGTGGAGAGAAGGTCTTTTACTTCTGGGTTGTTTTCTCTAGCTTGTCTTCAAAGCAAGCTATGATCGTTTCCTCGTAAACCTTAGCGAGACGGATATTACATCAAAACTGGAAGCCATGGATAGCTCAGGGATAAGACCATTAAAGCATCCGCTTTAGGCCCCCAAGAGTCAAAGGTCTCCAAGAATTTGATATTATTATATAACCAGTCATTCTTACATGTTTATAGTTTATAACTTTATTTGCAAAAAAATATGTCTCACATTTCTTTATATAAGAAAGGTTCCTTCAAGTTATTAAGATATTAGTTATTTGTTGCAATATAATACATTAGTTTTTATTGATAAAAATCTTTTCGATAGATATGAAGATTCAGGTAGTTATTCAAATCTCTAAAATATCAGAAAAAGTTAATGAAATAATGAACTTTTCTAAATATTAATTGTAACTTTGTGATACATTTACTAATTTTTTGTTAGTGATTATATAAAAGCTTTGTTTAAGAATTAAAATTAGTTGTAACCTGAAATATAGAAATTAAAAATTTGATAATATGAAAAGAAGATTTAGTGTATGTCACTATACAAAAAAATTTATATATTTTCTTTATATTTTAAGGATTAGAAACTGATAAGTATAATACACAACTCGTTCAAATGAGTGACTAAAGTAAGTTAAGTTCTTATTTCTACTACTACTAAACTTATAGTGGTAATAAAATACCCTATAAGTTTAGTAGTAGTAGTAGTAGTATTTCTAACAAATACCCTATTTTGTTGCTGTAATTTAGTATATTTGGGCTGAAAGAAATGCATGAAGGCTTACAAATCAGAGAATGGACACAACACAAAGGGGAAGGAGCATTATTATCCAATAGCACATTGAAGGGCAAAGGCATAGAAAATGGAAATGTTATTTAGATAAACTAGTTGGCTATCCTATGTAATTTGACTTGTTTAGATATAGCTGGTTAGTTAAATGTGTCTTAGCAAGGTAGTATTATTGATGAGAGTTGGCACAACGTCTAAAAGTGTCCAGTTGTTTTGTAATGTGAATTTTTGGGTGAAATGGAAAGTTAACTGTTTACCAAAAAAATAATTAGATATAGATTTTTATACTCTCTTCATATTTTATTCTTTTTTTTTTAGTCTGTTTCAAAAAGAATGTCATCTTACTATAATTAGAAATAATTTAATTTTAAAATTCTCCTTTCACCCTTGATGAAATTATTTATAGTCAGTTAGTTACAAAATATTTAAGAATTGTTTCAAACCACAAATTTTAAAATATTCTTTTTTTTCTTAAATATTGTGCCAAATCAAAGAATGCCACATAAAATGAAACGAAGAGAGTATTTTCTTAGACAATATACTAGTTCCAGCAAAAAATAGTTTTTGGGGATTGAGGCATAATTATAAGTGTTGTTATTGTATAATATCTTATGTGATACTATTCCTAGAATTTAGTAAAAATGAGAGTAAATTTCATAGGTGATCATCTAACTTTGTGTTTATTACCCAAAAGTCATTTTTCTTTGTTTTGTTATACAAAAGTCATTTAACTTTGTTTCATCTTTCAAAATAGTAGCTTTGCAAAATTTGGTTAAAACCCTACCTAAAATGTGAGATGAAATAAAAAAAGATCTCTTATGTTTGAGGGTGGGTTCAAAATGGCTCCTCAAATATACTTTTGAGCAGTTTTGATCTACTATATTGCTAAAAATGAGTCTTTTTTATTTTCATATGTTTGACAAACTCTACCTACTAAATTTAACGAAATTGGAAAAAAGCAAAACCAGAAAAAAAATCTTAAAATTTATTTATCATAAATGTACAATAATTACATTTTAATTTACTTACCCTTTATTAATATACTATTTTGTTTGATTAATTTATAGACATCTTTTCTTTACTTTTGTTACATATTATTTTGTTCATATTACCAGTACATTATTAAGTAAATAGATATGATTTTCAAATTATTTTGTAATAGTTTCTAAGAAAATTATTATCAATACATTGAATATGCGAAGTAAACTGCAATACTGCAATATTTTTAGTAAATAGAGTTAGTCAAAGAAACAAAAAATAAAATAATGTTACTTATTATGAAATTAAAAAAATTTGAAAGTTTTGGATGGTAGATTTTTTGGAGGGGCCAGGGATGGAGCTGAAAGATTTGTTGAAAGTTGAAAATGGCGGCATAATGAAAATTTTAAACATTTATACAAGTATGTTCACTCCTTGATATTTTAATTATTTCATAAAAGAATTAATACCAAGTATACATTTTTGTATTAGTGATAAATACGTTAAACAAACTGTTACAAGGAAATCAAAATAATCAGAGTAAATGTGATAATTGATATCATATGTAACATCAAAGATCAACATTATGAAGCGAAATTTGTGAAGGGCTCTATGCAATTATTCTACAAATAAATAAATTAACCTTACGAGCTACACCAAATCCTGCAATAAACCAAAAAAAAAATAAAAAAAATTTGCAAAGAATACACCTCTAAATGTGACTCAAAATTAAATATTTTTTTTTTACAGTTCTGTAAAATTTAACAATTAGAGTTTGTTAAGTATTTCATGAATATAAAATGTACTCACATTTAGCAAGTTTAAAGTAAAAAAACTGCTCAAAAGTATATTTGAGGGACCATTTTTAACCTACCCTCAAAACACAAGGGATCTTTTTATTTTATTTCATCTCACATTTTAGGTAAGATTTTAACCAAATTTTGTCAAAAGTTACTTTTGTGAAAGGTGAGACAAAGTTAAATGACTTTTGTGTAACAAAACAAAGAATAATGACTTTTGGATAATGAACACAAAGCTGGATGACCACCCATGAAATTTACTTTAAAAATGATGAAACAAACTAACCAACCAGTGCTACTCATTGCCCTTTATGAGTACCCTGGTAGACATTTTTCGCTTAGCCTCAGCTAGCAATAACATTTTAAATTTGAGTATGTATATTTAGACAACTAAATTCGTCTCTATTGTATTACTTAAATACTTCAACTTACAAAAGGATCATCTAGACACCTTCAAATTTATGTATCATGTCAGCGTCGCATGTCCATAAGACATTGTGAGAACGAGTTAGAGTGTTTAGTTACCGGTTATGACCAAGTTGAGATGTCTAAACGGGCACTCTCAAAATTGGAGTGTTTACTTATTAGTCGATACCAAATTTGAATGTTTGTGTATGCACTATTCTTTTTTTTCACTGTAAAGTAACTTTAAAGTTTAAAGGCTATTATAGATAAGTTAAAGTACCGTCACTTTTTTAATATTTAAATTTCACATAAGAATAGTAGTAGTATAAGACAACTTGGACACTACATTTATTCTACCAAATTTATTTTATGATTATGATCCTGTTTAACAAAACTTTCCCTCATTTCATTATCTCTGGTTAGTCTTCAACACTTCCAATTTTAGAGTTTCTTTGTTTTTTTTTAATACCATTGAAGCACCACCATTCACCATTGGAGCAATCACAATCATCACTATGGGGTGATGTTTATATATATTTTTTATGACGGTCGTGTTAGAACTAGCTCACATACACATAGACTATTCAAGGCGTGTGTCATACCTTTCTTTAATCATGTTTGTACTTTTTTGGCATCTATCATTTAAAGAAACTCAAAACTCTGATATCAAGGACTTCTAAACTCTAAGGACTTGCAACCTTGGCAATAATGATAGTACGAAGGGGAAATTGGCCCAAAAATCGAATGGGTGGTCAAGTTGCTGTTGGATGTCGGCGGCTGACTCAAGTGGCCCCCGAACCACGCTAGAAAGTTGGAAGGGCTATATGTCGATGGCACCTGCAATCGAACAGCTGCATAGGCTTTCGAAGTGAAAATTGCACCTACGAATAAGGCCACTGAGAAGACGAGAAGAGAAATAATTGATAAATTTTTGAGGAAAAAAATATGCATAGGCTTCTATATATTCTAGTGGAATATTTGCACAATAAGTTTTTAATTTTCATTTTATCTATAATGAAAAACATATTTGAAGGGTATATACGATTATTCAAGAAACAAAAAGGTGGAAAGATCAGTATTTCTATTAAGTAAATTGTGATAAACAATAAATTGAACCATTTCTTGCCAAGAGCTTTGAAACAACTTTTCACATTGCAAGTACTCTCTCATAACTTTGATTTCCACTAAGGCAACATGAGGAATTTTGGTTTCCTCGGATTGGAGAGCTCATCATCTTTCAAACCTCCTCAGTAATATGGCAGCAGTTTTCCGATATCTCGGGTCAAGGACTATTTTACCCCTATTGTGTCTTGTTTTAAATTATAATTTCTAATTGGGGAATGTCGATTCAATCTATATTAGGATTGGATTGAGTCTCAATTTGTCACGATTATAGTAAAAATAAATAGTTGACTTCTAATTGGGGAATGTTGATTCAATCTATATTAGGATTGAATTGAGTTTCAATTTGTCACGATTATAGTCAATACAAATATTGACTTCTAATTGGGAAATATTGACTCAATCTATGTTAGGATTGAATTGAGTCTCAATTTGTCAAGATTATAGTCAAAATAAATAGTTGATTTCTAATTGGGGAATGTTGATTCAATCTATATTAGGATTGAATTTAGTCTCAATTTGTCACGATTATAGTCAACATAAAAGTTTGACTTCTAATTGGGGAATGTTGATTCAATCTATGTTAGGATTGAATTGAGTCTCAATTTGTCAGAGTCACGACTGTAGTCAACATAAATGATTGACTACTAATTGGGAAATGTTGATTGAATCTATGTTAGGATTGAATTGAGTCTCAATTTGTCATGACTATAATCAACATAAATGGTTGACTTCTAATTGGGGGATGTTGATTCAATCTACGTTAAGATTGAATTGAGTCTCAATTTGTGAATCTTATGACTAGTCAACACAATTGTTGACTTCTAATAACTTATTTTCACCTCTAAGTATATTTTTAACATCTATTTTTAATGAGATGAAGTGATTTTTTTTAATTTTTTTTATGTTTAGAGAAAAATTGAGTTCAATTTTGAGCAACTACTTAAATTTTTTCAGTGAAATAAGATGAAAATACTTTAAATTTTTAGTCAACACAATTGTTTACTTCTAATACTCCCTCCATTCCTTTTTATTTGTATGCTTCATTCCTGTATACTCCCTACATTCCTTTTTATTAGATTATATGAAAAGTACTGTGAGTTGTAATTTTTCTTTTTTCAATATGATAAAAAAAATACATCTAAAAAATGTTGGTCAAAGTTTATTCCGTTGACTCTAAAAAAAGAAAGGGAACATTTAAAAAGGAATGGAGGGAGTAACTTAATTTCACTCCTATGAATATTTTTAAGATTTATTTTTCATGAGATGAAGTGAAAAATATTGTATTGCAGAATTTTTTTTGAGTTCAATTTTGAACAACTACTTAAATTTTTTCTAGTGAAATAATATGAAAATACTTTAAATATTTAGTCAACACAATTATTGACTTCTAATAACTTAATTTCACTCCTATGTATATTTCTAACATTTATTTTTCATGAGAAGAAATGAAAAATAATAAAAAAGAAATATTGAATTTGAAAAAAAATTTTGAGTTCAATTTTTACCAATTACTTAATTTTTTTAGTCAAATAATATGAAAATACTTTAAGTTTTAAGTGAAATAATATGAAAATACTTAAAACTTTTTTAAAATGTAATTCAAAAATTGTCATTTAACGCGTCTGCCTGACTCGAACTCGTGACCCAAGGATTTTAAACTTAACGATTGAGCAGTTTGTTGGAATAGGATTATCTGCTGATCCCAATAATTCTTATTTATTTATTTAACCTTTGCATACAATTGAGTTTGCAGTGTATCATCATCTTCTAGGGTGGTGTCACTCTGGACGCTGCTACTAATGTAACTTTTGATATATAAGCTTGAAATGTGAGCTATTTAGAGTCAAAATAAATTTTTCCATTGAAATTTTGAATTTTTTTAAGTCAAACTTAATTAATTAACAGTTGAAAGATCACCTTGATAACAATCAATTGAGTTGCTATTTAAAGGTTATTTCTTTTTGTTTGTAAATAAAACAAAAAGATAATTTAGCTTTAAAAGTAATCATAGTATTTATGAGTTACTATATAAATAAATTAATTTAGTGAGCAAACTATCATTATCTTCAATTCCAAAAATTTTATTCAAGGTTTCTCTTAGTTGAATATTGTCATTATTTGGATTTATTTTTAAAAAAATATTATAGGCGAAATTTTGTAAATGAGAAATACGGAGGATTTAAGATTAAAAAAAAGGAGAAAGAAAAATGAACGAGTTAAGATAAGTAAAGTAGAAGAACTAAAGAGATAGAGGTGTTGGAAGAATAAGAAATATACAAGGATACAAGTCAAAAAGATGGTTTTTATTTTGAAGGAAAAGGTTGGTGAGAAACAATGTGGTTTGGAGCCAAAGGACATTGTAGTTTTTTGCATGAATTTTGCCAAATAACACTACTCTTTTTTTTTTTTCAGCTTTCCCTTTTCCTCATTTTCCTTTATGGATGTGCAAAATAATATTCAATGAGTTTTATAGGTGTACCATGAAATGAATAAAACTAGGAAGACGTTTGTCACTGTTATTTATGTTATTTTGTCAAACATTTAAGAATGTATGGCGTTATAGTTATAAATATTACTCCATCTGTTCGATTTTATTTGACCCGTTGTAATGACCTTCCCGGTCATTTCCTTCGTTTTCGTGTGTTGTCAGCGTTTAGAGCTTTTCTATAACTGCCCCAAGTTATTTATGACTTGCTGGGACTGACAGTTCGATTCCCAGGCAGTTCGTTTGAGAATATTATTTAGACCGAGCACATTGTAAAATATTAAATTAAATTAAAAGTTGGTAAAATGACATAGGTAATTACCTTTTGAAAATATTTTTGAACTTTATAAAATTCTTTTGCTATGATATATCTATATTATTTTATAATAGTTTTATAACCTATTAATAATTAAAACGGAGATAGTGAATTTAAATATGTTAAAATAATATTTTTATTTTATAGAGGTTTTGTTAGAAATAATTTTCTATTAATTATGGTATATTCAAAAAATTGTATTTATTTTACCATGAGTCTATGCAATACCCGAATATATATATATAATGAGATGAGACTTTGGGTGGCATCGCCACCTCCACGTTCACCAAGATGGTCGCATACTGCCACCTATCAAGATTAACATTACAAATTAGTGTATATATGTACTTATATCTTATCATTTCATCTAACAAAAAACAAAACATATTAGGAATAACATTTTGACGATTCTGTTATCAAATTAAGCTCACTCTTGCACTATTCTGTTAAGATTTAAGCTTAGGATTTATATATTTGAGTCCGTGGACTCGCTCTCGTCATTTCTACGGTATGTTTTCTTATTTTTACGGTAATTTTCGTGTATACTTTGGGATTGGTATTGATGTTTGAGCTACATTTTGAGCTCAAATAGAGCAGTGATAGTTGTGACTATTGGTCACATAGTTGTTTGGGACACTGTGACGGTTTCAGTTTTACGATACCGCAAGCGGGCCCCACGTGGACTGTTCGGACATTTTTCCGAACTAATGCAATATAGGTGTCAATAGTCATGTTTTGACATGTAGTTTATTATTTTGATAGCTTGGCAGCAGTCTGAGGCCTCTCGAAAGGGAAAGGCTCCTATTTAGCTGGTCCTTTAGCAGACATTCGGCGGCGTCCAGGTAGGCTAGGTTTACCTTCCTTTGCACTTAGATTGGGCTTATGTGTGATATATGTATGCTATTGTGCTGGTGTTTCGGGCTGGTATTATAGACTTGGTGGTGCTGGTTTGCTGTGATTTAGGCCTTTTAGGCCGGATAGGGCTATTCGAATATATTCCAGGCCCGTTATCCTCGTGGTACACCACGGATGACCTATTTGGGGTCGAATAGTATTGTTGTTGTTGTTGCTAGTCTGGGAATGTTATTGTTGGACCTTAGTACAGGCTTAGACAGACTTAGCCCAGACTTAGACAAGTATAACCAGACCTGGTTTTCGGGACCCGGTAGCGGGCCCCGTTACCCTTTTTTGTCGACTTGTTGAAACTTTGACATCTTTGGGCTTAGATAAGCCCTATATGACTATTAGGGTTATGACGGGATTGAGTCACCCCGATTATACCCGGTTGGCCCGTCTAGCTTTGTTCGTCCCTGATAGCACCGTATTTGATTGGGGTCGGCTAGTTTGACTAAGAACGCTGAACCGCCTTTCCATGACTTGTAATGTGACTTTTATATACATATTTTTATAGTAGGTAGTTGACCTAGAAGTACCCCGAGATTGACTTATAGCATGTTGTAGAGTTAGCTTTTGTACCTATATAATAGTATTGACTTGGCACTAGGGCGTTCCCCGTTTATTTCATATGATATGACATTTGATTCTGTTCTGGTTACTGGCTATGATGAGTTCCGGTTCGAGTCCGGCTACTGATTCAGGTATGATGATTTTGGTTATTGACTATTGGGTGTTCCGGTTCGAGTCCGGCCCCGGATTGTGGTACACTATGAGTTCCGGTTCGAGTCCGGCCACTGATTATTATGAGTTCCGGTTCGAGTCCGGCATCTGGTTATGATATGATTGGAGAGTTTTGGTACTGGGTACCGTGATTATGATGTTGTTGTTCTATGAGTTCCGGTTCGAGTCCGGCAGATATGATATATATATGTGGCCTCTTGTTATTACCCACTGCTTCCGGTTCGACTCCGGCGTCTGGCCTCTTGTTATTACCCATTGGTGCCGGTTCAAGCCCGGTGCACTCCTGTTGGTTATTGTGGTTACTGGATACTGATACAGCCTCGAGACACTGGTGACTATGCATTTACTTTTCTTGTGTGTCCCGCTGGTTTATGGGGGCCAGACTGGGTTATTGTTTTCTTCCGTGTGCCTATCGGGCTTATGGGGGCCCAGATAGGTTATGTTTGACTTGTGTGTTTACTTACGCATTTATTTACTCGTTATTATGTATCGCACTTATATTTTCCCTGAGCATATCTATACGCCTCGGCCGTTACTTATGTATCTATTACTTGTACCCCGGACTTAGCATGCCCCCTGCACTTTAGCTTGCTTATATTATATTAAGCTCAGTCGGCCGATGATGCCTACTGAGTACCCGTTGCCCTGGTACTCATACTGCACTTCTGCATCTTTTTCCCCGATGCAGATCCAGGCACCAGTCGACGGTTTTGACGTGACTCTTTTCTCAGCACTGATTCCGGAGCAGGGTGAGCTTACTGACGTCCGAGGCAGATCCTTCTCCATCCTCTACTGTATAGTCTTTTGCTCTCAAGACTATTGTACTTATTATACATGTTTGGTTTCTGTCTTGTATTTTGGGTATGTTAGTAGTGGCTCATGTACTGACCCCACCAGGTCTTGGGAGGGGTTCTGGACTTTATATACATTGTCCTCTTCCTTCTCAGTCTTAGCATGTTTATAAATATGGTTACTTCCACTTCTTCTCTGTATTATGAGATTCCGCCCGTTAGCCCGTCGCTTGTTGCTCCGGGCTAGGGTTTGGCTTGCCTATTGGTGGGTTACGATAGGCGCCATCATGACCCAAATATTGGGTCGTGACAGCTTGGTATCAGAGCCTAGGTTGTCTAGGTAGTGTCGGTACATGGGCCAATGTTTAGTAGAGTCCTGTGGATCGGTGCGGGGACGCCTGTATCCTATCTTCGGGAGGCTACGGAGCATTCTTAGGGGAGTCTCTTATTTTCTTGCCTCATGTCCGTGCGTTGAGTCTATGTTGGTTTCTGATTTTCATTTTGTTCACTCTTTATGCAGATGGTTAGGACGCAGGGTGCGAGACCCGAGGGTCAGGACCCCGAGCCTACAGTAAGGGCTCCTGTTAGGGGCCGAGGTCGACCCAGAGGTCGGGGGCAGGGCAGAGCAGCAGCCCCAGGCCGAGATCATGCTAGGGATCAGTTACCCGATCCCGTTATAGCTCCAGATGTTCCGCCTCCGCAGCAGCCGGTGGGCCAGGGAGCAGCCCAGGCTCCACCTGGATTTATAGATGCTTCTTTGCTCCGAGGTACATTACTTCAGTTGTTGGGGCTAGTTGGAGGTCCGTCAGCCGAGGGAGCCCAACCAGCAGTACAGGGAGTTGGTGTTGGGGCGCAGCCTGCAGCTGCAGCACCCAGAGTTGAGATTCCGCCAGCACCGGTAGCTCCACAGCCAGTTATAGATCAGCCTGCTATGTCTGTCGATGAGCAGAAGATGTTGGGGCGTTTCTTGAGGTTGACTCCACCGAGATTTGCTGGTACTCCGGGTGAGGATGCATATGAGTTCTTGTCCAGCTGCGAGGATAGATTGCGGAATTTGGGATTGGTACAGTCTCGTGGTGTTGATTTTGTGGCATATCAGCTTGATACTGCAGCGAGGAGATGGTGGAGGGGATATCTTGATTCCAGGCCAGCAGGATCTCCGCTGGTTACTTGGACCCAGTTCTCTGAGATTTTCTTGGGGAAGTATATGCCCCGTACTATGCGGGAGCGACTTAGAGATGAGTTCTCCAGATTGACTCAGGGTTCGTTATCTGTCGCCGAGTATGAGGCGAGGTTTCATGATCTTGCTAGGCATGCTACTTCTATTTTGCCTGATGAGTATGAGAGAGTTAGATGTTTTGTCAGGGGACTGAGATTGCCACTCCGCAGAGCTACCCAGAGTTTAGTGACTTCAGGGAAGTCATTCGCAGAGATTATCGAGCATGTATACTCTATTGAGGAGATGGATCGCGAGGCCCAAGGGGGCAGCGATAAGAGACCTCGTGTTCAGGGTAGTTTCAGTGGGAGCAATAGTGGTTCGCAGTTCAGAGGTCGTGGGTTCCAGTTTCAGGGTAGGTACCCTCAGCAGCAGCAGCAGTCTTTTCAGCGACAGGGTCAGCCCAGTAGGCCCGTACAGTCAGCTTTGCAAATATTTGATAGGGGTCAGCCCGCCTATAGTGGTTCTGTTAGCCAGCCTCAAGGACGTGGTCAGTCCAGTTCATCGACTAGAGGTGGTCATACTAGCTCAGCCGGACCTTCTAGGCCGAGCAGGGAGCCAGGAGCATGCTACACTTGTGGGGTTGTCGGTCATTTTGTGCGTGAGTGTCCTCAGCGCATGGCGATTGAGCCTTCAGTTCAGACAGCACAGCCCCTCAGATCTATACCTCCAGCAGGTAGAGGTGGTGCACAGGGTCGTCGGGGTGGTCCCCAGGGTTCTCGAGGTAGAGCGCAGGGAGGTCGGACTGGTGGTCAGGGCGGTGCTCAGACTAGTGGTAGCCAGCGTCAGTTGTATGCCGTGCCGGCTAGACCGGAGGCTGAGGCTTCGGATGCAGTGATTACAGGTACGATTTCCGTATGCCATCAGCCAGCCTCTGCATTATTTGATCCTGGATCCACGTTTTCTTATGTATCTACTTATTATGCACCACGGTTGGGTTTGTGTTCTGAGTTATTATCTATGCCCTTACGTGTATCTACCCCCGTTGGTGATTCCTTAGTAGTGGATCGGGTATATAGATCTTGTCTGGTGACTATTCAGGAGTTTGAGACTCAGGTTGATTTTATTGTATTGGCCATGGTAGACTTTGATGTGATTCTGGGCATGGACTGGTTGTCTTTTCATCATGCAGTCTTGGATTGCTTTACCAAGACCGTTACCTTAGCCATGCCTGGTGTACCCTCGGTGGTGTGGCAGGGTTCTGTTAGCCGCACACCGACAGGGATTATTTCATATGTTCGTGCTCGTAGATTGATGTCGAGGGGATGTGATTCATTCCTTGCTTATGTTCGGGATGCTAGCATTGAGAGTCCGTCACTTGACTCCGTCCCAGTTGTTCGTGAGTTTCCTGATGTATTCCCGACTGACTTACCTGGCCTTCCTCCTGAGCGTGAGATAGAGTTCATTATTGACCTTGAGCCGGGCACCCGACCTATTTCTATAGCTCCTTATCGTATGGCTCCTGCTGAATTGAGAGAGTTGAGTACTCAGCTCCAGGACCTTCTGGGGAAGGGTTTTATCAGGCCGAGTGTGTCTCCGTGGGGTGCTCCAGTTCTGTTTGTAAAGAAGAAGGATGGATCTATGCGCATGTGTATTGATTACAGGCAGTTGAATAAGGTAACTGTGAAGAATAAGTATCCTATGCCTCGTATCGATGATTTGTTTGATCAACTTCAAGGTGCAGCGGTATTCTCAAAAATAGATTTGAGATCTGGATACCATCAGTTGAGAGTTAGGGCTGAGGACATCCCAAAGACAGCCTTCAGGACCCGGTACGGCCATTATGAGTTCCTGGTGATGTCTTTTGGGTTGACTAATGCCCCAGCAGCTTTCATGGATTTGATGAATCGTGTATTCAGGCCATACTTGGACTCCTTTGTGATTGTGTTTATTGACGACATCTTGGTTTATTCGAGGAGTAACGAGGAGCATGAGCAGCATTTGAGGATTGTGCTCCACACTTTGAGAGATCATCGGTTGTATGCCAAGTTCTCAAAGTGTGAGTTCTGGCTTGAGTCTGTAGCTTTCTTGGGCCATGTTGTGTCCAGACACGGTATCATGGTAGACCCAGCAAAGATTGAGGCTATTCGAGGTTGGGCTAGGCCCACGTCACCTACCGAGGTTCGCAGCTTTGTTGGGTTGGCAGGATACTACAGGCGATTTGTTGAGGGCTTCTCGTCTATTGCATCTCCTATGACCAGACTAACTAGGAAGGAGGTTCTATTTCAGTGGTCTGAGGATTGTGAGGCGAGCTTTCTAAAACTCAAGGATCGGCTTACTTCTGCCCCTGTGTTGACTCTTCCAGTTGAGGGTGAAGGTTTCACCGTGTATTGTGATGCTTCTGGTATCGGTTTGGGATGTGTTTTAATGCAGCGGGGTCGTGTCATTGCTTATGCATCGAGGCAGCTGAAGGTGCACGAACGTAATTATCCCACTCATGACTTAGAATTAGCAGCGGTAGTATTTGCACTGCGGATTTGGAGGCATTATCTATACGGTGTGTATTGTGAGATCTTTACAGACCACCGCAGTCTTCAGCATATAATGACTCAGAGGGATCTTAATTCGAGGCAGCGCAGATGGATTGAATTGTTAAAGGACTATGATATCTCTATTCTCTATCATCCGGGCAAGGCGAATGTGGTAGCGGACGCCTTGAGCCGGAAGGCAGTGAGTATGGGTAGCTTAGCCTTCATTCCAGTCTCTCAGCGGCCGTTGGCTTTGGATATTCAGTCCTTAGCTAACTCGATGGTGCGTTTGGATATTTCTGACCCCAGAAAGGTTATCGCTTGTGTCGGTGCGAGATCTACTTTGCTGGAGCAGATTCAGAGTCGTCAATTTGAAGATAGCGGTCTCCGTAGAATTCGAGATCAGGTATTGAAGGGTGAGTCTGAGAAAGCTACCTTGGGTTCTGATAGTGTTCTGAGGTTTGACGGTCGTATTTGTGTTCCGAGGATTGAAGATTTAATTCAGTTGATTTTGCGTGAAGCTCACAGTTCTAGATATTCTATTCACCCCGGGACAGCTAAGATGTATAAAGATCTGAGACAACACTATTGGTGGAGCGGTATGCGGAGAGATATAGCAGGGTTTGTAGCCCGATGCCTTTGTTGTCAGCAGGTAAAGGCCGAACATCAGAGACCCGGTGGTTTACTTCAGCAATTACCCATCCCCGAGTGGAAATGGGAGCGGGTCACTATGGATTTCATTGTTGGATTGCCTCGCACCTTCCGTGGTTTTGATAGTATTTGGGTTATTGTGGACCGGTTGACTAAGTCTGCACACTTTATCCCTGTTCGAGTCTCCTATAGTGCTGAGAGGTTAGCTCGTGTATATATTCAGGAGGTGGTCCGCCTACATGGAGTGCCAATATCCATTATCTCAGACCGAGGGTCTCAGTTTACCTCCAGTTTTTGGCAGACTTTTCAGGAAGAGTTGGGTACCCAGGTGGACCTCAGCACTGCATTTCATCCTCAAACCGATGGGCAATCAGAGCGGACTATTCAGGTATTAGAGGATATGCTCCGCGCTTGTGTACTTGACTTTGGGGGCCAATGGGATCAATTCTTGCCTTTAGCGGAGTTCGCGTATAATAATAGCTTTCACTCCAGTATTCAAATGGCTCCGTTTGAGGCTTTGTATGGGAGACGGTGTCGATCTCCAGTGGGTTGGTTCGAGACCTCAGAAGTCAGTCCTCGTGGCACAGATTTACTCCGAGAATCTTTGGACCGAGTTCGAGTAATTCAGGACAGGCTGCGGACAGCTCAGAGTAGACAAAGGAGTTATGCTGACCGTAGACGTCGTCCATTGAAATTCAGGGTGGGTGATAGGGTCTTCTTACGAGTATCGCCCATGAAGGGCGTGATGCGGTTTGGTAGGAAGGGTAAGCTTAGCCCCAGGTATATTGGACCCTTTGAGATTTTGCGGATAGTTGGAGAGGTGGCTTATGTGTTAGCTTTACCTCCGGCATTTTCAGCTATCCACCCAGTATTTCATGTTTCTATGCTACGACAATATATTCCAGATGAGTCGCATGTGCTTCAGTGGGACTCGGTTCAGTTAGACGAGAAACTAACATTTGTGGAGGAGCCTGTGTCCATTTTAGCCAGAGATGTCAGACGGTTACGCTCCCGGGACATTCCAGTGGTTAAGGTACAGTGGCGTCACCGTCCGATTGAGGAGGCAACTTGGGAGCTTGAACGTGACATGCGAGCCCAGTATCCCTACTTGTTCACATCTTCAGGTACGTGCTTATTCTTGACTTTCGCGGACGAAAGTCCTTTTAGTAGTGGATATTGTAATGACCTTCCCGGTCATTTCCTTCGTTTTCGTGTGTTGTCAGCGTTTAGAGCTTTTCTATAACTGCCCCAAGTTATTTATGACTTGCTGGGACTGACAGTTCGATTCCCAGGCAGTTCGTTTGAGAATATTATTTAGACCGAGCACATTGTAAAATATTAAATTAAATTAAAAGTTGGTAAAATGACATAGGTAATTACCTTTTGAAAATATTTTTGAACTTTATAAAATTCTTTTGCTATGATATATCTATATTATTTTATAATAGTTTTATAACCTATTAATAATTAAAACGGAGATAGTGAATTTAAATATGTTAAAATAATATTTTTATTTTATAGAGGTTTTGTTAGAAATAATTTTCTATTAATTATGGTATATTCAAAAAATTGTATTTATTTTACCATGAGTCTATGCAATACCCGAATATATATATATAATGAGATGAGACTTTGGGTGGCATCGCCACCTCCACGTTCACCAAGATGGTCGCATACTGCCACCTATCAAGATTAACATTACAAATTAGTGTATATATGTACTTATATCTTATCATTTCATCTAACAAAAAACAAAACATATTAGGAATAACATTTTGACGATTCTGTTATCAAATTAAGCTCACTCTTGCACTATTCTGTTAAGATTTAAGCTTAGGATTTATATATTTGAGTCCGTGGACTCGCTCTCGTCATTTCTACGGTATGTTTTCTTATTTTTACGGTAATTTTCGTGTATACTTTGGGATTGGTATTGATGTTTGAGCTACATTTTGAGCTCAAATAGAGCAGTGATAGTTGTGACTATTGGTCACATAGTTGTTTGGGACACTGTGACGATTTCAGTTTTACGATACCGCAAGCGGGCCCCACGTGGACTGTTCGGACATTTTTCCGAACTAATGCAATATAGGTGTCAATAGTCATGTTTTGACATGTAGTTTATTATTTTGATAGCTTGGCAGCAGTCTGAGGCCTCTCGAAAGGGAAAGGCTCCTATTTAGCTGGTCCTTTAGCAGACATTCGGCGGCGTCCAGGTAGGCTAGGTTTACCTTCCTTTGCACTTAGATTGGGCTTATGTGTGATATATGTATGCTATTGTGCTGGTGTTTCGGGCTGGTATTATAGACTTGGTGGTGCTGGTTTGCTGTGATTTAGGCCTTTTAGGCCGGATAGGGCTATTCGAATATATTCCAGGCCCGTTATCCTCGTGGTACACCACGGATGACCTATTTGGGGTCGAATAGTATTGTTGTTGTTGTTGCTAGTCTGGGAATGTTATTGTTGGACCTTAGTACAGGCTTAGACAGACTTAGCCCAGACTTAGACAAGTATAACCAGACCTGGTTTTCGGGACCCGGTAGCGGGCCCCGTTACCCTTTTTTGTCGACTTGTTGAAACTTTGACATCTTTGGGCTTAGATAAGCCCTATATGACTATTAGGGTTATGACGGGATTGAGTCACCCCGATTATACCCGGTTGGCCCGTCTAGCTTTGTTCGTCCCTGATAGCACCGTATTTGATTGGGGTCGGCTAGTTTGACTAAGAACGCTGAACCGCCTTTCCATGACTTGTAATGTGACTTTTATATACATATTTTTATAGTAGGTAGTTGACCTAGAAGTACCCCGAGATTGACTTATAGCATGTTGTAGAGTTAGCTTTTGTACCTATATAATAGTATTGACTTGGCACTAGGGCGTTCCCCGTTTATTTCATATGATATGACATTTGATTCTGTTCTGGTTACTGGCTATGATGAGTTCCGGTTCGAGTCCGGCTACTGATTCAGGTATGATGATTTTGGTTATTGACTATTGGGTGTTCCGGTTCGAGTCCGGCCCCGGATTGTGGTACACTATGAGTTCCGGTTCGAGTCCGGCCACTGATTATTATGAGTTCCGGTTCGAGTCCGGCATCTGGTTATGATATGATTGGAGAGTTTTGGTACTGGGTACCGTGATTATGATGTTGTTGTTCTATGAGTTCCGGTTCGAGTCCGGCAGATATGATATATATATGTGGCCTCTTGTTATTACCCACTGCTTCCGGTTCGACTCCGGCGTCTGGCCTCTTGTTATTACCCATTGGTGCCGGTTCAAGCCCGGTGCACTCCTGTTGGTTATTGTGGTTACTGGATACTGATACAGCCTCGAGACACTGGTGACTATGCATTTACTTTTCTTGTGTGTCCCGCTGGTTTATGGGGGCCAGACTGGGTTATTGTTTTCTTCCGTGTGCCTATCGGGCTTATGGGGGCCCAGATAGGTTATGTTTGACTTGTGTGTTTACTTACGCATTTATTTACTCGTTATTATGTATCGCACTTATATTTTCCCTGAGCATATCTATACGCCTCGGCCGTTACTTATGTATCTATTACTTGTACCCCGGACTTAGCATGCCCCCTGCACTTTAGCTTGCTTATATTATATTAAGCTCAGTCGGCCGATGATGCCTACTGAGTACCCGTTGCCCTGGTACTCATACTGCACTTCTGCATCTTTTTCCCCGATGCAGATCCAGGCACCAGTCGACGGTTTTGACGTGACTCTTTTCTCAGCACTGATTCCGGAGCAGGGTGAGCTTACTGACGTCCGAGGCAGATCCTTCTCCATCCTCTACTGTATAGTCTTTTGCTCTCAAGACTATTGTACTTATTATACATGTTTGGTTTCTGTCTTGTATTTTGGGTATGTTAGTAGTGGCTCATGTACTGACCCCACCAGGTCTTGGGAGGGGTTCTGGACTTTATATACATTGTCCTCTTCCTTCTCAGTCTTAGCATGTTTATAAATATGGTTACTTCCACTTCTTCTCTGTATTATGAGATTCCGCCCGTTAGCCCGTCGCTTGTTGCTCCGGGCTAGGGTTTGGCTTGCCTATTGGTGGGTTACGATAGGCGCCATCATGACCCAAATATTGGGTCGTGACACCCGTATTTTTAAAAATATTTTTTCACATTTATTAGTCACGTTAAATATATCAAGAAAAAACAATTATTTTTAATAAAGGGGACAAGTAAATAGGAATAGAGAGAGTGCGGAGCAATCAATGAGTCATTACATTATTTTATTCTAAAAAGTAGTTTATTTCACTATTTAATACTTTCTCCGTTCACTTTTACCTGTCAATATTTCGCTTCAAGATGTCATTTTGACTAAATTTCAAATCTAAATTAAAGTAGATTAATTTAATAATTTAAATTAAAATTTAGATGATCGAAAACTATAAGAAAAATGATATAAGTTGCAATCCTTCTCATATTAATATGAAGAAAAATATGTCTTAAAATATTGGTCAAAGTTCATGCAGTTTGACCTCAAGAAACGAAACAGTGAAAAATACTATCCATAACTATTTAACTATTTTCGGTTAAAGAAGTTAGACTCTCCATTTCAATTTATATAGCATCTTTTAAATTTTCATATTCAAAACTCTTTATTTGACCGTTATATTATCATAATACTCCAATGTAATGACTCACCAGGTCATTTTCTCGATTTCCGTGCGTTCTGACACTTTGAGCCTTCCCACAGCGGCTACATGTCATTTATGACTTGCCGGAACTGTCGGTTCGGCTATCGGACAGTCCGTTTGGATTTTAGGCTCATTTCCCTGTTTTGAAGCTTTCGCTGTTAAGAAATTGGTCTCGGACCAAAACTCCTAGTAGACGATCACAGATGGAAATTCTGACAGTGCCATCAGCTCCGGAACGTTGATTTTAGACTAGAGGGACCCTTGGTTCAGGTCCCAAGGCTTTCGGACTCATTTTGGACTGTTGGTTGGAAATTGGTTAAAATGGAACTGTAGGTGTGGGCCACACATTTAATCGAAGCGACCTCGGATGTAAATTCTGATGATTCCATTGGATCCGAAACGTGTTTTATGATCAATTTGCACTATTGGTTCATGTTCATAGGGCTCCGGATGAGTTCCAAGGGTCAAAAACAAGTTTTTGAAGTTGCTGGTGCTGGTGTGGCCGCTTTAGCGGCCGTTGACCATTTGACCGACCGCTTTAGCGGTACTTTTACCCTCTGATCAGGCCGCTTTAGCGGTCAAAGTGCCGCTTTAGCGGCCATCGCTGATTATAAGACCCAAACCGAACCCATTTCGTATTTTTGACATTTCGAGAGCTAGGAAGCTCCGTTTTAGGCGATTCTCGATGCGTTGGTCTCGTATGATCATTGTATATATGATGGTACGTTTACTTATCCCATTTTCCAAGAATATACATTTTGTTGTTCCTAATTTCCGATTAAAGTTTCGATTCAAAAACCCTTTTCCCCATTGTTGAGAGTATTTGGAGTGAGAAAGAGTGGGGATTCACCCATTGAAGCTAAGGTAAGTTAGCTCATCACTCCTTGGTCATTATCCATAAATTTATCCGTTGATTTCCATCCCATTTCATTGTTAATTCTTAGAAATTAGGTCTTTGAAATCCATAACTTTGGGGACTGATTTGAGCCTCGATTTACGCTCCATTTGTGCTCAACTTTTGAGCACATATTCCTTATAGTTCGAGGGACCTCGTGACGGATTCACTTTTGGGATTCCATTAGCGGGCCCTACGGGCCCATTATTGACCCAATTTTGGGCTCGGAGTTTTATATTACAATATGGGTATCGTTTTAATCATAATGACGTGTAGGTTACTATTTTGATAGTGTGGCATCGATTCGGGATCGTGGAGCAAGGTTGAGCGACTTGTGGACACTTCAAGAATTACGGTTCGGTATCGAGGTAGGCTTCGGTCTACTTTTCTCCATGAGATTGTGTATAGTATGGAATGCATGCTAGGTAAAGAATATAGGATGCGATCATGGCTAGAATAGTATGACTTGGCCTATGTTATGGAATTTGAGGTAGAGATGTGACCCGAAACCTAGCATAAATACTTGTTATGTCCATAGAGCCCTATTGCCCTTGAATATAAGCATATTAACCACAGTGGAAGATTAAGGATCCTTTGGTATGAGTTTTGCCATTTGACTTAGCGATTCGGGAGGTTTTTCTCCGATTAGATCCTTGTGGTGGCTTTATGCCTTGATTATTGTGGTTGCCCCGGGTCATGAGACCCTGCTAGATTGGTTACATGCTATTGGGCCCGAGACCGTGGTTATGAGGCTAGTTGGACTTTGGTGAGTATTTTTCCCTTAGCAAGGGAAAGACTATCAGTTATAGACGCTTAGGCTCTTATGGTTATGTTGAATGGCTACTGGTGATGGCATGCATATTATCTAGTGCATTCATGCTCATTTAGCAGTACGATTCTAATCAAAACCTTGATTTTTCTACTGTTTTCTAAAAAGGGGATTTATTCCCACTTTTCACTTTTAAAAGGGGTTATTTTATAAAGGGAATCGTACCACCTTATTTTATTGGAAAAATGAGCTTTGGAACTGAAAATGATGTTTTAGAACTTCGACCGAGGATGATTCCAGTCTATTATTTATCTACTCACTTTATGACTATTTACTCCGATCGAGCGATATTCCGACCCTTTGTACATGATTTAGTCCCGGGTATGATCTCGGGAAATGAATTTACGGATTTATATCCTTTTTGACACGGTTCGAGTCCGTGCATTGCATTATTATATTAAGACCGGTTCGAGTCCGGCATGATGATATGTAAGACCGGTTCGAGTTCGGCATGATGATATGTAAGACCGGTTCGAGTCCGGCATTATGATATTTATATACCGGTTCGAGTCCTGAAGCTATGATATATATATATATATATACCGGTTCGAGTCCGGAATTATGATATTTAAAGACCGGTTTGAGTCCGGCACTTTCCATTCAGTTTATATTGCATTCATCCATTCACTTGCATTGCCTATCATCAGTATAGTTGTTTGGCGCCTGTATCTATCAGTCGTATGGGAGGCTGTATAGGTATGGGTTATGGTTGTTGTTTGCTGAGTGTTTTTTGTGAACCTTTCGGGCTTATGGGGGCCCGGTTAGGTACTTGTTTGCCCGAACTAGCCGGTTACTTTATTATGGTGTATTATGGTTAGTTCGTGGCAGGTTGGTTGTGGACTGGTACCTGAGGTGAGAGGTACGTTCCTGATCCCTTTATCCTTTCAGTAAATTATATTATGGTTAGTTTATCCCAGGATTTATCACCCTTTTTGAGGTATAGGCTTGATGACGCTAGTGTTGGCTCCTTTACTGGGCAATGGACTTTGAGATGTTAGGTTGACTCCCGTAGGTAGTTACCTTTGAGTTAGACCTATATGTATACTTATATGTATGGTATCACCGTATATCCCTCTCTTTCCTTCTCTATATACATTGTATATGTATCCTTTGGCCTCGTACTACTATTATATATCCTTCTTTTATTCTTCATTTGTATATTGGCTAGTGATATACGGTATTGCACTCTAGTTCCTAAATGATGTCAGGATAGGTTAGTTGTCCCTATTGTCCCATTAGTATTGTTATGCCCAGTTTCGTGGATAGTTGCCTGTTGTCACTTTCATGCCTTCATGTTATTTATGCTTGCATTGTTTTTGGAGCTCAGTCGGTCGTTGCCTACTGAGTACCACATGTTTGGTACTCATACTACACTTCTTTAGCCTACAGGTCATAGTGTGAGTTATCGCTGTTGATGTGTGTATACCGTGCGGAGCAGCTATGGATCGGAGATATGGGGTGAGCTCCCCGACGTTTTGGAGTATCCCTACTCTCCCTCTTATTGTTAGACTGTTCTCTATGTCGTGTTAGAGACGACTTGTATACATATACTTTTTCTATATTTCACTTGTACTCCTGATGTATTAGAAGCTCTTGTACTGGCTCCACCAGGTTTTGGGATTATTATTATATTTATTTCCGCTGCTTCCCTTTATTTCTTTGGTAGTCCGTTACTAGCTGTTTCGGACTACGGGTTGGCTTACCTACTGGTGGGTTATAGTAGGTGTCATCATGACCTGGGAAATCGGGTCGTGATATCCAATAACTATTACTTATTAGACTTGTTACATATTTATTTAACAATTTTCTCACATTTGGATAACCTTTCAAAATTTTGCCAAAATACCTACAAGAAGATGGATTATAAGTAGGCGTTTGGCCATGAATATTATTCACAATATTCTGGAATACATTTTTACTTTATTCCGGAATACTTGTTTGGCCATAAATGTTTTGGAATATATTTTCATAATATTTGGATTTTTCAAGAGGTGTTTTTGCTATTTTTGAATTCACTTTTTGCACTTTTTAATTTATTTTTTTTAAAAAAAATCTAATGTTTTTATTTTCATAAAATAACTCTATTTTCATAAAACTCTAAATTTTTTAAAATTTATTTTCACTTTTTATATTTTTTAACTTCAATAATACCTTATTTCTAAAATAATATGACTAAACACAGCTCCAACTCTATTTCAACTTCAAAAATATCAAATAAAGTGAATGTGTTTTTGGTTTATATGGCGAAACGGGTAAGAGTAGCACATGTTATTTTCTAGTGTGGTCTAGGGGTGTGCAAAAATCGGTTTAACCGATAAACCGAACCGATAAAAATATTATTGGTTTATTGGTATGGGGTTATTGGATTAACGGTTTCGTAAATTTTTTTATTGGGCTAACCATTCCGTTTTCGGTTTTGAGGTTTTAGTTAACGGTTAAACCGATAACCCAATAAGATTATATTAAAATTATATTTTTATTAGTAATTATATAATTGTGGCTTTAGATTTTAAATACATACCTTATTGTCTTCTATATTTTATAATTGTTGTCTTAGTTCTTATAATTTGTATAGACTTAATACATTAAGTTAGTGTAGAACAAATGAAAATAAGAAAAAGTAAAAAAAATTAGGGGAATATTTTCTTATCGGCTAAACTGAAAACCGAACCGATAAGACCAAAAAATCAATTAACCAAAAACCGATAACGAATATCTTATTGGTTTGGCTATCGATTTAGCGTGTTTACAAACAAAAAACCGATAAACCGAACCAATAATATACAAAACCGAACCAAATCGACCGATGCACACCCCTAATATGGTCCAAATGGTTACATCTGAAGAGTTTGTGTAGGAAAGCGAATTGGAGTTTTGTTTAAAATACAAAAGTCAGGAGTGTTTTATCCAAAAACTGATTTGGGGGTTTTGTCTAGAATAATGAGCCCTCTATTTCAAACACAGGTTATTGATCTAGGTCTTAACAACAAATTCAATACTCACTCCATTTTATTTACTTGATACTTCTCTTAAAAAAAATATTTACTTTGTTAAATAAATTTTATCAATTATATTTTAAAAATTTAAATTTGTTTATTAATCTAATACTATCTTATTTAATTATTTTAATGATATGCATGAGCTTTATCCATTTAATCTTTTTTAAATGTGACATTATGATTCAGAAAAAGTAGCAAGGAGCAATTACATGCATTTGCCATTAGTCTTGTTTGATTTAGCCTACTGAAACAAGTATTAAATTTTTGTAAGTGCTAAAAACGATAATTGTCATCAGTTTTGTTTTTTTTCTTAACAAACTTCAACATTATCTCTTACGTTTACTAATTATTATTTGCTTCATCTAGTCGTTTCAAAAAGAAAAATCTATGGCACTCCTTAGATTTGTACATTCTTCAGTGCTCTTAATTAAAAAGATTAATCCATTCATAATCTCAACCTTCTAATTTTAGACTAAAATTGACTTTAAAGTGACTATACTTTCGTTCTGTTATGCTGCACAGAGTATTGAATTTATTCTTTCGTTAAATTATGATTTTATCGAAAGTTGAAGGAGGAAATGACAAAAAGTAGTAGTACTAATTACTTGTATCTTTTGCATTTGTCATTTCCAAAGATAAAAAGTAGTAGTACTAATTATGGCGTCCTTTCCTGAAACCACATTATTCTTCTATCCAATTCAAAATTACGTTAAGCACCCTTTAGAACGTTATAAGTATCAAAATTAATTATTTGAAGTTTGAAATTTTATTTAAACATGTAATTTAGATTTTTAAATTATATTTTTTAATAAATATGAAAAGTTCATAATTTGTGAAAACTATATAAAGTTTAAAATTTTCAGCTTTTGTATAATCTTACTAAATTTAGCAAATCATAATTTATAAACAAGATATTAAATTTTTTGAATGCACCAAATTAATAAATTACATATCTCCATATTCATTTTGTAAATAAATATTTACAATCACAGGTTATTACTAACTTTTAAACACACATAATTTTACAAAGATTTACTGCTCTTATAAATCAACAATAGAAGTAATTAACTATTCATTGATAAAATCCTCCCACATCGTATGAACTTTCTTTTCACAATGCGAATGAATTTTTTTTTTGTAAAGTTTTAAAATATGGGTCCTTTTTTGGTAAAATATAAACTTATAGAATGATGTGTCATGATCACATGACACTTTCGATGCTTAAAACAAGGAAACTCTGTAATAACTTGGGTATGTTTGGTTAGTATGATGTGTTTTCTGTTCTATATTGCAGGAGAATAGTTTTTTTTGAGGCAAAAGGGACAACAAGGAAGAATCATGCTCGAGAACGAAGCATCTGAAGACGAAAGAGCCAGGTCCTGCACCAGAGGAGTGACTCACGGCAGAACCCACGTCACGTGAGTCAACCTACATGGCGTGGGTATGTGCCGTAGGTCGACTCCCGCAGCTAGTTGAAGCAGTTTGATTTCCGCGACAGGACCCACATGGCGTGAGTTGGTTCCACGATACAAAGTCACGGTACCGTAGAAAGTTGCCGACTCTATTTTCCTGTTTTGTTTAGGATAGGATTCATCTTGTATCTATAAATATCCCGATGTTGTCCTATGTTCAAGAGTTAGTCAGTGACATTATTAGTTGTTCTTTACATTATTTTGAGATATATTTTCATTATTTTGAGGATTCAAAACGTATTATTGGTTTTGTAATCGAAGATTCAAAAATTTGAGGTTTTATTAATATTGAGATTTCAGAGTTTTCTGCTCTATTGTGAGTTACAATTATGTTTCCATCTTTAAATTCTTCTTGTGTTCTTGCAATCATGAGTAGCTAAACTCATCAACTAGGGTTGTGTGAACCATGAGGAATTAATGAAACAGGTGAAGTGCAAAGCAATACTGAACCGGTGTGATTGCATATATTGTTATTACCTTCGTTATACTCAATCTTCTAACGGTTGCAAACATTAGAAACACGCCTGTATTCTATACTTGCTCGAGAGAGAGGTAGAGATTGGGAAAAGGGAATAACAACAGATATTTGAAGCTATCAACCTTCATCTAATAACTTGAGCCATAACAGGGAGAGTTATCTGAGATCTAGGACAAGGGTTAGTAGTACGACACTCGGAGACCGAGAGGAGAAGAGTGAAATTCGTCTAACCAAGGTCGAGAGACGTTTAGACGAGCATATCTTGTTAGATTTTGCATGCAACGCATTGGGACAGTTTTGTCAAGCACAGGTAAACGGTGGAGTTAAGTAATCATTGAGGATCACAGTCCTAGTGTATTTCTCGTATTGATAACAAATCCAAAAAATCAACAGTTTTTACTATTACCACTTGCGTATACAGCCCCCCCCCTTCCTTTTTTTTACTTACTTGCCAATTACTCAAACAGTCATTCGATAGACCTTCGTCCTATTCCCTGTGGGATCGACCCCAACCTAGTTGGGTTCTATATTTGACAGCGACCGCTTTGTACTTTTTTGGAGGTATATTTTGGGCGACATCAAATTTTGGCACCGTTGCCTGGGAATTACGATTACGGAGTTGATTGGTTTCATTATACTTTTAAAGGTACACACCGGTGTATGCCCAATACTAGGAGTTAAAGAAATCCCCTGATTCCACTTGATCCAGAGATAGAAAGAACACTGAGAACTAATCGAAGAATAGTGAACACCGACGGAGTTCAGGATCCCACAGCTGCGGGAGAAATTCATGACCAGCCAATTGGTCATGAAACTGTGGAACAAATCACTACTCGATTGACAAGGGAGGAGCAAGCAAGGCAAGCTGCCCTTAGGCAAGCAGATAGAGACAATCGAGCAATGCAAGAGGCAACACAACATCTGGTTGTTGCTGCGGAAAGAAAACGAAGACTTAGGATGCAACAACCACCTCAAAGACCATATGTGCCAATTTATGATGATCTCGAGGAAGAGGATTTGGCTTACTTCGAGCCGATTGAGACTGGTGCCATTGCTCCACCGGAGTTACCTCAGGGCACTAAGTTTGACATTACAAGTGCCATGATCCATCTGCTTAACTTAAAAGGTGTATTTGAGGGTCTTCCTACAAATGATCCAAACATGCATGTAATGAACTTTGTGGGGGTCTGCAATTCTTATAACTTGCCTGGAGTTGACTAAGAGGCCATTTAGTTGAGATTGTTTTCGTTCTCTCTAACAGGAGAAACGACTTTGTGGTTAGCCGAGTTACCACGAGGTTCCATCACTACTTGGCTAGAATTGAGAAATCAATTTCTGGAGAGATTTTTCCCACAATCTAAGATGCTTTAGTTGAAGGATGAGATTTACAACTTCAGACAATTACATTCTGAAGTATTGTACGAGACATGGCTAAGGTTTAAGAAAAAGTTGCAGAATATTCCAAATCATAGGATGAGTGGTAGAAGTTTACTAGAGATCTTCTACAGGGCTTTAAATGCTAATACTAAGACTGTAGCAGATACTATCACTGGTGGAGAGTTTATAAGGCTGACATGGGAACGAGCTTCAGAGATCTTAGATCGTATTACTAAGACTAACCGAGGTTGGCATACTCGGGAGGCAGATACACCTACTGGGTCATATGCTATTGGAAGCTCGGCAGCACAACGGGCTTTGGATGAATCTGTAGCTCAAAAAGTCGCACAGGTGAGGATAGAAATAGGATTGCTAGCCAAGCAGATTTCGGCTAGAAGTACCGAGAAGGTGCATGTTGTAGGTGTACAAGGTAAAACATCTATGCATGACTATTATGAATCTGATGAGGAGGCTAAGTACCTGGATCAAGAGATGGCAGGTTTTCAAGCTAAGGGCCAAGGGTCTAATCAAGACTCTTGGAACTTGAGGTAAGAGAATCAAGGTCGGAACTACTATAGAGATAATTACAACAAGTCAGGATATAGAGATAGAGAATGAGACCGTGATGGAGACTGGAGATGAAAAGATGATTACAAAGAGAAGAGCGATGCTTATGTTCCACCAGGGAACCGTGATGCTGACTACGAAAATTCAAGAATGGAAACCCTTCTTAATAAACTTGTTAAGGGGGCAGAGAGTCAAGAAAACTGTTTGAAGGAGATTAGAGCAGACATTTCGGGAATAAGTAAAAAAGTTGAGTCTCACTCTACAGCCATTAAACAGTTGGAGCAATAATTTGGGCAAATATCGGTGGCCTTGAACTAGCGTCAACAAGGTACACTTTCGAGCAACACCATCCAGAACCCCAAAAATGATGTTCATTGTATGGCTATCACAACAAGAAGTGGAAAGACTCTTAGTGAGGCACCCAAACAAGTTGAGGGTGTTCATGCTACATTGGAGGAGCAAACGAATGCCACAAAAAAAGTAAAGGAAGCTCTAAAGAAGTATGTTTCATTCCCAAAACTTCCTCCTCCTTTTCCTCAACGTCTAAAGAAAAAGGTGGATGAAAATAAAATTGTTAGTGGGGAGATAATGAAAGAAGTTGAAGAGCCTCAAACTGATGAAAATAAGGTGAATGCTGAAAATGAGAAAGAAAAGGAAGCCCCACAAATACTAACCACCATTCCTAAGCCGCCACCTCCATCCCTCAGCGCTTGAAAAAAAGAAGGAGGATGGAAAATTTCATAAGTTCATGTCCATATTGAAGCAACTTTTAATAAACATTCCATTGGCTGAAGCTTTGGAACAAATGCTGGGATATGCAAAGTTCATGAAAGATTTGGTCACAAAGAAGAGAACTATCAGTTATAAGTTTATCGGTGATTTGCACCATTGTAGTGCAATTGCATCCCGTTCTCCTGTACAAAAGAAAGATGATCCAGGTGCCTTCATAGTTCCATGCACAATTGGGTCAGTTAACTTCGCCAGAGCTTTATGTGACCTAGGTGCGAGCATTAACTTAATGCCACTAGCAATATTCAAAAAATTAGGCTTGGGAGCCCCCAAGCCAACAAAGATGCGGTTATTGATGACAGATCGTACGATCAAGAAGCCTGTGGGCATATTATTTGATGTTTTGGTCAAGGTTGAAAACATCATCTTTCCTGATGACTTTGTTGTCTTGGATTGTGAGGTCGATTTTGAGATGTCCATAATTTTGGGGAGACCATTTTTAGTCACAGGCAGAGCATTGGTAGATATGGAGCGGGGTGAGCTGAAATTCAGGCTGGATAATAAGGAAGTCACATTCAATGTTTGCAGAACTATAAAGCATCCAAAGGACATTAGGGTGGTTTCAGAAATAAATATTTTAGATGACCCTGGAGGCCAACCCAGGAGATATCTTGATGAAGTCTGAGTAATCAAGATACTCGCGTCGTGTCGCGACGTTAAATCAAGCGCTGCTTGGGAGGCAGCCCAAGGTGTCTTACTGTTCCTACATTTGCTTTGATTTTTGTTATTTTGATCGATATTAGACCCACACACCTAGGGTGCCATAGGTATGTTCCAACTCCCTTGTTTTACTTCGGTCTAATGCATTGGGGACAATGCATGCTTATTTGGTGGGGGCAGAGGTACGGAGGTACTTATGGGTCTATACGTCCTCTTGGGATTTTTTGTTGCCGTGTTTCTTTTCCCTCAAGTGCTATCATAGTAGAACCGGCATGTTTAGGATGTTATTTATATTATTCATGTGTCTTTGTGTTTAATTAGGAGAAAAATAGGGGAACTTGAGTGCAGTCCAATCTTGAATGTATTTTGAATTATAATGATGCTTTTAGATTGTTTAAAGGACACCCCTCCTGAAAAATTGTGTTTTGAAGTGTTTTTGTAGCATGTTAGTTTGTGATAGCTGCTGGATCTTGTTATGGCATTAGTATTATAGACAAAATGACTGTAGCTAGCAATGCATGAACTAGATAGGTAGTAGTTGATAGTGTAACCCTGTGCTATGTGTGTGTAAGGTCATTACCTAGTTCACTTTGTGTGTGCGATCCAGAACTTGCCTGGTTAGTCTTTCCTAGGTTAGAGGATAGTGGTTAGAAAAGGATCATAGGCCGTTTTTGAATAAGTCTACTTTTAGCCTAAATGTCTGACCAAATGAAGTAAAATATCGCTTGATCTCGATTTTGAGCCTTAATTGACATATTTCTTTCATTAGCCTATTCACCTTCCCATTTTGACTTACAATGAACTTGTCTTGGCCCTTTTCCCTCCTTGGACATTGTGTACCTCAACTCAGACAAATCGTTTAAGTTGAGGGTGGCTATTATAGGGGTGCATAATTTGATTTAGGTATGAAGAAGGGGTTAGTTAAAAAAAAAAAAAAGAGAACAAATTTAGTGTGAAGAAAAAAAATGAGTGAAATAAATAGAAATTGCAAAAAGAAAAAAGAAAAAAATGGTGTTTTGGAAGTATGAAGAAAATCACACCCAAAATCTGAAAATAAATGAAGGAGAATAAAGGAGAATAAAATGAGAATGGTTGGAAAGTGGAGCCAAAAATAATGTAGTGTCAAGGAGGGTTGAGTCACCATATTCATATGAACCACACCCGTACCCAAGCCTACATTACAAGCTGATGAAAGTCCTATAGTGATCCTAGTCCAACTGTCCGAAAAACTAAGACATAAAAAATAAAGGCAAGCCTATGGTATTTTATGCACACTGTTTGAACTTCTTTGTGAGAGAGAGTGTTTTGATCCAGTCTCTGCTTTGATATTCAATAGTATACTGTGAGTGAATGGGACTTCGTTGTTGTGAGAGTACATGGGTTGCATTGTTACCTACTATTTGTTCGGATAATATTATTTGCATATATGCTTAGTTGTTTGTTCATAATCTGATGCCATCACTTGATCCCTTGTTGTCATGATAATATGTTGCATGTGTGCACACTGTGGTTTTGATTTGCAAGTAGGAGGGGTCGAAAAAGTTTTGGTGCCAAAAGAAATGAGTCGACTGTCGTAGGTCTCTTAGGTTTCTCTTAGTTAAGCATCGTATGTGTTTATTTAGTTTTGTTCGCCTGAGGACATGCAAACGTTCTAAGTTGAGGGTGTTTATGTGTCATGATCACATGGCACTTTCAATGCTTAAAACAAGGAAACTCTGTAATAACTTGGGTATGTTTGGTTGGTATGATGTGTTTTCTATTCTATATTGTAGAAGAATAGTTTATTTTTAGGCAAAATTGACAACAAGGAAGAATCATGCTCGAGAATGAAGCATCTGAAGACGAAAGAGTCAGGTCCTGCACCAGAGGAGTGACTCACTGCAGGACCCAAGTCATGTGAGTCAACCTACGTGGAGTGGGTCTGTGTCGTAGGTCGACTCCCGTGGCTAGTTGAAGCAATCTGATTTCCACGGAAGGACCCACGTGGCGTGAGTTGGTTCCACTATACCAAGTCACGGTATCGTAGAAAGTTGCCGACTCTATTTTCCTATTTTGTTTAGGATAGGATTCATCTTGTATCTATAAATATCTCGATGTTGTCCTATGTTCAGGAGTTAGTCAGTTACATTATTAGTTGTTCTTTACATTATTTTGAGATATATTTTCATTATTTTGAGGATTCAAAACGTATTATTGGTTTTGTAATCGAAGATCCAAAAATTTGAGGTTTTAGTAATATTGAGATTTCAGAGTTTTCTGCTCTATTGTGAGTTACAATTATGTTTCCATCTTTAAATTCTTCTTGTGTTCTTGCAATCATGAGTAACTAAACTCATCAACTAGGGTTGTGTGAACCATGAGGAATTAATGAAACAGGTGAAGTGCAGAGCAATTCTGAACTGGTGTGATTGCATGTATTATTATTACCTTCGTTATACTTAATCTTCTAACGGTTGCAAACGTTAGAAACACACTTGTATTCTATACTTGCTCGAGAGAGAGGTAGAGATTGGGAAAAGGTAATAACAACAGATATTTGAAGCTATCAACCTTCATCTAATAACTTGAGCCATAATAGGGAGAGTTATCTGAGATCCAGGACAAGGGTTAGTAGTGCGACACTCGGAGACCGAGAGGAGAACAGTGAAATTCGTCTAACCAAGGTCGAGAGACGTTTAGACGAGCATATCTTGTTAGATTTTGCATGCAACACATTGGGACAGTTTTGTCAAGCACAGATAACCGGTTGAGTTAAGGAATCATTGGGGATCACAGTCCTAGTGTATTTCTCGTATTGATAACAAATCCAAAAATCAACAGTTTTTACTATTACTACTTGCGTATACAAACCCCCCCTTTTTTTACTTACTTGCCAATTACTCAAACAACCATTCGATAGACCTTCGTCCTATTTCCTGTGGGATCGACCCCAACCTAGTTGGGTTCTATATTTAACAGCGACCGCTTTGTACTTTTCTGGAGGTATATTTTGGGCGACATCATAGATCAACTTTAATATTTTTTTAAAAAAATTAAAAGTGGAATTTCAAAAAACAATTAAAATCATAATTTTAAAATTTTGTACAAATTTCAATTAAAAAGATAGTAATTTAAAATCAAAAGGCCTAATACATAAACAATCACTTTAACTTAACTTCAGCTACATTTATATCCTCCAACTTTGAAAGTACATAAGTATACACTTAAATTTGTTAAAGTTGAACAAGAAAAATATGCATCTTATTTGACATAATATACGTAGGATGCCATTTAGGATGCAAATTGGTCATGTAAGATAGTAGAAGAGTGAGTTGAGAAAGAGGTATCAACTAGGGGTGTTCACGGTTCGGTTTGGGTTGGTTATTGGTCAAAACCAAAATCAAACCAAATCTAATCGATTTGTAAATAATTAAAACCAAATTAAACCAAATAAAATACATATTTATCGGTTTGGTTGTTATCGGTTTTGATTTGATTTGTTCGGTTATTTGGTTATTAACCATACACGGAAATTAAGAAAATAAAGAATAATATTATGCAATCAATAAAGAAATTATATTACATAATGCTTTCTTTTCCGGCCTAATCAGGGACAAAATATTAAAACAATAAAAGTTTCTAAGACACATCTATTGAAAGAGTAGTTAATATTCGGAATAAGTATCAAATTGTATACACTAGCACTTATATAACAATTTTTGGGCTAGGGCCCGATTTGACCCTTCTCATGACTGGTCAGATCGGGCCCAAGCCCTATATATATATTGTTGGTTTGGTTTGGTTATTTTCTTGGTTATTTTGAACAAAACCAAAACCAAATATTATCGATTTTTAAAAATGTAAAACCAAACCAAATTAAATAAAAATCAGTTTATTTAATTGATTTGGTTTGGTTTTTTGATTTGGATCGGTTTTACCCAAATTGTGAACACCCCTAGTATCAACACGTTAGTTTTTGTATTGTTACTTTTTGGTGAATGAAGGTCATAAAAATGTAAAAAAGAATTGCTTATATGAGAGAACTCAATTAAGGAAATTAGTGTATCAAAACCTTCTTTTCGAGAATATTTGCTCATATCGCTGATCGAGAAAATACTTTAGCCAAAACTGCTATTTACATCCTCTCCATTGCATTCTTCAGTCTTTCTTCTACTTATTTGATTATTCACACTTTGGAAACCAATCCCAAAAAATATTATTTATCTGGGTTCTTTTGGAATGGGCATGCTGTGGCTCTCTTCGTTGTTCTACAATTTGTTTTTATATGTTAAACAATTAGAAGAATTTTTTTTTATATCACCTAGAGTTGGAAATATTTTGACTATGTTGGACCAGTGTTGAAGGTCTTTTTTGTGTGGGTATTTAGATTTAAAGTTGCTATTCCCATTTCGTAGGATTTATTCACTTCAGTTTCTTGCTTGGTTTTTGCAATATATTTCTTACAAATCACTATCAGTCCAATGAACACAAGCATGAGATTGTTAGACTCTACTATTGGATTTCTTTTGGTATTTGTTTACGGGGGAATTTTAAGTTTGGATGGAGAGAAGGTCTTCTACTTCTGGGTTGTTTTCTTTCGCTTGACTTCAAAGCAAGCTATGACCGTTTTCTCGTAAACCTTAGTGAGATGGATATTAAATCAAAACTGGAAGCCATGAGTGGTTTAAGGATAAGGCCATTAAAGCATCCGCTTTAGGCCCCCAAAAGTCAAAGGTCTCCAAAAATTTGATATTATTATATAACTAGTCATTCATACGTGTTTATAGTTTATAACTTTATTTGCAAAAAAATATGTCTCACATTTTTTTATATAAGAAAGGTTCTTTCAAGTTATTAAAATATTAGTCATTTGTTCCGATATAATACGTTAGTTTTTATTGATGATTTTTTTTTCGATAGATATGAAGATTCAGGTAGTTCAATTCAAATCTCTAAAATAATAGACAAAGTTCATGACAATATAATGAAAGAATGAACTTTTCTAATATTAATTATAACTTTGTGATACATCTACTAATTTTTTGTTAGTGATTATATAAAAGCTTTTGTTTAAGAATTAAAGTTAGTTGTAACCTGAATTATAAAAATTAAAAATTTGATAATATGAAATGAAGATTTAGTGTATGTCACTATACAATTTTTTTTATATTTTAAGGATTAGAAACTGATATGTATAATAAACACACACTCGTTCAAATGAGTGAGTAAATTAAGTTAAGTTCTTATTTCTAATTAATTAGTACATATACCCACCTCATTGATTTTGATTTTTCATTCTTCCCGTACATTATTTCTTGTTTATGACAATTTTATATTCAATTATTACACTTAAATTTTATGAATCAATTATTTTATTTATCCATTAAAAAATATTTGAATGAATTAATCCTTAAAAAAATTTATATAGATATGCATCTAAAATAGTTAAAAGAAAATTTCAAAAATAAATAAATAAACGAATTTTATTTAAAATATTACTAAAATCTTATTAAATTTGTCTTTAGGCCAACAATTGTATTGAGTCACCCTTGCTGTAAGAGGCTAGGAATGATACTGCTCATTGGAAAACAATGACATAAGATCTTCAAAAAAAAAAAGGTTGATGATTACACAACTAAGTTGACAAGAATTAGGGAGGAAGTCGGAAGACAAATTTCTGACGCTAGGGCTTTAGCTGAGAATTGTATTGTTATTTGGAAAACAATGCCAGAAGATCATCAAAAACAGGTTGATGATTGCAAAGCGGAGTTAGAAAGTGCTAAGGAGGAAGCCGGAAGACAAATTTTAGACGCTAGTGCTATGGTCGAGGTGGTCCGACAACAAGCAATTAATTCGACCGTAAGGGCAATGACGACCGAAAATATTGTGGCTGATCTCTATAATGAAGTTGAAGCGACTTGGGAGGCTAAATCAATGGTTGAAATAGAAACTTTTGTTGTTAAAGCTTCGACCGAGAAAGCTGTTTGGGTGGCCAAGTTCATGGTTGTGTTTGTGATTATTGTTGGTAAAGTTGTCTGGATAGAAAGTATAGAAGGTCTCGAAGAAGGAAGTCAAAGTGCAGGTAATAAGGGAGCTAGAGGAGGTAGAAGAGATGGGTCTCAAGGTAGAGGAGAGAAGCTTTAGAAAGGTATAATTTTGAAGTTATCTTGATTTATTTATCATTTACAGGTTTGCATGCATTTAAGAAACCACATAATTTTTGTGAAGAGTGTGCAAAATTTATATACTCAATAACTAGCATTTCACCTCCGTTAATTTTTGTAAAGAGTGTGCAAAAATTATGTGAAGACATGGAAGGAAAGAGTTATTTAGGTCTATGTACTTAACAACAAATTAAATACTCACTCCATTTTATTTACTTGATACTTCTCTTAAAAAAATATTTACTTTATTAAATAAAATTTTATTAATTACAAAAATTCAAATTATGTGAACGATTTGTATTGATCCCAATTTTAGATTTTTTGCACATCTGAGATACTCAAAGTTTGAAATTTTTTTTCTTAAGTTTGTTCTTGATTTACTTTTTCTTGTAGGTTTTACACGAATCATTCTTCTCCTTCCCTTTCTTGTGTTCATTGGCAAAATACTCTGCTTTCCAGGTACCCAAACACTTGAGGCATATATATATATATATATATTTATATTTGCTAAGTGCGATGTGGGATTATCACCTGCTATTAGTGTAATACCCCGTACCTTCCCAACCCTACTTGACGACGTTGAATAATGTTTACTTAGGTGTCGAGAGCTATAAGTATGTATTTGGTAATGTTAATGATGAGAAAATTGAAATTTGACCTCGTACATGTGATTAGTCCTTCGTAGGAGGTGCTTCGTGATTTTTGTGGAGCATTTGTGGGGTTAAAAATGAGGCTAAGAGGACCTCCAAACAAAGGATATTAAGGGTAAGAAGTAAGTTAAAGAATAGGACTTGAAGTATCTAACCAAACCCGCGAAGAAAAGTCGAAAAACGAAATTTTCAAAAAAACTAAGGGTGGGGCGCGCCAGGCCGCTCTGGGCTAAAAGTTTTAGCCCAGAGGCAGCAAGCTGGCGCGCCCAAGGGCGTGCCAGGATGGATTTTCCCACTTTTCAAAGTTGGAAATTTTCTTAAGTCCCAAGGGTGCCCGGGGACGTACCGGACCGATTTTTGCCACGTTTCTTCTACAACCACGAGCATATACATGAAATGATTGAAGTATTATATTGGTATGGTAAAATTACTCGTGAACGAATTTGACATCAAAATGACGATTTTACCCTTGTGGTCAAAATAATCCATACGTGGCTAGAATCACTTGTTTTTGGAATTGAGGTTACGAATATGAATTGCGTGAGTGCGAATATTGTCGTAACACGTATGAAATGATTTACACATGAGAGATTATTGGGTTAATTGAATTGGGCTCAATACAAGCCCAAAATGAGACAAAAGACATGACCCAATTAGGCAAAAAATGACCCATTCTTCACCCTTTGACCACTTAAATATGGCATTTAATGCCAAGAAGACTTGAGGGCCTATATATAAGTGGAAAATCTGATTTTTATTCAAAAGAACACACAACACAATTCTAGAAATTTCCCAAAATTTCTCTCAACTCTTGAAGAACCCTAAGCCAACTTTTGGAGCAAAATCATCATTTCTCAAGCTTAGGTAAGTGATTATTCTTATGGAATAATATATTATATACATGGGAGAGTATGTAAATCATGTTGATTATGCTTGGAAGTGTTGAACATGATATTTTGTGTTTTTGTAAAAGATGTGTTATCCATGAGATTTAAACTTGAAATATGACTTGTGATTTGGATGAAAGAGCATGGTATGGATGAAATATGAACATGTATGGTGTGATTATGTTATTAAACTTGTTATTTTCATATAAGTGTAAATTATGGGATTTTGGCCGATATGTGATATGAGGTGTATTAAGGTGACTTGATGGATTATTTGTGATATGGTGTGGATGAGAAAGTGTAAAGGAGAAGTTTTGTGGTGAAATGTTATTGATTATCATGTATTGGTCAATGTATGGAATATTGTGGGATTATTGGTATGATAATTTCATCAATGGTTTTTTCAAGGGGGGAATGGCATGTTTAAAGGAAAACATGTAACTCATCGATGTTATGTGCATTTGTAAGGTAGTTGGTGGTTAATGTAAATTCCGTTATGTATTTGTGTTGTAGAGTGAAACATAAGGAGGGAGCGGGATATTGTATGCACATCCAAGATTATATATTCATATTGAGAGTACAAGGTATGTAAGGTTCCTCTTTCCGTATCCTTCTGCAGCAAATAGTGTACACTTTGTTATGGTACTTACTCATTCCCAAAATGTCCTAAGGCATCTCATGTCATGTTATCATCTAGTGGTAACCATATATACCTTATTCTTGGTCTATTGTCATTCATGTATTACATAATTATGGACATGGTTCCAAGTTTCAATAATGTTATATTCCAAAGCTTCCAATAATGTTACGACTACAAAAGTATCAATCTCATGAACGTAAAGGCATAAAGTAAGCACCTATGTGTTTCCAATAATGATATATTCACCGAATGAACTTTTCCAAGATTAACGATGTAATGTTGTGAGGGGAAGTGATGTGTTCTTGGGTGGTATCCCATGGGGTTAACATACCTCGCATGGGTCGATCCCAATATCTAGGGTGGTATCCCATGGGGTTAACATACCTCGCATGGGTCGATCCCGCTTCTACGGGTGGTATCCCAGGGGCAAAAGGAGAGCCTAGCATGGGTCGATCCCGAAAGCTGTTAAGTACCCACTGATCATCTTGGGGCCCGGGCATTGTAAGAATGAATTGTGAATGAAGAGGTGAACAATGAAGGAATGAATGAGCATAAAAGTAAAAGAAGCAATCCATCTAATGTACATATTTTCATACATATAGAGTGATGACTTATCCATGTTGGTTCTTTACTTATATTTGATTCCATTGAAGTGTTGATGCATTATATAGCTTATTATGGCTTTACATACTCAGTACATTCTTCGTACTGACCCCTTTGGGGAAATTTACCTTACTTGCTGCAGGCACAGGTACTAGTAGACCCCCACAGTAGGTTGCGGATCTTTTGCCGATCTTTGGTGAGCTCCAGTTGGTTCGGGGCTTTTCGGGTCTCTTATGTACATTTATTTTGGTACTATAGCGTTGTGTAAAGCGGGGACTTGTCCCGAATTTAAGACGTTTATGTGTGTACTCTTGTTAGAGGCTTTTGTAGACAGATGTATGTCCTTTTGACTTGATGGCCCCAACGGCCAAGTTTCACATACGTATATATATATCTATAACACATGTTCCATGATTTCCGTTATTGGCCTCTTATGTTCTCATGTGATAGTGGTGTTTTCCATGGCATGCATATGAATGAATAGAAGCAACGCATGGTTCTCTCGGGCCTTATCGGCTACGGGTGCCAATTACGCCTCAATGGGATTTGGGGCGTGACAATTAGTTTCAGAGGCGGATCCAGAATTTGAAGGTAAGGAGTGTGAGTATTTTTTGTATATAATATCTGTTTCATCACTAACAACAAAGATTGAATAGGAATGATGATGATTCTATAAGTTAGTTCTTGGTTCATTATTCAGTTAGGTCTTTTATTCACAACTAGATAAATAAGTTTGGTTTTAATTTTGTTTTACGCTAATTTAAAAATTCCAGAATAAAATTGCAAGAGAAAAACCATGAGAAAGCCCTCCAATTAGGAAATTTGCATAAAAAGTAACTTAATCACTATGTATATAACTACATATTCTATATTTGACTACATTACCGTTATTGTTCTTGTATTAATTTTTTATATTAATTATCGAGTTGTGTGACAACTTTAAAAAAAAAAAAAAAGCTTCAAAATTTTCAATATATGAGAACAGTTCAAAGGTCTGTTACGCCAGACTATTTAATTGTTTCAAAAGTTCATTCAAGATATTGATTAAATTATACTCCAAAATATGACTAATAGTGTATCATCAAAATGAGAGAAATTATTAACCACTAAATTTAATCTAAATTATTATTCAAGAAGTTGCCCATGTATCTCTAATCTCTATCTCTAATCTCTAATATCTAATCTCTAATCTCTATCTCTAATATTAATATATTAAAAATGTGAAGGTCTTTATAGATGTTGTTTGAACTTTTTGCCCTTCATTAAAAGTCTTTTCTTTAGACAAAATCATATTTTTACAATTTTCCTTCAATTATTATTTATTAAAATAAGGACTCCTAAAATATATGCAAAGAACCTTAATAAAATAAATATATGGAAAGAAATTAAAAGCCCTAAAATATATATAATCAATTTAAATATTACCTTATATATATAATTATTTATTAAAGGATATAGTAAATAAAAGTTTTCCACAATTCTATTTAACTAATATTTTGCAAAAGATTTTAGGTAATATCGAATACGTAACTAACCTCCCGATACATTCATTTCCGATACACTTTTGAGAAATTAATGAAAATCTGTTCAATTAATGGAGCAAATCACGCGACTTTCATTAAAATCTCTTCAGAGGATCCCCGAAATTTCTTAATCAGTTCAAAATTTGAAATTCAAAAAAAGATTGTGATTCTTCAAGCAACAACGAGCATCATCACATCTCCGGCGAACATGCGTTGCCGGAGCAACCACAACAGATCCAAAACCGCCGCCGAAACCCCCTCAATCGTTGACCACTGTTCCGGCTGAATCTCATACCAAAAAATCAAGTTCCTCTTCTCCGTCGGAAAACACATAACCGTCACCACCACCGTCGCTCCAACCAGCCAATCGGGGAAACACCACCTTTCACCCAAATTCAGACACAAGTCCACCAAAAAATCACTGCAACAAATACATCATTCTTATGTATCAGTAACACAGATTCGATACAAAATTTTTGATATATTTTCAAGAGACACTCAGCCCGATACATAATTCTTATGTATCAGTAACACATATCTCATTCCGATACATAAATCTTATACATCAGCAACACAAAAAAAGCGTTCGATACATAATTTTTTGTCATATTTTCAACCAAACACATCATTCTTATGTATCTCAATGCCGCCATCGTTACCGTTATCCGTAGATCCAGCAGCAGCGAATGCCTCCTCCTCAATCCGCCTTGCGTCATCAGAAGCTTCGTCTGGTGGGAGACTCGATGTATCGAATTCAGAAATCTGACAAGCGTAATGTAGCTTCGTCCCCTCTTTAATGTATCTTCATGTTTTTTTTACTCCGATGCATAAGAGGATCCCGTGATGTATCTTCACCTTTATCACCTTTCGTATCGGCAAAATTTTTCACATTTAATACCTTTTAAATGGGTGTTAATAGCGGATGAATTTTTGTGTATATGAAAGAGTTTGTTTTCTGGAAAATAAGCAATTTGAAGAATTCTGGTGATAATATACCTAATGGAAAGCAGAAGGGGAGGTTTTTGTCCAGATCTCTTTCTGAAATTAGATTTTCTAGAAAGAATAAAGGGGGATGACATATCTTGTACCATAGTTTGTGAATGAATAAGCTTGTTGTTTGTTTTCTCTTTGCCTGCGTCATTCTTTTGAAGTAGTTTGTGAATGAATAAGCTTGTTGTTTGTTTTCTCTGTGCCTGCGTCATTCTTTTGAAGAAACAATGATTAGTAATGGTATTAAATTAGTGGAGAGAAGATCTTCAACCAAATTTTCAGAGGGGAACAATTAATATATCCGAATTTTTATGGTGACAGTAATGTATCTAAATATTTAAAGGGAGAGAATGTAAATTAGGAATTTTAGTAATTAATCAAAAATGTAGGAATTTTAAGTAGTTTAGGGTAAGTTAAGTTGTGGTATTAGGTAATTTTTCCTAATTTTTATACACATTCTAAACATCCTTTAGCTGAAATTAAAGAAGAAGAGAAATCATCAACATCAACAATAAAAAACGTGAAGAAGAAAAGCAGAACTGAATATTCATTACATGATCTGGAAGTCCGAACATGAAATTTGTGAATTCAACCAATTGTGAAACCTGAAACCAATATTTTTCATTAAAGTGAATTGCCATAGCCCACAGGCGTCCAAACAAATATAATAGAAAAAAAGAAGGAAAAGACATGGAGAAAGATGATAAAGCCCCAAGGTGAAAGAAAATAAAGATATTAAGAAACAAGATAAATGAAAAAATGCACTCGGGATATGGAGAAATTAAATTCCATGTAACATAATGTGCAGACAAATGAGCAATATCTTGTGGCACAGTAGAGAAGAAAGCTTTTTGGGAAAGAAAAATTGGAAAGAGAACACTAGAGAAGAAAGTTTTCCAACAGTAGAGAAGAAAGTTTTTTGGGAAAGTATACTCATATTAGACTTGGGCTTAGGGGATCGTATTTGGGTCATCTCTGTTGATGGCTACAAATTGGAAATTTTTTGACCGAAGGACTATGTTGCGTACAATAGTCCAAACTTGGGACTTTAATTTTGAAACAGATCAGCCTATGTCCTTTCCATGAAATGCTCTCACCGGGATTGGAACCCAGATGCACTAGGCATAAGAAAGTTCAAATGGAGCGCTGAACCGTGGCACCCGCGGACAATTTATGCTTTTTGGGTGCCAAGTTATCATTATATCATAATTTTCACAGATATTTACATATATAATACAAATTTTAGCCGAAACGTGCGGGTGCCGTGGCACCCCTTTCTATCAAGGTAGATCCGCCCCTGATTAGTTTGATGGGCAGTTGATTGACTAGTTCCCCACTGGTTTATGAATTGATTACTCTGTTTGTTAAGCTATTGTTAATATGTTCAAATCTCATGAATATTCGAATGTTTTTGACTATAATTGATGAATATCAATATTTTTAATTGAATCCACAACATTGGGAGCATTGTGTTATTGAGATTTCTGATAGTTACTTGAAAACAAGATTTAAATGCAGCAGAAAACTTATCGTGTTACATTGATATGTATGTTCGACTTGAGAATGTGATTAGATTGGTACTGAACTTCTTCTATATTTTGTGATTTAATTGAAGAGTTCTGTTTGATTTTTAAGATTGTTGTCTAAGTTTAGAGACTAAACACTTTTTCTTGCCTCCCTGTTAAGGCTGAATTGTTGAAGAACTTGAAACCAAGTCCAGTTGCTAAGAGCTTCAGTTTTTAGTCTGTTATTGTTATTTTAACAACTTTACTTGTGCTGTCGGTAAGTTGAAAACTACATTGTCTATTGCTGAATTTGTTAGAAGTTGTAGGAAATTAAAGATGAAAAGGAATTTATGACCTCAGTCAACATTCTTGAGACGAACTTAAAACCATATTTTAAATTGAGAACATGTTTTGAGTGTTAAAATTCAATAAAGAATTCATGTGGCTTGAAGAAAGGAAACTGGACTCCTTTTAACTGAAAATTTAGAATATAGCTTGGTTGTTCGAACTTGTTTTAGGAAAAGTGTACATGGTAGTTTACCTACACCTCAGTCCAGTTCTAATTACTATTTTGACTTATTTTTGAGGAAGTTTTGTGCTGTAGTTTTTAACTGTTTGACAAGTTTTGGTAGTAATTTTGAATTAAACCATCAAGTTGAGTGAGTAAATACCATATCGGTGATGTTGTGCAAATCCAAAGCTGAGTTGTTAACAATCGCTTTCTTTACTTGAATTGTGAGTTGAACTAAAACAATTGCATCGTCAGATAAACTATTTCCTGTTTTCACTTTAATTTACTCATGTTCTCTTATACTAAAATTAATTGAGCTTTAATCGTGAGTTGTTAACAATCTGTGATAGCTACTGATATTGTCAAGGTATGAAATTTCTATTGGATGAATGTCCTTGAGTTTTGAGATGGTTTTTGTTTTGAATTTATAGTTGTAAAACAGATGTACTTATCTGTTTTGAGTTATTTCAACTGCAATTGGGAAGCCCTTAATACCTGGACTGTCAAAAGCTTAAATCTGTCAGTTGGAGCTACAAAATCAGCTGTAGTTTCAGGAATTTTCCAGCAATTGAGAAGGAATTTCTTGAATCAAAGTATTTAAAGCCACTAGAGTAGGGTTGAATTCAGTTGTTGGAATTTAGTTTATTCTAGAAATCTGATTTTATTTTAGTGTCTTAGCTACCTCTGGATTAGAAAGAAGTATTGTAGGTGATCTTGTATAAATTTCTTGGCCATCTTTTTTTTTTGATAACTAACTTGTTTCTTAGTCACCAAAGTGAAGATTTACAAAGCCTCAACTAGCTACATCCCAGCTAGCTGATAAGTATAAAAAGCTCAGCAGCTACTCTAAGAAAAACTAGAGCATACTGCTAAAAAACTAACTACTACATTAGGGGTTTAGTTCCTACAGTTGACCTTGCATGACACACACAAGTGATCTCTCTTGCAATATTTTTAACTGGTCACACCTTTTCTTCAAAAGCTTTGGTATCCCTCTCCATCCACAGAGAGTGGATTGCCTCAGCATACACATGTTTCATCAATGGAGCCTTATGAGTTTTTTTGATTCATTGCTTTAGTTAGCCTCTCCTGTTGCTGGTCACTGATTGTGTTTCCCTGCTCCTCCTTTAGCCAAGTCAGTAGCCTGGCCCACAATCATTGAGTGAAGTTACATTCTTTAAGCAAGTGTTGGCTTGTTTCTGGGAGAGTCTTGTATAGCAGACAAGTAGGCTCGATATCCATGCTCAATTTCTTGGCCATCTTTAATCACCTCTGGAACAACTTTTTTTTTGGTAACTACTTCTCTATTACCAGGAAAATAGATATGTACAAGTTTGTGTACTCAAACAAAACATGACCCAACTAGGCATATAGTCTTAACTGTAACGACAAATCAAAAAGCAGTAATGTCACTCCTATCCACAAATGTCATGAATCATCAACTATATCACAGGTTGTACATCCTTCAGGGGTATCCCTCCCTTCTTCTCGGGTGTCCTGCAATTCTCACAAATTCATCTCCTCGAACATGAATATCTTGAGCAACTCTTTTTAAAATATTCTCAACTGTGCAAGCTGTGCCTTGAAATACCCATTGGATATTTTCTAACCATATATGGTAGATACAACCTGCTAGTAACATCCTGAAAAATTCAGCTTTTCTAAAACTGCTTCTAGCATTTTGTATATCCTAGCTAACCCTCAGTAGACAAATCCCATAGACATTTGGCACACCCTAGACATTTCAGCAGCCGAGATCAAATGATAGCAGTGAATTGGCACTTCAAGTAAAGGTGCTCAATTGTCTCAGGTTCCTCCTACATAACACATAATTCAGGTCAGTTTGTGCACCCCATTTCAGCAGTCTATCCCTGCTGGTATGCCTTAAGTGCATTGCTAACCTCAGTATAAATAGCTATTTAGGACATCCAAGTTGTTACAAACAAGTTTCCTCCATGGAATCTTTGGACGGGTCCCCTCCATTCTTATGTAAATAGACATGATAGATAAGTTTTCAACATACATTACCTCCTCATGCTAGATAGGGCCTGCAAATACAACTAGATGAGAAGGTTAAGCCCTTTAGAGTATCCGGAGGAATCTTTTCCTAATGTTGAATAGCCAGATGAAGGTTAGCTAACAGAATTAAAGTGACCTGGACATATTCTGAATGCTGGGATAGCTGAATACAATAGAACTGAACTCTGATATACCATTTGGCCCTCCATTTATAGGTTAATTCAGTTATTACCTAGTCATATCTTACATACTAGAAGTCCCTAAAAAAAGGCTTGCCAAGGAATTATTTTTGTATATCATTTGAAAAGACTTTTGATTAAATATACCCAAAAGATGTTTGTTGTGACGACACTTCCCTACTTGGCCCCTCTTAATGGTTTTCCTTCCCATTACAAACTTCCTTGTGTGTGTATTCTTTGCGTGAACTCATTTCAATATTGAACTATGTTTAAACCACCCCTTTTCTCATTTTAGATGAATGCAATAAGATCTGGAATAGCCAAGTAAATAGCTTAAGTTCTTGTTTGAGATTGTATTTACATAACATGGTGAAGGGATGTCACTATGAGACCTACAAATATAGGCTAATGACTTTTTTGTGTCCTTAAGCATGTTATGTATAAAGTTCTTTGTCATCAGTAGATTAACAGGTTGTTAAAGCAGTTGGAAGACATATCTGTAGGCATCTTTATTTCTCTTTGAATAATCGAACAAGTTTGGGATAGTTGCAAGTAGGTGAGAATGGATACTTAGCTTCTTTTTTCCAGTCAGCTTTGATAACCAAGCCATTAATTCTGATAGTTTGTCACAAACAAGGACCTCAATGTAACACCCCGTACTTTTCTAACCTTACTTGATACCTTGGGATCATATCTACATAGGTGTTGAGATGCCATGAAAATGTGTTTTATAGTGTCATTGGTGAAACATTTGATATCGGACTTAACATGTGCGATTAGACCTTCGTAGGAGGTGTTTTGTGATTTCGTGATGCATTTGGGTGTAACACCCCGTACTTTATAACCTCACTTGATACCTTGGGATCATATCTACATAGGTGTTGAGATGCCATGCATATGTGTTTTATAGTGTCATTGGGGAAACATTTGATATCGGACGTAACATGTGCGATTAGATCGTCGTAGGAGGTGTGTTGTGATTTCATGGAGCATAAGAGTCAAACACTTCAATACACTCCTACATACTCCTACATGATCAAATCACGAAAGGTGAATAGTGATCCAAAATGTCCAATGAAACCAAGGGCGACTAGAATGCCTATTTTTGCGATCGAAAGGACGAATGAGAATCTTTTAAGGGAATATTGTCGTGACCTTATGGAATTATATAAACATGAGAGATATGGTTAATAATGCATGAAACTTGTTGGGTTAAATGGATATGTCTTCTTGGGCCAAAATAAGGCCCAAAAGTGGAAGAAATCCATGGCCCAAATGGGTCAAAAGACCCATTCTTCCATTTGACCTTCTAGACATATTATTAAATGCCAAGAATTGGCTAAGGACAACATAATAGGCCTATATAAAGAGGCAAATCAGATTTTTATTATACAAGACCTCTCATGCCTTTAACACATTTTTCTCAACATTTCTCATTTCCAAACCCTAAAGCAAAATAATTCCTTGGGACTTCTTGGACAAGATCAACATATTCCAAGCCTTGGTAAGTATTTATTTTCATGGATTAATATCTTATATGCATAAAAGAATATGTATATCATGTTGGTTGTGCTTGGAAAAGTTGGTCATGGTACTTGGTGATTTTGTATAAGATTTGTGGTATATGGAATTCAAGTGTGAATTAGGCCTTGTGCCTTTGATGAAAAAGCATGGTATGGACAAAATATGAACATGTATGGTGTTATTTTTGGCATTAAATTTGTTCTTGGCTAAAAGTGGAAATTATGGGATTTTTGGCCGATATGTGTTATGAGTTGAATTAAGGTGCTTTGAAGGATTATTTGTGATGTGTTATGGATAAGAAAGTGTAAAGGAGAAGTATTGTGGTGAAATGTATTGATTTTCATGTATTGGTCAATGTTGGGAATTTTCCGGAATTTTTGGAAGAATGGTATATCAATAGTTTTGTCGAAGGAAAATGACATGTTTAAAGGCAAACATGTAATTCATTGACATTGTATGCATTTGTAAAATAATTCGTGGTTAACGTGAATTCGTTATGTATGTATGTTGTAGAGTGAAGGAGAGGGATCATTGTATACGCATCGAAGGTTGTCTATTCGTATTGTGCATCCAAGGTATGCAAGGTTACTTTGTCCGTATCTTTCTACGGCCAATAGTGTTCACATTGACATTTCTCTAGTTCTATTCCGAAATATACTAAGGTATTCCATATGCAATTATCTATGGTCATTGTCATATATTTCCTACTCATTGATCAATTGTGAATCTCATTTCGCATATTCATGGTTAATGTTCCGAAAGTTCAAATAAGGTTATATTCCAATATTCCAATAGTGCCTATACTTGTGTCTCTTGTTCATGGATTATTGTCCAATGGTTCCAATGGTATCATGGTGCTAGTTATGTTATATTTCTCATTGATATTTATTCATATGTCCTTCACTTATTGGTCAATGATTCAAAGTTTCCAACAATGTTATGTTCCAAAGTTCCAAAGTGATGTTATGATTATCAAAGTATCAATCTCAAAGTAATGAACAAAGTAATGCAAATGTGGTCAATGATCAAGTACGGGTGGCAAGTCTAGGGGCGTAAGCCTAGCTCGACTCGATCCCGAGATATGGATTTATGGGTGGCAAGTCTAGGGGCGTAAGCCTAGCTCGACTCGATCCCAAGGGTGGCAAGTCTAGGGGCATAAGCCTAGCTCGACTCGATCCCTATATGATGATATGAAAGACCCACTGATCAGTCGGGGCCCGGGCACATTGTGATATGTCATGACATGTGAGCATTGAGATAAAGAAAGTAATGAAAATAATGAAAGCAATCCACATGGTTTCCAAAGCGTAACATGGTGACTTATTCACATTGATTATTCATATGTTTTGAGTTCATTGAAATATTCATGTGTTGTACAGTTTCATCTGAGCCTTGCATACTCAGTACTTATTTCGTACTGACCCCTCTCGTGGAATTTACCTTACTTGCTGCAGGCGCAGGTCCCAGTAGGCCTCCTCAGTAGATTGCCAATGTTAGCGGCTCTTTGGTGAGCTCCAGCTCATTCGGGGCTTCTCCGAGTCAGAGTATATATATTTTGTATTGTATATATTGTGTAATGCAGGGACTTGTCCCAACTTATGGTTCATTTTGGTCAATGCTCTTGTTAGAGGCTTTTGTAGATGGATGTGGGTGTATGAATGTAGAAGGGATATGTCGTCCTTGACTTGGTGGCCTCAACGGCCAAGTTTCGCATTTATGTACATATATCATGTTCCATGACTTCCATTGTTGGTCTTGATAGTTGATATGTGTTTATGGGTTTCTTATGGCATGCATATGATTGAGTAAGTAAAGATTGGTTCTCTCGGGCCATGTCGGCTACGGGTGCCAATCACGCCTCGTTGGGATTCGGGGTGTGACATTGGGTGATGCCCCGTACATATTCTAACCTCATTTGGTGACTTTAAGTCATGTTTACTTGATGGTTAAGATCACTATGTAAGTATTTTGTAGTGTTTTGATAAGGGATTGGACGATATGCAAACATTGGATAAGTGGCCGAAAAATTCAGCAAAGGGCTGAAACTTGCGCCACTACCCTGTTTCAGGGGTGTGGCGCAAGCCACCTGCATGCAGGAAATTCAGAAAAGGCCTAGATCTTGCGCCACAGCCTGCTTTGCAGCTAGTGGCGCAAGGCACAAATTTTGTGCCTTTCCGGACCTGTTTTGTAACGCAATTCTACTACGCTTCTTGGATGGTTTCTTTTGGTCCTTTGGAGTTCTTTGAGCATTGTTAAAGCTTCAAACACTTCAATACACTCCTACATACTCCTACATGATCAAATCATGAAATGTGAATAGTGATCCAAAATGTCCAATGAAGCCAAGGGCGACTAGAATTCCTATTTTTGCGATTCGAAACGACGAAGGAGAATCTTGCAAGCGAATCTTGTCGTGACATTATGGAATTATGTAAACATGAGATATATGGTGAATAATACATGAAATGTGATGGATTACATGGATATGTGTTATTGGGCCCAAAGTTAGGCCCAAAATGGGATTAAAAGACTTGGCCCAAAAAGGAAATAACCCATTCTTCCAAGAATTGACTAAGTAAACATATCATTTAGTGCCAAGTGTGGCTAAGATTGACTTGGGGTCTATATAAAGGCCCCAAGATCAGATTTTTATCATCAAAAACCTCTCATGCCTTTATGATATTTTCTCAACATTTCTCATTTCCAAACCCTAAAGCAAAATAATTCCTTTGGACTCTTTGGACAAGATCATCCTATTCCAAGCCTTGGTAAGTATCTATTCACATGAATTAACATATTCTATGCAGGGGAGATTATGTATATTATGATAGTTGTGTTGGCAAGGTGGTGAATAGTGTATTTTTACCTTTGGTGAAAGATGTGCTATCTTGGTGATTTGAACTTGAATTAGGACTTGTGCCTTTGATGAAAAAGCATGGTATGGACAAAATATGAACATGGATGGTGTTATTTTTGGTATTCAACTTGTTTTTGTCTATAAGTGGAAATTGTGGAATTTTGGCCGATATGTGTTATGAGTTGTATTAAGGTCATTTGATGGGTTATTTGTGATGTGGTATGGATAAGAAAGTGTAAAGGAGAAGTGTTGTGGTGAAATGTGTTGATTTTCATGTATTGGTCAATGTATGGAATATTGGAGAATTTTTGGAATAAGAATTTTCTCAATGGTTTTGTCAAGGGGAAATGGCATGTTTAAGGACAAATATATGACTCATTGATGTTACATGCATTTGAAGAGTAGTTGGTGGTTAATGTGAATTCCGTATTGTATTTGTGTTGTAGAGTGACACATAAAGAAGGAGCGGGACTATTGTATGCACCGCTAGGATTATATATTCGTATTGCGAATCCAAGGTATGTAAGGTTACTTCGTCCGTATCTTTCTGCGGCAAATAGTATCCATATTGACATGTCACTAGTCCTATCCCGAAATGTGCTAAGGTATACGCTATCCGTTTATCAATAGTCATTGTCATATATTTTCTACTCATGGATCATTTGTGAATCTCATGTCTCATATTCATGGTTAATGTTCCGAAAGCTCAAATAAAGTTATGTTCCAATGTTTCAATAGTGACTATACTTGTGTCTCTTGTTCATGGATTATTGTCCAATGGTTCCAATGGTATCATGGTGCTAGTAATGTTATATTTCTCATGATGTTTATTCACATGTCCTTCACTCATTGGTTAATGATTCAAAGCTTCCAACAGTGTTATGTTCCAAAGTTCAAGTGATGTTATGACTATCAAAGTATCAATCTCAAAGTAATGAACAAAGTAATGCATATGTGGGCAATTATCAAGTACGGGTGGCAGGTCTAGGGGCGTAAGCCTAGCTCGACTCGATCCTGAGGTATGGATTTATGGGTGGCAGGTCTAGGGGCATAAGCCTAGCTCAACCCGATCCCGATGCATTGATGTATGGGTGGCAAGTCTAGGGGCATAAGCCTAGCTCGACTCGATCCCAACACGATGATATGATATGAAAAGACCCACTGATCAGTCGGGGCCTGGGTACATTGTGACATATGTAATGACAAGTGAGCATTGAATGTAAAGAAAGCAACGAAAGTAATGAAAGCAATCCACATGGTTTCCAAAATGCATCATGGTGACTTATTCACATTGATTAGTCATTTGTATTTGAGTTCATTGAGATATTCATGTGTTGTACAGTTTCATCTGAGCCTTGCATACTCAGTACTTATTTCGTACTGACCCCTCTCGGGGAAATTACCTTACTTGCTGCAGGCGCAGGCACTAGTAGGCCTCCACAGTAGGTTGCCAGTCGTTGCAGATCATTGGTGAGCTCCAGCTAATTCGGGGCTTCTCCGAGTCAGGGTGTATATATGTTTTGGTGATGTACATATTGTGTAAAGCGGGGACTTGTCCCGACTTATGGTTCATTTTGGTCAATGCTCTTGTTAGAGGCTTTTGTAGACGAATGTGGGTGTATCAGTGTAAAAGGCATATGTTGTGTTGACTGGATGGCCTCAACGGCCAAGTTTCATATGTATATATATATGTCCCATGTTTTCTGTTATTCGTCTTTCAAGTTCTCTCGTAATGGTGGTGATGCTTATGTTATGCATATGGTTGAACATAGACAAAGGTTGGTTCTCTCGGGCATTATCGGCTACGGGTGCCAATCATGTCTCGATGGGATTCGGGGCGTGACACTCAACTGGAGTATAGCCAATTGTTGTGAGCTAGACCACTAAATTCACATTTTACCAATACATGTGTATTAAGAGACTTAAGTCTACCTGTATATGTTATGTATGGAATCAGTGACTTATTAGGATCTGCTAGGACCTGTTTTATTTCTGTCTAAGATTATTTGGTCATTTACGAGCTGAAGAACTTGACAAAAACTCTAAAATCATGACTGAATGTTTCTGTGTATCCTGAATGTACCTTGGGGTTGTCCAAATATTATTGTAAACTTGTGCTTAGGTCTGCTGCAACAGTCAGTGCAAAAAAAAGGTGGTTATCTGACTTGGAGTCTTTTTGGCACATATAGCATCTATTACCAATGGTATATTCTTCTTCTTTTTTTTTTAGATTATCATGAGTTAGTATAACATCTTTGAGGATTGTCCAAGTAAAATACTTGTCTTACATATCAATTTTTAAGGCTATGGATCAATCAAAACATCGACAATAATCATACTACTATAACCTGCCTTCATTGAAAACACTCTTTTGCTTGCATCTTTACATTTCAGGTTGTCTGATGTTTGAGAATTCACTGGAAAACCTTCTAAGGATTTGTATATATTAGTGAATTCTCCCAGTTCCCAATCCAAAATGTTTCCATCCCTGTTGCTTGCAATTGTGGAGTCTGATTCTGCTGCAATTAGGAAGAGTTTAGGATGGAGTCTGATTCTGCTACTATCGATCGCTCTTCCAAAGCTATTTCTTTTAAGTAGCATATACTAAATGTTGGGAAGATTTGATAATTTGATGGCAGGGAATACTTTAATTTGGTAAGTTAACAAAAAATATTATCGAAGGCCAGTAAATGTATTGGTGAGTCTACATTAGATTGGTTGTAAATGTCTATGATTTCACATTAAAATGTGATGGAAGTTGTTTGAATAGATGGGGAAGGCTTGGAGGTGGCAAGGTGCAAAGGATTAGAACAAAGAGACTGTTGTTGTTAGTTTTAGAGATTGTAATTAAAGGTGTATTACTGTTATTAGACAACATAGATGGCTAGACTGCTTTAGCCGACACCGTACACAATGAAGGGGCACCATATCGTTCTTCATACAATATATTAGCTAAACAGGTGATGATTTACAAAATATTGTGTTGAAGAACTTCCTAGCTAACATATAGAACCCAGGTCCTCTTTACTTGAAAAAAAGCAAACCATTTAGAGACAGGAACATATCCATCTCTTTTGTGTCACTGCAAAACTGTCAATCTTTGTACTATTTTTTTTGTTATTAAAGAAGTGTTCTTCCCATCATAATACACAAAAATAATTTTTTTTTATATAATTTATTTTTTGACAAATTTATTTTATTATTTTAGGTTATACAGTTTGATGATCAAAGCATATGCAGGATGTCAATATGAAAAAGAGTTGCAAAAATTAAGACATTATTCTATTGCATTGGCTTTATTAGCTCAAACAATATAAGTTTGTTTTTGACATTGTGATATTGATGTTCTGGATTAGTACTTTTTTTTGTTATTTAGATTTAATGAGACACATTTTATTTTGTGAATTAATAGTAATATATCTTTTAGCATTTAACAAACTTTGTTGCCATTTAAAGTTTGTGAATTTTACTGTCAATTTATTTGAATTTACTAGCCATAAAAATAAATGCTAAAGGTTGAAATTAAGACAATTTCACGAGAGATATTATAGTCATTATAATTACCACTAAATGATTGTTGTTGAAGATTCAAACTATTAACGACAATTTATTTGTATTTACTTGCAATTAAAATGAACGCTAAAAGAAAAAACAAAGACGTTTTAGAAGAGATATTGTAGCCAAAATTATTGCCACAAACAATTGCCATTAAAACAATTGATTTTTAGCGGCAATTTAATTGGATTTACCGATGATAATTGTAACACCCCGTAAATTTTCAAATGTACGCGACTAGGTGACTGAAGTAATTGAACATGCAATAAAGGGTATATTATGTATGCAAAGTGTTGGACTTAATTCATCTTGGCTAATGGGCTCAAAATTGGCCCAAATTCAACAAGAAAGACATGGCCCAAAAAGGGAATTTTGACCCATTCATCTTGACCAAGTAAACATATCATTAAGGACCAAGTGTATGGCTGGGATTACCATTAAAGGGCTATATAAGGCCAAGAAAATCAGATTTTATTCACACAATACATCTTGCAAAATTCTTGTAATTTCTAGACTTTTCCAAGAGACCAAAAGAAACCATTTGAGCCCTAAGGCAACTACACTTGTTTTGCCAAGATCATCATCTTGTAAGTATTGGTAAGTGTTTATTCTTGTGGTTTAATATATTATATGCATAAGAGGTTGTGTAAATCATGTTGGATATGTTTAATAAGTGTTGAGCAATCCACTATTTGAAAAACAGTCCACTTTTGCTTAATCGGTAAAAGATTTGTCTTCTATGTGGTTTAAACTTGAAAGGGGACTTAAGGTCTTGAAGGAATTGAATTATATGGACTAAATTTCAGTATATTTAAAGTGTGGTGCTGTCCCTAATTCGTTACTTTTGTGTATGGCTTGATGGAAATGTTTTTACGCAATTGTGCATGGAACGTTTGGCGTAGTGAAAAGAGAATATTTTCTTGTTATGTTAAAGTGAATCCTAAAATTTTGTGGGCTAGTTTTGGTATATTGTTGTGAAAGGTATTTAAGTGACTTGATGGGATAAATATGTGGAGTTGTGTTGAGGAGGAAATGTAAAGTAGAAACTTGGTGTAAAATCCTATCGGTTTGTGATGTCTACGGTGATATGTGGACTGTTTTGGTGGTGTGTGGACTGGTTTGGTGTTGTTGTTTTGCTAAAGCAGTAAGTTATAGTGTAATGTGGTGGAATAATGTTATTTGGTAGTATAATTAAGGGGGGAGTGATGCAACATGTGTTTTGGAGGTTGGATGGTTTTTACTTTCCGTTAAGCACCTACTTACCGTCTTGTGAACTTGTAATGTAGTTAGTGGTTAACGTGAGCTTCGTTATGTACTTGTGTGTAGAGTAGACGTAAAGAGAAAGCTGGAGTGTTATATTCACGAATAAGATTGTGAATCCATATTGGGGAATTAAGGTATGTAAGGTTACTCTTTCCATATCCTTCTGCAGCACATAGTATCACATTGTCATTATACTTGTTCCATTCCGAAATGTTCAAAGGTATTCCATTTCCGGTTATTAATCATTGTTACTCACATGTTCCTTATTCATTGATCAATTGTGATTCACATGACTCATGTTCATTGGTTAATGTTCCAATAATGTTCCAAAGTTCCAATAACATTGTAACCACTAATGTACCAATCTCATAACAAAAGAACTAAAGTAATGAACACTTGTTGAGTACGGGTGGCAACTCGAAGGGGTGTAAACCTAGCTAGAGGCGATCCCGAATGAATATTGAGTACGGGTGGCAACTCGAAGGGGCGAAAGCCTAGCTAGAGGCGATCCCGAAAGTTCATTGGAAACGGGTGGCAACTCAAAGGGGCGAAAGCCTAGCTAGAGGCGATCCCGATTATTATGTTATTTCCCACTGATCAGTTGGGCCCGGGCATTACATGATTGATGATGAAGTAAAGTAAAGTAAAGAAAGCAATGTACATGATTCCACATGTATACCTTATGGTAGTTTATCTACATGATGCGTTCACTTGTACTTGATTCCATTAAAATTCCTATATCTCATACAGTTACTTATAGCCTTACATACTCAGTACATTCTTCGTACTGACGTCCCTTGTGGGACTTACCTTACTTGCTGCAGGCACAGGTACTAGTAGGCCCCCACAATAGGACTTGAATTTCTGCGGATTTGTTGGCGAGCTCCAGGTTGCTTCGGGGCTTTCCGAGTCCTATGTATATGTTGGTTTTTGATATTGTATCACAGTTATGTAAAGCGGGGACTTGTCCCTATTGTAGGTTTGGTTTTGTATCTGTTAGAGGCTTTGTAGACGTTGTACAGTTAAAGGGAGAAATGTCTTATCATGTTGACGATATGGCCCTAAAGGCCAAATTTCATATATGTATATATATCACATGTTTTGCCATGATTTCCGCCATTAGTATCTTGCATCTATGAGAGTAATGATCATTGCGTGACATGGGTATGAATGTACAGGATTGAAGGTTGGTTCTCTCGGGGCGTCAACGGCTCCGGGTGCCATGTCCGCCCCAACGGAGTTTGAGGCGTGACAATAATAATGGATGCTAAAAGAGCATAATTAGCCATTGTGGATTGGATTTAGCAGCCAAAACTATTGCCGTTAAAATTACCAGCTTTTAGCGACAATTTAATTGGAATTACCGATGATAACAATGGATGCTAAAAGAGCATAGTTAGCCGTTATGGATTTAATTTAGCAACCACAACAATTGCCACAAACAATTGTTGTTAAAACTAATGACTTTTAGCGACAATAAATCATATCCTTTACCAGCTTTCGTAACAATGGCCACCAAAGGCTTTGTCGACGCCTGAATCGCCAGCTAAAGGTCAATGGCTGGTAAATGATTTAGCGGCAATTGTTATTGCCACTAAAGCCATTTTTTATTGCCGCGAAAGCCGTATTTTTTAGTAGTGACTTTTATGTTCTCATTCTGTTACATATTTGGTCATCCAGTTTTGTTTTCCTTCTTATTGTCTAGTTGATTTTTATACTTTTTTCTAAAGGAAATCTTTTGATACTTTTTACAAGTTTTGGGAGTTTACATGAAGCAAGTTTCACTGGAATGCCAAGTGAAAGGAATTCTTCCAAGGGATCTGAATGCATCTTTTTAACTCTTTTTTTAGAATATTTGATTGTGGATTCTGTTGTAGTACTTGTTTTGTTATGATTAATACTGACTTGTTAAAATTAGCCTGCAAGAGTTTGCAATTGCCCTGTCCTGGCTTGGCACTTAGTGAAGAATTATCGGTCATTTGGTGGCCTTGCTGAAGCAATCTTTTAAGGACATTTAAAAGCGACATTGAACTAAAACAATGATATAAACATATTATGTTTTCGCAATTGTCATCATGGGTGATTTTGGTTACTTGTGCACTATAAAAATGGTACTTGTTACAAGAGAAATATGCTTTAGTCATGTAGCATGTTAGTTGAATTTTCTGCTTCATTTTCCTCCTGTTTCTTCAGTGGTTATTCAGTCTCAAAAGTCTAAACCTGCTTCATGCATTGCCACATAAGTTGCACCATTTCTCTCTCTTGAGCTAGACCACACTACTCAAAATGATGTTGATAGAGCTGCACAGGAAAGAACGATATTGAGTTGATCCCTTTTTGTTTATGACGGAAAAATAACCTACACCAAAGTCCTAACACTTTGGGTCATCCATAACCTTCAAAACTCGGGAACGACTGGCCCTACCACTCATATCAGAAATAGATCGCTTGGCGCAGGCTCAAACTTGTGACCTAAGAAACAAATACTTCAAACTTTGTCAATCTAACAAGTGGGGAGTTATGGAGTTAATTGCCTGCACGCAACAAGAAGATATTAAGTTATTACATTAAAATGATAGAGCAGGTAATCCTTGGCAGAGATGGTTCATTGTCATAGATCAGAAAAACTATTGAAAGACGTTGGATGTAAAAACCAGAATATACTTTTCTTCCCTTAAATGTATCAAAATCTCAACTGCCAAAACAAGTACAACTTCCAATTTTCACTAATCAAAGAGTTCTCCAGCAGTCTCTTTCTTGAGCTTAGCAAGTTCCTGTCTCACGACTCCAGCCCTCTGCAAAATCAATATAATTGTATTAGCTTGGTGATAGAAGACAATACAAAAGGTATCTCAATGCAACCAAACAAAGACCCAGCTGTATTTTGATTACATCCGAACCGACAAAATTTACAGGTCACTATTTAACGCTTGTAAAGTCTATTTTGGAAGAGAAAATTGGTATAATACAGATTATAGAACAAGAATGGCATTAACAATTCGTCTTTTCAATCTAACAATAAAACGTTTTCCACTTTTTCAGATATGCAACACCTATTTGCTCTACGCTTATCCAAAAGTTTTCAGGGATGGGGTAGGTTGAATTGGTTTCGCAAAAAATCGAAGCCAATTTAAATATCAAACATATTCTCACCTTTATCTTTGCCAGCATAAGCTTGAACCTGTCAAAATCATTCAATGAGCCTCCTCCTCTGAACTATCAACTTTCTTCCCCAGGAACTGCTCTCCCATTCGTTCTTCACGTCTGGGAGAAAATCAAATGAGTGGTCAATCTTCACAAAAATGTCAACCAAGTAGAATACACAGGGAGCTGCTAAAGTAATTAATAATAAGGAAAATATAATATCCCAAGCACTATACTCACCAGCAGCTTCCATATATAGCAGCAATGAGGGTTTTCTTCTTTGGAATCCTACTAATGTTGATTTTGATATTTGTGAGTGAAAGTCTCTTAAAATCCACCTGGCTCCTCACCATGTCCGGAGCATCAACAAGAGCCTGTCAATTATGAGAGATGGATGGGTATTGCAACAAAGCAGTTTATTATTCCTCCATCTTCTACAAGTAATTTAACATTCAATTAAACAACTAGCCATAGTCTAGCTTGAACAGAAGTAAACTAGGAAATTATTTACTAGAGATGGCAAAATTATAGAAAGTAAAATATAACAAGAAAAATCGATTTCAGAGAAAATTAGGCCGTTATAGTAAAATTCCGTTATAACGAGGTCACTATACGATGTAAGAACTTATATTTAAAAAATTAAGGAATCCTCAAATATATGGTAAGAGGAAAGTTTATGGCATGAGATATTATAAGAATCAAGGAGTTCTAAAATATAAAGTAAGAGGGATATATATTTTAAAATTAAGGATTCGGGTCGGGTGGGTATGTGTTTTACTTTTTAAAAACGGGATATTCTAGTGAATTTGGGATATTTCGTTAAATTGAGGGGTACATATAAAAACTTTCTTAACGGCGGGGTAAATATGATCTCAAAGTATGATTAAGGGTAAAGTTGGTCAATTTTTTAAGGTAAATTTGACCCTTTTCCTTTAAAATATACATATATTTCCCCTGTTCACTTTTTAAACAGCCGTCGCCCCCTGGGTCTCTGCCAACCCACCCCCGCAGCACCTCCACCTCCATCTCCACCTTTGTCTAATTCGGCAGTTAAGTTTATTCTTTATTTTATTTTAATAGTCTATGATTTAGTAGAATTAATTAACATATGTGGTGGATTTGTAGCGACATATGTGGTGGATGCCATTTTAGTTAGATTTAGCGCTGAACCTAAGTTGCGGATGTTGTCTTATACTGTATAGCTTCACGTGTATTCCATCTCAGAATTGCTTGCTATTGTCGTGGTGGTGCATAAACGTGTACTGCTAGGGAAGGCGGTCCTTTTTTCCTAGTGCAGTTGAACTTTTTTTTTTTTTTTTTAAGATGTAGCTCCACAAGTTGTCCGGAAAAAGAAAACAGAACATGATAGTCCTTTCCGTTGCTATCGATAAGAAGTTGAACACTCATGTTATACCGTGGACATACTCTTCACTCTTTTGAGATTGATCCCCGACACATTTGTAGAAATTTAATCTGCAGTTAGTTTCGAGATGCACACTTTGATATGGATGTATCCTCTAGTAGTTGCTGCTGTAAAATAAAGCCATCTGCTTTAGAACCAAGATACACTCTTCCTTTGTAAATTTTTGTAGCCAAGTTGATAGAAACTAAGAGCTCGTTTGACCTTTCTGCTCCTTGCATTTTCCATCTTTTGTTTCCAATTGCCCCTGCATATATTCTTTTCTAAATCACAGCGTTGCAATTTGTATAAATTTTGAATTTTGCAGACAATCAAATTTTCAGTCTTCGGTTGAAGCTTTCTATTGCACTTTACTCTCCCTATTTCTAGGATAATGTTGGTTCCCTTTTCCCTTTGTCATGGGATTGAAGTTGTTTCAGTTCATAAGAGTGGAATGCGTCCAAGGTTTTGCAAATGACATGAATCTGCTTTGCAATGTAAACGCGAACGGTTGGAAGATCAGCAACACAAATTAAGTGTTACGTGAAATGAACCTGGAGAGTAAATAGACAACCGTATTAAACCTAGAGGAAATAAACTGTATCCGCCCGTGTACTTCTTTCTACAACAACACAAAAGACACTATTTGTCGTATTCTTCAGACTTTCAACGGGCCTTTTGTTATCCTCTCCAACCTTTCAGCAATAATTGTTCTAAAATTTGTTCACCAGCTCATATCTCTCTTTTACAGGTACACCTGTGCTTCTCTTTCAACTTTTTGCACGATTTTTCCTTTACCCTTCCAACAAGAGTAAATAAACAAAACAAAAGTATTGAATACTGTAATTTGGGGAAAAGGATTGAAACTACCAGCACATTTTGCTATTGGATGTAGAACGAATGTGTAATTCAATATATCCCAGTTAATAACTATTTAAAGTCGAGATTTTGAAGTTTAAGAAACTTTCTCATGAAACTTGTATCTATCTGCAGCAGCCAGATGGGTGATGTTCTCCCTATACGTGCCTCTCTCCTTTGTAACATTCTGATGGTTTCCTATCAGAAGGGAAAGCGGTGCTTGAAGGCGACGGTTTTGATTTTGAAGATGATTAGGATCCCAATGCTATATGACAAGCCTATTTCCAGTGAAATTGATCTTAGTGATCCCTATAACAGATCATCAGGTTATTAATTTCGTGGTCTTAATACTATCTGGGTGTATATGCAAACCAAGAATATTGATCCTATATCTTCAAACTTTCTGGTGTATATGCGTATCAAGAATATTGGTTTTGGTGAACTCGATTTTGTGCTTTCCTAACTTTCTTCGAGATGCTAAATATGTTCTTCTCGTGTTTCTTGCAGGTGATCTTGATGATCGCGTAGTGGGTAATGATTGGTGGTGGTTTCTTTTTAGTTTCATTCCCTTTGCCTGTACGTGGGTTGGCTTTGGCCTTTTGGGTAAACCAAGTAATGCCACCGTCATTATTTTTGTTTTTAGTCACATTTCGTTGCATGCAATCGCATTGTACTCTGTTCTTTATTGGCATCGCGATATGTCGCCTTTCCGGCTATTGGGTGCCAAGGCGAAATTTATGATTGAGGTCATTCCTATGATACTTGCAGCAGCCTTGCCTCACCTTTTGGAGTCCGATGAAGCGTACTTTGTTCTACTGCTATCCTGCACCACATATTTTTATACATTTGTCCACTTCATGCACGCCGCGTATGATATTGGATTTAAAGATGTATTTCTGGGGTTAGCAATGGTGGTACTTGTTCACATGTTGAACGAAGAATTGTTAGTTGCTGCTTTGATCTTTTGCCTTGGTTTAAGTTTCTATAGATACGTGAGGTATCGCGCTCCTGAATTACCTATTCATCGTAAAAAGGAGATGGAGCTTCCTTGTTGAGGACTTATGTACCTTCCCAGTATCTCATAAGAGACGATAACAAGGTTTAATATGGGAATTTGAGTTATCCTTATAAATTCCTTTTCTTTTACACTTAGGCCTTTGTAGTTGGTCTATCATACTATAACTCTCTATGGATTTACTTTTACCCCTGATTAGATTAAATTTTATACTCGGTAAATTACCCGCGCTTTGCGCGGTGGTGAATGACCTCATTAATCTTATGTATCATTGATATTGTACACCAATGAAGCTTATTTGTCTTCGGTTTCTGGAAAAAGTTATAATGTAATTTGAAAATTCACTTTGCAAATATTCGTGAGTGAAGGGTTTAAAACACACTTAAAGTATCCCGAGTTTTTGAGTTTTACACCTGAACTATAACGTGTGTGAGTTCCTAAAACTATCAAAACTATTTATCTTGTTAGTGATAGTTGTTTTAGGTAGTTCAAGTAGTTAGTGATAGTTCAGGTCAAAACTCACGCACCTAAAAGTTCTGGTATGAAACTTGAAAAATCGGGATACTTGAGATGTACTCTTTCCCATTAAGTCAAATATTCATTGGTGTTTTAGATATTAAACATCAGGGAGAGTTATTTGTCTTCAAACAATTTCGTGAAATTCATCCAATTCATTATAGTACTTGTAATTTAATTTGTTAAATGAAGTGGTTAAAGTGAAAGGTCTACATAAAAAGTACTTATCCGCAATTTGTTTTTGGCATTTAGGAATGGATCTGAGTTGATCATTATGAACTATTGGAGAGCTAAATTTCCAATTCATAAATTTTAAGAAAGAATTATTATCCAGGGATTGAATAACAGTACTAAAGCTCTCAGTAGATACATCTCGCATACAAACACTTTCACAATATATGGATACAGTTAACAAAACAGAACATGTCTTTGAAACAAAAATCCGTCGAAAATGTTTGTGAACTGCTCAGCTCAAATTTGGCTGTAATTATACCAAGACCAACTATTTTGCCAAAGCTGTTCTTTTTTTTTTTTTTTTTTTTAAATCACAAAAGCCCACGCTAGTGGGTATGTATTCATGAAATGAATACAAAAAAACAGAAAGAAGGCTTAAGCCAGACCTCTGAACCAGTTTAGGATCATGTTACATCGTGATCAAATTGCCTTATGATCCTAAACTATATAGGCAAAAATCTATCAACTGACAGAAATTATCTTAGCCGTATCTTATGCTAAGGCTAGGCATTTGTCACTTATCTAGATGATATGATCCATTGAAATAAGTGGGCAAAAGAATCTTGAATCCTGAAAGATGTGTATGTCCCTTGAATCAGCTCCAACTTTGGCCAATCCGTCAGCTACTTGATTGGATTCCCAGTAGCAATGAATGAGGCCTGCTCCATCACACGAATAATGGATTCGATAACATCTCTGGGCTTGCTATTTGTTGTGTCTCTTTTCTCTAGCATTTGAAAAAACAAAAGAGAGTCCAGCTCCATGATAATCTGATTATAACCATTATCCATACACCATTGGAGACCAAATATTACCACATTAGCCTCAGCTGCATTGTTACTGGTATTGTTAGTAGGCGCAGAGAAACCAAATATGAGCCTGCCAGTGTAGTCCCTTATCAGGCCCCCTTGTGCCAGCCTTTCCAGTGTATGCAAAAAAACTTTCATCTGAATTGATTTTAACCCATCCCTGATCAGTAGGCTTCCAAGCCACTTGTTTGCACTAAATTACGTGTTTGAGCCGTCTACCACTGTAAAAAATTGGGGCCAGTAACTTGGGAAATTGTATTTTGGGAAGGTAAAGTTGATGGTTCTCTTTATATTCCAGGTGATTTGTTGTTGCATCTAGCCTAAAACTTCTTTTGGTCTCCATATTTACAAGCGCAATACTCTTCACAACTCCCAGCAACCAAATAACTCAACAATAAGTAAAAAAAAACCAAACAAAGGTTTGCTAATTTGATTGGATAATCTCATTATAATTTTTTTTTTTTTTTTTTTTTGCATTTGTTCATATATATATAATTGCATATGTTATTCATTTAGCTACTGACAATTAGCAGTAAACTCATTATTTAAAAGTCTGTTGGAGTATATTTATAAACCAAAATAATAATAATACTACTAATAATAATAATAGAGGACATTGAAACGATATTCCATCAAACTTTGCTAGAACTATATATTTGTTCATTTTACAATCTGTCTAGTTGGCTGAAATTACACAAACAAAACATTGCGTATAAGAACACATAGCTAGGTAAAAGTGGGTTTGACTGGAAATAAATGAAGTTCACTGCCACACGTAATTCTCAGCAAATAGCAAGAAATATGTCCCCATGATAGTTCTCAATAATATTTGACTTTCAATAGTATTTCAAAAAATAAAAAAAATACATGATGATAGATGAATCATTTTCATTGTATAGAAGTGTTCAAACATTTCACGAAAAGGAAAAATGAGAAAACTTATTCCACAAAAATAGAAATTAAAAGAGTTAGAGACATAAATTACTTGTTTGAGGCCAAATGCTTACCACTCTTTGATATTGATCCTTTAGTATTCCAGCAAAATCTATAGAAGGAGCAAACTTTCTCGGATAAATTTGAAACAACAGGAAAACAATATTTGGCCGGCTTCTTTTAAAAAAATTATTATTCATTATGTTGATGCTCTCAGGGATCCGTCTAGCAGCTTCCTGCTTCATCTGTGCAGCTTTACCACTTCTTCAAAAGTACATATATATACTTGCTGCACTATGAGAGTACGCATAGACTAAAAGGTTAGATTCCACATTCGTGTAAAAAAGATATTCTGAAACATGAAGAAATAGAATATGAATTGGACCTAGATAACCCAAATGCTCAACAATGAATGGGGATGGGAAGGGCAACAAATACATGTTAATAGGCAGAACTTTTATAGCTTGAGTTAAGAACTTTCATTAGAAAGAAGTTAGAGTAGGTTTTGTTCCATATTTTCTTCATATTAAATGAACAGGTCAGTCCATGTAACAAAAGGCGTAAAAAGTACCATAGTACCATAGAGATACTATGGATTGTGCTGAAAATAGTCATAGTTCACGCAAAAAATATATAGAGGGGCCGAATGTAGGGAGAAAACGATGACAACAAAATAGCAAGAAAAAGCATACATTAAAGGGAGAAACTCTTTTAAACCTTTTCCCTTTACACATCCCATTTCTTCAATTTCTCCAAAGCCCACATGTAATTTTGAGTTTCCATCTTAGATCCAATTGTTGTCTCGCTAAACAACTTCTCGATTTCACCATCACAAATTCAGAATACAGAAAGATAAGTGGAGTATCAATCAAATACTCAGACAACATTTAAATTTGTTCTGGATTAATCAAGGCTTAAAAAGCCTCTCGGAGTCTATGATTGATCTCATAAATGAGAAAGTTAAACTTATACAACCAACTAACGGAATAAAGCTGAAAAACAGAACCAAAAGGGAGTGATCAATGAACTAAATACTAAACTAAATGGAGGGATCATAAAATAAAAGCAAGAAACTATTCAAAGTGCTTGCTCCATTTTGAGTGGCCTGCCATTAAATAGGTTGCGATAAGGTTCCTAAATCATGATTTCGTCGGACTTAAATAATCATTTCTTTTTTCAGATAGAACTTACATACTTCCATAGCCCCCTCATATTTTAATGCAACACAAACTAAAATCCTAAACGTGTTAGGTACAACTCCTTTCATACGTGGTGAAGCTTTCAGATATTTAAGATCCATACCAGCCTTTTGACTTCTGAAATTGTCAACTATTTATCAATTTTGGTTTCGTGACCACAACTACAAGTTTGACTTTCTTGAAGACATTTAGGATTTTTTAAAAATTTTAGCACACATTTCTTTTCTTTTTAACTCTAAACCCACTATCCAATTGGCTTGCAGAAGTTAGACATTACAACAACAACAACATACCCAGTGTAACCCCACAACGTGGGGTCTGGGGAGGGTATAGTGTATGCTATCCATACCACTACCTCAGATGAAGTAGAGAGGTTGTTTCCGATAGACCCCCGGCTCAAGAAGTTAGACATTACAATAACAAATTAAGTATAAAAGTATGGTAATATAAAACCTTGACTTAGATGCATTATCAGCCCAATAACAGGAAGGAAAAGAGAAATTATGATAGACTCAGTTCATCATAAAGTCAAGCCATACTTGTGGGTTCTTCATCAAAGTATTAATTTTGGGCATACACATGGGGTTGAATCCCATATTGTGACAGTTTCTGTAGTCTCCACTACTTCTGCATTTTATTATACTAAGATAGCACAAGTATTTTGTCAAACCAAGTAATTTTGCCAAATTTCCAAGATAGCAATCATTTGAAAAGAAATGGTATTTCAGAATTTGTTCTTTTTTAACTAAAGAAACAAATTTTGTCTTCTGGAGGCACCAGAGTACTCACTTTAGTTTGCTGTGTGAGCACAAGTGATAGCAGTAAAGAGCATTGACGTTTCTTAATAAATGGAGATCTTTTTCTATTCTGACTTAGGGCTAAGTAAGGTAACTTATCCATTAACTCTGCCCCTAATGCAAAGAGCGCATAATAAATGAAGAGAAGAACTTCTTTCTTTCCTTGTCAAAAGTTCCTATATAAAATCAAATCATAGTGCAATATTTTTTTTATTTGATCGCTATTAAATCATAGTGCAATACGTAATCATGTAATGACAAAGGACCGTTTTTCACTTTCTCGTCTTACTTTTCTACTTCCTTTAAAAGAGCATTATTTTCGTCACTTGCTATCCTAATATCTCCCACAAAACACAAGAAAATCCATTTTTAAAGAGGTTTTCTACAGAGCAGAAGAACAAACCCTAACTTTTGATAATGCCAAAGATGGTTGGAATTTTCAATCACTTTAAAAGGAGAATGGGAGTAGATATTTGGTGCGAGATAGTTTTGTCGTGTTCGGACAAAGAGATAGCAATTGTATCCGACCACCAGAGAACATCAAGTAAGAATCCACCATGAGCCTCTAACAGAGATGGTGGATCCAATTTCGCCAAAGTTAGTGGATAAAAATGAGTTAAAGAACCAGATACCTCGTTCAGCAGGGGAATACTTCCTTGTTTTTTCAGTGCTTTGTATTTTTGTGCACTATATTTGTTTCTTTTCGGCTGCAGCAAAGATAGGGATGGATATCAGTTGTGTGAGAAGGAAGAAAATTTGTTCGCCTCAGGAATTAAGATTTGGCTGGAGGAAAGAAAGGAAGAGAGAAGGCAATAAGAAGAGAGAACTTTTCAGTTTGTAAAAGCTAACGACGCAACTGTGTTTTTCTTGGGGGAACAAAGCGCGGGTTTTTTTTGTTTTTTTTTTTTTTTTTTGTGAGAAAGGATAAATAGGAATGCTGATATATGAGAGCACTAAAAAGCATCGTTTGATCTTTTCATGGTTATTTTTTTTATAAAAAGGAAAAAACTGTAAAAATAGACAAAATTTCCTAGAGCGCCACATCACCGGGGTTATGACCCTCTTATATATAGATATATAGATATATAGATTTTAATTGTCGCGAATCATTAAAATAGTAAAACAAGAATATAAGAACAACTATTTTGATAATCAAATAAATAAAATCAAGAATTACTAAACAATCATTTAGTTAGCTATCATAATCCTAGAACGAGAAGTTTAACTCCACATAAACATGGAGCAATTACAACAAATTATCCAAAGAATCAACGAAAAAATAAATAATAAAGGAGAAGAAAAGATGAAACCAATTTTCTCCGGCCTCCACGGCAGCTTCTAGCTCTCTAGGTCAAAAATTGTATAAAAACTGATTTTATGAAATATCTATAGGTGTAGGAAAAAAACCCAAATAAAATAATTGAGTCCAAAATAGATTGGGAAAAATTAAATATGGAACAACTTCTTCCGCGCCGCGACCCTTAACGCCCAAATCTGTCTCCGCATCACAAGCTCTATCAGTTGCTGCCATGTGTGCAGGCATCCTCCAATTCAATTTGCAATTCAAATTCAACAAAGGCCACTTTTCAATATTTTAATAACTTTATTCTATTAAGCTGTCTGCTTGATTTTCTTCTATAATCTTCTGTCTTTAATTTATTTTGGCTTCAAAATTCAAATCTCTTCATCTTTACACCATTTTAATTCTACACATTAAAATATAATATTAGGCACAATCTATAAAATTAATGCTAAAAAAAATAATAAAAATACTAAATATAAGACAAATAATGACTAAAAATATATAATTTTTGACCTCAAATCACTTACTCTCATTTTATTATGCTGCAGAGAGTATTGAATTTGTTCTTTCCTTAAAATAAGTTGTAGGTGGTTTCAGCAAAAGATACAAGTAATTAGTACTACTGCTTTTTGTCATTTCCTCCTTCAACTTTCGATAAAATCTTATTGTAAGGAGGAAATGACAAAAAGTAGCAGTACAAAACCACCTGCAATTTGTCCTTTCCAAAGACAAAAAGTTGGAGTACTAATTATGACATCCTTTCCTGAAACCACATTGTTCTTCTTTCCAATTCAAAATTACGTTGAGCACCCTTTAGAATATCAAAATTAATTATTTGAAGTTTGAAATTTTATTTGGACATATAATTTAGATTTTTAAATTATATTTTTTAATAAATATAAAAAAATTATAATTTGTGAAAACTATTTAAAGTTTAAAATTTCCAGCTTTTGTAAAATCTTACTAAATTTAGCAAATCATAATTTATAAATAAGATATTAAAATTTTTGAATGCACCGAATTAATAAATTACATATCTCCATATTCATTTTGTAAATAAATATTTACAATCGCATGTTATTATTAACTTTTAAACACACATAATTTTACAAAGATTTACTGGTCTTATAAATCAACAATAAAAGTAATTAACTATTCATTGATGAAATCCTCCCACATCGTATGAACATTCTCTTCACGGTGAGAATGAATTTTTTTTGTAAAATTTAAAAATATGAGTTTTTTCTTTTGGAAATATAAACTTATGAATCAACTTTTATATTTTTTTAAAAAAATTAAAAGTGGAATTTCAAATCTTACTTTTTAAAAAATTTGAAATTTAAAATCATAATTTTAAAATTAAAGTTTAAATTTTGTACAAATTTCAATAAAAAAGATAGTAATTTAAAATCAAAAGGCCTAACACATAAACATGCATTTTAACTTAGCTTCAACTAGATTTATGTCCTCCAACTTTGAAAGTTCGTAAGTACACACTTAATTTATATAAAGTTGAACAAGTACTATATGCATCTTATTTGATATAGTACACGTAGGATGCCATTTAGGATGCAAAATAGTCACATAAAAGAGTAGAAGAGTGAGTTGAGAAAGAGGTATCAACACATCAGCTTTGTGTAGTTATTTTTTGGCGAATGAAGGTCATAAAAATGTAAAACAAGAATTGCTTATATGAGAGAACTCAATTAAGGAAACTGAGTTTTTGATCCTAGTAAATTTAATGAGTATAGCTTAATAATTGTAGAACTTTTATCATTTTTCATTGTACCAAAAAAGAAGGAAATATATCGACTATTTTTGAGTTACATTTTGTAGATGTCACTTAATTATCATCTTTTTTTCCTCACAAAAATCACTTAACTATTATTTCTAACATAAAGATTACTAAATTTGGAGTATATTAACACATAAAAAATTATAGTTACGTGACCATATGTGAAAAGTAATCACATTTTTTCATTTCGAGTCGAGGTCATTTTTTTTTAAAAAACAAATGGTGTCAATTAGTAAGGGGTCGTTCTTAAGGTGTACAAAAATAGTATAAAATATGGTGTATTAGTGACCTTACAATAGTAATGCTAGTATTAGGTATGCTTACATTAGTTATATTGAGATTTTTCTTATGCAGTGTTTGGTTTGGTGTATTAAAAATAATATGCATTACATAATTTTTTTTTAAAAGTATATGTTTACAAAAATATCCTCCACAAATATGATAGAAAGAATGTGGGAAAAAGGTTTTCGGGGGCAATTGTGTCATTAATCATGCTAATGCATGCATTAGAACTCATTTTATTATAATACCATGAATTTCCATGTAATAGTTCTATTCACCGTATGCAATAACCTAATATGTGAAATTCTGCTTTATATGTGTTTTGACCATTTTACCCTTCCCCGTAGTTGCTACATATTGATTTGGAGGTGTGGGAATGGTTGACATGGTTCCCAATGCTTTCGGGAGCCTTTTGGGAGAGTTTGTAGTTTTTAGAGGCTTTGAAAGTTCTATAGTTGACTTCGGTCAACATTTGATGTTCTGAGTGCCAGATAGCGATTTGGACAGTTCCATTGGATTCAGAATGTTGAATTTGGGTTAGTAGCGAGGTTGGTTTAGGTTTGGGACCTTTATATTGCATTTCGACCCTCGTTGAGGAAACTAGTTAAAATAAGCTTAAAGGGGTCCCGGGGTTAATTTATTGAAAATGATCCTTTTTTAAAAATCTGATATTGCCATTGAGTCCGAAAGATCGAAAATAGCCTAGTAGCATAGTTTATTTGCGTTCACGGGGTTCCGAATGAATCCTGAGGGTCCGATCGGAAACTCGACATTTTTGCCAAGTTGCTGATGCAGCTCAGCTGGTGCAGTCGCCTAAGCAACCAATTGGTCGCTAAAGTGGAGCCGCTGAAGCCACCAAAGGGTCGCTTTAGCGGAGACCACTTAAGCGACGCAAGAATCACTTAAGCGAAGCCCGACAAATTGGGCTTGGTCATTTTAGCAACGTCCTAGCCGCTTAAACGGTGGTCTCATAAGCGATCATTTAGCCGCTTAAGCGATTATCGCTGTATATAAACTCTTTTTTGTGATTTTTCACCATTTTTGAATTTTTGAGCTTCGAGTTTGGGTGATTTTTAGGGTTTTCATCACCATTTGAGATTGGGTAAGTTCTAAAGCCTTATACATTGATTATATCATCAAAAACACTCTTTAATCTGGATTTCAAAATGGATTTTTGCAGATTTTTATGGTAAAGCTTAAAATGGTTTTTCTTCGATTTAGACCTCGTTTTCAACTTGTTTTCGCGTAGGTTTTCAACTATAGACTCCTATAACCTTGAAAAATGTATTTCTAAAGTGAAATTTTGGTTTTACTGCTTTCATTTTCGAACCCATTTTTAGAACCCATTTTGGTCCTGAATTGAATATAGTAAATATGGGTATCATTAGCTTACTTTTAACGCGTAGATATTGCATTTGTATGTTTTAGTTGATTTCGAGGCAGTTCGAAAGGGGAAGGCTCCGTGTTGAAATACTTTAGGCTTGGATTTCGACGCTTCGAGGTAGGTTATGGTTTAACTTTCTTCAAACTGGGTTGGGTAGTTAATAAATAAGTAAAGAATTCTATGGGTTAGGGAAAATAACTATGGAAATTATTTTGATCTACATATATATTGCGTGATGCCCGTGTGAGGGCTTATATTCTCGTTGTTGTTGATTAGTGATCTTATATATTGCGTGTTGCCCGAGTGGGGGCTTTATTTGACATCATTGGTCTTATTTGTGCATTTACATACCTTATTCTTAATGTGATGTCATGCGGGGGCTTGAATAGCTATTATAGGCCTTATTGAGCATTGTTTGCCTTTATCATGATGGAAATACCCGAATTGTGGATTTGATTTGATATTAATGATGTCCTACGTGACTAATTTTCTGATGGTACCAAATGAGATATTAAGACTTTGATTATTGACGCGTTGAGTTGATTCTAAGCTTACATTTACGTGTATTGAATGGATTATCATCTTCATACTAATTGGTTGTGAGCATTACATTCTCATTTCATATATACTCATGAGATATTGGTACCATTGAGAAATACTGATTTTGAAAGAAAATGAGACACTTTTAAAATATATATGCCTATACCAAGGGATATGCCGGTCAGGTTGATTGAGAAATGAGAAACACTTTATAGACCTTGATCCCTGAATATTAGCCTAAGAGGTGGATTGAGATTATGAGACAGGTATACGGGGTGCGAACCCCCCATGAATCCTATCTTGGGAGCGATGAGGCTCGATAGGTGTATACAGAAAGTCATGCGATGGTTTTCAAATCATTTATCATTATCCCATCTTCATTGCATTGCATACACATTGTGTGTTGTTTTCATATACTTGGCGTGTATTTAGTTTCTGTACTTGTTGATCATATTTATTTCTACTCGTTCTTCCTTGTATATATATATATTAGAACTGTTAGTAGAGACAGTGTGAGCTACCATTTGGGAACTTTTCTGTTTGTAGGTGACGTGCTCATAACATTTCTTTATTTGTATTATTTTCTTCTTTGCTCAGTCGACTTAAGATACCTAATGAGTACAAGTGGACCGTACTCATCCCTACTCTGCCCTTTCGCTGCAGATCCGAGTATGAGCACTACATGCGATGGCTGAGTTTGTGCTTAAAGAGTTTGAGATTTCGAGGTACTGGCATGCTCTTGGATGTTCAGAGTTGACTCCATACCTCCTCTTAGCTTTTGATGTCTTTATTTTACTTCAGAGATAGACTTATATATATATATATATTTCAGTTTTGGTTATGGTTTCTATTAGATGCTCTTGTATTATGACACCAGATGTTGAGGGTTTTTTGTATTTTGTTAAGACTTCCATTAAGTTTTGCATACGTGTGACCTGACTTCGTTCTAGAAGTCTCGTCTTGCCTTATTTCTTACTAATTTCAAACTTCCTTTGTTCTTGGAGTGTTTGGCTTATCTACCAAGGTTGGGTAGGGGTAGATGTCATCATGACCTAAACTATTGGGTCGTGACACTGTAATACCCAATATAATGCATCACTTAAGTGGAAAAAAGGCTTTCAGGGGCAATTGTGCCGTTAATAATACTAATACATGCATTAGAATTTATTGCATTATTTTCACAACCCAAAAACAGGTCATGATGGCACTTATCGCGGTTGAGCCTTAATAAGTAAGCCAATCACCCAAACTGATAAAGGAAAAACAAAATCGATAATAACATAAGCCAAGCGAGACTTCTAAAGCGAAGTCAAGCCAATACAAACCATTTTTAAAACAAAAGTCTGAAAGAAATATCATAAATCCCCCAAAATCTGGTGTCACAGTCAGTGGCGGAGCCAGGAATTTAACGAAGAGTGTGCAAATTTTCTTCTCAGTTGCATTAAGGGTGTGCAAAATTAAATACACACTCATAATATCTAACATTTAACCTATATACACAACATAATTTTCCGACGAAGGTTGTGCACTTGAACAACCTTCGAGACATGTGGCTCCGCCCATGGTCACAGTGTAAGAGCATCTAATACATGACTGATGACTGAATCTGAATTACATAACTGTCTTTGAAACCAAAATAAAGACATAAAGTAAGACAGGAGGAGGTTCGAATTCAACTTTGAAATCCCTAGAGCACTCAGTACCTCGAACACTGCTCCGAATTCACAAAAATCAGCTACCGCGTCCTATACTAGTACTCGGATCTGCACCGAAAGGGCACAGTAGGGATGAGTATGGGCTCACTTGTACTCAGTAGGTATCATAGGCCGACTGAGCAAAGTAGAAAATAATATAGATAAAGATAGATTATAAGAACATAAACCTGCAAGCAGAAAAGTTCGCAAACGGTAGCTCACACCATCTTCACTAACAGTTCTAAAATGATATTGCAGTAAACAACATGAATAAGCACAAAAATACAAGAACGAAAACGAAACAAGAACTAAGGAATCATTGAATATGCGAATAAAATGCAATGCAATGGTAATAATGGGGTGGAATGGTGAAAGTCGTCGCATGACTTTTAGTATATACCTACCAAGTTCGACCTATGGGGGGTTCGCAACCCATATACTTCATCTCATATCTCAATCTCAATCTTAATCTCAACACATCTCACCTCTCCGGCTCTTGTTCACAGAGAGGGTTTTTATGAAAATGTCTCATTTTCTTTCAAAAATAGTGCTCCTCAATGGTACCAGTATCTCATGAATGTATATGTATGAAATGAGGATATAATGCCCATAATTAGATCAGTATGAAGATATTCAATCAATTCAATACGATATATATGTATATAGGTGAGCTCAGAAATCAACTCAAAATGTCCATAATTCATGATTCATCAACTATAAATGGGCACCATCAAAATAAATATGTATGTAAGGCATCATAAATATCATATCAACCCTTAACTCGGGTATTTTAGTTATGATTAAACAACCAATGCTCGATAAGGCCTACAATAACAATTTGAGCCCCCACACGGGCATCATATCTAAAAATAAGACATCTAAATGCGTAGATAAGGCTAGATGATGTCAAATAAGGCCCCCACACAGCTACACGCAATATCAAATATCTCAATTCACTATCCACACAAAATAAGCCCCCACACAGGCACACAACAATAAAAATAACCTCAAAAGATAAACTACTTAGCCATTCTCCCCAACCCATAGCATGCTTTACCTATATATTAACTACCCAGCTCAATCTGAAGGAAGTTAAGCCATAACCTACCTCAAAATGATGAAATTCAGGCATAAAGTGCTTTAACATGGAGCTTTCCCCTTTCAAACGGCCTCAAAATCAACTAAAACACACAAATATAGCATCTACGCTTTAAAAGAAAGCCAACAATAGCTATATTGCCCATATTTAAATCGGATCCAAAACGGATTTTGAAAATGAAGGGGTAAGACCAAATTTTTTGTTTATAAAACCATTACCCATGGTCAAAGGAACTCATAGAAGAAAATCCAAGTGAAATCAATTTAAAAACGAGTGTTTAATTGATGAAAAACTCTTTTTAAACTTTTCGAGAAAAAACCCCCAAAATCCATTTTGAAATCACAATTTAAAGGAAGTTTAGAAGATAAAATCGAAGTTAAATGATGAGAAAAGGATTATAGATCTTACCCAAGCTTTAGAAGTGAAGAAACCACCCCAAAACTTTCAAATCCGAAGCTCAAATACTCAACAATGGAGGAAAAATCGAGGAATGAGACTTATATACTGTCCAGGTGAACAGTGCCTCATGATCTAAGACCCCACCTCGCGATCGCGAAGGTCAACGTTGACCTGCGTTAAGTTTCTTCATCGCGATCGCGGGAGGTGGCCCTCGCGACTGCGATGAGGAACCCGACCCGGTCCACCAAAACTATCCATCGCGATTGTAGCTAGCCCACCTCGCGATCGCGACGCGCTACCTGGTGCATCCATGTGATTGAATCGATAGGCCTCGCGATTGCGATGAAGGACCTGGGGCTGCACCAAATATCAGCAATTTGTAGGTTTGGCCAATTCCCAAAGTTTTTGAACTGACCCTTGGGATTCGTTCGAGATCCGACTGACATAAACCAGATATGCTACTAGGCTTATTTTGATGCTTCGGACTCAATGGCTACGTTGGATTTTCGAAAAAAAGATCATTTTGGCTACGTTGGATTTTCGAAAAAAAGATCATTTTCAATAAATTAACTCCCGGGCCCCCCATTTTCACTATTTTCGAATCAAGGATCGAAAAGAGATATAAAAGTCACGAAACTGAACCAACCCCGTTACTAGCCCAAAATCAACGTTTCAGACCTTCTGGCGTAGTCCATTTTGTCATCCGACACTCGGATCAAGAAATATTGACCGAAGTCAACTATAAGGCTTTTTAAACCTCTAAAACCCACAAACTCAACCAAAACGCTCTCGATCGCATCAGGAACTATGCCAACCACCCCTGAATCCCAAAATCAACATGAAACAACTACGGGAAATGACAAAATGGTCAAAACACATAAAAATAGAAAATCACAAAAACAGGTCTTTACAATTATTAATACCATGAATTTTCATGTATTAGTTCTACACACCGTAATACCCCATAGCATGCGTTATTTTTTTTAATGCACTTTACAAACAATCCCTATGTGCATTTTAAATTAACTAATTGTGAATATGTATGGTATAATCGTAGGAATTTGGCACGGGGATTTAGGACCCATTTAAAATATGAAATTAGCAATTACTTAATCAAATCTGCACAAGAACAAATCACTCTCTTCTTCCCACATCAACTCTCTCTCACTCTTACACCTTCCCACTTCCAATATTCTACAAAAAAAACGTGTATTTAGCGTATCAAAACCTTCTTTTTGAGAATGTTTGCTTATCTCGCTGATCGAGAAAACACTTTAGCCAAAATTTCTATTTACATCCTCTCCATTGCATTCTTCAGTTTTTCTTCTACTTAGTTGATTATTCACACTTTGGAAACCCACCTCAAAAAATATAATTTATCTGAGTTCTTTTGAACTGGGCTTGTTGTGGCTCTTTTCGTTGTTCTACAATTTATTTTTATACGTCAAGTGATTAGAAGAAATATTTATTTTATATCACATGGAGTAGAGAAATTTTTGGAGTATGTTGGACCAGTGTTGACAGTCTTTTTTGTGTGGGTATTTAGATTCAAAGTTTCTATTCCCATTTCGCGGTATTTATTCACTTCAGTTTTTTGCTTGGTTTTTACAATATTTTTCTTACAAATCACCATCAGTCCAATGAACATTAGCATAGGATTGTTAGACTCTACTATTAAATTTCTTTTGGTATTTGTTTACAGGGGGATTTTAAAGTTTGGTTGGAGAGAAGGTCTTTTACTTCTGGGTTGTTATCTCTCGCTTGTCTTCAAAGCAAGCTATGATCGTTTCCTCGTAAACCTTAGCGAGACGGATATTAAATCAAAACTGGAAGCCATGGATAGCTCAAGGATAAGACCATTAAAGCATCCGCTTTAGGCCCCCGAGAGTCAAAGGTCTCCAAGAATTTGATATTATTGTATAACCAGTCATTCTTACATGTTTATAGTTTATAACTTTATTTACAAAAAATATGTCTCACATTTCTTTATATAAGAAAGGTTCTTTCAAGTTATTAAAATATTAGTCATTTGTTGCAATATAATACATTAATTTTTATTGATGAAAATCTTTTCGATAGATATGAAGATTCATGTAGTTATTCAAATCTCTAGAATATCAGAAAAAGTTCATGACTATATAATGAAATAATGAACTTTTCTAACTATTAATTGTAACTTTGTGATACATCTACTAATTTTTTGTTTGTGATTATATAAAAGCTTTTGTTTAAGAATTAAAATTAGGTGTAACCTGAAATATACAAATTAAAAATTTGATAATATGAAAAGAAGATTTAGTGTATGTCACTATACAATTTTTTTTTTATATATTTTCTTTATATTTTAATGATTAGAAACTGATAAGTATAATACACACACTCGTTCAAATGAGTGAGTAAAGTAAGTTAAGTTCTTATTTCTAGTACTATTAAACTTATAGTGGTAATGAAATACCCTATTAAGTTTAGTAGTAGTAGTATTTCTAACAAATACCCTATTTTGTTGCTGTAATTTATTATATTTGGGCTGAAAGAAATGCAAGAAGGCTTACAAATCAGAGAACGGACACAACACAAAGGGCAAGGAGCATTGTTGTCCATTTGCACATTGAAGGGCAAAGGCATAGAAAATGGAAATGTTATTTAGATAAACTAGTTGGCTATCCTATGTAATTTGACTTGTTTAGATATAGCTAGTTAGTTAAATGTGTCTTAGCAAGGTAGTATTATTGATGAGAGTTGGCAGAGAGTCTAAAAGTGTCCAGTTGTTTTGTAATGTGAATTTTTGGGTGAAATGGAAAGTTAACTGTTTACCAAAAAAATAATTAGATATAGATTCTTATACTCCCTTCATATTTTATTCTTTCTTTTTTAGTCTGTCTCAAAAAAAATGTCATCTTACTACAATTAGAAATAATTTAATTTTAAAATTCTCCTTTCACCCTTGATGAAATTATTTATAGTCAATTAGTCACAAAATATTTAAGAATTGTCTCAAACCACAAATTTTAAAATATTCTCTTTTTTTTCTTAAATATTATGCCAAATCAAAGGATGCCACATAAAATGAAACGAAGAGATTATATTTTTAGACAATATACTAGTTCCAGCAAAAAATAGTTTTTGGGGATTGAGACCTAATTATAAGTGTTGTTATTGTATAATATCTTATGTGATACTATCCCTAAAATTTAGTAAAAATGAGAGTAAATTTTATGGGTGGTCATCTAACTTTGTGTTCATTACCCAAAAGTTATTATTCTTTGTTTTGTTATACAAAAGTCATTTAACTTTGTTTCATCTTTCAAAATAGTAACTTTGGAAAATTTGATTAAAACCCTACCTAAAATGTGAGATGAAATAAAAAAAGATCTCTTATGTTTGAGGGTGGGTTCAAAATGGCCCCTCAAATATACTTTTGAGCAGTTTTGATCTACTATATTGCTAAAAATGAGTCTTTTTTATTTTCATATGTTTGACAAACTCTACCTACTAAATTTAACGAAATTGGAAAAAAGCAAAACCAGAAAAAAAAATCTTAAAATTTATTTATCATAAATGTACAATAATTACATTTTAATTTACTTACCCTTTACTAATATACTATTTTGTTTGATTAATTAATAGACATCTTTTCTTTACTTTTGTTACATATTATTTTGTTCATATTACCAGTACATTATTAAGTAAATGGATATGATTTTCAAATTATTTTGTAATAGTTTCTATGAATATTATTATCAATACATTGAATATGCGAAGTAAACTGCAATATTTTTAGTAAATAGAGTTAGTAAAAGAAACAAAAAATAAAATAATGTTACTTATTATGAAATTAAAAAAATTTGAAAGTTTTAGATGGTAGATTTTTTGGAGGGGCCAAGGATGGAGCTGAAAGATTTGTTGAAAGTTGAAAATGGCGGCATAATAAAAATTTTAAGAATTTATACAAGTATTTTCACTCCTTGATATTTTAATTATTTCATAAAAGAATTACTTCCAAGTATACATTTTTGTATTAGTGATAAATACGTTAAACGAACTGTTACAAAGAAATCAAAATAATCAGAGTAAATGTGATAATTGATATCATATGTAACATCAAAGATCAACATTATGAAGCGAAATTTGTGAAGGGCCCTATGCAATTATTCTACAAATAAATAAATTAACCTTACGAGCTACACCAAATCCTGCAATAAACCAAAAAGAAAATGAAAATTGCAAAGAATACACCTCTAAATGTGACTCAAAATTAAATTATTTTTTTACAGTTCTCTAAAATTTAACAATCAGAGTTTGTTAAGTATTTCATGAAGGTCAAATGTACTCACATTTAGCAAGTTTAAAGTAAAAAAACTGCTCAAAAGTATATTTGAGGGACCATTTTTAACCTACCCTCAAAACACAAGGGATCTTTTTATTTTATTTCATCTCACATTTTAGGTAAAATTTTAATCAAATTTTGTCTAAAGTTACTTTTGTGAAAGATGAGACAAAATTAAAAGACTTTTGTGTAACAAACTAAAGAATAATGACTTTTGGGTAATGAACACAAAACTGAATGACCACCCATGAAATTTACTTTAAAAATGATGAAATAAGCTAACCAACCAGTACTACTCATTGCCCTTTATGAGTACCCTGGTAGACAATTTTCGCTTAGCCTCAGCTAGCAATAATATTTTAAATTTGAGTATGCATATTTAGACAACTAAATTCGTCTCTATTGTATTTGTTAAATACTTCAACTTACAAAAGGATCATCTATTGTATTTGTTAAATACTTCAAAATTTATGTATTATGTCAGTGTCGCATGTTCATAAGACATTGTGAGAACGAGTTAGAGTGTTTAGTTACCAATTGTGACCAAGTTGAGATGTCTAAATGGGCACTCTCAAAATTGGAGTGTTTACTTATTAGTCGATACCAAATTTGAATGTTTGTGTATGCATTATTCTTTTTTTTCACTGTAAAGTAACTTTAAAGTTTAAAGGCTATTATAGGTAAGTTAAAGTACCGTCACTTTTTTAATATTTAAATTTCAAATAAGAAAAGTAGTAGTATAAAACAACTTGGACACTACATTTATTCTACCAAAACTTATTTTATGATTATGATCCTGTTTAACAAAACTTTCCCTCATTTCATTATCTCTGGTTAGTCTTCAACACTTCCAATCTTAGAGTTTCTTTGTTTTTTTTAATACCATTGAAGCACCATCATCCACCATTGGAGCAATCACAGTCATCACTATGGGGTGATGTTTGTATATATTTTTTATGGCGGTCGTGTTCGAACTAGCTCGCATACACATAGACTATTCAACGTGTGTCATACCTTTCTTTAATCATGTTTGTACTTCTTTGGCATCTATCATTAAAATAAACTCAAAACTCTGATCTCAAGGACTTGCAACCTTAGCAATATTGATAGGGTGAAAATCATTTTCCCCCCCTCAATTTTATTTTAAAAATCAAACTCCCCCTTCAATTTTGAATAATAAGTATTCTTCCCCCTTTGACCTTGACAATGTCTATTTTAACCTTGATATTTGTAATATCTTCTTATATTATATATTATTTATTTTAGTCAAGTATTTATATATATTTTATTAAACTCTTTAGTATTATAAGTAGAATAATTTTTTTAATGAACTTGTCACAAAAGCTAATATTATTTTTTATGATTGTTATTTTATTGAGATAAGGCACAAGTCGTCCCCCCCCCCCCCCCCAAACTGTACTTGAAGTTGCTATGACACACCTAAACGTTACAGGGGTCCTATTACCCCCCTAAACTCATTTTTTCTGTATTTTTGTGCTCCTTTTTGCTGATATGGCTGCCAAGTATCAGAATATTTTTATACTCACACAACAGGAGTACAAAAATATTCTGATACTTGACAGCCATGTCAGCAAAAAGGAGCACAAAATACAAAAAAAATGAGTTTAGGGGGTAATAGGACCCACGTAAAGTTTAGGTGTGTCATAGCAACTTCGGATACTTGTACAGTTTGGGGGTACAGTTTAGGGGGTACTTGTACCCTATCTCTTATTTTATTACATGCATTAAGTATGTATATATGTATATATATACACACACACATATGTATTGACATGGATGTGTGCATATTTAAGTTTCGTTCTTATTTTCTATTGTTTATATAGATAAATGAGTTTCGATTGTCACTAATGAAATATTCTAAATAATAAATTAAAATTTATTTACAATATAAGTAAACTTTTGGAATTAATTTGTTATAAAATATATCTCCATTTTTATTATATACTAGTTTAGGATATGTGCGTTCCACGTGTGTTTAATATTAAAGAAGAAAGTTGTATATATTTATTTGTCCACCGTACGTAACATCTTGAAAGAAATTATTATCTAAGAAAGAAAACATGAATAAAAATTAATACACCTTGATGTTTAAATATTATATTTCAAACGTGAACCCCCTTTTAACCCAAAACATTAACCATCATAATTTTTTACTTTTTTTTTGGAAACAACTCCTCTATCTCACCTCTGAGGTTGTATTATGGATTGCGTACACTTACCTTTTCAGACCCCGCTTTGGGAATATACTTGGTATGTTGTTGTTGTTATTTTTTAAAAAAAAAAATGATAGACTTGAATGGTCAATAAGAAGAAAAAGACTAAAATGAAAAATGATTCTTCAAACCTTATCGTTAAATTTTTACAATAAAAAGTGTAATTAATTAATAAAATTAAGTATTTTGAAAAATATATAAGAGAATTACACAATAACTAATGTATAATTATAAATAATATTAATTTATAAAATTTTAAAAAATAAAATCAATTATGGTGAAAATTAGGACAATCCCTAAAACATGTATATAAGCTTATGACGGAAAAGCAACTAATAGTAGAAAATAGGTTTGTCCCAATTTTAAAATACTTCGTTAGATGAAAAACATGCTTGCAAAGCATTATCTAATGGAGAAAGATAGTTATTAAATTGATAAAATAAATTACATTACTTCTAAAAAAACTGCTTCATCATATTATGTGTGTGCGATATAATTTGAGCCTATACCCAAAAAAACCTATTATAGCCTATTTTTAAATAATGAAGATATGGTCACTCTTACCATTATTTCACAATTAATCAGCGACATGTAGGTAAATTTTAAAGAAGAAATATCATAATGAATAAAACTAAATTACCTACAGTTACAACAATTTAAACAGAATATCATCTTTCATATAAAGGGTAAGAGCCTATAGCCATAAAACTTTTAACCATAGGACACAATATTTGAACAAATTAAATTTTCTCTTTCCAATTTACAAATTCATATCGTTGTCACCAAAAAGAATTGGAGATGCAGTGCCACCAACACATTAAAACATACTTACTAATGAATAAAGCACAAGAGTAAAAAAAATGATAATTTACACTAATGAGTGTGACGATACTCGGATAATTCTAAAGTGTTCTACTGAATTTCATATACTTTGAAATCATTATTTCTGATAAGACTTCTCTGTGACGTTTATTTCCATGGATAACGCACTACTTCTTTTCAAGGCCTTGCATTGGTTGGCTCATAAACTGAATGAGTACGTTGAAGCAACTCCAACTGTTACAAAGTTATCCCACATTCACATATATATAGTCTCTTTCATGGGCTTCCTCCTCGTCATAGTCTCCTTTTGTACAAAAGCATGAACCGTAAAATACAGACAAGATAGGCTTCTCGCGTTTATGTAAGTCATGGAGTTCTAAATAATTTGTAGTTTTTATTTCCGTCTGAATATGTGTTATGCTCCTTAAAATTCTACATAATTAGATAGATGAATAAATAATTTAAAAATATAAAAGAATATATACACATGAGAGAAAAACTTTGAACTCTTACCTTATATTTTTCTCTTAATATATTCTTAATTTCTAAAATATATTTTAGGATTCCTTAATTATCAATCCTCTTAATACATCTGTCACGCCCCGACTTCCAACGAGGCGTGATTGGCACCCGAAGCCGATATGGCCCGAGAGAACCAATCTTTGCTTATGTTAATTTATATGCATGTATTAAGAAATACCATTACCACATAAGAACTTATCATGCTAATAATGGAAGTCCTGAAACATGTGATAAATATATACATATGTAAAACTTGGCCGACAGGGCCATCACGTCAGAACGGACATACACTTCTTACATTTGTCTTCCCACAACCGTCTACAAAGCCTCTACAGATACATGATCATGTCTATACAATATTTACATAATACCAAAACCTAGTGTACGCATGTGGCGTGTGAAGCCCCGAAGCAACTGGAGCTCACCAAAGAGTTGCAAATACCCGATAATCTACTGCGGAGGTCTACTAGCACCTGCGCCTGCAGCAAGTAAAATAAATTCCCCAAGAGGGGTCAGTACGAAGAATGTACTGAGTATGTAAGGCCATATGAAACTGGTAAGATATGAAAACATGTCAAGAACTCAAGTTCAAATGCGTAACCAATACAAGAGAAATAGCAAATGTGAATAAACTCTCTTTCTGTATGTGGGGAACCATGTACATTACGTTCTTTCTCTTGCCTTTACTTTACTTTACTTTTACATTTCTCATATACTGTCAGGGCCCTCATCATGCAGGTGTTCATTTCACCCCATGGATACATCATGCAGGTGTGTTCTTTCACCCCATGGATAAAATATCATCGTCATGCAGGTATTCTTTTTACCCCATGGATAAGATCATATCGTCATGCAGGTGTCCTTTGCACCCCATGGATAAAGTAACATCCTCATGCGGGCGTTCTTGCACCCCATGGATAGAATATCATCCTCATGCAGGTGTTTGCACCCCATGGATAAATGAACATATTCAATATGCATTACTTTTTCTTACTTCACTTCTTTACTTTTGAGATTGATACCTTTACTTGTGAGAGATTGATACATTTGCTTATGAAAGATCGATACAATGATAGTCACAACTTTATTTGAAGTTTTGGATCAATCATCAATGAGTGAGAGACATATGAATAACTTGGCAATATAACATTCTTGTAAACATAACACTATTGGAACCATTGATCCATAATCAATGAACAAGAGACATGAGTACAATTACTATTGAAACTTTGGAACACAACCTTGTTGACTTTTGGAACATTAGTCCATGAATGTGAGACATGTGATTCACATCCAATTAATAAGTAGAAAACATATGATAGCAACCATTGGAAATCGGAAATAAGATACCTTAGTACATTTCGGAATAGGACTAGTGTAATGTCATTGTGAATACTATTTGCCCCAGAAAGATACGGACAGGGTAACCTTACATACCTTATCTTCCCAATGTAAGTACACAATCAAATATGTGAGCGCAACAATTTCGCTCCTTCTTTACGTCTCACTCTACATCACAAGTACATAATGGAACCAACATTAACCACCAACTACCTTACAATGACATACTATAACAATAAGTCACATGTTTAGCTTTAACATGTTATTTCCTTCTCTACCATACCATTTACGGCATGGTCATATCAATAATACCACAACATGCCCAACATTTACCAAAGTATCATAAACTACTAGTATGTCACACCAAGTTCATACTTTCCACTCACCATCATCACAACATCATAATTATACCATCAATTCACTTCAATACACTTCACCATAACAAATCGGCCAAAATTCCATAATTTACACTTATAGAAAAATAACAAGTTTAGGACCATAATAACACCATACATGTTGTTATTTCATCCATACCATGCTTTTTCATCAAGACCACAAGTCATAATTCAAGTTACAATCCTATGGATAACACATCTTTTCACAAAACCAAAAGTGTCATGTCCAACACTTCCAACCATAAACAACATGATATACATAGTCTATCATGCTTATAAGTCTATCATGCTTATAATATGTTAAAGTACAAGAATAATCACTTACCCAAGCTTGAGAAAGGATGATCTTGCTCCAAAAGTTGCCTTTGACCTCTTAGGGTTTGAGAGAAATAAGTGGAGAATTATCTAGAAAGCATGAGAGTTTCCAAATGAATAAAATCAGATTTTTTGCCCCTTTTTATAGGCCTTTAATTCCATCCTTATCCACTCTTGTGGAATTAAATGTTTGATCTAGAAGTCAAGGCAAGAATGGGTCTTTTGACCCATGTTTTTGGCCCATGTTTTCTTCTCATTTTGGGCCTCTATTTTGAGCCCAATTCACTTAACCCACTAAAATCCATAATTCTTCATGTTTAATTCATTTCATACGTGTTACAATAATATGCCCACTCATGAAATTCATACTCGTAGCCTCAATTCCAAAAACAAGCAATTCTAGCCACGCATGGCTTATTTTGACTATAAGGGTAAAATTGTCATTTTGATGCCAAATTTGTTCTCGAGTAATTTTATCATACCAACATGATACTTTACTCATCTCATGTATATGCTCATGATTGTAGAAGAAACGTAGCAAAAATCGGCTCAATACGTCCCCGGGCAGCCTTGGGACTTAGAAAATTTCCAACTTTTGAAAATCTGAAAATTCCATCCTGGCACGCCATGGGGCGCGCCATCTTGCTTCCTATGGGCACAAAATTTTGGCCCAGAGCGGCCTGGCACGGTCCCAAACGCGCCCCACTTGTAAATTTTTCGAAAATTCATTTTTCGACTTTTCTTCGCGGGTTTGGTTAGATACTTCAAGTCCTATTCTTTAACTTACTTCTTAGCCTTAATATACTTTATGTAGAGGTCCTTTTAGCCTCATTTTGAACCCCACAAATGCTCCACGAAAATCACAAAACAACTCTTATGAAGGGCTAATCACATGTATGAAGCCAAATTTTAATTTTTCTCATCATTAACATTCCCAAATACATACTCATAGTATCTCGACACCTAAGTAACCACTGTTCAACGTCATCACATAGGGTTGGAAAGGTACGGGGTGTTACAAAATCTTACCATATATTTTATTATTTCTTAAAAGACTTTAAACATGGTTACTAATACGTTGCCCGAGCCAAGTTATAGTGCATACAAGCGTTTAAAAATCTTTCTCCAGTGGGTCAATATATAATGATTTGAAATTTCCTCTATACCTTTGTTGATGAGCTTAGATAAAGTATGTCTGCATAGATAGCCTTTGATGTTGAAACAATTGTACATGTATCGAACTTCTACGTACCCCTATTTTAATTTATCATAAGTAACTTCAAAATCTTTTGCATCACTCGTGTCACCCTGAACCCCTCATTCGTCAACAATACATGTGAAGATGGGTTCATTGGAGTCAATTTGTTCTATACCTGAACAATTGGACATCAACACCATCTCATACATGCTTATACGGTTCATAGAAGCGTATGCAAAAGTACTTATTTGTTGGAACATCAAATATATTTCTTTAGCATACAATTTAGAGAGTCGTAACTCATAATTGCACCTTGTTCTCAAGGTGGGGCTAAATTCTCTCGACTCAAGATCACAAAGAACTTCCTTCTGATGCATTTTTTGTACTTCAAAATTATATCTATAAAAAAATTCTCTCAAATTTGTTTATTTATGTACATATCCATCATAGAAGGGGCACATGAACTCACTCCGCTGATCATCAGTAGATATTCCAACCAAAAATGTATCTTTCATAGACATCGGAGCTCATCATTCTCGATCCTCATATAAAACTTTGAAGCCATCCATAGCTCCTACCACCAAATTGCTCGGCATCATCATTTAAATCCATAATGTAGAAAAGGTTGGGCTTCAAGCTGCACCTGATAGAAGAAGTTGTATACAACTTAGCTATCACCTTCTTTGAGTTCTAAATGTGTGGAGAAATCAATCTGGCTAATCGCTGCTCTTTCGTTTGGACTTTCGTAGCCTGGTTTTTCAATAGCAGGCGCTCTGTACAGCTTAATAGTACGCAATTCCACATCAAGTGTTGGCTCTAACTTCCTTTTAACCCGGCCCCTGCATCCATCTTTTTGTGCGACTTGGATGGGTAAGAGATTGTTGTCGATAAATCCTCAGGCTCAAGAAACAATAATAATGAGAAAAATCAAAAGAATAATCTAACAATAATTTACCGCAAAATCATACTTATTTGAGATGGCCAGATGATGCAAAAATAAAATTAAAAAAATCAATTAGATTTGGCCGACACAAAAACAGGAACCTAGCAAAAATTTATCGTAAAATCACACTTATACGGGCTTTTCTCGTGTGTCTCATATCAATCAATAAAATTATATATATAAAAAAAAAATTGTTAAAATATTGAAATGAGCGTAAAATAAATGCTATATTTGTTTAATGATATAGTTTGACTTACACGATGATCACAAGCCTTCTTTGGCACAAGCAATTTGGTGTGTTTTTAAGTCTGTAAGGAGATTATCTTGTTCCTTTTCAAAAAGTTCTTCCCCAAGTGGCCCTGTTGCAACTTCTCTCATTGGTTTGTCATTAATGAAATTAACGTAAATGATCTGTGCAAGCGAAACACCCAGAATTAATGAAAATTGCAAAACTCTAAAAGGAGCAAAAATTTTACGTTGTACTCCATTTAAAAACTAAATCATCAATAAGAACTTGATCATATTATTTGAAATGACCATGCACATTTAGATATTTACTTTCACGTGACCATATTACATCTGCACTTGAGCATTAGAGAGAGGAGTCATGGAATGGGGTGGAAAATTGTCTTAAACACATGACAGCATCTAGTGAACAAATGTGAGGTCCCATAAGGAATACACTTTCAAGTCCAAAACATCCGGTGATTGATCTAGACTTACTTTACAATGTTCTGAATCCATCAGGTCACATGGATAGTGTTATCAAACAATATACCCAGTGTAATCCCACAAAGTGAGGTCCAAGGAGGATAGAGTGTACCCAGATCTTTCCCTGCGTCAGTATGGATATTTTTATCCTCATACTATTAATTTGGCGCAACCCAAATTACGTTTACTTGGCAAACTTAAGTCCATTTAAATCAAGTATTGGAAAAGCATTACAAAAAGTCTATCAACATTGAGGATTTTGTTCGCCATGTTCTAAATCCATCAGGCATCATCATGGATTATTCCTTTTATTTATTTTATCCTCATAATACTATCGCTTTGGTGCAACCCAATTACACTTAATTGGCTAAAATAAAGCCCATTTGAATCAATTGGACTAACTGAAAAATATAAAGATCATACCCTATGTAGACGTGGGCGACCTCAGGGGTATTTAGAACTTTTCCCAAAGACCACATTAATGCTCCATAAACCCTCATAAGCTGCAATTGAAACCAATTGATGAATTCAACTTGGAGGGGCACATAATTTCAACCAGTATTCTAATAAGTATAAGCAAACAACTTTATACTGATGGACCAGGACAAAAATACTTGTTGACAACTTAGTTCAATAGAGAAACACCATATGCAGAATCTGAGCATGTTACGGGAGCGTGTGGAGGTTGTACAACATATAACACTTAGAACGGTGTTCATTTATCTGAAAAAATGCAAGATTTGAGAGTTATACTAATTACAAAGAGAACGTACCTTCTTTGAAGATTTTGATGATGAAAACCAACTACTTGTACTTGCTGGTGCCACCGGGGCAGGAGCACTGCCTGCTTCTTAATCCAATTTCTCTTATCATATATTTTAGAACTCCTTTTTATTTATTCACAAGAAAAAAGTAATCCTACCAACATTAATTCTTCAAATATTTAATTAAAAAATAATTTGAAGAAAGATAGTAAACGACACATTAATAATTGAACATCGACTACATATACAGTCAATCGATAATTCGCCTTGAAGATTTATTTATAATAATAATTGTAAGTCGAATTATAAATGTTCGGACAATCATTTATATGAAAGAACGACAAATTCAATATCGTACGTTTTTACTATCCCAACCTTAAGTTAATTAGATCTATAGTAGAATATTGATATTCGCAAGAATATAGGCTATGAGTCCATTATCATTGTCAAGAACACATATAGCGAAAGCAAGTAAAAGCATAGCTACCTGCTAGCCTTCTACCCTAATTTGTGACCTACATATCCTCCTGTCTAATGCACCTGTATAAATAAGAATCACAAATATCTTAAAACAAAAATACTACAGACATGCAACAATTAAAACAAAATTACACATAAAAGCTACAGCATTACAAAAAACATGATTCATAATCAAAAAGAATTTATTTTGAACTCCTATATGATTTGTTTTAGGGATTCCTCTATTATAATTAAAGGAGGACAGGAAAAATTATCAAAAATATAGCTATGAAGCAAAAGATATTGCAGTTAGGTTCCTATGTTATTATCCAAAAATTTTAAAAACTTATCTCAAATCACAAGCAAATTTGTCTCTATACTCTCAATTGTAAAGAATATACTAAAATTTTAGAAAATTTACCTCAAATCACAAACAAATTTGTCTCCTCAATCTTAAGATATATCAAGACTTCACCAAAAACTTCTCAATTAGCAATTATCTATTAAGAATAAACGATAATTTATTTATTGTAAATTTTAAAAACATACTAAAATTTTAAAAATTTACTTGAAATCACAAATAAATTTATCTCTTTAATCATAGATAGTTATTATGAAGATTTCAATTGGTAGAAAATTCTATACCCTAGTGATTGCCACGTCCCCATCTAGAACAAACATCCGTGCTATAGAGATTCCCAACCTACACCATTCGTCAATGAATTTGACTTTAATAGTGAACATCATGAAGAAGGATAACAAACCAACTTAGTGCCTATTCAAAGACACTATATAACAACATATTTTTAGCTGTTTTAGATAGGGGTTTTGCTTTTAAGCTTTATAAAATTTAAAGCTTCTTTACAACTCTGTACCCCACTTGGTTTATCACTTTTTCCTTAAATCACAAAAAAATAACTCTAAAGTCGTTAAACTTGAAAGGAATGTCACTCGAAAGAAGAAAAATAATCGTAGGAAAACTATAGTATCTGCAACACGACCATGAATCGAAGATTTGTTAGAAGGGGAGTTCATGACCAGAAATACCAGCGTAGGAGACAACCATATATAGTTCATGTAATTCTATTTTGGGTAAGCTTTTGGTAGTAACTCCTATACGAAGGTAGGGAAAGAAGCTCTAAATTTTAGGAATATAATTAACTGTTTATTTTAAATATTAAAAATCAGTGAAAAGACGATTTTGTCTAAAACAGAGCATTTTAATAAAGGGCAAAAAATTCAAACAACCTTTATAAGGACCTTCACATTTTTAATATAATAGAGATTATTGTATTACATGCATTAGAATATGTTTACAAAGTTATTTTTATTTGTTATTTTCACTAGTATAAATAGATATTATAGTTTTAATTATTATTAATAAAATAATTTCATTATCCTGGCCATTTATTTCATTTAGAACATCATTAACTTATATAATAAATATATGTTTCTCATTTTTTTTCGTCTAGAAAATAATATTTCTTTTTATTTAAAGAAATTTACAATACATATTAAAAAATAAAAAAATATTATGATTTTAAAGAGGTAAAGAAAAATAAAAATTAATAGTGTAAGGATAAAATAGGTATTTAAAAAAGACAAATAGAAAAAAAAGGGGGAGAATGATTATCGTTTAAAGTTGAGGGGGAAGTTTGATTTTTAAAGTAATGTTGAGGTGGGGAAATAATTTTTACCCATATTGATAGTACGAAGGGGGAATTGGCACAAAAATTGGATGGGGGGTCAAGACGCTGTTGGATGTCGGCGGCTGACTCAAGTGGCCCCCGAACCGCGCTAGAAAGTTGGAAGGGCTATATGCCGATGGCACCTGCAATCGAACAGCTGCACTCTTTCGAAGTGAAAATTGCACCTACAAATAAGGCCACTGAGAAGACGAGAAGAGAAATAATTGATAAATTTTTGAGAGAAAAAATATGCATAGGCTTCTATATATTCTAGTGGAATATTTGCACAATAATTTTTTAATTTTCATTTTATCTATAATGAAAAACATATTTGAAGGGTATATACGATTATTCAAGAAACAAGAAGGTGGAACGATCAGTATTTCTATAAAGTAAATTGTGATAAACAATAAATTGAACCATTTCTTGCCAAGAGCTTTGAAACAACTTTTCACATTGCAAGTACTCTCTCATAACCTTGATTTCCACTTAGGCAACATGAGGAATTTCGGTTTCCTCGGATCGGAGAGCTCATCATCTTTCAAACCTCCTAAGTAATATGGCAGCAGTTTTCCAATATCTCGGGTCAGGGACTATTTTACCCCTATTTATGTCTTGTTTTAAATTATAATTTCTAATTGGGGAATGTCGATTCAATCTATATTATGATTGGATTGAGTCTCAATTTGTCACGATTATAGTAAAAATAAATAGTTGACTTCTAATTGGGGAATGTTGATTCAATCTATATTAGGATTGAATTGAGTTTCAATTTGTCACGACTATAGTCCATACAAATATTAACTTCTAATTGGGAAATATTGACTCAATCTATGTTAGGATTGAATTGAGTCTCAATTTGTCAAGATTATAGTCAAAATAAATAGTTGATTTCTAATTGGGGAATGTTGATTCAATCTATATTAGGATTGAATTTAGTTTCAATTTGTCAAGATTATAGTCAAAATAAATAGTTGATTTCTAATTGGGGAATGTTGATTCAATCTATATTAGGATTGAATTTAGTTTCAATTTGTCACGATTATAGTCAATACAAATGTTGACTTCTAATTGGGAAATATTGACTCAATCTATGTTAGGATTGAATTGAGTCTCAATTTGTCACGATTATAGTCAACATAAAAGTTTAACTTCTAATTGGGGAATGTTGATTCAATATATGTTAGGATTGAATTGAGTCTCAATTTGTCACGAGTCACGACTATAGTCAACATAAATGGTTGACTACTAATTGGGAAATGTTGATTGAATCTATGTTAGGATTGAATTGAGTCTCAATTTGTCACGACTATAATCAACATAAATGGTTGACTTCTAATTGGGGGATGTTGATTCAATCTACGTTAGGATTGAATTGAGTCTCAATTTGTGAATCTTATGACTAGTCAACACAATTATTGACTTCTAATAACTTATTTTCACCTCTAAGTATATTTTTAACATCTATTTTTAATGAGATGAAGTGAAAAATAATAATTTATCTTTAGAAAAAAATTGAGTTCAATTTTGACCAACTACTTAAATTTTTTCAGTGAAATAAGATGAAAATACTTTAAATTTTTAGTCAACACAATTGTTGACTTCTAATACTCCCTCCATTCCTTTTTATTTGTATGCTTCATTCCTGTATACTCCCTACATTCCTTTTTATTAGATTATATGAAAAGTACTGTGAGTTGCAATTTTTTTTTTTTTTCAATATGATAAAAAAAATACATCTCAAAATGTTGGTCAAAGTTTATTCCGTTGACTCTAAAAAAAGAAAGGGAACATTTAAAAAGGAATGGAGGGAGTAACTTAATTTCACTCTTATGAATATTTTTAAGATTTATTTTTCATGAGATGAAGTTAAAAATAATTAAAAAAATATTGTATTGCAGAATTTTTTTTGAGTTCAATTTTGAACAACCACTTAAATTTTTTCTAGTGAAATAATATGAAAATACTTTAAATATTTATTCAACACAATTGTTGACTTCTAATAACTTAATTTCACTCCTATGTATATTTCTAACATTTATTTTTCATGAGAAGAAATGAAAAATAATAAAAAAGAAATATTGAATTTGAGAAATTTTTCTGAGTTCAATTTTTACCAATTACTTAATTTTTTTTAGTCAAATAATATGAAAATACTTTAAGTTTTAAGTGAAATAATATGAAAAATACTTAAAACTTTTTAAAAATGTAATTCAAAAATTGTCATTTAACGCGTCTGCCTAGACTCGAACTCGTGACCCAAGGATTATAAACTTAACGATTGAGCAGTTTGTTGGAATAGGATTATCTGTTGATCCCAATAATTCTTATTTATTTATTTAACCTTTGCATACAATTGAGTTTGCAGTCTATCATCACCTTCTAGGGTGGTGTCACTCTGGACGCTGCTACTAATGTAACTTTTGATATATAAGCTTGAAATGTGAGTTATTTAGAGTCAAAATAAATTTTTTCTACTGAAATTTTGAAATTTTTTAAGTCAAACTTAATTAATTAACAGTTGAAAGATCACCTTGATAACCATCAATTGAGTTGCTAGTTAAAGGTTATTTCCTTTTGTTTGTAAATAAAACAGAAAAATAATTTAGCTTTAAAAGTAATCATAGTATTTTTGAGTTACTATATAAATAAATTAATTTAGTGAGCAAACTATCATTATCTTCAATCCCAAAAACTTTATTTAAGGTTTCTCTTAGTTGAATATTGTCATTATTTGGATTCATTTTTTAAAAAATATTATAGGCGAAATTTTGTAAATGAGAAATACGGAGGATTTAAGATTAAAAAAAAGGAGAAAGAAAAATGAACGAGTAAAGATAAGTAAAGTAGAAGAACTAAAGAGATAGAGGTATTGGAAGAATAAGAAATATACAAGGATACAAGTCAAAAGATGGTTTTTATTTTGAAGGAAAAGGTTGGTGAGAAACAATGTGGTTTGGAGCCAAAGGACATTGTAGGTTTTTGCATGAGTTGTGCCAAATAACACTACTCTTTTTTTTTTTTTTTCAGCTTTCCCTTTTCCTCATTTTCCTTTATGGATGTGCAAAATAATATTCAATGAGTTTTATAGGTGTACCATGAAATGAATAAAACTAGGAAGACGTATGTCACTGTTATTTATGTTATTTTGTCAAACATTTAAGAATGTATGGCGTTATAGTTATAAATAATATATTACTCCATCTGTTCGATTTTATTTGACCCGAATTTTAAAAAATATTTTTTCACATTTATTAGTCACGTTAAATATATCAAGAAAAGACAATTATTTTTAGTAAAGGTGACAAGTAAATAGGAATAGAGGGAGTGCGGAGTAATAAATGAGTCATGACATTATTTTATTCTAAAAAGTAGTTTATTTCACTATTTAATACTTTCTCCGTTCACTTTTACTTTCCAATATTTCGCTTCATGATGATATTTTGACTAAATTTCAAATATAAATTAAAGTAGATTAATTTAATAAGTTGAATTAAAATTTAGACGATCGAAAACTATAAGAAAAATGCTATAAGTTGCAATCCTTCTCATATTAATATGAAGAAAAATATATCTTAAAATATTGGTCAAAGTTCATGTAGTTTGACCTCGAGAAACGAAACAGTGACACATACTATCCATAACTATTTAACTATTTTCGGTTAAAGAAGTTAGACTCTCCATTCAATTTATATAGCATCTTTTAAATTTTTACATTCAGAACTCTTTATTTGACCGTTATATTATCATAATACTCCAATAACTATTACTTATTAGACTTGTTACATATTTATTGTCACGGCCCAAACTAACGGATCGTACGGGCACCTACGCTATCCTAAGTAGCTAGGAGAATCCTTATTACCCAATCCAAAATATGCGGAAGACTTTTGTTTTTAAGAGAATCCTGAATTAAATATAACAAAGTAAATTAAATACCAATAAATAAACTTTTCAAAAACTTCTTACAACTGTCCTTCACTACCCCAAGACCTGGTCAGACATGTACAAGAGCTACCTATTATAGAATAGACTGACAATAAAATAAATAACACAAAGACTCCAACATCTGCCAGGAAGGAAGTGCAGAAGTTAGTGTTGAATATCGCCATCCATCTAGTAACTGCAAACTAACCTGCATCCAGTCTACACCCCAAGAAGGAATGTAGAAGAGTAGGGTCAGTACAAACACACGTACTAGTAGGCATCATTGGCCGACCAGTGTTAGTCCACATAATCATAAAGTAGAATCAAAGAAAAGAAATCATGACATCTTAAATAGAGTATAATTCAACTAAGGCTGTAATATCATTATAACACTTTGCCTATATAATTTACAATTCTCCAACTCTATTAACGAGATTATATTTACCACTAGCATAGTCTAACCTCATTAATTCATACCATCCACCACAATCCAACACTAAACCATCACTATCACCCTTTATTCGCATTGCCGCTTCCATTACCCTCATCTATAGGATCAACCCAGTAATCAAAGACAACTCACACTAAACTCTCGGGCTAACAACTAAACACTCTCTTATAATATTAAAGAATAATAACTAGCCAATTAGATAAGCCACGATTACACTAAGTATAAATAAAGTAAGTCGACCAACATATAACAAGTAAGCATAGAGTTTCACTTTTCCAAGTACATGTCACACAATCAATCTCAAGGATACAATCAAATAGGGAATACAAATCAACTCACATCTGAGTAAAACACACAAGAGAACTCAAGTTTCATTAGCAAACTTTATAGATACTCTTGGAGAAGGATTAATTCAATTATTGAAACTTTGGGATCGTTTCCTTGAGATTATTTATTGGATTCATCACTTTAGATCACTTCATTATCAATTCCTTTATTATTAATATTACCATGCCGGCTCGTGGCACCCGATCCAATCACGTCTTACAGCAATATCGAAATTTAACGTCGGCCACATCGCTACTAACAATCTTTCCACTTTTCTGTTCTTAATAAATATTCATCATTCACTTTTCAACCTGTATGAAGGTATATCACAAGTCTTCTTTACTCAAGGCATTCTTTTCAATCACATTATCATTATGAATCAAGATTTTTCATTTATCAACAATAGTCTATACACACATGCTAAGGGACTTATTTCTGCCCAACTAGTCATGACCTCCAGGGGACAATCTAAGTCCATGTACCGTACCGGCGTGGTACTCGATCCTCCATAAATAAGTAATATCAACATCCATATCCGTACTGGCGTGGTACCCGATCCTCCATAATCATATTATGTATATTTTATCAGCTTCATACTACTCTCAGGATACAACACGACATATTAAATTTACAAGTACACTTATAATCATAAGGCAATTCGATCAAGTTCGATTTTTCATAATTATTCATGCAAGTATCAACAATGCAAATATCATCAATTTAAGTATGTCCAAAGACCAATCAACAAACATCCAATTTAGGAGCATACACACAATTAAATCGAGTCTAAACTCCAATTCATCCATAACTTACTCAAATACCACAACTTGGGTTCTAACATCACCACCCATAACTAGCACATTCAACCTTATCATTATTCTCTACCTCTCTCCGCATAATACAATGCACACAATAATTCAAGTCATCTATCCCTTAGGCTTAACCATTATCATGGCACAATATGCAACTTATACCTTTATAACTCAATTAGGTTCATCACTAGAACAACTAAGAAACATCATGTCCACATACTTCATTCACAACAATCCCCTTTCGGGCACATAACACATAATATCATAAATATCACATAATCAATCAATAACATAGTTTTCGGGATTAAAGTAAAGTTCTTATGTCTTTATCCACCTCAACTCTATGTCTGCAGGCCTAGACATGCTTTCTCCCATCAATTATAAATTATGAAAATATGAAATAACACAGTCTTCTACTCATTAACCTAGCCTACCTGGACGCCAAGCTTTTTGAAGCAACAAGCCATATCAAGGATACTCCTTCCCTTTCTTCATGCTTCGGAATGACCAATCATCTAAATATCAAACAATCATAAGAGTAATTAATCAATTACTCTTTAAATAAATATCTTTTGGAATTCAAAACCCACTAATTCTACCCTAATTCAAGGTCTATTTCATTCTCCAAGGTCAATTAACTATTAATTAGTTCTTTCAAGCTTAACTCATCTCCATTAATGGAGTTTTTATGCTAAAGGTCTCATCTTTATGGAATTCAAGATTTCCAACCAATAAAGTACATAATCTAGTTTACCAAGTTCATGCTAGAAATCATTAATTTACAATCTAGAATTAGTTCTAGATGATATTAAGAACACCCATAAGTTTTTCCCAAAAATCCACCATTAAAGGTTTTAACCCCAAATTTCACCATTGAAGGTTTTTCTAATAATTTTAGGATGTTAAAGGATTAAAAGACGAAGAAGATGATGGAAAGCTTACCTCCAAGAAGGATTTTCACCCTAAACCTTGGAAAATCACCTCTCTAGGGTTGGGGAATGAAGTTTTGGATCTGAAAATCGGCTAAAACTAATTTAAATACCACCAGAATTCTCGCTACAGCGAAATTCCCGTCTCAGCTCAAACAGTGTTTGGTAAAACGGTCATAACTTTTTACTCCGAACTCGGATTGACGAACGGTTTATTGCGTTGGAAAGAAGACTCAGAGATCTTTGATTTGGTGGGTATTGTGCCCCCTAAATCAATATATTCTAGGAGATATGATTGTTTGAAGTTGGCCCAGATAGAAACTCATATCGAAACTCTATCGGTTAAAAATATTTTCAACTTAACTTTGTGCTAGGGATATTGTACGACCTTAATTCATATCTAAAGAACTTCCAATTAAAGTATTGTATTAGTACTCATGAATAATTAAATTCATCGGGCTTGAGTCTATCTAGACACATCGAAAGGCTAAAATCTTCGCCGAAAAGCTTGAGGTGACAAAATGAACAAAATGATGACTATTTTGGACTCAAGTTAAATTGAGGAATGGATAATTTAGTAACGACAAAATGGGTTGTTACATTTATTTAACAATTTTCTCACTTTTGGACAACCTTTCAAAATTTTGCCAAAATACCTACAAGAAGATGGATTATAAGTAGTCGTTTGGCCATGAATATTATTCACAATATTCTGGAATACGTTTTCACTTTATTCCGGAATACTTGTTTGGCCATAAATATTTTGGAATATATTTTCATAATATTTGGATTTTTCAAGAGGTGTTTTCGCTATTTTTGAATTCACTTTTTGCACTTTTTAATTTATTTTTTTTAAAAAAATCTATTTTTTAATTTTCATAAAATAACTCAATTTTCATAAAACTCTAAATTTTTTAAAATTTATTTTTACTTTTTATATTTTTTAACTTCAATAATATCTTATTTCTAAAATATTATGGCTAAACACAGCTCCAGCTCTATTTCAACTTTAAAAATATTAAATAAAATGAATATGTTTTTGGTTTACATGGTGAAACGGGTAAGAGTAGCACATGTTATTTTCTAGTCGGGAGTGTTTTATCCAAAAACTGATTTGCGTGGTTTGTCTAGAATAATAATGAGCCCTCTATTTTAAACACAGGTTATTGATCTAGGTCTATGTGTACTTAACAACAAATTAAATACTCACTCCATTTTATTTACTTGATACTTCTCTTAAAAAAATATTTACTTTATTAAATAAATTTTATCAATTATATTTTAAAATTTGTTTATTAATCTAATACTATCTTATTTAACTATTTTAATGATATGCATTAGCTTTATCCATTTAATCTTTTTTTAAATGTCACATTATGATTCAGAAAAAGTAGCAAGGAGCAATTACATGCATTTGCCATTAGTCTTGTTTTATTTAGCCAACTAAAACAAGTATTAAATTTTTGTAAGTGCTAAAAATGATAATTGTCATCCGTTTTGTTTTTTTTCTTAACAAACTTCAACATTATCTCTTACGTTTACTAATTATTATTTGCTTCATCTAGTCGTTTCAAAAAGAAAAATCTATGGCACTAATTAGATTTGTACATTCTTCAGTGCTCTTAATTAAAAAGATTAATCCATTCATAATCTCAACCTTCTAATTTTAGACTAAAATTGACTTTAAAGTGACTATACTTTCGTTCTGTTATGCTGCACAGAGTATTGAATTTATTCTTTCGTTAAATTATGATTTTATCGAAAGTTGAAGGAGGAAATGACAAAAAGTAGTAGTACTAATTACTTGTATCTTTTGCATTTGTCATTTCCAAAGATAAAAAGTAGTAGTACTAATTATGGCGTCCTTTCCTGAAACCACATTATTCTTCTATCCAATTCAAAATTACGTTAAGCACCCTTTCGAACGTTATAAGTATCAAAATTAATTATTTGAAGTTTGAAATTTTATTTAAACATGTAATTTAGATTTTTAAATTATATTTTTTAATAAATATGAAAAGTTCATAATTTGTGAAAACTATATAAAGTTTAAAATTTTCAGCTTTTGTATAATCTTACTAAATTTAGCAAATCATAATTTATAAACAAGATATTAAATTTTTTGAATGCACCGAATTAATAAATTACATATCTCCATATTCATTTTGTAAATAAATATTTACAATCACATTTATTACTAACTCTTAAACACACATAATTTTACAAAGATTTACTGCTCTTATAAATCAACAATAGAAGTAATTAACTATTCATTGATAAAATCCTCCCACATCGTATGAACATTCTTTTCACAATGCGAATGAATTTTTTTTTTGTAAAGTTTTAGAATATGGGTCCTTTTTTTGGTAAAATATAAACTTATAGAATGCTGTGTCATGATCACATGACACTTTCGATGCTTAAAACAAGGAAACTCTGTAATAACTTGGGTATGTTTGGTTGGTATGATGTGTTTTCTGTTCTATGTTGCAGGAGAATAGTTTTTTTTAGGCAAAAGGGATAAGAAGAATCATGCTCGAGAACGAAGCATTTTAAGACGAAAGAGCCAGGTCCTGCACCAGAGGAGTGACTCACGGCATGACCCACGTCACGTGAGTCAACCTACGTGGCGTGGGTATGTGCCGTAGGTCGACTCCCGCAGCTAGTTGAAGCAGTTTGATTTCCACGACAGCACCCACGTGGCTTGAGTTGGTTCCACGATACAAAGTCACGGTACCGTGGAAAGTTGCCGACTCTATTTTCCTGTTTTGTTTAGGATAGGATTCATCTTGTATCTATAAATATCCCGATGTTGTCCTATGTTCAGGAGTTAGTCAGTTACATTATTAGTTGTTCTTTACATTATTTTGAGATATATTTTCAGTATTTTGAGGATTCAAAACGTATTATTGGTTTTGTAATCGAAGATCCAAAAATTTGAGGTTTTATTAATATTGAGATTTCAGAGTTTTCTGCTCTATTGTGAGTTACAATTATGTTTCCATCTTTAAATTCTTCTTGTGTTCTTGCAATCATGAGTAGCTAAAACCATCAACTAGGGTTGTGTGAACCATGAGGAATTAACGAAACAGGTGAAGTGCAAAGCAATTCTGAACCGGTGTGATTGCATGTATTGTTATTACCTTCGTTATACTTAATCTTCTAACGATTGCAAACGTTAGAAACACGCCTGTATTCTATTCTTGCTCGAGAGAGAGGTAGAGATTGGGAAAAGGGAATAACAACAGAGATTTGAAGCTATCAACCTTCATCTAATAACTTGAGCCGTAACAGGGAGAGTTATCTGAGATCTAGGACAAGGATTAGTAGTGCGACACTCGGAGACCGAGAGGAGAAGAGTGAAATTCGTCTAACCAAGGTCGGGAGACATTTAGACGAGCATATCTTGTTAGATTTTGCATGCAACGCAGTGGGACAGTTTTTTTAAGCACAGGTAACCGGTGGAGTTAAGGAATCATTGGGGATCACAGTCCTTGTGTATTTCTCGTATTGATAACAAATCCAAAAAATGAACAGTTTTTACTATTACTACTTGCGTATACAAACCCCCCCCCCCCTTTTTTTTTACTTACTTGCCAATTACTCAAACAGTCATTCGATAGACCTTCGTCCTATTCCCTGTGGGGTCGACCCCAACCTAGTTGGGTTCTATATTTGACAGCGACCGCTTTATACTTTTCTGGAGGTATATTTTGGGCGGCATCAAATTTTGGCCCGTTGTCGAGGAATTACGATTACGGAGTTGATTGGTTTCATTATACTTTTAAAGGTACACGCCGGTGTATGCCCAATACTAGGAGTCAAAGAAATCCCCTAATTCCACTTGATCCAGAGATAGAAAGAACACTGAGAACTAATAGAAGAATAGTGAACACCGACGGAGTTCAGGATCCCACAGCCGCGGGAGAAATTCATGACCAGCCAGTTGGTCATGAAACTGTGGAACAAATCACTACTCGATTGACAAGGGAGGAGCAAGCAAGACAAGCTGCCCTTAGGCAAGCAGATAGAGACAATCGAGCAATGCAAGAGGCAGCGCAACATCTGGTTGATGCTGAGGAAAGACAACGAAGACTTAGGATGCAACAACCACCTCAAAGACCATATGTGCCAATTTATGATGATCTCGAGGAAGAGGATGTGGCTTACTTCGAGCCGATTGAGACTGGTACTATTGCTCCACTGGAGTTACCTCAGGGCACTAAGTTTGACATTACAAGTGCCATGATTCATCTGCTTAACTTAAAAGGTGTATTTGAGGGTCTTCCTACAAATGATCCAAACATGCATGTAATGAACTTTGTAGGGGTATGAACTTCTTATAACTTGCCTGGAGTTGACTAAGAGGCCATTCAGTTGAGATTATTTCCGTTCTCTCTAACAGGAGAAACGACTTTGTGGTTGGCCGAGTTACCACGAGGTTCCATTACTACTTGGCTAGAATTGAGAAATCAATTTCTGGAGAGATTTTTCCCACCATCTAAGATGCTTTAGTTGAAGGATGAGATTTACAACTTCAGATAATTACATTCTGAAGCACTGTACGAGACATGACTAAGGTTTAAGAAAAAGCTGCAGAATGTTCCAAATCATAGGATGAGTTGTAGAAGTTTACTAGAAATCTTCTATAGGGCTTTAAATGCTAATACCAAGGCTGTAGCAGATACTATCACTGGTGGAGAGTTTATGAGGCTGACATGGGAACGAGCTTCAGAGATCTTAGATCGTATTACTAAGACTAACTGGGGTTATCATACTCGGGAGGTAGGTACACCTGCTGGGTCATATGCTATTGGAAGCTCGGCAGCATAACGGGCTTTGGATGAATCTGTAGCTCAAGAGGTCGCACAACTGAGGATAGAAATCGGATTGCTAGCCAAGCAGATTTCTGCTAGAAGTACCGAGAAGGTGCATGCTGTAGGTGTACAAGGTAAAACATCTAGGCATGATGATTATGAATCTGATGAGGAGGCTAAGTACCTGGATCAAGAGATGATAGGTTTTCGAGCCAAGGGCCAAGGGTCTAATCAAGACTCTTGGAACTTGAGGTAGGGGAATCAAGGTTGGAACTACTATGGAGAAAATTACAACAAGTCGAGATATAGAGATAGAGAACGAGACCGTGATGGAGACTGGAGAAGAAAAGATGATTACAAACAGAAGAGCGATGCTTATGTTCCACCAGGGAACCGTGATGCTGACTATGAAAATTCAAGAATGGAAACCCTTCTTAATAAACTTGCTAAGGGGGTGGAGAGTCAATAAAACTATTTAAAGGAGATTAGAGCAGACATTTTAGGAATAAGTAAAAAGGTTGAGTCTCACTCTACAACCATTAGACAGTTGGATCAATAATTTGGGCAAATATCGGTGGCCTTGAACCAACGTCAACAAGGTACACTTTCGAGCAACACCATCCAGAGCCCAAAAAAATGATGTTCATTGTATGGCTATCACAACAAGAAGTGAAAAGACTCTTAGTGAGGCACCCAAACAAGTTGAGGGTGTTCATGCTACATTGGAAGAGCAAACGAATGCCACAAAAAAAGTAAAGGAAGCTCTAAAGAAGTATGTTCCATTCCCAAAACTTCCTCCTCCTTTTCCTCAACGTCTAAAGAAAAAGGTAGATGAAAATAAAATTGTTAGTGGGGAGATAATGAAATAAGTTGAAGAGCCTCAGACTGATGAAAATAAGGTGAATGCTGAAAATGAGAAAAAAAAAGAAGCCCCACAAATACTAACCCCCATTTCTAAGCTGCCACCTCCATCCCTCAGCGCTTGTAAAAAAGAAGGAGGATGGAAAATTTCATAAGTTCATGTCCATATTGAAGCAACTTCCAATAAACATTCCATTGGCTGAAGCTTTGGAACAAATGCTGGGGTATGCAAAGTTTATGAAAAATTTGGTCACAAAGAAAAGAACTGTCAGTTATGAGTCTGTCAGTGATTTGTACCATTGTAGTGCAATTGTATCCCGTTCTCCTGTGCAAAAGAAAGATTATCCAGGTGCCTTCACAGTTCCATGCACAATTGGGTCAGTTAACTTCGCCAGAGCTTTATGTGACCTAGGTGCGAGCATTAATTTAATGCCACTAGCAATAATAAAAAAATCAGGCTTGGGGGAGCCCCCAATCCAACAAAGATGCAGTTATTGATGGCGGATCGTACGATCAAGAAGCCTGTGGGCATATTATTTGATGTTTTGGTCAAGGTTGAAAACTTCATCTTTCCTGCTGACTTTGTTGTCTTGGATTGTGAGGTCGATTTTGAGATGTCCATAATTTTGGGGAGATCATTTTTTGTCATGGGCAAAGCATTGGTAGATATGGAGCGGGATGAGTTGAAATACAGGCTGGATAATAAGGAAGTCACATTCAATGTTTGCATAACTATAAAGCAGCCAAATAACATGAGGGTGGTTTTGGAAATAAATATTTTAGATGACCCTGGAGGCCAACCCAGGTGATATCTTGATGAAGTCTGAGTAATCAAGATACTCGCGTCATGCCGTGACGTTAAATTAAGCGCTGCTTGGGAGGCAACCCAAGGTGTCTTACTATTCCTACATTTGCTTTGATTTTTGTTATTTTGATTGACATTAGACCCATGCACCTAAGGTGCCATAGGTATGTTCCAACTCCCTTGTTTTACTTCGGTCTAATGCATTGGGGACAATGCATGCTTATTTGGTGGGGGCGGAGGTACGGAGGTACTTATGGGTCTATACGTCCTCTTGGGGGTTTTTTGTTGCCGTGTTTCTTTTCCCTCAAGTGCTATCATAGTAGAATCGGTATGTTTAGGATGTTATTTATATTATTCATGTGTCTTTGTGTTTAATTAGGAGAAAAATAGGGGAACTTGAGTGCAGTCCAATCTTGAATGTATTTTGAATTATAATGATGCTTTTAGATTGTTTAAAGGACACCCCTCCTAAAAAATTATGTTTTGAAGTGTTTGTGTAGCATGTTAGTTTGTGATAGCTGCTGGATCTTGTTATGGCGTTAGTATTATAGACAGAATGACGTAGCTAGCAATGCATGAACTAGATAGGTAGTAGTTGATAGTGTAACACTGTGCTATGTGTGTGTAAGGTCATTACCTAGTTCACTTTGTGTGTGCGATCCAGAACTTGCCTGGTTAGTCTTTCCTAGGTTAGAGGATAGTGGTTAGCAAAGGATCATAGGCCGTTTTTGAATAAGCCCACTTTTACCCTAAATGTCTGACCAAATGAAGTAAATATCGCTTGATCCCAATTTTGAGCCTTAATTGACATATTTATTTCATTAGCCTATTCACCTTCCCATTTTGACTTACAATGAACTTGTCTTGGCCCTTGTCCCTCCTTGGACATTGTGTACCTCAACTCAGACAAATCGCCTAAGTTGAGGGTGGCTATTATAGGGGTGCGTAGTTTGGGTATGAAGAAGGGGTTAGTAAAAAAAAAAAAGAGAACAGATTTAGTGTGAAGGAAAAAAAGAGTGAAATAAATAGAAATTGCAAAAATAAAAAAAAAAGAGAAAAAAAAAATGGTGTTTTGGAAGTATGAATAAAATCACACCCAAAATCTGAAAATAAATGAAGGAGAATAAGGGAGAATAAAATGAGAATGGTTGGAAAGTGGAGCAAAAAATAATGTAGTGTCAAGGAGGGTTGAGTCACCATATTCATATGAACCACACCCATCCCCAAGCCTACATTACAAGCTGATGAAATTCCTATAGTGATCCTAGTCCAACTGTCCGAAAAACTAAGGCATAAAAAATAAGGGCAAGCCTATGGTATTTCATGCACACTATTTGAACTTCTTTGTGAGAGAGAGTGTTTTGATCCAGTCTCTGCTTTGATATTCATTAGTATACTGTGAGTGAATGGGACTTCGTTGTTGTACATGGGTTGCAGTATTACCTACTATTTGTTTGGATAATGTGATTTGCATATATGCTTAGTTGTTTATTCATAATCTGATGCCATCACTTGACCCCTTCCGTGTCATGATAATATGCTGCATGTGTGCACACTGTGGTTTTGATTTGCAAGATGGAGGGGTCGAAAAAGTTTTGGTGCCAAAAGAAATGAGTCGACTGTCGTAGGTCTCTTAGGTTTCTCTTAGTTAAGCATCGTATGTGTTTATTTAGTTTTATTCGCTTGAGGACATGCAAACGTTCTGAGTTGAGGGTGTTTATGTGTCATGATCACATGACACTTTCGATGCTTAAAACAAGGAAACTCTGTAATAACTTGGGTATGTTTGGTTGGTATGATGTGTTTTCTGTTCTATATTGCAGGAGAATAGTTTTTTTTTAGGCAAAATGGACAACAAGGAAGAATCATGCTCGAGAACGAAGCATCTGAAGACGAAAAAGCCAGGTCCTGCACCAGAGGAGTGACTCACGGCAGGACCCACGTCAAGTGAGTCAACCTATGTGGCGTGGGTCTATGCCGTAGGTCGACTCCCGCAGCTAGTTGAAGCAATCTAATTTCCATGGAAGGACCCACGTGGCGTGAGTTGGTTCCACTATACCAAGTCACGGTATCGTGGAAAGTTACCGATTCTATTTTCCTGTTTTGTTTAGGATAGGATTCATCTTGTATCTATAAATATCCCGATGTTGTCCTATGTTCAGGAGTTAGTCAGTTACATTATTAGTTGTTCTTTACATTATTTTGAGATATATTTTCAGTATTTTGAGGATTCAAAACGTATTATTGGTTTTGTAATCGAAGATCCAAAAATTTGAGGTTTTATTAATATTGAGATTTCAGAGTTTTCTGCTCTATTGTGAGTTACAATTATGTTTTCATCTTTAAATTCTTCTTGTGTTCTTGCAATCATGAGTAGCTAAACCCATCAACTAGGGTTGTGTGAACCATGAGGAATTAACGAAACAGGTGAAGTGCAAAGCAATTCTGAACCGGTGAGATTGCATGTATTATTATTACCTTCGTTATACTTGATCTTCTAACGGTTGCAAACGTTAGAAACACGCCTGTATTCTATACTTGCTCGAGAGAGAGGTAGAGATTGGGAAAAGGGAATAACAACAGAGATTTGAAGCTATCAATCTTCATCTAATAACTTGAGCCGTAATAGGGAGAGTTATCTGAGATCCAGGACAAGGATTAGTAGTGCGACACTCGGAGACCGAGAGGAGAAGAGTGAAATTCGTCTAACTAAGGTCGGGAGACGTTTAGACGAGCATATCTTGTTAGATTTTGCATGCAACGCAGTGGGACAGTTTTGTCAAGCACAGGTAACCGGTGGAGTTAAGGAATCATTGGGGATCACAGACCTTGTGTATTTCTCGTATTGATAACAAATCCAAAAAATCAACAGTTGTTACTATTACTACTTGCGTATACAAAATCCCCCCCTTTTTTTTACTTACTTGCCAATTACTCAAACAATCATTCGATAGACCTTCGTCCTATTTCCTGTGGGATCGACCCCAACCTAGTTGGGTTCTATATTTGACAGCGACCGCTTTGTACTTTTCTGGAGTTATATTTTGGGCGACATCATAGATCAACTTTAATATTTTTTAAAAAAAATTAAAAGTGGAATTTCAAAACTTACTTTTTTAAAAAAAATTAAATCTAAAATCATAATTTTAAAATTTTGTACAAATTTCAATTAAAAAGATAGTAATTTAAAATCAAAAGGGCTAATACATAAACAATCACTTTAACTTAGCTTCAGCTACATTTATACCCTCCAACTTTGAAAGTACATAAGTATACACTTAAATTTGTTAAAGTTGAACAAGAAAAATATGCATCTTATTTGACATAATATTCGTAGGATGCCATTTAGGATGCAAATTGGTCATGTAAGATAGTAGAAGAGTGAGTTGAGAAAGAGGTATCAACTAGGGGTGTTCACGGTTCGGTTTGGGTTGGTTATTGGTCAAAACCAAAATCAAACCAAATCTAATAGATTTGTAAATAATTAAAACCAAATTAAACCAAATAAAATACATATTTATCGATTTGGTTGTTATCGGTTTTGATTTGATTTGTTCGGTTATTTGATTATTAACCATACACGGAAATAAAAAAATTAAAGAATAATATTATGCAATCAATAAAGAAATTATATTACATAATGCTTTTTTTTTTTCCGGCCTAATCAGGGACAAAATATCAAAACAATAAAAGTTTCTAAGACACATCCACTGAAAGAGTAGTTAATATTCAAAATAAGTATCAAATTGTATACACCAACACTTATATAACAATTTTTGGGCTAGGGCCCAATCTGACCCTTCTCATGACTGGTGGTCAGATTGGGCCCAAGCCCAATATATATATATTGTTGGTTTGCTTCGGTTATTTTCTTGGTTATTTTGAACAAAACCAAAATCAAAATCAAACCAAATATTATCGGTTTTTAAAAATGTAAAACCAAACCAAACTAAATAAAAATCAGTTTATTTAATTGATTTGGTTTGGATCGGTTTTACCCAAATTGTGAACACCCCTAATATCAACACATCAGTTTTTGTATTGTTACTTTTTGGTGAATAAAGGACATAAAAATGTAAAAAAGAATTGCTTATATGAGAGAACTCAATTAAGGAAATTAGTGTATCAAAACCTTCTTTTCGAGAATATTTGCTCATATTGCTGATCGAGAAAATACTTTAGCCAGAACTGCTATTTACATCCTCTCCATTGCATTCTTCAGTCTTTCTTCTATTTTTTTGATTATTCACACTTTGGAAACCAATCCCAAAAAATATTATTTATCTGGGTTCTTTTGGACTGGGCATGCTGTGGCTCTCTTCGTTGTTCTACAATTTGTTTTTATATGTTAAACAATTAGAAGAATTTTCTTTTATATCACCTAGGGTTGGAAATTTTTTGACTATGTTGGACGAGTGTTCAAGGTCTTTTTTGTGTGGGTATTTAGATTTAAAGTTGCTATTTCCATTTCGTGGGATTTATTCACTTCAATTTCTTGCTTGGTTTTTGCGATATATTTCTTACAAATCACTATCAGTCCCATGAACACTAGCATGGGATTGTTAGACTCTACTATTGGATTTCTTTTGGTATTTGTTTACGGGGGAATTTTAAGTTTGGATGGAGAGAAGGTCTTCTACTTCTGGGTTGTTTTCTTTCGCTTGACTTCAAAGCAAGCTATGACCGTTTTCTCGTAAACCTTAGTGAGACGGATATTAAATCAAAACTGGAAGCCATGAGTGACTTAAGGATAAGGCCATTAAAGCATCCGCTTTAGGCCCCCAAGAGTCAAAGGTCTCCAAAAATTTGATATTATTATATAACTAGTCACTCATACATGTTTATAGTTTATAACTTTATTTGCAAAAAATGTCTCACATTTTTTTATATAAGAAAGGTTCTTTCAAGTTATTAAAATATTAGTCATTTGTTGCGATATAATACGTTAGTTTTTATTGATGATTTTTTTTTCGATAGATATGAAGATTCAGGTAGTTTAATTTAAATCTCTAAAATAACAGACAAAGTTCATGACAATATAATGAAATAATGAACTTTTCTAATATTAATTATAACTTTGTGATACATCTACTAATTTTTTTGTTAGTGATTATATAAAAGCTTTTGTTTAAAAATTAAAATTAGTTGTAACCTGAATTATAGAAATTAAAAATTTGATAATATGAAATGAAGATTTAGTGTATGTCACTATGCAATTTTTATTTTATTTTTTTATACTTTAAGGATTAGAAACTGAAATGTATAATAAACACACACTCGTTCAAATGAGTGAGTAAATTAAGTTAAGTTCTTATTTCTAATTAATTAGTACATATACCCACCTCATTTATTTTGATTTTTCATTCTTCCCGTACATTATTTCTTGTTTATGACAATTTTATATTCAGTTATTACACTTAAATTTTATGAATCAATAATTTTATTTATCCATTAAAAAATATTTGAATGAATTAATCCTTAAAAAAATTTATATAGATATGCATCTAAAATAGTTAAAAGAAAATTTCAAAAATAAATAAATAAATGAATTTTATTTAAAATATTACTAAAATCGTATTAAATTTGTCTTTAGGCCAGCGATTATATTGAGTTACCCTTGCTGTAAGAGGCTAGGAATGATACTGCTCATTGGAAAACAATGACATAAGATCTTCAAAAAAAAGTTTGATGATTACACAACTGAGTTGACAGGAATTAGGGAGGAAGTCGGAAGACAAATTTCAGACGCTAGGGCTTCAATTGAGAATTGTATTGTTATTTGGAAAACAATGCCAGAAGATCTTCAAAAACAGGTTGATGATTGCAAAGCGGAGTTAGAAAGTGCTAAGGAGGAAGCCGGAAGACAAATTTTAGACGCTAGTGCTACGGTCGAGGTGGTCCGACAACAAGCAATTAATTCGACCGTAAGGGCAATGACGATCGAAAATATTGTGGCTGATCTCTATAATGAAGTTGAAGTGGCTTGGGAGGCTAAATCAATGGCTGAAATAGAAACTTTTGTTGTTAAAGCTTCGATCGAGAAAGCTGTTTGGGTGGCCAAGTTCATGGTTGTGTTTGTGATTATTGTTGGTAAAGCTGTCTGGATAGAAAGTGTAGACGGTCTTGAAGAAGGAAGTCAAAGTGCATGTAATAAGGGAGCTAGAGGAGGTAGAAGAGATTGGTCTCAAGGTAGAGGAGAGAAGCTTTAGAAAGGTATAATTTTGAAGTTATCTTGATTTATTTATCATTTACAGGTTTGCATGCATTTAAGAAACCACATAATTTTTGTGAAGAGTGTGCAAAATTTATATACTCAATAACTAGCATTTCACCTCAGTTAATTTTTGTGAAGAGTGTGCAAAAATTATGTGAAGACATGGAAGGAAAGAGTTATTTAGGTCTATGTACTTAATAACAAATTAAATACTCACTCCATTTTATTTACTTGATACTTCTCTTAAAAAAATATTTACTTTATTAAATAAAATTTTATTAATTACAAAAATTCAGATTATGTGAACGATTTGTATTGATCCCAATTTTAGATTTTTTGCACATCTGAGATACTCAAAGTTTGAAATTTTTTTTCTTAAGTTTGTTCTTGATTTACTTTTTCTTGTAGGTTTTACAGGAATCATTCTTCTCCTTCCCTTTCTTGTGTTCATTGGAAAAATACTCTGCTTTCCAGGTACCCAAACACTTGAGGCATATATATATATATATATATATATATTTGTATTTGCTAAGTGCGATGTGGGATTATCACCTGCTATTAGTTTCAGAGGCGTGTCACAACCCGAATCCCATTCGGGCCGGACTGACACCCGAAGTCGATATGGCCCGAGAGAACCAATCTATGCCCATGACCATTCATTTGCGTGCCACTCAACAATAAGAAGAACCATCACGTAGAGATATGAGATGTCAATAGAAGTTATGGAAACATGCAATTTATACATATAAGGAACTTGGCCGTTAGGGCCATCAAAGTCAAAGTGAACATTCATCTCTTACAATACATCTCCCCACATATGTCTACAAAACCTCTAATAGATACATGACCATGCTTATGCAAAATTTACATAACAACACAAAAACCCATGTACGCATGTAACTTGGAGAAACTCCGAAGCAACTGGAGCTCACCAATACTCAGCACAAGATCAACAACCTACTGTGGAGGTCTACTAGTACCTGCGCCTGCAGCAAGTAAGGTAAGTTCCCCAAGAGGGGTCAGTACGAAGAATGTACTGTATATGTAAGGCTATGAGGAAACTGTATGAACCAAAAAGTCTTCAATAGAGTTACATACAAATGAATAATCAATGTAAATAAACCATGGCTCTATATGCATTTGGAAACATGTATATTGCGTTCATTGCGTTCATTACGTTCATTGCATTTATTGCGTTCTTTGCCTTTGTCTTTCTTTATTATTAACCATTGCCATGTGATACCCGGGCCCCAACTGATCAGTGGGTTATAACATATCATTGGGATCGTTCCAGCCAGGCTTATGCCCCTTAGAGTGCGATCCATAAATAATATTGGAAGCGTTCCAGCTAGGCTTATACCCCTTAGATTGCACTCCCCAAATGAACAACTATGCATTACTTCATTTCTTTACTTTTGAGAAATTGATACATTGGTTACTGTTGAAGCTTTGGAACAACATTAATGAGACTTTGGAACGTTAGTCAATGAACATTATTGAAACTTTGAAACAATGTCCACCATTATGTCACACATGAATAACAATTGATCAATGAATGAGAAGTATGTGAATAACAATATGACAACTTGATATGAGATACCTTTGGATGTTTTGAAATGGAACAAGTACTATATCAATGTGAACAATATGTGCTACAGAAGGATACGGAAAGAGTAACCTTACATACCTCGCTTCCTCAATATGAATATACAATCCTATATGTGAACACAATAGTCCAGCTCCTTCCTTACGTTTCACTCTACAACACAAGTTCATAACGGAGCTTACATTAACATTCAACTACCTTACAAATGCACAAAACAACAATGAGTTACATGTTTGCCTTAAAAAGGCCATTTCCCCCTTTACAATGCAATTTACGGCATTACCATGTCAACAATACTCCAACATGCCATACATTGACCAAAACATCATGAATCAATAACATGTCACACCAAGTTCCTTTTTTACGTTTCTTCAACACCACCATGTCACAATTATTCCATCAATTCACCCCAATACACTTCATAATCAAATATCGGCAATAATTTCTTAATTGACACTTATAGCAAAATAACAAGTTAAAGAGCAAAAATCACACCATACATGTCACACCCCGAATCCCAACGAGGCGTGATTGGCACCCGTAGACGACATGGCCCGAGAGAACCAATCTTTACTTACTCAATCATATGCATGCCATAAGAAACCCATAAACACATATCAACTATCAAGACCAACAATGGAAGTCATGGAACATGATATATGTACATATATGCAAAACTTGGCCGTTGAGGCCACCAAGTCAAGGACGACATATCCCTTCTACATTCATACACCCACATCCGTCTACAAAAGCCTCTAACAAGAGCATTGACCAAAATGAACCATAAGTCGGGACAAGTCCCCGCATTACACAATATATACAATACCAAAACATATATACACTCTGACTCGGAGAAGCCCCGAATGAGCTGGAGCTCACCAAAGAGCCGCTAACACTGGCAATCTACTGAGGAGGCCTACTGGGACCTGCGCCTGCAGCAAGTAAGGTAAATTCCCCGAGAGGGGTCAGTACGAAATAAGTACTGAGTATGCAAGGCTCAGATGAAACTGTACAACACATGAATATTTCAATGAACTCAAAACATATGAATAATCAATGTGAATAAGTCACCATGTTACGCTTTGGAAACCATGAGGATTGCTTTCATTATTTTCATTACTTTCTTTATCTCAATGCTCACATGTCATGACATATCACAATGTGCCCGGGCCCCGACTGATCAGTGGGTCTTTCATATCATCATATAGGGATCGAGTCGAGCTAGGCTTATGCCCCTAGACTTGCCACCCTTGGGATCGAGTCGAGCTAGGCTTACGCCCCTAGACTTGCCACCCATAAATCCATATCTCGGGATCGAGTCGAGCTAGGCTTACGCCCCTAGACTTGCCACCCATAAATCCATATCTCGGGATCGAGTCGAGCTAGGCTTACGCCCCTAGACTTGCCACCCGTACTTGATCATTGACCACATTTGCATTACTTTGTTCATTACTTTGAGATTGATACTTTGATAATCATAACATCACTTTGGAACTTTGGAACACAACATTGTTGGAAACTTTGAATCATTGACCAATAAGTGAAGGACATATGAATAAATATCAATGAGAAATATAACATAACTAGCACCATGATACCATTGGAACCATTGGACAATAATCCATGAACAAGAGACACAAGTATAGGCACTATTGGAATATTGGAATATAACCTTATTTGAACTTTCGGAACATTAACCATGAATATGCGAAATGAGATTCACAATTGATCAATGAGTAGGAAATATATGACAATGACCATAGATAATTGCATATGGAATACCTTAGTATATTTCGGAATAGAACTAGAGAAATGTCAATGTGAACACTATTGGCCGTAGAAAGATACGGACAAAGTAACCTTGCATACCTTGGATGCACAATACGAATAGACAACCTTCGATGCGTATACAATGATCCCTCTCCTTCACTCTACAACATACATACATAACGAATTCACGTTAACCACGAATTACTTTACAAATGCATACAATGTCAATGAATTACATGTTTGCCTTTAAACATGTCATTTTCCTTCGACAAAACTATTGATATACCATTCTTCCAAAAATTCCGGAAAATTCCCAACATTGACCAATACATGAAAATCAATACATTTCACCACAATACTTCTCCTTTACACTTTCTTATCCATAACACATCACAAATAATCCTTCAAAGCACCTTAATTCAACTCATAACACATATCGGCCAAAAATCCCATAATTTCCACTTTTAGCCAAGAACAAATTTAATGCCAAAAATAACACCATACATGTTCATATTTTGTCCATACCATGCTTTTTCATCAAAGGCACAAGGCCTAATTCACACTTGAATTCCATATACCACAAATCTTATACAAAATCACCAAGTACCATGACCAACTTTTCCAAGCACAACCAACATGATATACATATTCTTTTATGCATATAAGATATTAATCCAAGAAAATAAATACTTACCAAGGCTTGGAATATGTTGATCTTGTCCAAGAAGTCCCAAGGAATTATTTTGCTTTAGGGTTTGGAAATGAGAAATGTTGAGAAAAATGTGTCAAAGGCATGAGAGGTCTTGTATAATAAAAATCTGATTTGCCTCTTTATATAGGCCTATCATGTTGTCCTTAGACAATTCTTGGCATTTAATAATATGTCTAGAAGGTCAAATGGAAGAATGGGTCTTTTGACCCATTTGGGCCATGGATTTCTTCCACTTTTGGGCCTTATTTTGGCCCAAGAAGACATATCCATTTAACCCAACAAGTTTCATGCATTATTAACCATATCTCTCATGTTTATATAATTCCATAAGGTCACGACAATATTCCCTTAAATGATTCTCATTCGTCCTTTCGATCGCAAAAATAGGCATTCTAGTCGCCCTTGGTTTCATTGGACATTTTGGATCACTATTCACCTTTCGTGATTTGATCATGTAGGAGTATGTAGGAGTGTATTGAAGTGTTTGACTCTTATTCTCCATGAAATCACAACACACCTCCTACGACGATCTAATCGCACATGTTACGTCCGATATCAAATGTTTCCCCAATGACACTATAAAACACATATGCATGGCATCTCAACACCTATGTAGATATGATCCCAAGGTATCAAGTGAGGTTATAAAGTACGGGGTGTTACAATACATGTTTATATCTCATCCATACCATTCACTTTTACCAAAACCTCAAGTCTCCTTTCAAGGCTAAATAACAAGAATGGCACATCTTTAGCAAAAAGCAAAAGTTCACTATTCAATACTTGCCAACATAGCCATCATGCTCTACACCATCTCTCATGCATATAATATACTAAAGTACAAGAATAATCACTTACCAAATCTTGTACAAAGGTGATCTTGTCCACAAAGATGACTTAGGGTTCTTGAGAGCAAAAGGAAATGTTGTGAATATTCTAGAAAAGGGCATGGGTGTTGTATTGAAATAAAAATCTGATTTTTCTTGCTATTTATAGGTCCCTCAAGTCACTCTTATCTAATTCTTGACATTTAATGCAATGTTTCTTGGTCAAATGAAAGAATGGATCATTTTTCCTCTTGGGCCATGCACTTTGTCTTCATTTTGGGCCTCAAATTGGGCCCAATTCCTTTAACCCAAAAAATCAATGAATAATCCACCAAATTTCTCATGTTTAAATTATTTAATACATGTTTCGATAATATTACAACGCACGAGACTCACATTCGTAGCCTCATTCCCAAGAACAAGTGATTCTAGCCACCCATGGCTCATTTTGGACAAAAAGGGTAAAAACATAATTTGGATGCCAAATCCGTCCATGAATAATTTCACCAAAATGGAATACCACTATAATACTTTGATAATCTCATGTATAGGCTCTTGGTTGAAGAACAAACGTGGCAAAAAGCGGTCCAGTACGCCCCTGGACACCCTTGGGACTTAGAAAATTTTCAGCATTTGAAAGGTGCGCACAAGAAGCGCGGCACGCCCTTGGGTGTGCTACCTTGCTGCCTGTGCCCGAAAAATTTTGGGCAAAAACGGCGTGGCACGCCCCACCCTATTTTTTTGAAATTTTTCGTTCTTCGACTTTTCTTTGCGGATTCGGTTAGATACTTCAAATTCTATTCTTTAGCTTACTTCTTACCTTTAATATCCTTTGTTTGTAAGTCCTTTAAACCTCACTTTTCACCCCACAAATGCTCCACAAATTCACAAACATCTCCTACAAAGGTCTAATCATATTTACTAGTACGATATCAAATGTTCCATCCAAAACCAATGCAACATACATACTTAGGGCTCTCAAAGTTAAGGGTTATAACTACACCCTAGGTCACCAATCAATCAAATGAGGGTCAGAAATGTACGGGGTGTTACATCCTTCCCCCCTTAGAAACATTCGTCCTCGAATGTTAGTCACAATGTCTTATCAAAACAACGTAAGTCAAAGTGAATCCTTCATGTCATTATATACGCACATAATACTTGTAGAGACTTACTTATTATGACATCAATTCCATACCTTGAACTTTTTATTCCAGTTACAACAAATACGGATGCTTTAGATTTCATTATTTCTTCGGTTTCCCTTGTGATCCCCTCTATGTACTGATTTCTCCAATAGTACGTTTTCGAAAGCTACTTCTTTATTTCCCATTCCTTTCATGTATCGCTCTAGAATAGTACTAGGTATCTCTTCACATGCGAGATCTTTCGTAACTTATATATCTCCACTGAAATCAATACGGGTTGACCTCCTATACATTTTCGAGACATTGAAACACAAAATATTAGATGAATTGTGGAGATTCCTTGGAGCAATTTCAATTCATACGTAACTTGCTCAAATCTTCTGAGAACTTCATATGGAATTTTATATAAGGCCAACTTCCCTTTCTTGCCGATCTCATTATCTCTCTTTGTTTTTGTCAGTGGTGACACTTTTAAAATACCTCATCACCTATGGAAAATGCTAATTTCCTTCTTTTTAATATCGGTATACGACTTGTGTCGACGTTGGGCCATTTGTAGCCGTTGTTTTTCTCTATAGTTGCTCAAGTAATGCAGTTTCACCTGTTTCCAACCATCCCATTGGTGATCTACATTTTCTTCCATCTAGGGCTTCTTAAGGTGCCTTTTGATACCCGAATGATAGCTATTGTAATAAGCAATCTCACTAAACGATAGATGTTCATCCCAACTATCTATAAAGTCCAATGTACATACTCGTGGCATATCTTCAAATGTTCACATAAGACGCTCCGTTTATCCATCCATCTGAGGATGACAAGCCGTACTTACACCCACATGTGTACCCATGCTTTACTGAAAAGACTTCCAACACTGTGCAATAAAGTGAGCTCCTCTATTTGATATAATAGTGAGTTGGGTCCCATGTAATCGTACTATCTCTGTGTCATACCTCTTTGCATAATGTTCAGCTATATCGGTGGTCTTAACTGGTAGGAAATACGCTGACTCGATAAGCCTATCAACTACTACCTATCTGGAATCGACCTTCGCATTGTACGAGGCCACCCTATGATTAAATCCATGTTCCACTTCCAAACTGAAAGGTTAATACATTGCATATATCATACTTGTAAGCATTGACCGCTTGGACATTGAGCTACAAGTTCTACAATGTGTTTTTCATGTAGCCGTAACAATATATTTCTTCTAAACCATGGTACATTTCGGTCGCTTCTGAATGAATAAAATACCACGAACGATGTTCTCCTGTCATAATTCATTCCCTTAACTCGCCTATACCTGGTACACACAATCTACATTGGCGTTACAGTCCCCCCCCCCCCCCCCCCATGTTTGCTTAAATACCTTTGTTGAATTTTACTGTACATTCTTTTTCAATTGAACTGGATTTACATATTACTTTTCCTTCATCTCAGCTACCGATGAAAACTCTGCCACATTTGACACTATAATTCTTCCACCTGAAGTTTTATACAAGTAGTGTTACTATCTATTATAATCAAATGTCACACCTGTTAACTTAAAATCATATGTGGGATAGTTTCTCTCATGTGGACGCAATTGTCAAAAGGAATATGCTATCACACTATCATGCTGCATTTATACACATCCCACAACAACTTTTAAAACATCACAATACACTGCATACCCTTATGTGCCTTTGGGAGGTACTAGTACAGGTGTAGGAGTCAAGTTATCTTTCAACCCTTGTAAACTTTTCTCACATGCATTATTCCGCCGAAACTTGGTTACTTTGTGTGTTAGCTTTGTTAAGGGTAATGGTAGGAAGCCTTTTGAACAATTCTTCTGTAATAACTGGTCAACTCAAGGAAGCTATGAATTCCCGTAGATGTCGTAAGTCGTGACCAATTCTTTTGTGTATATGAATCCTTATTCCTTCATTCTATACAATGTGTTGTGACCAACTTGCATTTAGAGAACTTGCCTATATCTTAAGGTCACGAAGAATTCGTAAAACCTGTCACAAATGATTACCATGGTCCTTTTTGTGATTTTGAGTAACCCAAAATAGCATCTAAAACCACTGTCACGAATCCGTTTAAAATGGCCTGAACACCCTATTCATCAAATCCATGAAAACAGTTGGTGCATTTGTTAGTCCAAATGACATAACCAAAAATTCATAATGGCCATGCCGTGCTCGGAAAGCTGTCTTGGGTATATCTTCTTCTCTAACTCTGACTTGATGGTAACCCGACCTCAAGTCAATGTTAGAATAAACGCCTGCCACCCTATAACTGATCATACAAATCATCAATTCTAGGGAGGGGATATTTATTCTTACTTGTCACCTTGCCTTGTTCCATTGCCAATAGTGCATACACATTTCCTCAATGTACCATTTTTGTTTTTCGTACAATAAACACTGACGTACCCCAAGGGGTCGTACTAGGTCTTATGAATCCCTTGTTCATCACATCTTTTAATTTCTCATTTAGTTCCCGTAACTTTATCGGGCCATGCTATACGAAGGACTAGAAATAGGCTGAATGCCTGACATCATAGCATTATCTACTCATTCCTACATCAAGGAATTCGTGTACCACCGAGGAATGCATGTACCACCGAAATCGATTGAAGAGTTGGTGGCTCCACATTAGTATCCTTCACTATTACCAAGTGACATATGTACCCCTTTGGGTATCATTTCCTTGCTTCAAGATAAGGAATAAATTTTCCTCTTGGTGCCCCCATATGACCCTTGCTATTCAAGAACACTCCTTTGGGGAAATGAAAAATGTAGTTTCGTAGCGCGGCAATCTATTATGGTACAATCTCTTTGTAACATCAAAATCCACTATTTCCAGTTTAATAAGATCAACAAACAATTTCTGTGCAATTACAATATACTTTTTAGCTCTACTAAATTCACCGTCTGGTGTAGATACTTCCAATGGGTTAATTAATACTTCTGGTGTCCTATCAGACAAATATTTGCAATACTTAATGGAAGGACATATGATAATATGGAACCTGGGTCAATCAATGCATTTACCTTATGTAAAAATACGAATAATGTACCTGCATCTGCATCAGGAAAAGACTCCAAATTCCGTTGATCCGCCAAGGCATAGGTACGGTACTGGGTCCCACTGGAACTAGCTGCCCTTCCAGAACCTCTGCCGCACCCCATAGGATGTGTACCTCTACCTAGAGGAGGCATTAATAATGGCGATGCGATAGTTGGCACCATAAGTCGTGCCATACCACTCGTGCTCCTCTGTGGACACCTTTTCCTTACATGTCCCGGCATACCACACCAGTAGCAAACATTTGTTCCGAACCAGCATTCACCTGCATGAAACCTCCTGCAGCGCTTGCACAGATGTCGAACAGACCTTGATTGACTCCTACTTTCTTGCTCTCGATACCCCACTGTCCGTGAACCCTGAATCTCACTTCTTTGCCCAAACTGGTTACCTCTAAACCCTTGGACTAGAGGGGGAACAGTTGCTATAGGCTGAAAAAATAGTGGCCTAGGTGGTTTGTACAAAATTCGAGGCTCAAATCCTCCTTGGGATGCCATGAACTGCTCCTCGGGTCTAGCCCTTTTTGACGGCCTTCTTCAAAGTCATGTGTCCTTCTCTTTTGCCTTTGTTCCTCCATTTGCTGTGTCAACACTCGTCTTTGAGCTTGTGCAGCAACTACACTAGTCAATAGTAGCACCGCACCCATTAAATCTTGCACAATTGCATTATCGGACAATTCCAAAAATGGAAGAGTAGGAGAAGCCCGTGGTGCACTTTCAACGTCAGCCCCACCTTGACTAGCTTGGTCAGGTGGTGATTTACGCATTCTTTCTCCGGTAGGCATCTCTACCTGCTTACCTTTATCTTTACCTCATCTGGTGATTAGCATGTTACTATAAATAAGGAAACCAAGTTCATGGTCAGATACGATTTCACTTACAACATTGGCTCTATTGCACGATCTAAAAATGAAGAAATGAAACAACTCCTAAATGTCCCATAGCCTCCTACTTATAAATATGGCGCTCAACACATCGATAAGTAAGACTCTACTCAGACACGGCTTTGTAGACACCCTTAGGACAACCTGCTCTGATACCACTTTTGTCACAACTCGAATCCCATTCGGGCCGGACTAGCACCCGAAGTCCATATGGAGCGAGAGAACCAATCTATGCCCATGACCATTCATTTGCATGCCACTCAATAAAAAGAACCATCACATAGAGATATGAGATGTTAATAGCGGAAGTTATGGAAACATGCAATTTATACATATAAGGAACTTGGTCGTTAGGGCCATCAAAGTCAAAGTGAACATTCATCTCTTATAATACATCTCCCCACATATGTCTACAAAGCCTTTAATAGATACATGACCATGCTTATGCAAAATTTACATAACAGCACAAAAACCCATGTAGTGGCATGTACGCATGTAACTTGGAGAAACTCCGAAGCAACTGGAGCTCACCAATACTCAACAAAAAATTAGCAACCCACTGTGGAGGTATACTAGTACCTGCGCCTGCAGCAAGTAAGGTAAGTTCCCCAAGAGGGGTTAGTACGAAGAATGTACTTAATATGTAAGGTTATGAGGAAACTGTATGAACCAAAAAGTCTTCAATAGAGTCAAATACAAATGAATAATCAATTTAAATAAACCATGGCTCTATATACATTTGGAAACATGTATATTGCGTTCATTACGTTCATTGCGTTCTTTGCCTTTGTCTTCCTTTATTATTAACCATTGCCATGTGATACTCGGCCCCCAACTGATCAGTGGGTTATAACATATCATTGGGATCATTTCAGCCAGGCTTATGCCCCATAGAGTGCCACCCATAAATGATATATCAATAGGATCATTCCAGCCAGGCTTATGCCCCTTAGAGTGCGATCCATAAATAATATTGGGAGCGTTCCAGCTAGGCTTATGCCCCTTAGATTGCACTCCCCAAATGAACAACTATGCATTACTTCATTTCTTTACTTTTGAGAAATTGATACATTGGTTACTGTTGAAGCTTTGGAACAACATTATTGGGACTTTGGAACGTTAGTCAATGAACATTATTGAAGCTTTGAAACAATGTCCACCATTATGTCACACATGAATAACAATTGATCAATGAATGAGAAGTATGTGAATAACAATATGACAACTTGATATGAGATACCTTTGGACGTTTCGAAATAGAACAAGTACTATATCAATGTGAACAATATGTGCTGCAGAAGGATACGAAAAGAGTAACCTTACATACCTCGCTTCCTCAATATGAATATACAATCCTATATGTGAACACAATAGTTCAGCTCCTTCCTTACGTTTCACTCTACAACACAAGTTCATAACGGAGCTTACATTAACATTCAACTACCTTACAAATGCATAAAACGGCAATGAGTTACATGTTTGCCTTAAAAAGGCCATTTCCCCCTTTACAATGCAATTTACGGCATTACCATGTCAACAATACTCCAACATGCCATACATTGACCGAAACATCATGAATCAATAACATGTCACACCAAGTTCCTCTTTTACGTTTCTTCAACACCACCATGTCACAATTATTCCATCAATTCACCCCAATACACTTCATAATTACATATCGGCAATAATTTCATAATTGACACTTATAGCAAAATAACAAGTTAAATAGCAAAAATCACACCATACATGTTGATATCTCATCCATACCATTCACTTTTACCAAAACCTCAAGTCTCCTTTCAAGGCTAAATAACAAGAATGGCACATCTTTAGCAAAAAGCAAAAGTTCACTATTCAACACTTGCCAACATAGCCATCATGCTCTACACCATCTCTCATGCATATAATATACTAAAGTACAAGAATAATCACTTACCAAATCTTGTACAAAGGTGATCTTGTCCACAAAGATGACTTAGGGTTCTTGAGAGCAAAAGGAAATGTTGTGAATATTCTAGAAAAGGGCATGGGTGTTGTATTGAAATAAAAATCTGATTTTTCTTGCTATTTATATGTCCCTCAAGTCACTCTTATCCAATTCTTGACGTTTAATGCAATGTTTCTTGGTCAAATGGAAGAATGGATCATTTTTCCTCTTGGGCCATGCACTTTGTCTTCATTTTGGGCCTCAAATTGGGCCCAATTCCTTTAACCCAAAAAATCAATGCATAAGCCACCAAATTTCTCATGTTTAAATTATTTAATATGTGTTACGATAATATTACAATGCACGAGACTCACATTCGTAGCCTCATTCCCAAGAACAAGTGATTTTAGCCACCCATGGCTCATTTTGGACAAAAAGGGTAAAAACGTAATTTGGATGCCTAATCCGTCCATGAATAATTTCACCAAAATGGAATACCACTATAATACTTCGATAATCTCATGTATAGATGTCACGCCCCGAATCCCATCGAGACGTGATTGGCACCCGTAGCCGATAAGGCCCGAGAGAACCAACCTTTGCCTATGCTCAATCATATGCATATAATATTCATAACCACCATTGCATAATATGACGAAAAATGAGTAAAGGAGAACATGGGACACATTTAGACATACATATGAAACTTGGCCGTTGAGGCCATCCAGTCAAAACAACATGTGTCTTGTACACTATTACACCCACATCGGTCTACAAAAGCCTCTAACAAGAGCATTGACCAAAATGAACCATAAGTCGGGACAAGTCCCCGCTTTATACAACATGTACAATACCAAAACATATATACACTTTGACTCAGAGAAGCCCAGAATGAGCTGGAGCTCACCAAAGAACCACTAACACTGGCAGTCTATTGAGGAGGCCTACTGGGACCTGCGCCTGCAGCAAGTAAGGTAAATCCCCCGAGAGGGGTCAGTACGAAATAAGTACTGAGTATGCAAGGCTCAGATGAAACTGTACAACACAAGAATATTTCAATGAACTCAAAACATATGAATAATCAATGTGAATAAGTCACCATGTTACGCTTTGGAAACCATGTGGATTGCTTTCATTATTTTCATTACTTTCTTTATCTCAATGCTCACATGTCATTACCTCACAATGTACCCGGGCCCCGACTGATCAGTGGGTCTTTCATATCATCATATAGGGATCGAGTCGAGCTAGGCTTATGCCCCTAGACTTGCCACCCTTGGGATCGAGTCGAGCTAGGCTTACGCCCCTAGACTTGCCACCCATAAATCCATATCTCGGGATCGAGTCGAGCTAGGCTTACGCCCCTAGACTTGCCACCCGTACTTGATCATTGACCACATTCGCATTACTTTGTTCATTACTTTGAGATTGATACTTTGATAATCATCACATCACTTTGGAACTTTGGAACACAACATTGTTGGAAGCTTTGAATCATTGACCAATAAAGGACATGTGAATAAATATCAATGAAAAGATAACATAACTAGCACCATGCTACCATTGGAATCATTGTACAAGAATCCATGAACAAGAGACACAAGTATAGGCACTATTGGAATATTGGAATATAGCCTTCTTTGAACTTTCGGAACATTAACCATGAATATGAGAAATGAGATTCACAATTGATCAATGAGTAGGAAATATATGACAATGATCATAGATAAGTGCATATGGGATACCTTAGTACATTTCAGAATAGAACTAGAGAAATGTCAATGTGAACACTATTGGCCGTAGAAAGATACGGACAAAGTAACCTTGCATACCTTGGATGCACAATACGAATAGACAACCTTCGATGCGTATACAATGATCCCTCTCCTTCACTCTACAACATACATACATAACGAATTCACGTTAACCACGAATTACTTTACAAATGCATGCAATGTCAATGAATTACATGTTTGCCTTTAAACATGTCATTTCCCCTTGACAAAACCCTTGATCATACTATTATTTCACAAATTCCATAATATTCCCAACATTGACCAATACATAAAAATTAACACATTTCACCACAATACTTCCCCTTTACACTTTCTTATCCATAACACATCACAAATAATCCATCAAAGCACCTTAATTCAACTCATAACACATATCGGCCAAAATCCCAAAATTCCCACTTTTAGACAAGAACAAGTGTAATGCCCCAAAATAACACCATACATGTTCATATTTTGTCCATACCATGCTTTTTCATCAAAGGCACAAGGCCTAATTCACACTTGAATTCCATATACCACAAATCTCATACAAAATCACCAAGTACCATGACTACCTTTTCCAAGCACAACCAACATGATATACATATTCTTTGATGCATATAAGATATTAATCCATGAAAATAAATACTTACCAAGGCTTGGAATATGTTGATCTTGTCCAAGAAGTCCCAAGGAATTGTTTTGCTTTAGGGTTTGGAAATGAGAAATGTTTGTGAAAAATATCCAAAAGGCATGTGAGGCTTTGATGATAAAAAAAAATCTGATCTTGGGGCCTTTATATAGACCCCAAGTCAAGCTTAGCCTTTTATTTGGCATTTAATATGGTCAAAGTGGAAGAATGGATATTTTTGCCCTTTGGGCCAATTCTTTCATTTCCATTTTGGGCCTAACTTTGGGCCCAAGAACTCATATCCATGAAACCCATACAATTTCATGTATTAATCACCATATCTCTCATGTTTACATAATTCCCTAATGTCACGACAATATTCTTTTAAACAATTCTCATTCGTCCTTTCGATTGCAAAAATTGGAATTCTAGTCGCCCTTGGTTTTATTGGACATTTTGGATCACTATTCACCTTTCGTGATTTGATCATGTAGGAGTATGTAGGAGTGTATTGAAGTGTTTGACTCTTTAACAATGCTCAAATAACTCCAAAGAATCAAAAGAAACCATCTAGGAATCGTCGTAGAATTGCGTTACGAAACGACGCCGGAAAGGCATAGTTTTTGTTCCTTGCGCCACACCCCCTGAAACAGGGTAGTGGCGCAAGAATGAGGCCTGCTCTGAAGTTTATGCAGGCTGGTGGCTTGCGCCACACCCCTGAAACAGGGTAGTGGCGCAAGTCTCAGCACATTGCTGAAATTTCCGGCCACTTATCCAATGTGTACGTATCGTCCAATCCTTTATCCAAACACTACAAAATACTTACTTAGTGATCTTAACCATCAAGTAAACATGACTTAAAGTCACCAAATGAGGTTAGAATATGTACGAGTTCTTACCCAAATGCTCCATGAAATCACAACACACCTCCTACGAAGATCTACTCGCACATGTTAAGTCCGATATCAAATGTTTCACCAATAACACTATAAAACACATATGCATGGCATCTCAACACCTATGTAGATATGATCCCAAGGTATCAAGTGAGGTTATAAAGTATGGGGTGTTACAATAGACTCTTGGTTGAAGAAGAAACGTGGCAAAAAGCGGTCCGGTACGCCCCCGGACACCCTTGGGACTTAGAAAATTTTCAGCATTTGAAAGGTGCGCACAAGAAGCGTGGCACGCCCTTGGGTGCGCTACCTTTCTGCTTGTGCCCGAAAAATTTTGGGCAAAAACGGCGTGGCACGCCCCACCCTATTTTTTTGTAATTTTTCGTTCTTCGACTTTTCTTTGCGGATTCGGTTAGATACTTCAAGTTCTATTCTTTAGTTTACTTCTTACCTTTAATATCCTTTGTTTGTAAGTCCTTTAAACCTCACTTTTCACCCTACAAATGCTCCACAAAGTCACAAACATCTCCTACAAAGGTCTAATCATATTTACTAGTACGATATCAAATGTTTCATCCAAAACCAATGCAACATACGTACTTAGGGCTCTCGAAGTTAAGGGTTATAACTACACCCTAGGTCACCAATCAATCAAATGAGGGTCAGAAATGTACGGGGTGTTACAAGGCGGATCCAGAATTTGAAGGTAAGGAGTGTGAGTATTTTTTGTATATAGTAGCTGTTTCATCACTAACGACAAAGATTGAATAGGAATGATGATGATTCTATAAGTTAGTTCTTGGTTCATTATTCAGTTAGGTCTTTTATTCACAACTAGATAAATAAGTTTGGTTTTAATTTTGTTTTACGCTAATTTAAAAATTCCAGAATAAAATTGCAAGAGAAAAACCATGAGAAAGCCCTCCAATTAGGAAATTTGCATAAAAAGTAACTTAATCACTATGTATATAACTACATATTCTATGTTTGACTACATTACCGTTATTGTTCTTGTATTAATTTTTTATATTAATTATCGAGTTGTGTGACAACTTTAAAAAAAAAAAAAGCTTCAAAATTTTCAATATACGAGAACAGTTCAAAGGTCTGTTACGTCAGACTATTTAATTGTTTCAAAAGTTTATTGAAGATATTGATTAAATTATACTCCAACATATGACTGACTAATAGTGTATAATCAAAATGAGAGAACCACTAAATTTAATATAAATTATTATTCAAGAAGTTGCCCATGTATCTCTAATCTCTAATCTCTAATCTCTAATATCTAATCTCTAATCTCTATCTCTAATATTAATATATTAAAAATGTGAAGGTCTTTATAGATGTTGTTTGAACTTTTTGCCTTTCATTAAAAGTCTTTTCTTTAGAAAAAATCATATTTTTACAATTTTCCTTCAATTATTATTTTATTAAAATAAGGACTCCTAAAATATATGGGAAGAACCTTAATAAAATAAATATATGGAAAGAAATTAAAAGCCCTAAGATATATATAATCAATTTAAATATTACCTTATATATATAATTATTTATTAAAGGATATAGTAAATAAAAGTTTTCCACAATTCTATTTAACTAATATTTTGCAAAAGATTTTAGGTAATATCGGATACGTAACTAATCTCCCGATACATTCATTTCCGATACACTTTTGAGAAATTAATGAAAATCTGTTCAATTAATGGAGCAAATCACGCGACTTTCATTAAAATCTCTTTAGAGGATCCCCAAAATTTCTTAATCAGTTCAAAATTTGAAATTCAAAAAAAGATCGCAATTCTTCAAGCAACAACAAGCATCATCACATCTCCGGCGAACATGCATTGCCGGAGCAACCACAACAGATCCAAAACCGCCGCCGAAACCCCCTCAATTGTTGACCACTGTTCCGGCTGAATCCCATACCAAAAAATCAAAGTTCCTCTTCTCCGTCGGAAAACACATAACCGTTACCACCACCGTCGCTCCAACCAGCCAATCCGTGAAACACCACCTTTCACCCAAATTCAGACACAAGTCCACCAAAAAATCACTGCAACAAATACATCATTCTTATGTATCAGTAACACAGATTCGATACATAATTAATGATATATTTTCAAGAGACACTCAGTCCGATACATAATTCTTATGTATCAGTAACACATATCTCACTCCGATACATAAATCTTATACATCAGCAACACAAAAAAAGCGTTCGATACATATTTTTTTGTCATATTTTCAACCAGATACATCATTCTTATGTATCTCAATGCCGCCATCGTTACCGTTATCCGTAGATCCAGCAGCAGCGAATGCCTCCTCCTCAATCCGCCTTGCGGCATCAGAAGCTTCGTCTGGTGGGAGACTCGATGTATCGAATTCAGAAATCTGACAAGCGTAATGTAGCTTCGTCCCCTCTTTAATGTATCTTCATGTTTTTTTTTACTCCGATGCATACTGATAATACCTTTTTTCAGAGTATCCCGTGATGTATCTTCACCTTTATCACCTTTCGTATCGGCAGAATTTTTAACATTTAATACCTTTTAAATGGGTGTTAATAGAGGATGAATTTTTGTGTATATGAAAGAGTTTGTTTTCTGGAAAATAAGCAATTTGAAGAATTCTGGTGATAATATACCTGATGGAAAGCAGAAGGGGAGGTTTTTGTCCATATCTCTTTCTGAAATTAGATTTTCTAGAAAGAATAAAGGGGGATGACATATCTTGTACCATAGTTTGTGAATGAATAAGCTTGTTGTTTGTTTTCTCTTTGCCTGCGTCATTCTTTTGAAGAAACAACTATTAGTAATGATATTAAATTGGTGGAGAGAAGATCTTCAACCAAATTTTCAGGGGGGAACAATTAATATATCCGAATTTTTAAGGTGACAATAATGTATCTAAATATTTAAAGAGAGAGAATGTAAATTAGGAATTTTAGTAATTAATCAAAAGGGTAGGAATTTTAAGTAGTTTAGGGTAAGTTAAGTTGTGGTATTAGGTAATTTTTCCTAATTTTTATACACATTCTAAACATCCTTTAGCTGAAATTAAAGAAGAAGAGAAATCATCAACATCAACAACAAAAAACGTGAAGAAGAAAAGCAAATCTGAATATTCATTACATGATCTGAAAATCCGAACATGAAATTTGTAAATTCAATCAATTGTAAAATCTGCAATCAATATTTTTCATTAAAGTGAATTGCCATAGCCCACAGGCGTCCAAACAAATATAATAGAAAAAAAGAAGGAAAAGACATGAAGAAAGATGATAAAGTCCCAAGGTGAAAGAAAATAAAGATATTAAGAAACAAGATAAATGAAAAAATGCACTAGGGATATGGAGAAATTAAATTCCATGTAGCATAATGTGCAGACAAATGAGCAATATCTTGTGGCACACTAGAGAAGAAAGCTTTTTAGGAAAGAAAAATTAGAAAGACAACACTAGAGAAGAAAGTTTTCCAAGAGAAGAAAGTTTTTTGGGAAAGTATACTCATATTAGACTTGGGCTTAGGGGATCGTATTTGGGTCATCTCTGTTGATGGCTACAAATTGGAAAAAATTTGACCGAAGGACTATGTTGTGTACAATAGTCCAAACTTGGGCCATTAATTTTGAAACAGATCAGCCTATGTCCTTTCCATGAAATGCACTCACCGGGATTGGAACCCAGATGCACTAGGCATAAGAAAGTTCAAATGGAGAGCTGAACTGTGGCACCCGCGGACAATTTATGCTTTTTGAGTGCCAAGTTATCATTATATCATAATTTTCACAGATATTTACATATATAATACAAATTTTAACTGAAACGTGCGGGTGCCGTGGCACCCCTTTCTTTCAAGGTAGATCCGCCCCTGATTAGTTTGATGGGCAGTTGATTGTATGATTCCTCTATTTCCCCACTGGTTTATGAATTGATTATTCTGTTTGTTAAGCTATTGTTAATATGTTCAAATCTCATGTATGTTCGAATGTTTTTGACTATAATTGATGAATATCAATATTTTTAATTGAATCCACAACATTGGGAGCATTGTGTTATTGAGATTTCTGATAGTTACTTGAAAACAAGATTTAAAGGCAGCAGAAAACTTACCCTGTTACATTGATATGTATGTTCGACTTGAGAATGTGATTAGATTGGTACTGAACTTCTTCTATATTTTGTGATTTAATTGAAGAGTTCTGTTTGATTTTTAAGATTGTTGTCTAAGTTTAGAGACTAAACACTTTTTCTTGCCTCCCTGTTAAGGCTGAATTGTTGAAGAACTTGAAACCAAGTCCAGATGCTAAGAGCTTCAGTTTTTAGTCTGTAATTGTTATTTTAACAACTTTACTTGTGCTGTCGGTAATTTGAAAACTACATTGTTCATTGCTGAATTTGTTAGAAGTTGTTGTAAATTAAAGATGAAAAGGAATTTATGACCTCAGTCAATATTCTTGAGACGAACTTAAAACCATATTTTAAATTGAGAACATGTTTTGAGTGTTAAAATTCAATAAAGAATTCATGTGGCTTGAAGAAAGGAAACTGGATTCCTTTTAACTGAAAATTTAGAATATAGCTTGGTTGTTTGAACTTGTTTTAGGAAAATTGTACATGGTAGTTTAGCTACACCTCAGTCCAGTTCTAATTACTATTTTGACTTATTTTGAGAGTTTTGTGCGGTAGTTTTTAACTGATTGACAAGTTTTGGTAGTAATTTTGAATTAAACGATCAAGTTGAGTGAGTAAATACCATATCGGTGATGTTGTGCAAATCCAAAGCTGAATTGTTAACAATCGCTTTCTTTACTTGAATTGTGAGAGGAACTAAAACAATTTCATCGTCAGACAAACTTTTTCCTGTTTTCACTTTAATTTACTCATGTTCTCTTATCCTAAAATTAATTGAGCTTTAATCGTGAGTTGTTAGCAATCTGTGATAGCTACTGATATTGTCAAGGTATGAAATTTCTATTGGATGAATGTCCTTGAGTTTTGAGATGGTTTTTGTTTTGAATTTATAGTTGTAAAACAGATGTACTTACCTGTTTTGAGTTATTTCAACTGCAATTGAGAAGCCCTTAATACCTGGACTGTCAAAAGCTTAAATCTGTCAGTTGGAGCTACAAAATCAGCTGTAGTTTCAGGAATTTTCCCCCAATTGAGAAGGAATTTCTTGAATCAAAATATTTATAGCCACTAGATTAGGGTTGAATTCAGTTGTTGGAATTTAGTTAATTCTAGAAATCTGATTTTATTTTAGTGTCTTAGCTACCTCTGGATTAGAAAGAAGTATTGTAGGTGATCTTGTATAAATTTCTTGGCCATCTTTTTTTTTGATAACTAACTTGTTTATTAGTCACCAAAGTGAAGATTTAGAAAGCCTCAACTAGCTACATCCCAGCTAGCTGATAAGTATAAAAAGCTCAGCACTACTCTAAGAAAAACTAGAGCATACTACTAAAAAACTAACTGCTACGTTAGGGGTTTAGTTCCTACAGTTGACCTTGCTTGACACACACAAGTGCTCTCTCTTGCTATATTTTTAACTGGTCACACCTTTTCTTCAAAATCTTTGGTATCCCTCTCCATCCACAGAGAGTGGATTGCCTCAGCATACACATGTTTCATCAATGGAGCCGTATGAATTTTTTTGATTCATTGCTTTAGTTAGCCTCTCCTGTTTCTGGTCACTGATTGTGTCCCTGCTCCTCCTTTAGCCAAGTTAGTAGCCTGGCCCACAATCGTTGAGTGAAGTTACATTATTTAAACAAGTATTGGCTTGTTTCTTGGAGAGTCTTGTATAGCAGACAAGTAGGCTCGATATCCATGGTCAATTTCTTGGCCATCTTTAATCTCCTCTGGAACAACTTTTTTTTTGGTAACTACTTCTCTGTTACCAGGGAAATAGATATATACAAGTGTGTGTTCTCAAACAAAATAGGACTCAAGTAGACATATAGTCTTAACTGTAATGACAAATCAAAAAGCAGTAATGTCACTCCTATCCACAAATGTCATGAATCATCAACTATATCACAGGCTGGACATCCTTCAGGGGTATCCTTCCCGTCTTCTCGGGTGTCCTGCAATTCTCACAAATTCATCTCCTCGAACATGAATATCTTGAGCAACTCTTCTTATAATATTCTCAATTGTGCAAGCTGTGCCTTAAAATATCCGTTGGATCTTTTCTAGCCATATATGGTAGATACAACCTGCTAGTAACATCCTTAAAAATTCAGCTTTTCTGAAATTGCCTATAGCATTTTGTATATCCTAGCTAACCCTCAGTAGACCGTTCCATAGACATTTGGCACACCCTAGACATCTCAGCAGCCGAGATCAAATGATAGCAGTGAATGGGCACTTCAAGTAAAGGTGCTCAATTATCTCAAGTTCCTCCTACATAACACATAATCCAGGTCAGTTTGTGCACCCCATTTCAGTAGTCTATCCCTGCTGGTATGCCTTAAGTGCGTGGCTAACCTCAGTATAAATAGCTATTTAGGACATCCAAGGTTGTTACAAACAAGTTTCCTCTATGGAATCTTTGGACGGGTCCCCTTCATTCTCATGTAAATAGATATGATAGATAAGTTTTCAACATGCATTACCTCCTCATGTAGATAGGGCCGGCAAATATAACCAGATGAGGAGGTTAATCCCTTTAGAGTATCCGGAGGAATCTTTTCCTAATGTTGAATAGCTAGATGAAGGTTAGCCAACAGAATTAAAGTGACCTGGCCATATTAGGAATGCTGGGATAGCTGAATACAATAGAACTGAACTCTGATATACCATTTGGCCCTCCAATTATAGGCTAATTCAGTTATTACCTAGTCATATCTTACATACTAGAAGTCCCTAAAAGCAGGGTTGCCAAGGTATTATTTTTGTATATCATTTGAAAAGACTCTTTGCGATTCCTATATGATTAAATATACTCAAAAGATGTTTGTTATGACGACACTTCCCTACTTGACCCCTCTTAATGGTTTTCCTTCCCATTACAAACTGCCTTGTGTGTGTATTCTTTGCGTGAACTAATTTCAATATTAAACTATGTTTAAACCACCCCTTTTCTCGTTTTAGATGAATGCGATCAGATCTGGAATAGCCAAGTAAATAGCTTAAGTTCTTGTTTGAGGTTTTATTTACATAACATGGTTCGGGGATGTCACTATGAGACCTAGAAATATAGGCTAATGATTTTTTCTATCCTTAAGCATGTTATGTATACAGTTCTTTGTCATCAGTAGACTAACAGGTTGTTAAAGCAGTTGGAAGACATATCTGTAGTCATCTTTATTTCTCTTTGAATAATCGAACAAGTTTTGGATAGTTGCAAGTAGGTGAGAATGGATATTTAGCTTCTTTTTTCCGGTTAACTTTGATAACCAAGCCATTAATTCTGATAGTTTGTCACAAACAAGGACCCCAACTGGAGTATAGCCAATTGTGGTGAGCTAGACCACTAAATTCACATTTTACCAATCCATGTGTATTAAGAGACTTAAGTCTACCTGTATATGTTGTGTATGAGATCAGTGACTTATTAGGATCTGCCAGGACTTGTTTTATTTCTGTCTGAGATCATCTGGTCATTTACTAGCTCAAGAACTTGACAAAAACTCTGAAATCATGACTGAATGTTTCTGTGTATCCTGAATGTACTTTGGGGTTGTCCAACTGATTTCAAATATTATTGTAAACTTGTGCTTAGGTCTGCTGCAACAGTCAGTGCAAAAAAAGGTGGTTAACTGACTTGGAGTCTTTTTAGCACATATAGCATCTATTACCAATGGGACATTCTTTTTTTTTTTTTTAGATTATCATGAGTTAGTATAGCATCTTTGAGGGTTGTCAAAGTAAAATACTTGTCTTACATATCAAATTTTAAGGCCATGGATCAATCAAAACTTCGACAATAATCATACTGGTATAACCTGCCTTCATTGAAAACACTATTTTGCTTGCATCTTTAGGTTGTCTGATGTTTGAGAATTCACTGGAAAACCTTCTAAGGATTTGTATATATTAGTGAATTCTCCCAGTTCCCAATCCAAAATATTTCCATCCCTGTTGCTTGCAACTGTGGAGTCTGATTCTGCTGCAATTAGGAAGAGTTTAGGATGGGAGTCTGATTCTGCTACTATCGATCGCTCTTCCAAAGCTATTTCTTTTAAGTAGCATATACTAAATGTTGGGAAAATTTGATAATTTGATGGCAGGGAATACTTTAATTTGGTAAGTTAACAAAAAATATTATCGAAGGCCAGTACATGTATTGGTGAGTCTGCATTAGATTGGTTGTATATGTCATGGAAGTTGTTAGAATAGTTGGCGGAAGGCTAGGAGGTGGCAAGGTGCAAAGGATTAGAACAAAGAGACTGTTGTTAGTTTTAGAGTTTGTAATTGACACAAGGTCAATGGGATCTTCCAATAATTTGAGTTTCCAGTGGCTGAAATTATGAGATCTATATTAAACTCTGTACAATTCTTCCCAGCCTATATGTGTCTTTCAGTGGTACGGGTCCATGCCAAACCCCCCGCCACCTCAAGGCGGCTATGAAAAGAAGAAAAAGGTCTTCCCTGACTATATAGATGTCTGATACGTTTAAATATATAGAAAGACCATTTAAATAATTTTGAGTTTTGTTGACTATCTACTAGTGTATTGTGTATTAATTCTTCTCTTTTTCACTACTGTGCAACTGCATATATGCCCCCACCTTATCTGCTCTCTCTCCTCCTTTCGCTAAGTGTCACATATATACTTTTTAGGGAACATTGGCAAAATATATCCCTCAATTTTGTGATTTATAGCAGATAGGGCATGAGTGTCGGGTCGGGATCAGGTCTCGATACCGAATCAGGGGTTTTAGGTCAGTCGGTTCTTGGGTCTCATGTCTCGGGTTCTGGGTCAAATCTTATTTGTTCTCTGATTGCTCTTGGACCACATAGATGGCTGGGCTGCTTTAGACGACACCATACACAATGAAGGGGCACCATATCGTTCTTCATACAATATATTAGCTAAACAGGTGATGATTTCCAAAATATTGTGTTGAAGAACTTCCTAGCTAACATATAGAACCCAGGTCCTCTTTACTTGAAAAAAAGTAACCCATTTAGAGACAGGAACATATCCATCTCTTTTGTGTCACTGCAAAACCGTCAATCTTTGTACTAATTTTTTTGTTATTAAAGAAGCGTTCTTCCCATAATACACAAAAATAATTATTTTTTTTCCAATTTATTTTTTGACAAATTTATTTTATTATTTTAGGTTATACAGTTTGATGTTCAAAGCACGTGCAGGATGTCAATATGAAGAAGAGTTGCAAAAATTATTTGAAGACATTATTCTATTGCATTGGCTGTATTAGTTCAAACAATATAAGTTTGTTTTTAAAGATGTGATATTGATGTTCTGGATTAGTACTTTCTTTTGTTTATTTAGATTTAATGAGATATATTTTATTTTGTGAATTAATAGTAATATATCTTTTAGCATTTGACAAACTTTGTTGCCATTTAAAGCTTGTGAATTTTACTGTCAATTTATTTGAATTTACTAGCCATAAAAATAAATGCTAAAGGTCGAAATTAAGACAATTTCACGAGAGATATTATAGTCATTATAATTACCGCTAAATGATTGTTGTTGTTAAAGATTCGAACTATTAACGACAATTTATTTGTATTTACTTGCAATTAAAATGGACGCTAAAAGGAAAAACAAAGACGTTTTAGAAGAGATATTGTAGCCAAATTATTGCCACAAACAATTGCCATTAAAACTATTGATTTTTAGCGACAATTTAATTGGATTTACCGATGATAATAATGGACGCTAAAAGAGCATAATTAGCCATTGTGGATTGGATTTAGCAGCCAAAACAATTGCCGTTAAAATTACCAGCTTTTAGCGACAATTTAATTGGAATTACCAATGATACCAATGGATGCTAAAAGAGCATAGTTAGCCGTTATGGATTTAATTTAGCAACCACAACAATTGCCACAAACAATTGTTAAAACTAATGACTTTTAGCGGCAATAAATCATATCCTTTACCAGCTTTCGTAACAATGGCCACCAAAGGCTTTGTCGACGCCTGAATCGCCGGCTAAAGATCAATGGCTGGTAAATGATTTAGCGGCAATTGTTATTGCCACTAAAGCCATTTTTTATTGCCGCGAAAGCCCTATTTTATAGTAGTGACTTTTATGTTCTCATTCTGTTGCATATTTGGTCATCCAGTTTTGTTTTCCTCCTAATTGTCTAGTTGATTTTTATACTTTTTGTCACGTCCCGAATCCCATCGAGACATGATTGGCACCCGTAGCCGATAAGGCCCGAGAGAACCAACCTTTGCCTATGCTCAATCATATTCATAACCACCATTGCATAATATTATGACATACGAATAAAGGAGAACAAGGGACATATTTAGGCATACATATGAAACTTGGCCGTTGAGGCCATCCAGTCAAAACAACATGTGTCTTGTACACTATTACACCCACATCGGTCTACAAAAGCCCCTAACAAGAGCATTGACCAAAAGAACCATAAGTCGGGACAAGTCCCCGCTTTATACAACATGTACAATACCCAAAACATATATACACTTTGACTCGGAGAAGCCCCTAATGAGCTGGAGCTCACCAAAGAACCGCTAACACTGGCAGTCTATTGAGGAGGCCTACTGGGACCTGCGCCTGCAGCAAGTAAGGTAAATCCCCCGAGAGGGGTCAGTACGAAATAAGTACTGAGTATGCAAGGCTCAGATGAAACTGTACAACACAAGAATATTTCAATGAACTCAAAACATATGAATAATCAATGTGAATAAGTCACCATGTTACGCTTTGGAAACCATGTGGATTGCTTTCATTATTTTCATTACTTTCTTTATCTCAATGCTCACATGTCATTACATATCACAATGTACCCGGGCCCCGACTGATCAGTGGGTCTTTCATATCATATCATTGTGTAGGGATCGAGTCGAGCTAGGCTTATGCCCCTAGACTTGCCACCCATACATCAATGCATCGGGATCGAGTCGAGCTAGGCTTACGCCCCTAGACTTGCCACCCATAAATCCAAACCTCGGGATCGAGTCGAGCTAGGCTTACGCCCCTAGACTTGCCACCCGTACTTGCTCATTGACCACATTTGCATTACTTTGTTCATTACTTTGAGATTGATACTTTGATAATCATCACATCACTTTGGAACACAACATTGTTGGAAGCTTTGAATCATTGACCAATAAGTGAAGAACATGTGAACAAATATCAATGAGAAATATAACATCACTAGCACCATGATACTATGGGAACCATTGGACAATAAGCCATGAACAAGAGTCACAAGTATAGGCACTATTGGAATATTGGAACATAGCCTTATTTGAACTTTCGGAACATTAACCATGAATATGAGAAAAGAGATTCACAATTGATCAATGAGTAGGAAATATATGACAATGATCATAGATAATTGCATATGGGATACCTTAGTATATTTCGGAATAGAACTAGAGAAATGTCAATGTGAACACTATTGGCCGTAGAAAGATACGGACAAAGTAACCTTGCATACCTTGGATGCACAATACGAATAGACAACCTTCGATGCATAAACAATGATCCCTCTCCTTCACTCTACAACATACATACATAACGAATTCACGTTAACCACGAATTACTTTACAAATGCATGCAATGTCAATGAATTACATGTTTGCCTTTAAACATGTCATTTCCCCTTGACAAAACCATTGATCATACTAGTATTTCAAAAATTCCATAATATTCCCAACATTGACCAATACATGAAAATCAATACATTTCACCATAATACTTCTCCTTTACACTTTCTTATCCATAACACATCACAAATAATCCATCAAAGCACCTTAATTCAACTCATAACACATATCGGCCAAAATCCCATAATTTTCACTTTTAGACAAGAACAAGTTTTATACCAAAAATAACACCATACATGTTTATATTTTGTCCATACCATGCTTTTTCTTCAAAGGCACAAGGCCTAATTCACACTTGAATTTCATATACCACAAATCTCATACAAAATCACCAAGTACCATGACCAACTTTTCCAAGCACCACCAACATGATATACATATTCTTTTATGCATATAAGATATTAATCCATGAAAATAACTACTTACCAAAGCTTGGAATATGTTGATCTTGTCCAAATATGCCTTAGGGTTTATTTGCTTTAGGGTTTGGAAGAGTAAAGAAATGTTGTGAAAAATATCCAAAAGGCATGAGAGACTTTGATGATAAAAATCTGATCTTGGGGCCTTTATATAGACCCCAAGTCAAGCTTAGCCTTTTCTTTGGCATTTAATATGGTCAAAGTAGAAGAATGGATCTTTTTGCCCTTTGGGCCAATTCTTTCATTTCCATTTTGGGCCTAACGTTGGGCCCAAGAACTCATATTCATGCAACCCATCCAATTTCATGTATTAATCACCATATCTCTCATGTTTACATAATTCCATAATGTTACGACAATATTCTCTTAAAAGATTCTCATTCGTCCTTTCGATCGCAAAAATTGGAATTCTAGTCGCCCTTGGTTTCATTGGACATTTTGGATCACTATTCACCTTTCGTGATTTGATCATGTAGGAGTATGTAGGAGTGTATTGAAGTGTTTGACTCTTTAACAATGCTCAAATAACTTCAAAGAATCAAAAGAAACCATCTAGAAATCATCGTAGAATTGCGTTACGAAACGACTCCGGAAAGGCCTAGTTTTTGTTCCTTGCGCCACACCCCTGAAACAGGGTAGTGGCGCAAGAATGCAGCCTTCTCTGAAGTTTATTCAGGCTGGTGGCTTGCGCCACACCCCTGAAACAGGGTAGTGGCGCAAGTTTCAGCATTTTGCTGAAATTTTCGGCCACTAATCCGACGTTTACGTATCGTCCAATCCCTTATCAAAACACTACAAAATACTTACTTAGTGATCTTAACCATCAATTAAACATGACTTAAAGTCACCAAATGAGGTTAGAATGTGTACGAGTTCTTGCCCAAATGCTCCACGAAATCACAACACACCTCCTACGACGATCTAATCGCACATGTTAAGTCCGATATCAAATGTTTCACTAATAACACTATAAAACACATATGCATGGCATCTCAACACCTTTGTAGATATTATCCCAAGGTATCAAGTGAGGTTATAAAGTACGGGGTGTTACACTTTTTTCTAAAGGAAATCTTTTGATACTTTTTACAGGTTTTGGGAGATTACATGAAGCAAGTTTTTGGGAGTTTACATGAAGCAAGTTTCACTGGAATGCCAAGTGAAAGGAATTCTTCCAAGGGATCTGAATGCATCTTTTTAACTCTTTTTTTAGAATCTTTGATTGTGGATTCTGTTGTAGTACTTGTTTTGTTATGATTAATACCGACTTGTTAAAATTAGCCTGCAAGAGTTTGCAATTGCCCTGTCCTGGCTTGGCACTTGAGTGAAGAATTATCGGTCATTTGGTGGCCTTGCTGAGGCAATCTTTTAAGGACATGTAAAAGCGACATTGAACTAAAACAATGATATAAACATATTATGTTTTCGCAATTGTCATCATGGGTGATTTTGGTTACTTGTGCACTATAAAAATGGTACTTGTTACATAACTCAGAGAAATATGCTTTATTCATGTAGCATGTTAGTTGGATTTTCTGCTTCATTTTCCTCCTATTTCTTCAGTGGTTATTCAGTCTCAAAAGTCTAAACCTGCTTCATGCATTGCCACATAAGTTGCACCATTTCTCTCTCTTGAGCTAGACCACACTACTCAAAATGATGTTGATAGAGCCGCACAGGAAAGAATGATATTGAGTTGATCCCTTTTTGTTTATGACCGAAAAATAACCTACACCAAAGTCCTAACACTTTGGGTCATCCATAACCTTGAAAACTCGGGAACAACAGGCCCTACCACTTATATCAGAAATAGATCGCTTGGTGCAGGCTCAAACTTGTGACCTAAGAAACAAGTAATTCAAACTTTGTCAATCTAACAAGTGGGGAGTTATGGAGTTAATTGTTTGCACGCAACAAGAAGATATTATGCTATTACATTAAAATGATAGAGCAGGTAATCCTTGGCAGCGATGGTTCATTATCATAGATCAGAAAAACTATTGAAAGACGTTGGAAGTAAAAACCAGAATATGCTTTTTTCCCCCCTTAAATGTATCAAAATCTCAACAGCCAAAACAAGTACAACTTCCAAAAATCTGAACTTCCAATTTTCACTAATCAAAGAGTTCTCAAGCAGTCTTTTTCACGACTCCAGCCCTCTGCAAAATCAATATAATTGTATTAGCTTGGTGATAGAAGAAAATACAAAAGGTATCTCAATGCAACCAAACAAAGACCCAACAGTATTTTGACTACATCAGAACCGACAACATTTACAGGTCAATATTATATTGACCTGTAAATACAATTGTATCAGCTTGGTGATAGAAGACAATACAAAAGATATCTAAATGCAACCAAACAAAGACCCAGCTGTATTTTGACTACATCTGAACCGACAACATTTACCGGTCACTATTTAACGCTTGTAAAGTCTATTTTGGAAGAGAAAATTGGTATAATACAGATTATAGAGCAAGAATGACATTAACAATTCGTCTTTTCAATCTAACAATAAAACGTTTTCCACTTTTTCAGCTATGCAACACCTATTTGCTCTACGCTTACCCAAAAGTTTTCAGGGATGGGGTAGGTTGAATTGGTTTCGCAAAAAAATGAAGCCAAGTTAAATATCAAACATATTCGCACCTTTATCTCTGCCAGCATAAGGTTGAACCTGTCAAAATCATTCAGTGGGGCCTTCCTCTTCTCAACTATCAACTTTCTTCCCCAGGAACTGCTCTCCCATTCGTTCTTCTGAACTATCCACCTGGCTCCTCATCAACAAGAGCCTGTCAATTATGAGAGATGGATGGGTATTACAACAAAGCAGTTTATTATTCCTCCATCTTCTACAAGTAATTTAACATCCAATTAAACAACTTGCCACAGTCTAGCTTAAACAGAAGTAAACTAGGAAATTATTTACTAGCAATGGTAAAATTAGCCCATGAAAACATGACTCGCCCAATCCACCTACTTATTAGCTCAGTCCACTTTGATATGCCCAATTCAGCCACCTAAAAGTGACCGGTCAGAGAACTTGTCAAAATATTTTTAAAAAAACATTTCTTTATTTGATACATTCTATATAGTCGTAATAAAGAAAAAAAAATATTAAGTACTTCGTTACTACATACGTTTGAAAAAGAATTAAAAAATGTAGAGGCATCTGAATGCACAGGGACACTTGCAGAATGCAGATAGTCCTTGTGCCAGAATCTCACAGAAGCTATTATAGTACCATATATAACTTTTGAAAATTTTCCACCACATTGAATATTAGTAAAACTTTTTTTCCTGATTAAATACATACCTAAGGGAACAACAACAAAAAGACAATTATGAGTCAAATTAATCTTACAAACCAAAAGAAAAATTACTCTTCAAAAGTTTAATTAAAATGTGGGTAAGAATTCAGTAGAGCCTAATTGTCTTATTTATTTGTACAGTCAAATCTTTCTATAGTTACAGTGTTTGTCTAAAAATTTTATGGCTCTCTATAGAAAGGTACTGTTATAGTGTTATTCATGTATACTGACATTTGAAGTTTAAATCTCATCTAATTATTATAAACAAAAGTATGCAAAACTAGAAAGAACATTGATACCATTTAAATATAATTTTTTCCTTTAAATTAGATATTTGCACTTGAAATTTATTGTTGTATGATATTGATGATGATTATCATAAATATTTTGATATTTTATTTTGTACATAATATATTTCTTACAAAATATTTATCTAACATTTGAATATGTTGTTATAGAGAGGTAATTTTACTACCACTATAATAAACGTTATTGTTACTATAGATAGAATGTCATTATAGAAAGTAAAATATAACACGAAAAATCGATTTCAGAGAAAATTAGGCCGTTATAGTAAAATTCCGTTATAACGAGGTGACTATATGATGTAAGAACTCATATTTAAAAATTAAGGAATCCTCAAATATATGGTAAGAGGAAAGTTTATGGCATGAGGTATTATAAGAATTAAGGAGTCCTAAAATATAAAGTAATAGGGATATATATTTTAAAATTAAGGAGTCAGGTCGGGTGGGTATGCATTTTACTTTTTAAAAACGGGTTATTCTAGTGAATTTGGGATATTTCGTTAAATTGAGGGGTACTTACAAAAACCTTCCTTAACGGCGAGTTAAATATGATCTCAAAGTATGATTAAGGATAAAGTTGGTCAATTTTTGAAAGTAGGGTAAATTTTACCATTTTCCTTTAAAATATATATTTCCTCTGTTCACTTTTTAACAGCCGTCGCCCCCCGGGTCTCGACCTCCACCTTTGTCGAATTCGGCAGGTAAGTTTATTCTTTATTTTGTTTTAATAGTCTATGATTTAGTAGAATTAATAATTAACATATGTGGTGGATTTGTAGCGACTTATGGCACCATAATTGTTGTTGAAATCTTGTTGACTTATGGTACTCGGTTCTGTGAGGGTGTATTAGGTTAACTAGTAGGGGGGATTTGACTTGTGGTTTCTCTGAACCCCTTAACATTAACATGGTTCTTTGTGAATGAATTACCCACTAAGATGCAATTATATATATATATATATATATATATATCCTCAGACTGTTTAAAGATCTCAACTTTCAACCTTTTTCTAAAGGTCTCAACCCCCGAGGAACATTTGCAAGAGGGGCAGGAGTTCCTTCACATGCTTTAAGGTTGAACTCCTTTTGTATTAATGATATGGCAACTTTTATTTAGTGCGGAAAATCTGTTCGTTGAATACCTTTAAGATGGATGCCATTTTAGTTAGATTTAGTGCTGAACCTAAGTAGCGGATGTTGTCTTATACTGTATAGCTTCACGTGTATTCCATCTCAGAATTGCTTGCTATTGTCGTGGTGGTGCATAAACGTGTACTGCTAGGGAAGGCTGTTCTTTTTTCCTAGTGCAGTTGAACTTTTTTTTTTTTTTTTAATTGCCATTCTTGAAGTTTTAAGTACACGTGAAGCACTTATTGCTTCAACAGTTGAATTACGTGTATAACTAACTTGGTTTTTCTATTATGGACCGTCTGAATTAAGTATACGAGGACTCTAAAGAACATTTTAAAAGATAGATCTTTCTGAATTTGAATAGTTGAAAATGTAATAGAAATAAGTGGATAACATAGTAGCATTAGCACTTCTAAGATGTAGCGCCTTTCAGTTCATAAGAATGGAATGCGTCCAAGGTTTTGACATGAATCTGCTTTGCAATGTAAATGCAAACGGTTGGAAGATCAGCAACACAAATAAAGTGTTACGTGAAATGAACCAGCAACACAAATAAAGTGTTACGTGAAATGAACCTTGAGAGTAAATAGACAACCGTATTAAACCTAGAGGAAATAAACTGTATCCGCCCGTGTACTTCTTTTACTTCTACAACAACACAAAAGACGCTATTTGTTGTATTCTTCAGACTTTCAACGGGCCTTTTGTTATCCTCTCCAACCTTCCAGCAAGAATTGTTCCAAAATTTGTTCACCAACTCATATCTCTCTTTTACAGGTACACCTGTGCTTCTCTTTCAACTTTTTGCACGATTTTTCTTTTACCCTTCCAACAAGAGTAAATAAACAAACCAGAAGTATTGTATACTGTAATTGCAGGAAAAGGATTGAAACTACCAGAACATTTTGCTATTGGATGTAGAACGAATGTGTAATTCAATATAAATCCCAGTTAATAACTATTTAAAGTTGAGATTTTGAAGCTTAAGAAACTTTCTCACGAAACTTGTATCTATCTGCAGCCAGATGGGTGATGTTCTCCCTATACGTGCCTCTCCCCTTTGTGGCATTGTGATGGTTTCCTATCAGAAGGGCAAGCGGTGCTTGAAGGCGGCGGTTTCGATTTTGAAGATGATTAGGATCCCAGGGATATATGACAAGCCTATTCCCAGAAAAATTGATCTTAGTGATCCGCATAACATACCATCAGGTTATTAATTTTGTGGTCTTAATACTAGGTGGGTGTATATGCATACCAAGAATATTGATCCTATATCTTCAAACTTCCTGGTGTATATGCGTATCAAGAATATTGGTCTTGGTGTGCTCGATTTTGTGTTTTCCTAACTTTCTTCGAGATGCTAAATATGTTCTTCTCGTGTTTCTTGCAGGTGATCTCGATGATCTCATAGTGGGTAATGATTGGTGGTGGTTTATTTTTAGTGTCATTCCCTTTGCCTGTACGTGGCTTAGCTTTGGCCTTTTTGGTCCTTTCAGTGATGCCATCGTCATTATTTTTTGCTTTAGTCACTTTTCGCTTCATGTAACCGCATTGTATTCTGTTCTTTATTGGCATCGCGATATGTCGCCTTTCCGATTAATTGGTGTCAAGGCGAAATTTATGATCGAGGTCATTCCTATGATAGTTGCAGCAGCCTTGCCTCACCTTTTGGAGTCCGATGAAGCGTACTTTGTTCTACTGCTATCCTGTACCACATATTTTTATATGTTTATCCACTTCATGCACGCCGCGTATGATATTGGATTTAAAGATGTATTTCTGGGGTTAGCAATGTTAGTACTTGTTCGCATGTTGAACGGAGAATTGTTAGTTGGTGCTTTGATCTTCTGCCTTGGTTTAAGTTTCTATAGATACGTGAGGTATCGCGCTCCTGAATTACCTATTCATCGTAAAAAGATGGAGCTTCCTTGTTGAGAACTTATGTACCTTCCCAGTATCTCATAAGAGACGATAACAAGGTTTAATATGGGAATTTGAGTTATCCTTGTAAATTCCTTTTCTTTGACACTTCGGCCTTATGTAGTTGTTCTATCATACTATAACTCTCTATGGATTTACTTTTACCCCTGGTTATATTATATTTTATATTATTTGTCTTTATGCATTTTGGTGAATTTAAGTAATTTTGGAGCCCAATTTTTTATTTCCAATCAAGGCAATTATGTATTAGGCCTTACCATACATATATTACGTCATATTTTCCTCTCGGTATTCTTCTATCTATTTGGTTTAATCTTTAAAGTTTTGCTTCTTTCGCATGTTTATATAATCTACCATAAAATCAATTCTAGATATAGTTTTTTTTTTTTTTTTAACCTTATTAATTTACTTGAATTATTATTTATTAATATCCTTATAAAACTATTAGGTTTGTTTGCCTAAAAAATGATGTGCACGCAATATTTACATTGATCCAATAAATACATGGTGACACACATTAATATTACTATTGCTAAATCACAGATTTAATACTCATTCTAACCTTAATTTTTTATTTAACCATGGTAAGATAATGTGATTTGGCGTAAACATCGGGTATATAGTAAAATCTCTCTAAGTTAATATTCGGTAAATTAATAAACTCTCTAAGATAATATTTTTCTCCGGTCCCGACTTGGGCCAATGGAAAAAATTACCGATTTCAATAAGATAATATATTTTTAAAAGACTCCTATATAAATATATGGTCCCATTAGTATTAATAATTCTTTAAAATTACAAAAAAATCTAAGATAATTCAGTGAAATATGATTATAGTGCTTTTGTTTTTTGTTAAAGTTTAAATCTAGTTGAAGCTCATTCTAACTTTTCTTATTGTATCCAAAAGTTCTGGTGTTGCCTTCTCGAATTACACCAAAAAGTTGTGAAGAGTTCTAGACGCAATAAGTGCTTTCTGTCAAGCCCCGAATTCCAACGGGACGGACATGGCACCCGAAACCGACAAGACCCGAGAGAACCAATCTTCATCCATAAATAGTCATCACCACCACAAACAAATATAAAATGCCAAAAGCGGAAGTTATGACACATATATGAGAATTATGAAACTTGGCCGTTAGGGCCATCAAGACAAAACATAAGTTCATTACATTCCTTTCGTCTGACCCACAACATCTACAAAGCCTCTACAGATGCATAACCAAAACCAACCTAGAGTCGGGACACACCCCGCTCTATACATATACACAAGACCAAAGCAAATGTAAATAGAAGACTCGGAAAGCCCCGAACCAACTGGAGCTCACCAAATGTCCGCAAAAGATCCGCAACCTACAATAGAGGTCTACTAGTACCTGTGCCTGCAGCAAGTAAGGTAGATTCCCCCGAGGGGGTCAGTACGAAGAATGTACTGAGTATGCAAGGCAATAAGAAAACTGTATCAATAAGTGAGAACACCAATGTATATCAAAGATAAGAGAATAGACAATATAGATAAACCAACATTTCCATATGTGTGGAACCATGTACTTTACATTCTTTATTTCCTTTATCATTCATCTCAATATCAACAATAATCACATCATGCTCGGGACCAACTGATCAGTGGTAAATAACAATATTGGGATCGTCTCTAGCTAGGCTTATGCCCCTTTGAGCTACCACCCATAAATCAATAAAGCAGGTTCGGCCCTAGCTAGGTTTTCACCCCTTTGGGCTACCCCCTGTGTCCAATAATCAATCAGGATCGTCTCTAGCTAGGCTTTCGCCCCTTTGAGCTACCACTCGTGATACCTCGGGATCGTCTCTAGCTAGGCTTTCGCCCCTTTGAGCTACCACCCGTACTCAAACAAGTATGCATTACTTTCATTCTTTAGTTATGAACTTGAAACATTGTTGGTTATCACGTTATTGGAACTTTGGGACAATGTTCAATGTACAAGAGACATATGAATAAATATATATAGGTAACCAACTTGACATGAGATACTTTGGAACATTTCGACATAAGTACAAGTACAATGGCAAAGGGAACAATATGTGCGGCAGAAGGATACGGACAAGAATAACCTTACATACCTTAGCCTCTCAATAAGAATCCACAATCCTAACGAATATAATGATCCAGCCCCCTTACTCTACAACACAAGCACATAACGGAGTTTACGTCAACATCTAACCACCTTACAAGTGCAAAAGACGACAAAAGGTACATAATTGCCTATAACGCCATTTTCCCCTTTACAATGAAATTTCGGCATGACCATTCCAAAAATACCACAACATGCCATACATTGACCAAACATCATAACCAATAGCATTTCGCGACAAAGCTTCTTCTTTACACTTTCTCGTTCACACCATATCACAAATAATCCATCAAGTCACCGTAATACACCTCATAGCACATATCGGCCAAAATCCCATAATTTACACTTATGGAAAATAACAATTTTAGTAACATAATCACACCATACATGTTGATATTTCATCCATATCATGCTCTTTCATCAAACCCACAAGTCATATTTCAAGTTTAATTCACAAAATGGCACATCTTTTACCAAAGGGCAAAAGTGTCCTATTCAACCTTTCCAACACAACCATCATGATCTACACAATACTTCATGCATATAATATGCTAAACCACAAGAATAAATACTTACCCAAGCTTGCAAAGGGATGATCTTGTCCAAAGTGTCCAAAGGGAATAGTTGCCTTAGGGTTTTGGAAAGAGAGAAATGTTTGAGAAAATATCAAAAAGGCATGAGATTTGTAATGACTTAAAAATCTGATTTTTCTCTTGTTTTATAGAGCCTTTTAGGTCATCCTTAGCCACTTCTTTGACATTAAATGCCATGTCTCTATAGTCAACAAGAATGGGTCATTTTTCCTTTTGGGCCTTTCCATTTTGGCATTGTTTTGGGCCTCAATTTGGGGCCCAATAACACATATTAGCTTAGCCCACTAAAATTAACGTATAATCCATCGTATATCTCATGTTTAAATAATTCCATAACGTCACGACAATATTCACTTACGAGATTCCCTTTCGTAGCCTTAATCGCAAAACTAGACATTCTAGCCGTCCATGGCTTAATTGAACATTTTTTGGTAACTTCTTGTGTTTCATGATTTGATCATGTGGAAGTGTATCGAGGTATTTGAAACCTTCACAAGGATTAAATAAACACCAAAGAACCAAAAGAACCCATGGAAAAAAAAATCAACATTGCATTGCGTCGCGAAACAAGCTCGGAAAGACCATAATCCTTGTGCCTTGCGCCACTGCTGCAAAGCAGGGCAGTGGCGCGAGTTTTGCAGCCCCTCTGAATCAGGTGGCTTGCGCCACACACCCTGAAACAGGGAGTGGCGCAAGTTTGGCCACTTTGCTGAAATTTTTCCTACTCCGTCTGATACTAGTATATCATCCAATACCTTATCAAAACACTACAAAATACTTACTTAGTGATCTTAATCATCAAGTAAACATGAATCCAAGTCACCAAATAAGGTTAGAAATGTACGGGATATTACACTTTCTTACGCGAAAATGGTTCCAAAGGTATTGTATCGTTTTCAACTTCATCATCAACATTGTTTCCTCCAAAGGTATCCACAATTTCTTCTAAGCTCTAAACCTCTGAACATGTATCATTTTTACCTGGGTAATCCAACAAGCTATTGATATTCATTTTATTGCGGTAACCGAGATCATTAATCATAACATCAAGTTCATGAATGTCGTTTTCATAAGTGGGTTCATTTAAATTCTTTGAGACTTCATCCCAAAAACGAATTTTGCAGTGTCGATACAATGTACTTTATGTATAAAGAATTTATTTCTTACATTAATTCAATAAATATGATACATAAATTAGGAAGATACAATGACTTTAATGTAATCAAAATTAACCTTCATTGAATTTCAAAAATACTCTTTAAATTAATAAATATTAATTTATCGATTAAATAATAGCTCTACAAAATAATAATATTTAATGGGCCTTAATTTAGAGAGGTTTTACAATAGATATATTTCCTAGGTTGCGGAGCTCACCAACATGTCCAGTACTTGAAGGTCTTGGAAAGAAGCTAGCTTTTGAGATAGCTGTTGGCGTAAACGGCTGTGTGTGGGTATATAAATCTGTTCATTCTTTATTATTGTGGTTGGTCTGTCCTTCTCTTTCAAAGTCGCAAATAGTTTTACCTCTCTTCTCAATTTAGATACTTGTTCTGCTATAATAGGTAAATGCTGAGCACCAATCGTCGATCATCCTTGTTGCAAATACTTTGAGTCCTTGACTACAGTGCAACAAAAGATTATGGTGGAGAGGCTGCTTGATAGAGTAAATTGAACTGGAATTAGCATTTCGACCATATAGCTTCTAGCAGCCAAATGAAGTCATGGATAATGCAATTATAAATGGCGGGACATATATGTGACACAAAATTCCTGATCCCCGAAATTCAGGCTTTCTTTCTTTCTCTCCACTCCATTGGCACTAAGCTGTGTCCTCATTATAATGTTGTCATTGCCTTGGTATTCGACCAATCTTAAGGCAAATATCAGGTTCCTTAGATTTCATCATGAATACTTTAAAGTTCATATATGCACTCCCTGTCCTTTAGGGGGGAGGGGGGGCACCTTTGACGGGTAAGGGGAAAAAGGGATCCAAGTCATCTTCTGTAACACCCCGTAGATTTCCGAATGTATGCGACTACGTGAAAAAATTTGTGAACATGTAATAAAGGGTATATAATACATGCAAAGTGTTGGATTTAATGTATATTGGGTATTGGGCTCTAAATTGGCCCAAAAATGATAAGGAAGACATGGCCCAAAACAAGGGAAAATGACCCATTCTTCCTTGACCCACTTGAACACCTCATCCTTGACTTAAAATTGACTAAGGATGATATATATATATAGCTCAAAAATCAGATTTTAATCATAAGGAACACCTTGCCATTTCTTGAAATTTCTAAACTTTCCAAGAAGACCAAAAAAGAAACCCTTTCAAGCCTAAGGCAACTATACTTATTTTGGCCAAGATCATCACCTTGCAAGTGTTGGTAAGTGTATATTCTTGTGATTTAATATGTTATGTTCATGAGAAATTGTATGGGTTGTGATGGTTATGTTTAAAAGGGGTTGATTGGTGCACTTTGGCTTATGTGACACAAGTTGTGTATTTTGGTGATTTGAACTTAAAAGTGGCCTTGTGGTCTTGAAGAAAGTGATTTGATGGATTGGACATCAACAAGTATGATGTGGTTATGTCCCTAATTTAATTTCTCTTTGTATGTTATTTTTGGAAATTGTTGCTATAGAAAAAGTGTGTGGAATTGGTGACGTATTGAGAGGAAAATGTGATTTTGGTGATGTTTATGTGTGTGGTAAATGTTTACTCTTGTAGATTACTATATTATATGCATAAGAGGGTGTGTAAATCATGTTGGTTATGTTGAAAAAGTGTTGAGCAGTCCACTATGTGTAAAACAGTCCACTTTTGCTAAATCGGTAAAGGATTTGCCTTCTATGTGCTTTAAACTTGAAAGGGGACTTAAGGTGTCACGCCCCGAATCCCATCAAGACATGATTGGCACCCGTAGCCGATAAGGCCCGAGAGAACCAACCTTTGCCTATGCTCAATCATAATCTTCATAACCACCATTGCATAATATTACGAAATACGAATAAAGGAGAACATGGGACATATTTAGGCATACATATGAAACTTGGCCGTTGAGGCCATCCAATCAAAACAACATGTGTCTTTTACACTATTACACCCACCTCGGTCTACAAAAGCCTCTAACAAGAGCATTGACCAAAATGAACCATAAGTCGGGACAAGTCCCCGCTTTACACATTATGTACAATACCAAAACATATATACATTCTGACTCGGAGAAGCCCCGAATGAGCTGGAGCTCACCAAAGAACCGCTAACACTGGCAATCTACTGAGGAGGCCTACTGGGACCTGCGCCTGCAGCAAGTAAGGTAAATTCCCCAAGAGGGGTCAGTACGAAATAAGTACTGAGTATGCAAGGCTCAGATGAAACTATACAACACGTGAATATTTCAATGAATATGTCAATGAACTCAAAACATATGAATACTCAATGTGAATAAGTCACCATGTTACGCTTTGGAAACCATGTGGATTGCTTTCATTATTTTCATTACTTTCTTTATCTCAATGCTCACATGTCATTACATATCACAATGTACCCGGGCCCCGACTGATCAGTGGGTCTTTCATATCATCATATAAGGATCGAGTCGAGCTAGGCTTATGCCCCTAGACTTGCCACCCTCGGGATCGAGTCGAGCTAGGCTTACGCCCCTAGACTTGCCACCCATAAATCCAAATCTCGGGATCGAGTCGAGCTAGGCTTACGCCCCTAGACTTGCCACCCGTACTTGATCATTGACCACATTTGCATTGCTTTGTTCATTACTTTGAGATTGATACTTTGATAATCATAACATCACTTTGGAACTTTGGAACACAACATTGTTGGAAACTTTGAATCATTGACCAATAAGTGAAGGACATATGAATAAATATCAATGAGAAATATAACATAACTAGCACCATGATACCATTGGAACCATTGGACAATAATCCATGAACAAGAGACACAAGTATAGGCACTATTGGAATATTGGAATATAACCTTATTTGAACTTTCGGAACATTAACCATGAATATGCGAAATGAGATTCACAATTGATCAATGAGTAGGAAATATATGACAATGACCATAGATAATTGCATATGGAATACCTTAGTATATTTCGGAATAGAACTAGAGAAATGTCAATGTGAACACTATTGGCCGTAGAAAGATACGGACAAAGTAACCTTGCATACCTTGGATTCGCAATACGAATATACAACTTTAGATGCGTATACAATAAGCCCGCTCCTTCTTTATGTGTCACTCTACAATTATATAACGAAATTCACATTAACCACCAATTACTTTACAAATGCATACCATGTCAATGAATTACATGTTTGGCTTTAAACATGTCATTTCCCCTTGACAAAACCATTGATCATACTATTATTCCAAAAATTCCATAATATTCCCAACATTGACCAATACATAAAAATCAACACATTTCACCACAATACTTCTCCTTTACACTTTCTTATCCTTAACACATCCCAAATAAGCCATCAAAGCACCTTAATTCAACTCATAACACATATCGGCCAAAATCCCATAATTTCCACTTTTTGACAAGAACAAATTTAATGCCAAAAATAACACCATACATGTTCATATTTTGTCCATACCATGCTTTTTCATCAAAGGCACAAGGCCTAATTCAAGTTCAATTCACCAAGATAGTATATCTTACACCAAAAGCAAAATACACTATTCATCACTTTGCCAACACCACTAGCATAATATACATAATCTCCCATGCATATAATATGTTAATCCATGAGGAGAAATACTTACCAAGGCTTGGAATATGTTGATCTTGTCCAAGGAGTCCAAAGGGATTATTTGCCTTAGGGTTTGGAAAAGAGAGAAATGTTTTAAGAAAATATCCAAAAGTTATGAGAGCTTTTGATAATAAAATCTGATGTTGGGGACTTTATATAGACCCAAGGTCATTCTTAGTTCCATGTGGCATTAAGGGATATGTTCAATTGGTCAATTATTGCAAGAATGGGTCATTTCCTCTTTGGGCCAAGTCTTTTAATCCCATTTGGGCCTAATTTTGGGCCCAATAATACATATCCGTGCAACCCAAAGATTTCATGTATTATTCACCATATATCTCATTTTTACATATTTCTATAATGTCACGACAACATCCTCTTAAAAGATTCTCATTCGTCGCCTCGATCGCAAAAATTGGAATTCTAGTCACCCTTGGCTTCATTGAACATTTTGGATCACTATTCACATTTTATGATTTGATCATGTAGGAAAATGTAGGAGTGTATTGAAGTGTTTGAATCTTTAACAACGCTCAATTAACTCCAAAGAACCAAAAGAAACCATCGAGAAATCGTCGTAGAATTGCATTACGAAACGACGCCGGAAAGGGCATACTTTTGTGCCTTGCACCACACCCCCTGAAACAGGGTAGTGGCGCAAGTTTTGGGCCTTCTCTGAATTTTCTGCAGGCTGGTGGCTTGCGCCACACCCCTGAAACAGGGTAGTGGCGCAAGTCTCAGCATTTTGCTGAAATTTCCGGCCACTAATCCGACGTTTACGTATCGTCCAATCCTTTATCCAAACACTACAAAATACTTACTTAGTGATCTTAACCATCAAGTAAACATGACTTAAAGTCACCAAATGAGGTTAGAATGTGTACAAGTTCTTGCCCAAATGCTCCACGAAATCACAACACACCTCCTACGACGATCTAATCACACATGTTACGTCCGATATCAAATGTTTCACCAATGACACTATAAAACACATATGCATGGCATCTCAACACCTATGTAGATATGATCCCAAGGTATCAAGTGAGGTTATAAAGTACGGGGTGTTACATTCTTCCCCCCCTTAGAAACATTCGTCCTCGAATGTTAACAACAGTGTCTTATATACAACAAATGCATCTTTACTTTAACATACCTATACACATTCACATAATGCTTTTAAATACTTACTTGTTATTGTTCCACCTCCGCACTGTGAACTTCTTGGTCCATTTGGAATAAGTGGGGATACTTGGATTTCATCATTTCTTCCGCTTCCCATGTGATCTCCTCTACTTGTTGGTTTCTCCAAAGGACTTTTACGGATGCTATGTCTTTATTCCTCAATCTCTTTACTTGTCGATCTAGGATAGAAATGGGCACCTCTTCATAAGTGAGATCCTCTGTAACTTGAACATCCTCTACGGGAACAATACGAGACGGATCTCCGATGCATTTCCGAAGCATCGACACATGAAAGACCGGATGGACGGAGGAAAGTTCTTGAGGTAAGGCTAATTCATATGCGACTTGCCCAAATCTTCTAATAACTTCATAGGGGCCTATGTAACGTGGACTTAATTTCCCTTTCTTTCCGAACCGCATTACCCCTTTCATCGGTGACACCTTTAAAAATACCCAATCACCTATGGCAAATTCAAGCCCTCTTCTTCTCACATCGGCATATGACTTGTGACGACTTTGAGCCGTTTGTAACCGTTGTTGGATAACTTTAACTTTCTCCATGGCTTGGTGAACAATATCTGGCCCAAGTAAAGCAGTTTCTCCTGCTTCAAACCACCCAATTGGTGATCTACATTTTCTTCCATACAAGGCTTCATAAGGTGCCATTTTAATACTTGAATGATAGCTATTGTTATACGCAAATTCAATAAGAGGCAAATGGTCATCCCAACTGCCTTGAAAATCCAACGTACATGCTCGTAGCATATCTTCAAGTGTCTGAATAGTACGTTCTGCTTATCCATCAGTTTGAGGATGGAAAGCCGTACTCAAATTCACCTGAGTACCTAAACTCCGCTGAAAAGATTTCCAAAAGTGTGCTGTGAACTGTGCTCCTCTGTCTGATATGATAGAAAGTGGAATACCATGCAATCGTACTATCTCTTTCACATACAACTTTGCATAATCCTCAGCTGTATAGGTCGTCTTGACCGGTAGAAAATGCGCTGACTTGGTAAGCCTGTCCACTATGACCCATATAGAATCAAACTTCCGCAATGTACGAGGCAAACCCGTAATGAAATCCATATTAATCATATCCCACTTCCAGACTGGAAGATTGATACATTGCATGTAACCTCCCGGTTTCTGATGTTCCACTTTCACTTGTTGACAATTTGGGCACTGCGCGACAAATTCTGCAATGTTCTTTTTCATGTTGCCCCACCAATACACCTCTTTCAATTCATGATACATTTTAGTAGCACCTGGATGAATGGAATAGCGCGAATGGTGCGCCTCTGTCAGTATTCGTGTCCTCAGCTGATCTATATCCGGTACACATATTCTCCCTTGACATTGAAGCACCCCTTCCGGTGTAATATCAAATGCCTTGGTCAAATTCTGCTGCACATTCTCCTTTAGCTGCAATAAAATAGAATCTGCATACTGTTTCTCTTTCACTTCAGCTATCAAGGAGGATTCTGCTGCATTCTGCACCATAACTCTATCATCTGCGGTTTCAATAAGGCAAACTCCCAAGCTGGCTAATTGATTCAAGTCTTTGATTATCTCACGCTTTTTATTCAACTGACCACTAGTGCTTTCTACTGCCTTACGGCTCAATGCATCAGCTACTACATTTGCTTTGCCTGGGTGATAAAGAATATCAATATCATAGTCTTTTAAAAGCTCTAACCACCTTCGTTGCCTCAAATTGAGTTCCTTCTGCTTAAAAAGATATTGCAAGCTTTTGTGATCCGTATAGATGTCAACATGAACCCCATATAAATAATGACGCCATATCTTTAAAGCAAAAACTACCGCTGCCAATTCAAGATCATGTGTGGGATAGTTTTTCTCATGTGGCCGCAACTGTCGTGAGGCATATGCTATCACCCTACCATGCTGCATCAATACACATCTGAGACCAATCCCGGAAGCATCACAATACACTGCATAGCCCTCTGTACCTTCCGGAAGTACTAACACTGGTGTGGAAGTCAACTTATCTTTCAGGTTTTGAAACCCTCTTTCACATGCATCATTCCATTGAAATTTAATTTCCTTGTGAGTTAACTTTGTCAATGGTGCCGCAATAGAAGCAAAACCTTCTACAAATCTTCGGTAATAACCTGCCAAACCCAGAAAACTGCGAATCTCTGTGGGTGTCGTAGGTCTTGGCCAGTTTTTCACTGCTTCTATCTTTTGGGTATCAACCTGTATGCCTTCATCTGATACAATGTGACCCAAGAACGCGACTGATTTCAACCAAAACTCACATTTGGAGAATTTTGCATACAACTTACGCTCACGGAGAATTTGCAACACTTGCCGTAAGTGATAAGCATGGTCTTCTGGTGATCTTGAATAAACAAGGATGTCATCTATAAATACTGTCACGAACACGTCTAGGAATGGCTTGAACACTCTGTTCATCAAATCCATAAACACAGCCGGTGCATTTGTTAGTCCGAATGACATAACTAAAAATTCATAATGGCCATACCGTGTTCGAAAAGCTGTCTTGGGTACATCTTCTTTTCTAACTCTGACTTGATGGTAACCTGACCTCAAGTCAATCTTTGAAAAACACCTGGCACCCTGTAACTGATCAAACAAATCATCAATGCGAGGGAGGGGGTATTTGTTCTTGATCGTTACTTTATTCAGTTGCCGATAGTCGATGCACATTCTCAAGGTGCCATCTTTCTTTCGCACAAATAATACCGGTGCACCCCACGGGGACATACTAGGCCTAATGAAGCCTTTATCCAGCAAATCTTTCAACTGCTCCTTCAATTCACGCAGTTCCGCTGGAGCCATTCTATATGGAGGAATAGAAATGGGCTGAGTGCCCGGAATCACATCAATGCCGAATTCCACTTCTCGTTCTGGGGGTAAACCTGGAAGATCCTCTGGAAATACATCAAGAAATTCATTGACGATCGGTACAGACTGTGGAGTTAATGGTTCTGCATCATTATCTTTCACTCGTACCAAATGACATATGTATCCCTTGGCAATCATTTTTCTGGCTTTCAAATAGGAAATAAATCTTCCTCGTGGTGCCCCTACCTTACCCTGCCATTCTAGAATATTTTCCTGTGGAAAACAAAATTGCACCTTCTTGGCCCGGCAATCTACCGTAGCATAACAAGAGGCCAACCAATTCATTCCCATAATTACATCAAAATCCACCATGTTCAATTCAATAAGATCGGCCAACGTATCATGACCACACACAGTTACCACACAGTTACGATACACTCTCTTTGCAACAATATATTCACCAACCGGTGTAGACACTTTAATTGACTTAATTAATATTTTCGGTGTCGTTGCAAATTTCGCAGCAACCAATGGAGTAACATAGGAAAATGTAGAGCCTGGGTCAATTAATGCATATACATTATGTGAGAATATGGATAATGTACCTGTGACGACATCTGGGGAAGCCTCTGAATTCTGGCGGTCCACCAAAGCATAAGTGCGATTCTGGACCCCGCTAGTACTGGCTCCTCCTCTGGCACCTCTACCTCGACCAATAGGCTGCACCCCTCGGCCCTGTGAAGGAACCGATGCTGAAGACGCAACAGCCGACCCAGCTGGTCGTGCTATACCACCCATGCTCCGCTGTGGACATTCTCTTGCTATATGTCCCGGCATACCACACCAAAAGCAGACATTCATCCCTGTACGACATGGACCTGTGTGCATACGCCCGCAGTGCGGACACTGCTGACGAGGGAAACCTACTGTCTGTGATCCATGAACCCCACTACTCTGCCCAGCTGAACCACCTCTAAACCCTCGAGACTGCGAATAAGCACCACCTGTGGAATAAGAGAACGACGGTCTAGGTGGTCTAGGAAACATGCGGGGCCTAGATCCTCCTTGGGACATCATAGGTGGTCCCATAGGTCTAGCCCTTTTGGACTGTCCCCTATCAAATTCATGTACCCTGCGTCTCTGTCTCTGATCCTCCATTTTCTGGGCGAAGGCTTGTATGCGAGCAATGTCCATGTCCCTATTCAAGGCCGCAATAGTGCAATCTCTTACCAAATATGGCTCTAGTCTGTCCACATATCTATGGACCCTGTCTGTCATCGTAGCCACAACATTTGGCGCATATCGAGCCAAGGAATTAAATTGCAAGCTATATTCCCGAACACTCATATTTCCTTGACGCAAATTCAGGAACTAATCTGCACGTGCTTCCCGAACCTCATATGGAAGATAATGATCGAGGAAGGCCACTTTAAATTCTTCCCATGTCGGTGAATCTGCACCAATGTCACGGGATTTCTTCCAATCTTCATACCACAGTATTGCCTCTCCCTTCAACCTGTACGCAGCAAGTTCAACTGTCTCTACCCCTGTCACATGCATAACTTCCAATGCCCTCTGAATTTGATCCACGAAGTCCTGTGGATCTGCTTTTGGATCTGCCCCTGTGAATATAGGAGGGTCCAGTTTCAAGAAATCCTGTGTTCTGCGACTTGCCATTCTAGCCTCATCATCATCATGTGCCATAGCACCAGCTCTTCCCTGGCTTTGTGCCGCCACTAACTGTGTCAACATCTGTACAGCATTCCTAAGATCCTGATCTGTGGCATTTGTCGGTGGTTCCACGGGCACTTCCTTTCTTCTCGGCTCTTCTGGAGCTGAAGAAGTAGAAGAAGCTCGCGTTGCGAACTCAGTTTCAGCCCCACCTTGAGCAACTTGTTCAGGCGGTGGTCTACTTGTTCCTTCACCAGCAATTCTATTTGTAACACCCCGTACCTTCCTAACCCTATTTGACGACATTAAATAATGTTTACTTAGGTGTCACGAGCTATAAGTATGTATTTGGTAATGTTAGTGATGGAGAAATTGAAATTTGGCCCTTGTATATGTGATTAAACTTGCATAAAAGGTGTTTTGCGATTTTCATGGCGCATTTGTGGGGTTAAAAAATGAGGCTAAGAGGACCTCTAAACAAAGTATATTGAGGCCAAGAAGTAAGTTAAAGAATAGGACTTGAAGTATCTAACCAAACCCGCATGAAAAATAGTTGTAAAGATGAGAATATATGCCTCACGTGCATAGATATAAATAAACATGAAGATGGTTATAAGAAAGTGATAATGATGCGACTGATTGATCAAGTATTGAGACTAATAGAAGTAATGAACCTGGTTCCACATATTTTTATACGAAGGTATATCCATATTGATTATTCTCTTACGCTTAATTTCTTGGAAGTACTTATGTGCTATTTTAGTTTCATCTGGCCTTACATACTCAGTACTTTATTCGTACTGACCCCTTTTGGGGAACTTACCTTATATGCTGCAGGCACAGGTGTTAGTAGATCTCTGCAGTAGGTGGCGAGATATCCGCAGATTATTGGTGAGCTCTAGTTGCTTCGGGGCTTCCCAAGTCACATGTGTTCATTAGGTTTTAGCATTTTGTAAGTATTGTATAGACATGGTCATGTATCTATTAGAGGCTTTGTAGACATATGTGGGGTATCGTGAAAGTAAAAGATGTACGTTCATTTTGACGAGATGGCCCTAGCGGCCAAGTTTCATAGATTGCACGTATTGCCATGACTTTCGCTAACGATATTTAATTACATGAGATAAAATGATATGCATACGCGAACATACATATGAGAGTACATGAGCAAAGATTGGTTCTCTCGGGCCTTATCGGCTTCGGGTGCCAATCTCGCCTCGTTGGAAGTCGGGGCGTGACACTATTGATCAGCTTACTTTTACCTTTTCCTCTTCCTCTTCTAGTGTTCGGCATTTTGACTATACCAAATAAAAACAATTACCAAAATCAGATACAATACAACTGACAACATTGGCTCTATTGCACGATCTAGAGTGAAGGAAAGAAACAACATCCTAAATGTCCCGTAGCCTCCTACTTATAAATGTGGTGCACAACACATCGATAAGTAAGACTCTACTCAGACACGGCTTTGTAGACATCCTTAGACCGACTGCTCTGATACCACTTTTGTCACGCCCCGAATCCCATCAAGACATGATTGGCACCCGTAGCTGATAAGGCCCGAGAGAACCAACCTTTGCCTATGCTCAATCATAATCTTCATAACCACCATTGCATAATATTACGAAATACGAATAAAGGAGAACATGGGACATATTTAGGCATACATATGAAACTTGGCCGTTGAGGCCATCCAATCAAAACAACATGTGTCTTTTACACTATTACACCCACCTCGGTCTACAAAAGCCTCTAACAAGAGCATTGACCAAAATGAACCATAAGTCGGGACAAGTCCCCGCTTTACACATTATGTACAATACCAAAACATATATACATTCTGACTCGGAGAAGCCCCGAATGAGCTGGAGCTCACCAAAGAACCGCTAACACTGGCAATCTACTGAGGAGGCCTACTGGGACCTGCGCCTGCAGCAAGTAAGGTAAATTCCCCAAGAGGGGTCAGTACGAAATAAGTACTGAGTATGCAAGGCTCAGATGAAACTATACAACACGTGAATATTTCAATGAATATGTCAATGAACTCAAAACATATGAATACTCAATGTGAATAAGTCACCATGTTACGCTTTGGAAACCATGTGGATTGCTTTCATTATTTTCATTACTTTCTTTATCTCAATGCTCACATGTCATTACATATCACAATGTACCCGGGCCCCGACTGATCAGTGGGTCTTTCATATCATCATATAGGGATCGAGTCGAGCTAGGCTTATGCCCCTAGACTTGCCACCCTCGGGATCGAGTCGAGCTAGGCTTACGCCCCTAGACTTGCCACCCATAAATCCAAATCTCGGGATCGAGTCGAGCTAGGCTTACGCCCCTAGACTTGCCACCCGTACTTGATCATTGACCACATTTGCATTGCTTTGTTCATTACTTTGAGATTGATACTTTGATAATCATAACATCACTTTGGAACTTTGGAACACAACATTGTTGGAAACTTTGAATCATTGACCAATAAGTGAAGGACATATGAATAAATATCAATGAGAAATATAACATAACTAGCACCATGATACCATTGGAACCATTGGACAATAATCCATGAACAAGAGACACAAGTATAGGCACTATTGGAATATTGGAATATAGGAATATAACCTTATTTGAACTTTCGGAACATTAACCATGAATATGCGAAATGAGATTCACAATTGATCAATGAGTAGGAAATATATGACAATGACCATAGATAATTGCATATGGAATACCTTAGTATATTTCGGAATAGAACTAGAGAAATGTCAATGTGAACACTATTGGCCGTAGAAAGATACGGACAAAGTAACCTTGCATACCTTGGATTCGCAATACGAATATACAACTTTAGATGCGTATACAATAAGCCCGCTCCTTCTTTATGTGTCACTCTACAATTATATAACGAAATTCACATTAACCACCAATTACTTTACAAATGCATACCATGTCAATGAATTACATGTTTGGCTTTAAACATGTCATTTCCCCTTGACAAAACCATTGATCATACTATTATTCCAAAAATTCCATAATATTCCCAACATTGACCAATACATAAAAATCAACACATTTCACCACAATACTTCTCCTTTACACTTTCTTATCCTTAACACATCCCAAATAAGCCATCAAAGCACCTTAATTCAACTCATAACACATATCGGCCAAAATCCCATAATTTCCACTTTTTGACAAGAACAAATTTAATGCCAAAAATAACACCATACATGTTCATATTTTGTCCATACCATGCTTTTTCATCAAAGGCACAAGGCCTAATTCAAGTTCAATTCACCAAGATAGTATATCTTACACCAAAAGCAAAATACACTATTCATCACTTTGCCAACACCACTAGCATAATATACATAATCTCCCATGCATATAATATGTTAATCCATGAGGAGAAATACTTACCAAGGCTTGGAATATGTTGATCTTGTCCAAGGAGTCCAAAGGGATTATTTGCCTTAGGGTTTGGAAAAGAGAGAAATGTTTTAAGAAAATATCCAAAAGTTATGAGAGCTTTTGATAATAAAATCTGATGTTGGGGACTTTATATAGACCCAAGGTCATTCTTAGCTCCATGTGGCATTAAGGGATATGTTCAATTGGTCAATTATTGCAAGAATGGGTCATTTCCTCTTTGGGCCAAGTCTTTTAATCCCATTTGGGCCTAATTTTGGGCCCAATAATACATATCCGTGCAACCCAAAGATTTCATGTATTATTCACCATATATCTCATGTTTACATATTTCTATAATGTCACGACAACATCCTCTTAAAAGATTCTCATTCGTCGCCTCGATCGCAAAAATTGGAATTCTAGTCACCCTTGGCTTCATTGAACATTTTGGATCACTATTCACATTTTATGATTTGATCATGTAGGAAAATGTAGGAGTGTATTGAAGTGTTTGAAGCTTTAACAACGCTCAATTAACTCCAAAGAACCAAAAGAAACCATCGAGAAATCGTCGTAGAATTGCATTACGAAACGATGCCGGAAAGGGCATACTTTTGTGCCTTGCACCACACCCCCTGAAACAGGGTAGTGGCGCAAGTTTTGGGCCTTCTCTGAATTTTCTGCAAGCTGGTGGCTTGCGCCACACCCCTGAAACAGGGTAGTGGCACAAGTCTCAGCATTTTGCTGAAATTTCCGGCCACTAATCCGACGTTTACGTATCGTCCAATCCTTTATCCAAACACTACAAAATACTTACTTAGTGATCTTAACCATCAAGTAAACATGACTTAAAGTCACCAAATGAGGTTAGAATGTGTACGAGTTCTTGCCCAAATGCTCCACGAAATCACAACACACCTCCTACGACGATCTAATCGCACATGTTACGTCCGATATCAAATGTTTCACCAATGACACTATAAAACACATATGCATGGCATCTCAACACCTATGTAGATATGATCCCAAGGTATCAAGTGAGGTTATAAAGTACGGGGTGTTACATAAGGTCTTGAAGGAATTGAAGTATATGGATGAAATTTCAGTTTATTTAAGTATTGTACTGTCCCTAATTCGTTACTTTTGTGTATGGCTTGATGGAAATGTTTTTACCTAATTGAGCATGGAACGTTTGGCGTAGTGAAAAGAGAATACTTTCTTGTTATGTTAAAGTGAATTATAAACTTGTGTGGGCTGTTTTTGGTATATTATTGTGGAAGGTATTTATGTGACTTGATGGGATAAATATGTGGAGTTGTATTGAGGCGGAAATGTAAAGTAGAAATTGGTGTAAAATCCTATCGGTTTGTGATGTCTACGGTGATGTGTGGACTGTTTTGATGGTGTGTGGACTGATTTGGTGTTGTTGTTTTACTAAAGCAGTAAGTTATAGTGTAATGTGGTGGAATAATGTGATTTAGTAGTATAATGAAGGGGGGAGTGATGCACCATGTGTTTTGGAGGTTGGACGGTTTTTACTTTCCGTTAAGCACCTACTTACCGTCTTGTGAACTTGTAATGTAGTTAGTGGTTAACGTGAGCTCCGTTATGTGCTTATGTAGAGTAACACGTAAGGAGAAAGCTGGAGTGTTATATTCACGAATAAGATTGTGTATCCATATTGGGGAATTAAGGTATGTAAGGTTACTCTTTCCGAATCCTTCGGCGGCATATAGTATCACATTGTCATTATACATGTTCCATTCCGAAATGTCCAAAGGTATTCCATTCCCGGTTGTTAATCATTGTTACACACATGTTCCTTATACATTGATTAAATGTAATTCATATGACTCACGTTCATTGATTAATGTTCCAATAATGTTCCAAAGTTTTCATAACATTGTAAGCACTAATGTACCAATCTCATAACAAAAGAATTGAAGTAATAAACACTTGTTGAGAACGGGTGGCAACCCAAAGGGGCATAAGCCTAGCTAGGGGCGATCCCGAATGAATATTGGATACAGGGGGCAGCTCAAAGGGGCATAAGCCTAGCTAGAGACGAACCTGCTTTATTGATTTATGGGTGGCAGCTCAAAGGGGCATAAGCCTAGCTAGAGACGATCCCAATGTTATTTCCCACTGATCAGTTGGGCCCGGGCATTACATGATTGATGATCACTTGATTGACGACGAAGTAAAGTAAAGTGAAATAAAAGTAAATAAAGTAATGCACATGATTCCACATGTATAGCTATGGTAATTTATTCACATAATGTGTTCACTTGTACTTAATTTTATCAAAGTTTCTATATCTTATACATTTACTTATAACCTTACATACTCAGTACATTCTTCGTACTGACATCTCTTGTGGGACTTCCCTTACTTGTTGCAGGCACAGGTACCAATAGGCCCCCACAGTAGCACTTGGAATAATCTGCGGTTTTATTGGTAAGCTCCAGTTTGCTTCGGGGCTTCCCGAGTCCTATGCACATGTTGGTTTTGATAATGTATCACAGTTGTCTAAAGCGGGGACTTGTCCCGACTTTAGGATGGTTATGTTCATGTATGTATAGAGGCTTTGTAGACGATGTTGGACAAATGAAAAATGTATGTCATGTCATGATGGCCCTAAAAGCCAAGTTTCACATATGTACATATAAATCACCTGTTTTGCCATGATTTCCGCCATTGGTGTCTTGCGTCTAGACATGGTAGTGATAGTCAATGAATGACGTGTGTATGAATGTACAGGGTGATAGTTGGTTCTCTCGGGGCCTCAACGACTTCGGGTGTCAGTCTGCCTCGTTGGAACTCGGGGCGTGACATCTTCATACAGAACGTGGTGCCTAATTGGAGTTAGTCTTTTCATGCAGGGCAAAGTAATACTTCTGGAAGGATACCTGTTATGGAACTAGATGATCGCAGAATTTCAGTTACTCAATCTAGGGTAAGCTTATGTAGCAACAAAAAAAAGCTCTGGATCTTGTAGTTGATATCTCTGTCGACTTCTATGATTCAGTTACTGATTTGCTTTTATTCTCCAGAAATCGTATTCTAATGGAAAAGTAAATGATGATGCACATTCAGGTTCTAATTTCTGCTTCTATTCTAGCTGGAAACTTTTTATCTTGAATCAGTTTTTATTGATTCTTTAAATACTAATGCGGCGTGATTGGAATATTTTGTGCAGTGAGATCTTTGTCGCCACCTGCATCTGTTGAACCATCTGTTGCATCCCATCCAAAGTCTTATATGGAGGTGACTCTTACACTCTCTGTCTTGTTAGTGTTTTCCCCAACTGTCAGGTCATTCTGTTAGTAATTTCATCCTATGTTCTTCCAATCTAAGAAGGACAATCATGCAACTTTCTGGCTGGTGTATTGAGTGGTTAAACATTTTCTTGATTACTTTTTGGTTCCCCATAGAGTTTTTCAAATCAGCTTTTGAAGAAAATAGTTCTGCTTGGATAGATCTGGATCACTAGGTAATGGATGAAGGGAGTGTATGGACCGGAGGGCGCCCAGACGGTATTTTAGCTAACCAGATTATCAAGGATCTCTTTCTCCCTGTTCAACAAATCTTTATTTTTATTTGTGTTTCATATGCTAAGCTTCTTTAATCACGTGAAAGTGTCGGCTTCTCTTCTTCCAAGCTGGAAAGAGAAACTTTATTTTAAAAGAGGCGCTATATGTGTATGGCAGTAAGCAGTCACAACTCATGAGATCTGACAGGATTATGACAGCACTTGGTTGTTGTGATAATTCCACTTTGTAATGTAGTGTATGTATCTGTCTTTGAACAAATCAATGAGTAGCACCAGTTGAACTTTCTTTCTCTTCAATGAAGATATTAGTAAAACGAGTCAGATGCTTGCTGGAAGACTTAGGGAAAACGTCTCTTCTAACTTCATTATCATTTTACAGATTATGGCTATGGTTCAAAGAGGAGAGAAGCCTTCTAACATCCGAGTAAGTCCATGTTCTCTCCAAAGGCATACTTGTTTCCTGAAAAATAAAGTTTACTTGAATGTTTGTACATCCATCTTTTGATGCAGGATATACATGATCAGCCACCAAATCCTAACCAGCCTGTACCTGATCATGTTGCTGCAAAGCCTAAGGTTTTGTCTTCTCCTTTTGTTTCTTCTACTAATAATGTCGCAATTGGGTCAATTGGAAGGTTGGATTGGCTCAACTTAGCATTGTCTCTGCATGTTTGACTTTTAAGAAGAATCATGCGTGGACATTCTGGAAGCTGGACATGAAAAATACGATTTATTAATTGAATCTATGATCCTACTACATTGCTTCTTTTTGATGAATTAATCACTACAATTAGGATATATCAGGAACATGTCGCTGCCATTGCATCGATTTAGTTCCATGAAAACCTGTCACTTTGGTTTGGATATGAGAGTTATGGTTTTCTATTGTCTTTCCTAGATAGAACTTTCTATTCAGCACATTCTCCTTTTTTTCTTGCATTGTCTGGATTAAAGGTGGGGGTGGAGACGGGGCAATATGCAGTTCAATCTTATGATTTTCTCGAAATGTCAATGATCACCATTTACTAATTCGTGCTTGTGAACAGCCTTGGGAAGTTTGCCAGAGTCGAAACAATTTGCTTCAATCTCAAGGGAGTGGCGATGGCTTGAATTACTGTTACCAAGACAATCTGACGAATGGAGACAGTTCAGCAGCACCTTGGTGGCAACGCAAAAATGTCAGGATAACTGAGATCGAAAACGAAGGTGAAAAAAACTTTGGACCTCCAGTTGCACCAGTCCAGGAACGACCAATTCCAAGATCATGGGTTCCTCCGTAGCCTCCTCCGGTTGCAATGGCAGAAGCAGATGCAGCCATCCGCCAACCTAAAAAGTCTGCATTTCGGAATGAACAATTGACTGATGATCAGTTGTTGGCTCGTTCATCAGAGATAACGGATGAGTTGCAGAGGGTTACAAGAATCTCTGAATCTGTTGGTGCCCCTGAAGCTAATGGCTCGAGTTTTGGCCTACAGGCGAGTGAGACGAAACCAATTGGAGAAGGTGATCAATCTTTCAGCAGCTGAAAGATCATTTATTTTACTTGATATAAAAGGCTGAGCATCCGGCATTCGGTATCGAGGTACATGTTCTTGATGAATCGAGCCTCGTTTCGTGTTTACCCCTAAATAAAATCTACAGTTACATCTGTCGTGGGGCCCTTTCTTTTGGTGAAAGACACATATCAATTGCTCAAAAGTAGATCAAAATTATCTGCTAGGCAGCTCATAAGAATCTACACTTTCTAAATGGGAAGTTCACATCTTTTTTTAATTTTCTCTTTATTGATTCGAACTTATAACTAAGAATAATAATAAATAATGATCTGTTCTCTCTTGGTATTGCTACTAATTCAGATATACAAACAAAGGCACAAAAGCAAATAACAAGATAACAATAAGATATGCATACACAAACTTGATTTGCCATTTTCATCTAGAACATAGACATGAGGTGGTTGTTAAAGCTATTCTATATATGTTGCTTCCCACTTAGAAACTTCATGATGCTGGCTAATTTCTAGAGATAAGGATGAAGGTGGCCGGTGGATGCTATTTCTAGAGTAACCTTTACTAAACTTATTTTGTATCAATAAAGTCATTCTACTTATATCATATTTCCTACAAAATAATAATTATAACCGAATAAGCCACGTTTCCACCTGAAAACTAACTAGATTGGACCCCGAAAATTGGAAGACGTTCTGATCCAATCACCCACCCGTTAATTAAATGACTTTACTAGATAATTTCACTAAGTTGAAGAGAAATTTATACCTATTTCTACTAGTATATCTATATATAGGATTTGGTTAGAGGTTTCCAAGAAGTTGCTATTAGGATTTTAGCTTTTGCGTGATGAGTGGTGACTACTACTAGAAAAGAAGCTAAAAGGAAAGATGTGACAGTGGCCTGTAACCAAGTTTTCACATGTCAGATTCCTTGTATTTTTCTTTTAAAGGGATATATAATATGCCAAAGATGGCATTAATATATCACCTAATCATGTTTCTTTTCCTTAATTCTTAATTCTATTTCTTTTCCTAAAAAAATCGATTGGTATTTGTATGGTACCTGTTATTATCATCAATAATGACAAATTCCGTTTTCTCTGTAATTATGTATTTATTGATTTAGTATAAATATGAAGCTTGTGAGGTTTTCTCCATCAATAGATTATACAGTACCTGGTAAATAGTACCTCATGCTTAGAGTGTCGTATTTTAGTTTTTAGCCACGTTGGATTATATATTTTAACTATCAAAGTAGATCTACGTTTACTGTAATGACTCCAAGCAAACCCTCTTTTCCTTTGTAATAATTACAAAAAGGAAAAAAGAATAGGACCAAACATGCAAGAGCACCTACAGATATACCAGTGTATACATAACATACATATATATATATATATATAATTTAGAAGTGACAGAGTTAGTCTATGACAATATAATTTGTTCAATCTATTTAAATTTAGACGAGTTATTGACTTGTTCATTTATTAGCTTAGTCCATAAATATTTAACAAATATTATTACAAAGAAAGTGATATAGAAAAAATACGTATGTAGTGATTACTTTGGATCTATTAGTTCAAAATTATGATGATGAGTAGACAATTAGACATGCACTTTGCACTTTTCCCAAAATATAGTGGAAGCTTTTGGCCATATGATTAGGACTAGGGGTGGCAAAATAGATCTAAACTCATTTGACCCGCCCAATCTGCTTAGGTTTTAATAGATTTGGGCTAGAGTGAATTTAAAGATGAGCTGATTTGGGCTAAGCTCAAATTAACCCATCATAAATTATCAGCCCAAATGAATCCATGATGATATCCAACTTTGACCAATGAATGCTCTACCTTTAATTTTTTTATTTCTAATTCTTGTTTAACCACTTCAACTATCTATATCAACTGTTTTATTTTTCTTAAAAAAACTGTAAAAATAAATAAATAAATTTATAACTCCATTATTTTTATCCAAATATTTTTTCTTTAGCTAATATAATGAATTTGCAACTACAATTTTTGTTTTTCTATTTCATCTACAATGACATTTTGTTTCAACTATGCATTTTTTTGTGTGTGTTTTTAGAACCAAATTTTTTTAAGGAATTAAAATATATTTAAATTTCTACGTAAGATAGATAGAGTCCGTAAATATTATAAGATCACGATTACTCATAATCAAGTACTATGCAGAATGTAAAAATGAATTGCAAGCTCAGTATATACATGTAAAAAAAATTAAAAAAAAAAAGGTCAGATAAACATAAACACAAAATGAATTAGCTCTAGAAAACCAAATTTATTATTATCTAGAAACAAAGTACAAACATCACAATTCGGAAAGAAACCCACGACAAGATTGTGTGAGCATTAACCAACAACAACAAATCCAAACAACTGATACAATAACATTGTGATTTGTGAAAAGGCAAAGAAGAATATAAACATAAATATAGAAAAAAAGAATGAAAAAATATCGTTACAACCTAAATTACCACTAAAATGGTAAATGTGATTTTTTTTTATGATGAGCCAAGTTGGGTGGATTGGACTATGACTATTATTAAGTTCATCTTGACCAAACTCATTTTCGCCTATTTATGTTTGGCAGGGTTGGGCAATAACCCATTTATTACTTCAATCCATTTTAATCCATTCAAATTCAGTTCAAACTGCCTATTTGCCACCCCTAATTAGAACACTGATGACATATTTGGTTTTTTCTTGGAAAAGAGTTTTCTTATCTATTTTATCTGTCCCTATTATTGTCCTGTTGGCTCCGACTAGTGTAAGGTGCTAAAGTTTTAGGCACTATATATGCTTATCATTTTGCCCCTCAAAGCAAATCAAAATTATTTGTTACTTACTTGTCTAATATTAACTTGAGACACTTCTTAAGGAATAATAAATAAAATGATAATTTTATTATTTCATTATTTGAATATAATAAATTTAATTAGAGGTGTGATTTGACTAATATATTCCATAATTCTTTAATCTTTATCTATTTATGTGTCTCTTCATTGTAGAATAAATAATGTTAAGGGTAATGTTGAAAAAGAATAATTATGATTCTGTTAATCTTTTAAACTAACAATTATTTTGAAACATATTTTGAATAAACATGTCAACTATTTAAGACAGAGGGAGTATAGTGAAACAATAAAAATGGATGGAAAGGTAATAGAAAAGTTACTATAAATAGATTTTCCTGAAATACAAGCCTATGGAAATTTACCCAAGACAAGTCGTAGTCAATAATCAAATTAATTAATTCGATAGATATCATTACAAGAAACTTTGAGCAGGAGACAAGGGGCATATCCGCAGGTTCCCGATGCCCTACCTGAAGCCCCATCGCAGGGTCCTACTTCCGTAGAATTTCATTTTCCTTTTTTCGAGACGTTCTCCTAAAGTCTCGTCCTATTATTATAATTATATGAAAAAGATGTAAGAGCTGCACTGAGCCAAAATTAAATCTTGACAGATTTTTCCAGTACCTCTAGAAGTATAATGGTAAACTTTTTGATGCAAAGAGAACTTAATTTCATCAAGAAAAAGTTTTCTCTAATTACCATAATACTCATTAAGTCTTGATTAGATCTTGATATTAGTAGCTAGGGATGACAAAATTAATCCATTAAAATACGAGCTATTCAGCTCGTTTAAGTTAGGCGTATTATTAACCAACTCATTGGATTCAATAACTCACCCAATTTAGATTATGCATCTAGAACCAGATTGATATTTTTAAGCTTATTTTATCCCATTTATTTGAGTAGTTTTTATTGATTCAACTCCATGTTAACATGTTAAATTTTCACCTCAATCTGCCCATTCATTAATTTAATCCACTTTAATTCGTCCAAATTCAATTCAACTCGTTGATTTCCCCATAGTAAACTATTGTTAACACAGCTTCATCACGACACATACTATTAAATTAAATTAAATCGGCAATCAACAGTTTTATGAAATGCGTGAGTGTGTGTCTTGTATGACTAAGGAATAAGAAAATTCTGATCATTATCTTACACTTGACAAATCAGCAATTGTATCTCTTTAGTATTCATTTCCTATTTTTGGATACAGAAATAACCAATGTACAAATAAAACTTCTATAGAAGAAATCGTCTTATTCATTTGATAATGCAACGAAGTCTTACCACGTGCCTAGATTTTCTATGAAAATATAGGGGTCGGTGTTTGTTAATTTGATTCAATTTTTGAAATATCAATTTGATTTTTAAATTTTTTATCATGAAAAAATATGCACCGAATCAAACTAGAACCAAAACGTCTAATTAAGCAAAGGATGAACCCCTTTTTTGTTTCATCACCAAACGTCTGGTCCCTCATATTTTGAAAAGTACGAGAAATATTAAATAAAGATGAGTGATAAATAGGAGTAATTTAGTCAAATTACCTTTTAGTTAATACTTTTCTTAATGAGTGTTTCCTGCTTTTATCCTATTGTACCTTCTTGAGAATTAGTCTCCACTCTCCATAAGTAATTCTGTAGTCAAATTACTACAGCTACTCATGGTGCAATAGGATAAAAGCAGGAAGTATGGTTGTTTCAGAAGTTTCTCGGTGTCGATGAATCCCGAAAGAGTTCAAAAACTTCCTTTCGGCTTAAGATGCTTTCAGTTCATCCATTCCTACGCTGGCCTGCAATGACAACAATGATAAACAATTTTCCAAGTGTCTACCGTTTATATTCCCGGAATTGAAATGCAAGAAAAAAATGATACTAGTGGTCCTTCAGCTATTCCATTAGTTTCAACTCCTCTCTCAAATCTTGCAACCAGCCAATGAACTTAAGAAATGGTGTCCGAGATACCCTAGTACCAGTTTAATCAGCCATGCAAAAGAAATGAAGACTCATTTGACAAGCAAATCTCCGAACAACATCTACCAAATCAAGGTGTTGGAAAGGGGGCCTAGTTCTTTTTTTCCTTTGGTTGGCGGTTGGGACAGAACAACTACAATAGTGTAACCCCAGAAAAAATCCAAATATCTATCTGATGACTATATACTTTTTAGTACTTACCAAGAACTTGTGGTTCTCTTCAAGAAGCGATGAAAAAGTAGTACAGAATTTTTCAATGTCACTGTTAATATCACCAGTCCTACATATTACATCCATAAATTTCTTCCTATCTGGAGCGAGCTTCATTGCCAGTTGCGATTAAAATCCACAGTAAAGGAGTTGGAGAGAGACAGAAAATTGAAATTAAAAATAGCAATAAGTAAAACCAGATGTCTGGCTGGTTGGTCCTACCTTCAGTATAAATTTTAATAAGGGAGCAAAAAGCAACAAAACAAAAAAGTACACTGCAACTACCGCTCAAGCAAAAAATAAGAGTACTGCTCAAGTTGACAAGAGAAGAAAGCACAATAAAAGATATTGAATAAGTAATACCACATGAATATGAGAGGAAAATAAGGGACGGGGGAGAGGACGGCAGAAATAACTTGAAGTTTTTCCCCTATATATCAGTGAAGTGGAGTTCAAACATTGTTTTTTCTACAAGGTAATGGTAAAGTACCAAGTTAAAACATTATTGTCAGCAGCAGCATATCAGTCACAGGCTTAGACTAACATTCATCTTATAGGAGGCAAAACTGAAGCTAAATGTGCATTTAACCGTCTGAGACATTTATCTCGACAGAAGGAAAGACTATACCAGCTAAGCAGATAATATCCGTAAACAGAAAACCAAAACAAGCCAACAAGGATTTTCTTCTGGAAAGATCAATAATAGCACACATGTTCCAGGACCAGAGAAACTAGGTAAAATTGCATGATGGGAAGAATGGAGAAAGATGCAACTCTTCCAGATCAATAACACTAGAAGAAGAATTTTCAGGGTATATGAAACAGTTACCGAAAAACTTGAACTCACTCCATACATGCTACTTTTTCAACGTCTTACTGTAGGAATCAGAGCAAGCTTGTGACATCGCCCAGTCCTCATGCTCCAGTAAATTTTCTAAACAGCACCCCACCAGGAAATCCATGGCCCTAAAGACATAATGACAGATTCTTTCAATTGTAATTCGGTTGACCAGAATTCTAATGCATCGCAGAACAACATGCATGTGTTTTGGGAAATGCATGCTGTTGAGAGATTGGTATGAGGGAGCTCGGAGCATGGGGAAAGACATCACCTAGAAGATGAATGACTACCACAAAAGAGATCAAGTAAGAAGAGATGGAGAATTATTGTCAACCAAAGAAGACCATTTGTGCAACTGGAAGAGCCTTTTGCTGTCTTTGCTTCAACCTCTTCTTGCACCATGCTGTACAAGTTTGTATACTTTGTTGGGTTCGACAAGTACTTGTTTTCTAACGCATGGTTCAAGGAACGAAGTGCCTAAGAATATCTAGCTCCGTAACATAGGAGATCCTCATCCAAGTTCAAGATAGTTCAGTTGTCTGGCTGTATAAACTCAATTTTCTCAAGATAATTGTGATAAAATCCCATTTATTCGGATATGCTAGATTACAGGAAACAATTGCTTAACAGGGCAGCTTTTGTGCTCATTCAGAAAAAGTAATTGGTCGAAAGGACCAGAAGATAATATTATCCTGCACCCCCGAAATTAAATAATTAATGAATTTATTAATGAGATAGAATGAGATGATAAATCAAATAAATTAATGAGGACGAATGAGAGGAAGAAAACGGACTTCAATAAAGCAAATGTTGTGAAATTCCAAAATCAAAGCATTATTACTGGGTGATAAATGGTACGTAGAATTTAAGCATTAGAAAATAAGCAAGCAAAAAAACCTGAAAATTTTCAGATAAAAGGCAAAGATGGGAGACTGACCGTTATATTTCCACCAATATCAGACTTGACCAGTGCCCTGGCAGAGCTCCAAACTTTTCTAGATTGGGAAAAAACAGAGAGACGATCAGTTAGCACACATCCAGCTTGCTTTTGAAATGTACAAGACGAAACTTGCTAAAAAGTAAGAACCGGTCGTTCTTTAAAAAGGAAACTGAAAGGAGGAATTTACTTCATAAGGTAGACAATGTGACTCCTAATTTCTTGTATAAATTAAGAGGGTTTTTAAGGCCATGTTGTTCAGACTCTCCAAAAATGCCGTCGTACCTGTGTCGGATCTTATAAAAGTGCATTACTTTTGAAGGATCCGACACACAATATGGTTCTTGATTCTCTTGATTATTGGTTTTCGACCCTACTTGATTTAGGGCTTTGTCCATCTTGATATTTGATTATGTTGGATCGTAAGACCATAAACTTGTAACTTGAATTTGGTGACTTGTTTGGCTATTTTAGGGTGTGCAAACCCAAGTCTTGTAATGTACTAAATTTACATTTTGATTTGTAATTATGTACACAATAGGAGACTACTTTTTCTTTTATACTCGCAAGTTTGAAATTCATGTATAGTAGGAAGCTGGAGTGATATTAAATGCAAAATATAATTCTATTAGCGGGAGCTTTAGTGCACCAGGCTGCCCTTTTTTATTACTTCAATGGGTTGATTATTTCAAAAGGGTGCTACCATCTTAAATTGATACTCTTATGTTGTTCTTTAGAAAGGGATTTTAAGAGTGTTATTGTGGCAACATGTTGCACTTTTAAACCCTTTTTTGCATGGGCCTATTTCCTCTATTAAATTATTATGAATGTCTTTTAAAATAGTTTCTTCTAAACATTGTAAGTATTACATAAGTTTTTTGGGGGGTAAGTAGCATCCTCCCAACGGGATTGCTACACACTGCGACATTTTTGGAGATTCTGAGCTACGTAAGTTTTAAAGGTCCAAATTAATCAATTTCATAACTCTGTTTGATTGGGAAAATTAAGATCAAACATTAGATTGACCCGAAAAAGTGGGCTTAGCTAGAGTGTTTGTATCTTGAGAATGATATATCAGCACTGCTACGAAGCTTGTGCGAAATTGTTGAGAAAAATAAAATACCAACCTAATTTATGTTTAAAAAGTTTTGACTATTCAAAACAAAGTCAAAGCAAGGGGGATCTCTAGTTATAGATCCCAAGTTAAAACACAAGATATAGTACCTATAATAGGTAAGATGTGTTTGCAGACATCTAAGAAAGGTCTGGTAAGCATTACTTCTGCCTCAGACTTGACATGTTTGATTCCTTCTAAAGCAGGGGCAAAGACAATGCCTTCCATTCTTGTGCTTTACTGCAGCGTATCGCATCATAAAATTTAAAATCTTTTGGGGAGTACATTTAAATGGCAAACCTAAATCCACAAACTTAACAGCACTAGTAGAAAGCGTTGACAATAATGAATTTTAAGACAATGAGACATAAAATTTCTCTTATTGATAAAGGTAAGGATTGGTAATATCAACGTATAGTCAAAAGGATCTGCAAAAGTTATGACAAACTACATACTTAGGTACCAAGCCAACCAAATGGGAAAATGACCAAATTTGAGATATCTGGATTTATTATGATAGAGGCAACACTGAATGCAATGAAGAGTAAGTTACCGTGAAGAACAACCACAATGTACAAAGAATCAAATACTGATGATCAACTTTTTAATCCAAGTCAATCAAGACTATGCTGATGTATTTATTAAAAATATACTCAACTACAGATATAGTGGATGCACCTAACCACACTTCAAGCAACAAAATGATGGTACTAGCATAAATGAATTAACAAATCAAACAGAAAGGGGCTCAGATCACTTAGATCCTTATTATCAACTTGACTATCCATAAAACTTAGCTTCTCTAGTTTGTTGATCAAATGCAATTTAAATTTTCATCAGTCTACTATTAACCCCACTTTGTGGGAAAACACTGCGTATGTTTTTGTTGTTGTTGTTGTATCAGTCTACTATTAACAGATTTAAACAAAACATATCTCGCTATTCAACTCACCCTAATTATCCGCGGAAGCCAAACCAATACTATGCAAAATCATAAACTACATATACTCCCAAAGAAAGATCAAATCACTAGTTTGTTTACTGTTAATACCACACAGAAGCGGATCCAATATTATAAAAGCAGTGAACACACACACGCAAGTTTAAGCCAGTATATATCTACACATGCATCCATTGCTTATATGCTGAATCGGCCTTTCTTCACGCAATCTAACTAAATGTGTAAGCAAATTCTCATCCAATTCAAGGAAAACAGTTTTTTTCAGAAAAATCAAACGCGATTGGCTCACAGAAATGCAATTCACCGCAATTATCTGCGGAAGTCAAACCAATGGTCTGCAGAATCATAAACCATGAATATACTCCCAAATAGGATCAAATCGCTAGTTGGTTTACTGTTAATAGCACACGGAGGCGAATCCAATATCATAAAAGCAGTGAACACACACAAACACAAGTATGAGCCAGTAGATATCTACACATGCATCCATTGCTTATATGCTGGATCAAACATTTTACACACAATCTAACTAAATTTCTAAGCAAATTCTCATCCAATTCAAGGAAAACAGTTTTTAAACCAAAAAAATCAAAAGAGATTTGCTCACAGAAATGGTAGATCTTCAAAAAAAATTCTGAATGATACAAGTAAATCGAAGTAATTTTGAGAATTGATATTTGATACTTACAAAAGATACCTTGTGAATATGCTTTCTCTAGATTTTTGAGCTTCCGAAGAACGCGAACTGACAGTGAGGAGCAAATGAAGCAGCTTTTGGTATTTATATGATCATGATCGATTCGGCGGTTACGAAATGCGAGGCGCCGTGTCGTTTACTTCTACTCATATTTTGCCAAGTTTGGACTTTGGACTTTGGAGTCAATTGTTCAATTGTTTTGAATTTAATTGGGATATCAAACTTTTGGGGATTTACTTTTAAAAAAATAATTACATACTTAGAGATGTACAAAAAGTTCTACAAATAATAGTAAGTAATTATTTTATAGTTAAAATGCTGAAAGAATCTAATTTAGGAGAAGCTTATTGTTTTTCAAATAATAAAGTGTCAAACTAATTGAAACTAAAGTGTCAAACTAATTGAAACAAACATTTATTTTATAAGTGAATTTTGGTAAATTGCATTTGACAATTTTTTGAAAGGTAATTTAGGTTGTGCATATAATTTGATTTTAATTTAATTATTATCTATTTTAATATAGTTAATTTTACAAGTCAAAGAGTAAGAATGAATAAATGAAATCAATAGAGAGTTATAAACAAGATTTATCATACTATGGCAAGTCTTTTAACTAGGATATGTGAATATAAATCAAATCACATTGAAGATCGAATCCTAACAGACTTGCACAACCCTGTTGCAGGGATAGTGTATGTATACATCAAATTACATAACTCTTTATCTACCATGCTTCTGACAACGTGAAGTGAATGCAATGAATGTTTATATTGTCATATAGTTTGAAATGTAAGGTAGTAATTCCGTACACAAGAAACCTTATCGCTTTTATATACTAATCGCACCTTAATAATTTTGCCCCATTATAGGCAGTGGCTTAATTACTCATCCACCATACTTTTGAATTACTAGGACATAAAAAACAATTAAAAAAAAAAAAAGAAGAACAATTGCTTATGTTTGTGTTTCTACAAGTAAACTATTCAGTCAGTTCTAGTTGTTCATCATGAAGTAGAGTTCATGCGTATCGCATTGCCTATTACTAGTAGTCGATGTTGCCACCATTTGACTGCATTGCCTTCAACAAGTCATTATCGACCGTTGTAACATGTGTTATTATATTGATTTTAATACTTCTATTCATCAATCATAATCGTTGAGTGATCACCTCAAACTTAACAGTCATCGAGCAGTTTTTTCCATAGTCATTGACAAATTCAATATACTTTGGCAAGTGAAACTATTAACCGCATTTAGAACTGAATCCTAACAGGCTAGCCCGTTAGTTGATGTTATTGTCCTTCTTTCTCATGAATTTTTTTTTGTGCGTGTGAGGATAGGTGTGCTACGCACTGCAAAAAATACTTTCAACTAACAGGCTAGGCCGTTAGTTGACGTTATTGTCACGAATAGTGTTTCTCAATAAAAGTCATTTTTCTTTTTACAAAATAAGATCAAAATTTAAGTAGCAGCCGAGACTGATGATAGTTGTGCAAACCTGAGTCCCAAAACATAGTATTAGCTCATTGTGGGCCTAAGCTCATACAAAATTAAAGCCCGCAAGTCCAGATCCAGACACAGAAAAACACTCTCTCTACATAGCACCAGCCGCCTCCTCACGCACGATAGTAGCTTCCTCAGTTCGCCGAAAATGGTAAGTTTTCACACAGTTAAAGCATTTCTGAGCTATGAAATTTTGTTGTGACCTGAAAAAAATGTGTGGAGTTGTTTTATGTAGTCGTTCAAGAGGTTCGTGGAGATCGAAAGAGTCTCCCTTGTCAACTACGGGAAGGATTATGGAAAGCTTATTGTATCGCGATGTCATTGATCAAAATAGGGTACGTCTTCTAAGCTTGGCATTATTTTTCTGATACTATTAGTTTACAGCTAATAATACGCCTCAATCCATCCTAGTTATGATCGGATTTATGAATGTCTTCCGTTCATGTAGCTCTGATTGTATTATGTCATCGTTAAACTTGTTGGTTTCTATCAATGTTATTTTCTGTAACACCCCGTACTTTATCACCTCACTTGATACCTTGGGATCATAACTACATAGGTGTTGAGATGCCATGCATATGTGTTTTATAGTGTCATTGGTGAAACATTTGATATCGGACTTAACATGTGCGATTAGATCTTCGTAGGAGGTGTGTTGTGATTTCGTGGAGCATTTGGGTAAGAACTCGTACATATTCTAACCTCATTTGGTGACTTTAAGTCATGTTTACTTGATGGTTAAGATCACTAAGTAAGTATTTTGTAGTGTTTGGATAAAGGATTGGACGATACGTAAACATTGGAGAAGTGGCCGGAAATTTCAGCAAAGTGCTGAAACTTGCGCCACTACCCTGTTTCAGGGGTGTGGCGCAAGCCACCAGCCTGCAGAAAATTCAGAGAAGGCCCAAAACTTGCGCCACTACCCTGTTTCAGGGGGTGTGGCGCAAGGCACAAAAGTATGCCCTTTCCGGCGTCGTTTCGTAATGCAATTCTACGACGATTTCTCGATGGTTTCTTTTGGTTCTTTGGAGTTAATTGAGCATTGTTAAAGCTTCAAACACTTCAATAAACTCCTACATACTCCTACATGATCAAATCATAAAATGTGAATAGTGATCCAAAATGTTCAATGAAGCCAAGGGTGACTAGAATTCCAATTTTTGCGATCGAGGCGACGAATGAGAATCTTTTAAGAGGATGTTGTCGTGACATTATAGAAATATGTAAACATGAGATATATGGTGAATAATACATGAAATTTGTTGGGTTGCATGGATATGTATTATTGGGCCCAAAATTAGGCCCAAATGGGATTAAAAGACTTGGCCCAAAGAGGAAATGACCCATTCTTGCAATAATTGACCAATTGAACATATCCTTTAATGCCACATGGAACTAAGAATGACCTTGGGTCTATATAAAGTCCCCAACATCAGATTTTATTATCAAAAGCTCTCATAACTTTTGGATATTTTCTTAAAACATTTCTCTCTTTTCCAAACCCTAAGGCAAATAATCCCTTTGGACTCCTTGGACAAGATCAACATATTCCAAGCCTTGGTAAGTATTTCTCCTCATGGATTAACATATTATATGCATGGGAGATTATGTATATTATGCTAGTGGTGTTGGCAAAGTGATGAATAGTGTATTTTGCTTTTGGTGTAAGATATACTATCTTGGTAGGCCTTGTGCCTTTGATGAAAAAGCATGGTATGGACAAAATATGAACATGTATGGTGTTATTTTTGGCATTAAATTTGTTCTTGTCAAAAAGTGGAAATTATGGGATTTTGGCCGATATGTGTTAGGAGTTGAATTAAGGTGCTTTGATGGATTATTTGTGATGTGTTATGGATAAGAAAGTGTAAAGGAGAAGTATTGTGGTGGAATGTATTGATTTTTATGTATTGGTCAATGTTGGGAATATTATGGAATATTTGGCATAATAGTATGATCAATGGTTTTGTCAAGGGGAAATGACATGTTTAAAGCCAAACATGTAATTCATTGACATGGTATGCATTTGTAAAGTAATTGGTGGTTAATGTGAATTTCGTTATATATTTGTAGAGTGACACATAAAGAAGGAGTGGGCTTATTGTATACGCATCTAAAGTTGTATATTCGTATTGCGAATCCAAGGTATGTAAGGTTACTTTGTCCGTATCTTTCTACGGCCAATAGTGTTCACATTGACATTTCTCTAGTTCTATCCGAAATGTACTAAGGTATCCCATATGCACTTATCCATGGTCATTGTCATATATTTCCTACTCGTCGATCAATTTTGAATCCCATTTCTCATATTCATGGTTAATGTTCCAATATTCCAATAGTGCCTATACTTGTGTCTCTTGTTCATGGATTATTGTCCAATGGTTCCAATGGTATAATGGTGCTAGTAATGTTATATTTCTCATTGATATTTATTCATATGTCTCTTACTCATTGGTCAATGATTCAAAGTTTCCAACAATGTGATGTTCAAAAGTTCCAAAGTGATGTTATGACTATCAAAGTATCAATCTCAAAGTAAAGATCAAAGTAATGCAAATGTGGTCAATGATCAAGTACGGGTGGCAAGTCTAGGGGCGTAAGCCTAGCTCGACTCGATCCCGAGATATGGATTTATGGGTGGCAAGTCTAGGGGCGTAAGCCTAGCTCGACTCGATCCCAAGGGTGGCAAGTCTAGGGGCATAAGCCTAGCTCGACTCGATCCCTATATGATGATATGAAAGACCCACTGATCAGTCGGGGCCCGGGTACATTGTGATATGTAATGACATGTGAGCATTGAGATAAAGAAAGTAATGAAAAGAATGAAAGCAATCCACATGGTTTCCAAAGAATAACATGGTGACTTATTCACATCGAGTATTCATATGTTTTGAGTTCATTGACATATTCACTGAAATATTCATGTGTTGTATAGTTTCATCTGAGCCTTGCATACTCAGTACTTATTTCGTACTGACCCCTCTCGGGGAATTTACCTTACTTGCTGCAGGCGCAGGTCCCAGTAGGCCTCCTCAGTAGATTGCCAGTGTTAGCGGCTCTTTGGTGAGCTCCAGCTCATTCGGGGCTTCTCCGATTCAGAGTGTATATATGTTTTGGTATTGTACATAATGTGTAAAGCGGGGACTTGTCCCGACTTATGGTTCATTTTGGTCAATGCTCTTGTTAGAGGCTTTTGTAGACCGATGTGGGTGTAATAGTGTAAAAGACACATGTTGTTTTGACTGGATGGCCTCAACGGCCAAGTTTCATATGTATGCCTAAATATGTCCCTTGTTCTCCTTTATTCGTATGTCATAATATTATGCAATGGTGGTTATGAATATGATTGAGCATAGGCAAAGGTTGGTTCTCTCGGGCCTTATCGGCTACGGGTGCCAATCATGTCTCGATGGGATTCGGGGCGTGACATTTTCGGATTAATCAAACTACTTTTCCTGATAGTATTATTTAACTACTACTAATACACCTCAATTCATGCTAGGTAATTTACTTTGAATAATCAAATATTTCTTTTCTACTCTACTATATAGAAGAGCCAACCTTGGGACGACCAGTTGCATTTTTGGTAAAATTAGCTTTCGTTAAGGGCAAATTAATAATTGTATTAACAATGGTTAGAAACTGCAGAAGGATCTTGTTCTTTCTTATCTCTAAACCCTAAGGGGACAACACAACTTGCAGAACTCAATAGCTAAGAAAATCTCATCAATGGATACTCGAACGGTTCGTATTGACAATTATATTCTTAAACTGATATAACGAAGTCATAGTAGCTGCCAATTACGCAAAAAATTTCAAAATGGAAAATCAAAATCTGAGACCCAAGCTTCACCAATGGTGGATTTCGAAGCTTTCCACACAAAATGGTTCTGATTCCGTATGTAAATTTCAATTCCGACCTCAAAAGACCACACCAAATCAAATATTCAGCTTCCGGTTTCGTCTTCGGATGTTCCGACATTAGAGTTTCGCAATGCCTACAGACGCGAAGCTTCTCTATTTAGTTGCAGCTTATTTTCTAAGGTATGTTTAAGTTTGAGAATGTTTATATCAGATATTGATACATCTTTTTTGTTAGCCTTCATCCAAATCTTTCAGATTTTCTTTATTTCATAGTTGAAAAATAATAAAAACAAAAAATATAGCAACATCACTGTTTAATTCTGAATTTTTGTTTAAATTTTAATCTTGTTTCGTATTTTTCTTTCGTTGTTCTCCTTTTTTTTTTTTTTCGATCAATCATGTAAATTGAAGTGAAAGATTGCAATTAAAGCATTTGAATCTTATTTATAATCAAAATTTCAGGAGGCATACCAGAAAATCTAGAACATTCTCTTATTCCTTTTTCTTTTTCATCTCCATGAACAGCCTAAAGATAAAAGAAATAGTAGCAGCAACTTCCGTTCATCGGGTGTGGTTATCCACTGGTGTCATGGCAGACTGTATTGCCTCTTCTCCGGCAATCACAGCACGTACTACTACATTTAGGTTTTCTTTTCAAAATTAAGCTTTAATATTGAAAATTTTCAGTCTTGACAGTCTTTTGCTTTCCCTGATAAAGAAAATAATTGGATATCTTTTGGGGTATCAAGAAATAATTTTAACTTGGAAGTACCTGATAACAAAGGATATATTTCACTATTTCTGTATCTATCCTATGATTTTTTTTTAATAGTCAAAACTTATGCAATAACTGTAGTTGAAATTCTTTCATTCAGATAAAATTTAGTTACTTTTGGACTGAATACTGTAACTTCAGACTTTTGAAAACTGTTCTTTTCAATCTTCTCAGCTGGATGTTCCAATTTCAGGTGTGTTTTTTCTCTCAATTTTCCCTAATTCTCTTCCAATTTTATTCACATTTTCAAATTTCATGAAGCATTAACTTATTTAATTTCTAAAATATGAAAAGAAGGGCATAAACTTTTTCGGATAATTTTCAACAAGATATGTTTAATGCTCAGCCAATTCGTAAGAACGATTGGATTTGCAGTAGTTATTGCATTAACTTAATTTCCAAAATCTAAAAAAAAAAAGGGCAATGATCTTTTACTTTTTATATTTTTATGGCGAAGATATTGTCATCCTTATAATTCTCTATAGCAAGGTATGCGTAATGCTCAGCAAAGTTGGAAGAGATATTGAATTTGCAAAATTGCTAATAATTGGAAAATCTTCTCATTCTGTTAATCAAATAATATTCATATCAATCACTTTATGAGCTGCTATGGTGTAGGTGAAATGTGCCAACTAACCTATTTAAGTAGATCATCATACATTATGATGATAAGCAGAAAAAAATCAGTTGATAGATGAAAATATATGTTAATATCCATAATTAAATTTTAGATAGATGCTAGAAATATACGAGACTTTTCTTTCTTGAAGTGTCGAATGCCTACTCCATGTGGGATATGAGTTGGTTAACTTACGATGACTCCTATTCTTCTTTTTATTGTAATGTCCGATTAGCAATATATGTAAAAGATGCCTATAAATTTTATGAAACTCTTCTATTTTTGCGTCAAAGGAAGAAAGGTCACTTTGTCTTATATGATCTAATGTTAGTAGGAATACAAGTAATATAATCTTAAAACTTTTATTTCCTTATCAAAAATAAAGATCTTAGAGCTTTGATTGTTCAATGGAAAGAAGAATCATATGAGAAAAGCTTGAATTGTCTATGAAGAAGATAGATATTAGTGAAGTGACATAAACAACTCTTAATAGGAGGTAATGTGTGTAGCTCTTGATACTTAACGTGACAAAGCTTTTCAATAGTGTAATTTCTCTGTTTCATTAGGGGAAGGTTGAACTTTGTAGAGAGAAAACAGTTAGAAGACCTTCTTATACGGATAGTCGGTTTCTCCTAAAAAAGAAATCCCAATGCACTAATGTATGTTTCCAAAAAGAGTTTGAAGTCTGTGTGGGAGCTATACATAAATCCTTACTTGGGTTGACTGTTTAATGGTGGAAAGGGTGTTGAAAATAATTTGTTTGATTTTATGGAGAATTATGGCGTATTCAGCTTCGGAAAGAATACGTATTTGTATGTCTTTACTCTTTTATACTTTTGATAACTACTTGAAGAATAATTTCAGCAACAGACTGTAAAACATTTTGCTAAAGACCATGACTTAAAATTAATGCATATTCGTCGTACTATGAAAGTAATTCATGAAGTAGCTTGATAACCTTAATGGGTTGTTTAGTACACTAGATAAAAAATGCTCAGACTGGTTCATGACGAATGGAGTAGTCTTAGAGCTTTCAAGCCGCTAAATTGTAATATTGAGGTATAACCCCTTCAATTGCTAATTTTTTAATGATTTATATCTTTGTATTTCTTCTTTAATTTATTATATTAATCAGTTAAAGGTCGGTTCTCTGTTAAGTCCGAGATATTAACCCCTTGAAATGAAGATTTCTTTTCAGGGGTAAAACAAGTGAAAATTTGATATTTGCTGATCGACAATTTTGATGGATGGTCTCTTTATTGATTTTTGTTTACATTGTCCAACTGTTTTGCGCATTGATTCCTCATCTCTTTGCTCTTACAAACAATAGTTCTGTTCTTTTCCTCACTGAGTTTTGTGCTTTCCATTGTCTCTTTTTGTTTTTTGCCTGATACGTCTTTCAAAGTCCAAACGTCCTCTTAAATGTGGTTTTAAAGCTGATCTTGTGATTAAAGCAATAGCTTTATATTTTTACTTCCTTTATTTTATTATTTCAATTATTAAAGTATTTTAAAGAGTTACATACTGTGCTTATCTGGTTATTACATGTGTATTTAACACAAAGTATGAAATTTTAAGATTATAAAGTGATAGATTGGTGATTAATTTTTGGATCATTTTATAATGTTAATCGCAAAAATGTAGGAGAAACTGATTATATATCCATATTTCTTTCGTTCTTCTATGTTATTTGGAGTCTATGCAGTATGTTGAAGTTTCAACAACAACAAACAACAACAACATACCCAGTGTATTCCCACCAGGTGGGGTCTGGGGAGGGTAAAGTGTACGCAGTCCATACCACTACCTCAGATGAAGTATGTTGAAGTTTCTGTTTCTTATTTTATCTGATTTAATGAAGGCTATTGTTCCCGTTAAAATTCATCTGCTTTTAGAATTAAATGGAGAAATTACACGTAATTTTGGTGCTTCTACTTTATTTATTTATTTTCAAATAGGAAGAATATGTATGATGTAGCTGGCCACTTTAAAATACGGTATTTTGTTAGCAATAGAAGAAGCCAGATGAAGACGTAGTTGTTGAAAATGTAAAGCAGTATTCAACCCCAAAGGACAAGATCCTAACTTTGATTAACATTTCCCATCGAAGTGCTTGCAAGGAGATACTAGATGTGGGAATGTAACTTTTAAAAATGATGGGTATTTTTAAAAGCCAAGAACAGCAGGCAAAAAAAATTAAATTAACATTACAATTGTATTTCTCATTCCATTATATTCATGAACATTTTTACTATATGCAATTGTGTGTTGTTAATGTCAGTAGTGACTGCTTCATTGATCTTTGTTGCACTTTTGATGTATGCAGGTACTAAGCTTGGAAAATTGGGTACAACCGATGGAGATCATTGCAATTCTATTTTAGGAGCTATATGTGCTCTTCAAGAAAACACTATCCAGTCTCTCTCCTTGAATTTCAGGTGCTATGGCGTGTTTCTTTTCCTTTTCATTGTAAAATTGTATTTGTTTTTTCAAGTTTTGGCTGCTTGTCATGTGAACTTTACATTTTCAGACAAAGAAGATGATAATATTAATGATCCTATCAGTCCGTAGGTCGACAATAATGTGGAAAATGCTATTTCTTCACCCACATGATCTGAGCAAGCAAAGATGTATCTTAACAGTTGAGTGGCCAACACACGATGATAGGATGCTTTAGAAGTTCAAATAGGTAAAATTTTGTCGTTATATGATTTGCAGAAGTTGTTATATTTTTGTTTTCTTTCTTCCTTGTGTCAATATACTAATTAAGGTAGGGTTTGATGAGAAGGTAGATTTTTGAGGGAAAATAGTGATCTTAGAAATAGAAAATATAGTGGAAAATCTTCTTATACCTTCGCTCAGGGGACCCTCTTATTTTACCTTCTAAGCTAATAAAATACTCACTCAATCGACTTCCTGTTTTTGAGTACTTTTTACTTATGTCCTTGACCCGTTCAGAGAAAATTGATCCAGCGGCCTGGATACAGACAAGTTGAGTGGAGAAATATCTAGGCTTATGAACTGAATATAAGTTATACAGTGTTTGTGATTATAATGGTCCATGGCTTCTAACATTTCAAAGTTTTTTTTAATGTCCCTCTTGGGGCACACTTGCTATGGATCTGCTTACAGTTCTCCTACTGTGTTTCTGGCATATTAGTGAATCTCTATAAACTAGCTGGTATCAAGTTTGAACTGATTAATTTCTTAAATATGAAGAAAGACCTTTTCTGTTGGTTATGATATTGTCATTCTTTATAATATTTAAACGAGGTATATACAATCACTTTTGCTTTTGCACTAAGTAAATCAGTTAATATTGAGTCAAGTTGCGAGTGATACTCTGTTCATAGTAGTAATTGCTAATAATTGGAAGAACTTCTCAGTATTTCTAACAAATTATAGTGGGAATACATTAATTTATGAGCCTATCAATGTGTCAACTAATCTATTTGAGATATGCTTTTTCTTTTTGTTTTTGATCAGGTAAACGTATTTCATTCATCAACCAGGATAAAAAACTGTACGTATACAAATACCAAAAGGTGAGGAATCTACAAAAAGACATGTTTCTCTGCGAACTCTACCCAATCATTTATACAGGAAGGAACTTTACCTACTTGAGATAGATTGTAGAAATACGATACAATTTTAGCGATTAGGGATAAGTTGCATCATATAGAAATAAATATTAGAAGATGAAGAAAAAGAACATAGTAATAAATAGGGGCTGCTAGAAGCTGCTACATATTTTTGTTGGAGTGAGACGGAAATAGATAATAAGCTCATAACTCTGTTTTTGATAAAAAGAGATGATGGTGGGAGAAAACAATCATTGGTCGCTGAAAAGATTGTTGCATATCCAGAATAGGATTCTAGATGGTTGTTAAAAAGGTATAATCCTCTTATTATAACAGCTGAATTTCTGTAATTTATATAAACCGAGTTGGATAGCTAAAGATGGTTTGTGTCCTTTTAATTTTTTTTTACCAGATTAGCAATATAGATGCCAGATACCTGCAGATTTTCTGGAAGTTCTCTGTTTCAGTTGACAATTTATCTGTCAAAAGAAGGAAAGGTCACTGCGTCTTTTATGTACAAAAGATATTGATGGGAATAGATATTTGGGTGCATTCATTGAAAAATTGTTAATCAATACAAAATCGGAATAGAGACATTAGAGATGGAAAGAGGAGAAATGTATTGTGTTTGTGATGCTTATTTAGTATCTCTGATTTTTCATATGGATATTGTTATGTTGCTTATAGAATAACTGTCCCATTTTATTGGGTTTGTATTGGGTTGTTAGTCAGATGGTACTTTTGTTTAGGTTTTTTTTTTTTGGGTTTCTGATTCCTAGGATCTTTGTGCATTCTATTAAAGACCCTTTACGAATTTCTAATTCACTTTTGTTTTCTTGTCGACAAAATTTCTTTGCATTTCGTTGCATTTTTCTATAAATTGTCTCTTAATTCAGATAGTCAAAGGAAATGATGATGAAAAACCATGCCATCAAACTATGAAAGCTCAGTCATATGCTTATTGATGCATCTCATTCATTACTTGCTGAGGGTATTTATAAGTTTGACTAACTCCACACAATTTGTTCCTCTTTATAGATCTGTATCTATCATGATGTTTGCATAGTTCTCCATATACTGATTCTCTATGATGAGTCTACCAAAAGGCAATAAATTAGAGTCTCTGGTGCACTTTGTCAATAGCGTATTCAGCGCTGTACGTTGTCACGTCCCAAAATACCCCCTAAACGTGACTGGCACCCGCTAACACCACCTGTCGGGAGAACCAATATTCCATACACGCACAATGCCTATAACCATTGAGATAAAACATATGCAAGTCCAAAAATAGTCATTAAAGCAAAAGAAATTATCCAACCATCTCCTATCAATTTATGAACACCCACAATCGCTTAAATAATAAACTCTAGCCCAAATCTCACTCTAAGACCATGGAGCATCTAAATAGAGTTATATGAGTTCAACTTTCGGGCATGCAAACCCAACGAAAAGAAATACAACAACAACAACAACAACAACATACCCAGTGTATTCCCACAAAGTGCCCAACGAAAAAGAAATATAATCTAAAAATAGCTAGAGCTGAAACGACAGCCTCCACGAACAATGCGAAGGCTCACCTCAGCAACAGAATATTCACGAACGGATCGTCAACCACTAGTCTCACCTCCCGCAACAGTATCTGTAGACATGAAAGTAAGGAGTGAGCTATATATAAATATAACCCAGTAAGATCCTCGACTCGTTACTTTAAATACTCCTGGAACAAGTGTTAGTAAATACAACCACACCAAGAACATAAAAATACTACACATGAGAATTATATCATAATAGGACTACTAACAAGATCCAACAACCAATTACCAGGGAATATAAAGCTCCATACAATTTACACCAAGTACTTATCATAAATTGCAATTATAATAATTGACCAACACCACGAGTTCTGGGCAACATACACAATGCGCCAAATATATCAAGAGCATACACAATACTCAGGGAAACATACACAATGTCCCACATTAACTCAAGAAGCATACACAATGCTCAAGGGAAGCATACACAATGCCCCGATCTCATAGTACAGGATCATATCACATCACCAAAAAGTTTATAAATGGAGTTTTAGTATTCTTGAACATAAAGTATATACGGTTAGCCTCAAAGACCATCAATTCTGCCAAGCACATGCTCGTTCCAACACATGGACCGGACAGATAAAACAATCATTTTTAAAACAAATTTGAAAAGCAAGTATCCAAAGCTTAAAGTCTCACTTACCTCGCTAACAACAAGTTTCCCAACCTTGTAATGTGTAGAACACCAACCAAACAACCTCCAATAGCTTCAATCTATCAAAAAATATTAATTAAAGACATCAGTTATACCAATCGGGGTCACTTCTCGATATCTCTAATTTTATTAGCTTAAAGCTAAATATTAATATCTCACACCTTAACCCATGAATTAAAGGTAAAGAAAATATCTTAATTTCACTATCTAGCTATGAACCAGTAATGGATAAAGTGTCTAAACAAAGGCTTTAGGGATTTACTTTTAAAGGATTCTGAAATTATGCACCATTAGTATGTTCTATCTAATATAATATCATTAAACTTATTCATCATTGCTATATCATAAGACCTATCATGATTAACCAATCATTACTTCTACTCAGGCAAATCATCACTCTTTAAAATACACAAAAGGTCGAAAGAAACTCTGCATCAGTGGAAAAAGAAAGTTTCTACACTAGCTTTCAAAATCAATATTTTATTACTAATTCCCACATCCACTAATCATTGACCAATCATAATAAAGGTAGGGATTAAAACCACTATTTACACCTCCCATGAAAATAAAATTTAATACCAATATACCTGATGCTGACCACTAGAAATAGTAGCCTAAAGAATTGCTTAGAATTTCCTAATTTGCCCTACTTTTCTCTAACCTGTCACTAAAACGTGGCTTAAAATCTGAAAAGTAAATGGGCTTGGCCCACTCATTTTTTTTTTTTAATTCCCTTTATCAAATTATATTGATTAAATTACCAACTTACCCTTCATTAGCAATAATTAGGTTATTACATACGTTGCCAAGAATGAAATGGGGTGGGAGATTCTGGCACAAGGACTATCTGCATTCTGCAAGTGTCCCTGTGCATTCAGATGCCTCTACATTTTTTAATTCTTTTTCAAACGTAGGTCTTAAAGAAGTACCTAATATCTTTTTTCTTTATTATGACTATATAGAATGTATCAAACAAAGAAATATCTTTTTAATAATATTTTGACAAGTTCTCTCACCGGTCACTTTTAGGTGGCTGAATTGGGCAGATCAAAGTGGTCTGAGCGGTAGGCGGGTTGGGCGGGTCATGTTTTCATGGGCTAATTTTGCCATCTCTAGTAAATAATTTCCTAGTTTACTTCTGTTTAAGCTATACTATGGCTAGTTGTTTAATTGAATATTAAATTACGTGTAGAAGATGGAGGAATAATAAACTGCTTTGTTGTAATACCCATCCATCTCTCATAATGGACAGGCTCTTGTTGATGCTCCGGTCGTGGTGAGGAGCCAGATGAATTTTAAGAGACTTTCACTCACAGATATCAAAAGTGACATTAGTAGGATTCCAAAGAAGAAAACCCTCATTGCTGCAATGGAAGCTGCTGGTGAGTATAATGTAACACCCCGTACCTTCCCAACCCTACTTGATGACATTGAATAATGTTTACTTAGGAGTCGAGAGTTATAAGTATGTAGTTGGAAATGTTAAAAATGAGAAAAATTGAAATTTGGCCACGTACATGCAATTAGCCTTTCATAGGAAGTGTTTTGTGATTTCGTGATGCATTTGGTTGATACCCCGTACACATTCTAACCTCATTTGGTGACTTTAAGTCATGTTTACTTGATGGTTAATATCACTAAGTAAGTATTTTGTAGTGTTTTGATAAGGGATTGGACGATACGTAAACATTGGATAAGTGGCCGGAAATTTCAGCAAAGTGCTGAAACTTGCGCCACTACCCTGTTTCAGGGGTGTGGCGCAAGCCACCTGCAGCCAAGAAGTTCAGAGGGCAGTGGATTCTTGCGCCACTGCCTTGTTTTTCAGCAGTGGTGCAAGGCACAACAATTGTGCCTTTCCGAAGTCGTTTCGTAACGCAATTCTACGACGATTTCTAGATGGTTCCTTTTGGTTCTTTGGAGTTATTTGAGCATTGTTAAAGATTCAAACACTTCAATACACTCCTACATACTCCTACATGATCAAATCATGAAACGTGAATAGTGATCCAAAATGTCCAATGAAACCAAGGGCGACTAGAATGCCTATTTTTGCGATCGAAAGGACGAATGAGAATCTTTTAAGAGAATATTGTCGTGACATTATGGAATTATGTAAACATGAGATATAAGGTGAATAATACATGAAATTTGGTGGGTTACATGGATATGTGTTATTGGGCCCAAAATTAGGCCCAAAATGGAATAAAAGACTTGGCCCAAATGGGTCATTTGACCCATTCTTGCCATGACCACTCCATTATTGCTCCCAAATGGCTAAGGATGACTTGAGCACTATATAAGGGACCCAAAAATCAGAATATTGAAGCAAAACACACATGCTTTTTCTATCTTTTTCTAGAAAAATCGCAAGAACACTTCTTTGACTCCCAAAAACCCTAAGGCATTTTTGGACAAGATCACCATCTTCCAAGCTTGGGTAAGTGATTATTCTTGTACTTTAACATATTATATGCATGGGAGATTATATATATATTGCTAGTTGTGTTGGCAAGGTGATGAATAGTGTATTTTGCCTTTGGTGAAAGATGTGTCATCTTGGTAGTTTGAACTTGAATTAGGCCTTGAGCCTTTGATGAAAAAGCATGGTATGGACAAAATATGAACATGTATGATGTTATTTTTGGCATTAAACTTGTTCTTGTCTATAAGTGGAAATTGTGGGATTTTGGCCGATATGTGTTATGAGTTGTATTAAGGTCATTTGATGGGTTATTTGTGATGTGTGATGGACAAGAAAGTGTAAAGGAGAAGTGTTGTGGTGAAATGTATCAATTATCATGTATTGGTCAATGTTGGGAATATTATGGAATTTTTGGAATAATAATTTTGTCAATGGATTTGTCAAGGGGAAATGACATGTTTAAAGGCAAACATGTAATTTATTGACATTGTATGCATTTTCAAAGTAATTGGTGGTTAATGTTGGTTCCATTATGTAATTGTGATGTAGAGTGAAACGTAAAGAAGGAGCGGAATTGTTGCGCTCACATATTTGATTGTGTACTTACATTGAGAGGACAAGGTATGTAAGGTTACTCTGTCCGTATCTTTCTGCGGCAAATAGTATGCACATTGACATCTCACTAGTCCTATCCCGAAATGTGCTAAAGTATCCCATATCCGGTTATCAATGGTCATTGTCATATATTTCCTACTCATTGAGCAATGGTGAATCTCATGTCTCATATTCATGGTTAATGTTCCAAAAAGCCCAATAAGGTTATGTTGCGATATTCCAATAGTAGTCATACTCATGTCTCTTGTTCCATAATGAGTGTCCAATGGTTTCAATGGTGTTATGTTTCCAATAATGTTTATTCACATGTCTTTTATTTTGGTTATGGTTCCAAAGATTCCAGAAATGCTATGTCAAATGAATGTATCAATCTTTCACAAGTAATGATATCAATCTCAAAAGTAAAGAAATGAAGTACGAGGAAGTAATGCATAGTGATTGTGTTCAGGGGTGTTATCCATGGGGTACAAATACCCGCATGATGATGATAGTTTATCCACGGGGTGTAAATACCCGCGTGATGATGGCCATTTATCCATGGGGTGCAAAGGACACCTGCATGACGATATGATCTTATCCATGGGGTAAAAAAAAAAAATACCTGCATGACGATGATATTTTATCCATGGGGTGAAATGACACACCTGCATGATGTATCCATGGGGTGAAATGAACACCTGCATGATGACATGATTTTATCCATGGGGTGACAAGATCACCTGCATGATGAGGGCCCTAACAGTGTATGAGTAAAGTAAAGTAAAGTAAAGGCAAGTGAAAGAAAGAACGTAATGTACATGGTATCCCACCTACAGAAAGAGAGTTTGTTCACATTTGCTATTTCTCTTATGTTGATTCCATGGTTATTTTTATTATGTATGTATCATTGGAGATGATAATAATGAAGGACAGATACATGATTCCACACATTGAGTTCTCTTATAATTATTTCCACTGAAGTTCTTATGCACTGACTCAGTTTTTCTTATGGCCTTACATACTCAGTACATTCTTCGTACTGACCCCTTTTGGGGACTTACCTTACATGTTGCAGGTGCAGACACTAGTAGGCCTCCACAGTAGATTGTCAGTGTTGCAGATCTTTGGTGAGCTCCAGTTAGTTCGGGGCCTCTCCGAGTCACTGTTGTACATGTTGTTGTATAAAGCGGGGACTTGTCCCGATTCTTACTTCATTTGGTCAATGCATTTAGTTAGAGGCTTTTGTAGACGGATGTGGGTGTATAAATGTGAAAGTACATGTTGTTTTGACTTAATGGCTCAAACGACCAAGTTTTACATACCTAGCTATGACTTATGTTTTCATGTCTATGACTTCCGCATAGTTGCACAAGGTGTAATACGATTCACATGAGATTATGTACGCGAATGTTCATAAGCAAAGGTTGGTTCTCTCGGGCCATATCGGCTTCGGGTGCCAATCATGCCTCGTTGGTATTTGGGGCGTGACAGCCCTTGGGATATTTTATTTTCCCTGTGTATTCTACTTGGTTGAAATTTTATGAAGATTGACCACTCATTTGATTTTCTCCTGGACGTGAAGAACGAATGGGAGAGCAGTTCCTGGGGAAGAAAGTTGATAGTTCAGAAGAGGAGGGCCCCACTTAATGATTTTGACAGATTCAAGTTTATGCTGGCAAAGATAAATGTGCGAATATGTTTGATATTTAACTTGGCTTCATTTTTTAGCGAAACCAATTCAACCTACCCCATCCCTGAAAACTTTTGGGTAACCTTAGCAAATAGGTGCTGCATATCTGAAAAAGTGGAAAACGTTTTATTGTTAGATTGAAAAGACGAATTGTTAATGCCATTCTTGTTCTATAATCTGTATCATACCAATTTTTTCTTCCAAAATAGATTTTACAAGCGTTAAATAGTGACCTGTAAATGTTGTTGGTTCGGATGTAAATCAAAATACAGCTGGGTCTTTGTTTGGTTGCATTGAGATATCTATTGTCTTCTATCACCAAGCTAATACAATTATATTGACCTGTAAATGTTGTCGGTTCGGATGTAGTCAAAATACTACTGGGTCTTTGTTTGGTTGCATTGAGATACTTTTGTATTGACTTCTATCACCAAGCTAATACAATTATATCGATTTTGCAGAGGGCTGGAGTCGTGAGACAGGAATTTGCTAAGCTCAAGAAAGAGACTGCCTGAGAACTCTTTGATTAGTGAAAATTGGAAGTTGTACTTGTTTTGGCGGATACATTTAAGGGAAAAAAAAAGAAGCATATTCTGGCTTTTACTTCCAACGTCTTTCAATAGTTTTTCTAATCTATGATGATGAACCATCACTCCCAAGGATTACCTGCTCTATCATTTAATGTAATAGCTTAATATCTTCATGTTGCGTGCAAGGAATTAGCTCCATAACTCCCCACTTGTTAGATTGACAAAGTTTGAAGTGTTTGTTTCTTAAGTCACAAGTTTGAGCCTGTGCCAAGCGAACTATTTCTGAACATGAAGAGTAATAAATTTTTTTACACATTATGTAAATTGGCGAAAATATCAACTAAAATCCCCCCTTCCCCCACCCACCCCTAACCACCACGGTCTACACCAAACCCAAACGGCGTAGCAGGCCAGACGCCATCGTGCATTTGCTTTGCTTTTGTTTTTTCAAGAGTCAAAGCCCCAAGGTGATAATATATCTTTTTCCTGAGATGATTATGAATTACCTCAAAGAGAGTAAAGAGGCCATTATTACCATAATGTCATGATTATAAATTTATAATATTATGGCTAGCATTTTACCATAAGTTCTCCATTACCACAGTTAATTTTTTATAATTTCGGTTCCACTCGCCCCCATAGAAGCTTGCTCACTCAATAATCTGGAGTTAAAATCTTGTACTCCAAATTAACTTTCATGTTGTACGGTAAATTTTATCACAGCATCATTTTTAAGGATTTATTAAAAAGGACAAATACTTTTCTTTTACAAAGGACATATGAAAATTAAACTTTTGTTTACCCCTTCTAGCTCGGACTAGCTACTGAACTACGAAGATTGAGAATATAAATGATAGTGAACAGTACTCAAAAGGTAAGCTGCAGCCACTTTTCGCTAGTACACACTGCTGAAGCATTTTGCAGGGAACCACATCAAACTGCCCACAAATGTTACATGACAATCTACTCACAATGCCTCCTAGATAACCATATCCAATTCAGATGATAACTGGAAAGTTCTGAATATTCTCAAAAAAGATTCTAAATTTTCTCAAAGGCCAGAGGAAGAGCAGAGAGTTCACTTAGAGCTGAGTTTTGGGGATTGAAAATTAAAGAAAGCTATGAAAAGCTATAACAGCATAGACCAGGAATTCGTAGAGCCTGATCTCTAGAAGCCAGTGACACAATCCTTGCAAAATGGTGTGAGTAGAATTAGAATCTCCTCCTGTTAGGACTTCTAGAACGATGACTTACCTGCAAAGATAAGGAAAGTTACATATCAGTCGATAGTGTTTCAACCCAAAAACCTTACAGATGCTCCAAACATTCAAACACAGATTTTGCAGTATAGTCCGGAATTTCATTCTCTATTTTGGAATAAGAAATGAAGATGTATCATAAAAAGATGAATATTTATCATATGAAGGGGAGTATCTCAAAGGACAAGGATAAACTTCCTCTAATTGACAAGTGAAAATTGACTTAATAGTTAATAGAGCAACAAGTCTCGTAAGTCGGTAGTCTTCTTACATTTCATTTTTCAAAAAGAAAAAAACAGTATTCCTACCAGCACAAAAAGGCACGAACTGACTAGAAAATTCCCCAAGTATATTATTCATCTCTACAAACAACCAAAGTTGCTACTTACAAACTGATATGTCTGAGCAACCCAGTTATTAGTCTGTTGCTTCAAAAATTACTAGCACAGTCATGACATTTTGAGCATAACAAAGACAAAGTTATGCATCCTCTGTTCTTTTTTAAATCAATACATCAAAAACACCTTTACTACTCCGTGGCACCACGGAGATACTGCTCATTTGTAATAACTAAACAAGGATTAACAAACTTCCAGGAAACAGATGTGCTCTACTTACATCATTGTTGTCATAGAATCCTATCTATAAGTTACGTGTGAGTTAGTCTTTTGATCAGGTTAGAATCATACGACTGTGTAAGTTCGGCGTTATAGTATCCAACTCCCTTTTTTGCCAAAAAGGAAAATCCCCGACAAGTGTTAGATTCTAATGGAAAAGGTAGTGCCTACTTTATATTTGACAATAAAAGGAAACCCACATCCCAGACAGACACATTCCTAGTTTTTTTTCACCAATTCCACGACCTTCACACCCCTCTCCAAAAGCTAAATAAAAGCCCAAACTGCTCTGGGGAGACGTATCCATGAGAATGGAGAATGCATAAATCTTCACACAATCATTTTATGACCACTGACCATAATGATGTTAGAAAAAACTAATACATCACTACACATGGAAATGATGTTAGGAAATGCAAAATGATCGTTTCCAAGTCAGTAAATCACCTTTTTTTGCACTGACTGTTGCAGTAGACCTAAGAAAAAGTTTACAATAATATTTGGAATGACAACCCCAAGGTACATTCCGGACACACAGAAACATTCAGTCAGTCGTGTAATGTTTCTCACCAAAAAAGTTTAGTCGTGTAATGTTTCTCACCAAAAAAGTTTAGTCACCTAAATTTATTTGAATCATCCTCAATCATTCTTAGTTGCCTCTTTCTAGAAAAGCTAACTAGTCCAACTTCCAAATATCCATCTTGCCTTTATCCCTTTATATGAGAGCCAAAAAGAAAGAAAGACAGAGACAATTTAACTTTGCCTCACATGCTTTCCCCCCCCCCCCCCCCCCCCTTAATTCCCCTTCACTTCTTCATTTCACTACATATCCAAAAACCATAACTTGTTACACTATCACCAAATGAAATTCAAGAATCAAAAATCTTGACTTCTCCATCTTTAGTCTGTTTTTCCAACCATACCTTATTATAACTGTTTTTTTCTGTATTGTGAGGATTCATCATAAATCGACGTTCTAACATGAGGATGCGTGGTTATACTTTCACACAATCATTAACTTCTGAATCAGCAAGCATAGTGAAACAAGTTGTGAACTTAGCTAGAAGAAGAGGTCATGCATAAGTTACTTCTCTTCATGTGGAAGTGCTATGCTTTCATCTTCCACTGGCTTACTCAAAAGAGCTCGCCTTCAATCCCATTCACATCCACTCCAATGCAAAGCACTTGAACTTTGTTTCAATGTTGCACTCAATAGACTACCCACCTCTATGTCATGTCCCATTTTAGGTCCTCATTCTCATCTTCCTTCACTTTCTAATGCCTTAGTTGCTACACTCAAAAGGGCTCAAGCTCATCAACGTCGTGGATTGATAGAGAATCAGCAACAATCAATCGGGCTCAAGCTCATCAACGTTGTGGATTGATAGAGAATCAGCAACAATCAATCTTAGCCCTCAAAGTAGAGATAGAACAACTAATACACAAGTGAAAAACAATGTAGAACAAGTTGTTTCTAGTATGCAGATAACTAGCACAAAACCACTAGTACAAGGAAACACCACCATGTCACAAATAACATCATCAACTAGTCACGTCCTAAATTTGTCACTTAGTAAAATAGGAGAACATCAAGTTATAAGGAATGATGATGTGATGAGTGTTGTGGAAAGTAAGATGAGTTCCAAGAAAAGGAGAAACACTATTGTCATTGGTGAGTGTTTAGCCACAGCTGAAGGGGTTGTTAGAGGAGTTATAGATAAGTTTGATAAAGGAGAAGTTCAAGGAGACATGAAACATGTGCAATTCATAAGTGTCCCTCTTTTCACACTTAGAAATGTTTCAAGAGAAAAGTTTGAGGTCAAACTTTAGGACTTTAGTGAAAAACTATATGAATAGAAGGGTTGTTTTGTATTTAGGTGATCTTAGGTGGGTGTCTGAGTTCTGGACAAAATATGGTGAACGACAAAGGAATATTGGTTACTATTCTCCTGTTGAACACATTATAATGGAGCTTACTGCTTAGTAGATTGTTGAATAGTGAAATGGGGGAAAATGGAAGGCTATGGCTTATTGGAATTGCAAGCTTTCGAACTTACACAAAGTGTAAAACTGGCCATCCTTCTTTGCAGACCCTCTGGGATTTTTATTCACTTACCATTCCTGTTGGCAGTTTGGGTCTGAGTCTCAATTTGCAAGGTATATTTTCAAGAAAATAAGGACAAAAAGAAAGATAAGTAAACGTATACATCTCAAAATTTAAGGACAGATTGTTAACAACTCACGATTAAAAATATTGATATTAACAATAGCTTTAGCCTTACCTCCTCAACTGACTTATCACAAACTCTGCCACAAAGCTCTAAGAATATGACATTCTATATCAGCCACTAATCCAAATTCCCAAGCGGCCTCAACATCTTCAAGCAGATCATCCCTCAGATTTTTCACTTGTTGTCCAGCACTTTCCAATGCATCTTTGCAATCAGCAACAACGCCCTCAGCCAAAGCATTAAGACCCTCAGCCATTAACCTAACCTCTTGAAGTTGATGTTCGAGATCATCCCTCATACTTTGGGTCTCATTCTTAGTGTCTCTCAACTCAGCGGTCTTATTAGTCACTCGTTGTTGGGCATCACTGGCCCTATTCCTAGCGTCTCTCAACTGATCGGTCAAACTAGTCACTCTTTGTTGGGCCTCATTGGCGGTTGCATTCATAGCATCATTCACTCGTTGAACCTCATTGGCGGCCGCATTCATAGCATCAGTCGCTCGTTGGGCCTCATTGGCGGCCGCATTCATAGCTTCTCCCAACTGAGCGGTCAAATCAGTCACTTGTTGGCGCGCTGCTACCAATGTTGCTCTTATATCTGCTTCGCTGCGAATTACCAGAAACCTATCGTAGCAGGCTTTTGAAAACAACCGAGACGACACAACCAAAAAGCAGAAAAGCTTCCCTAGCACGGGCGGCTCAATACAATTAGTGGCCTAAAGCGAAAATTTAATAGATATCATAAATATTTTTAATAAAATTCATATTTTTTTAAATTCATTCTTTTAACCTTTTTATATGCAAAGTTATAAAGTTACCATATGAATTATTAAGGAATTCATTCAATTATTTCTTTTCATGCACTAATAAAAATAATGATTTAGAAAAGTTGAGTTTAAAATAGTATAGAAAACCGTCAAAAATAGGAAAAAAGAATAATTGTATGGAAACAAGCAAAAATCATAACCAACATGGTAATACATATACGAATTAATGAAAGATAGAAACTTAACCTAATTTGCTCACTCATTTGAACAATCCAAACTAAAATCTATACAAATGAAACCTTTTATTTATGATGATGATTTAGAAAGATTATATATTGTAAAGAGTTGAATACCATTTTCAAGTTTTTTTAATAAAAAGGTTTATAAATTTTCTTGTATAGCGAGTGATAAAGGAATGCGCTCTTCTTTTCACAATATCAAGTTTTTATATCAATACCTTAAGTTACAATTAATTTTAATTCTTTAGTAAAAGTTCTCTTATAATCAGTAGAAAATTATTAACTATATGTATTATAAAGTAACAATTAATTTTTAGAAAAAGTCATTATTTCCTTATATAGTCATTTATTACAGAGTCGCCAATTCAAATTGAGTTATGGTATTCCAAGTCACCGTTATTGAATCCCTAATCAAAAGGAGGTTGACTCTTTATTATTTGTCTACGAACCAGAAATCTGGGTAAGAAATTCTGTTGACCGAGGGGAAGGTGTTAGGCATCCCTCGAGTCCCGTGGTTCTAGCACGGTCGCTTTATTGACTTATATTTGGCTTAAGTTAATTTTTTTTGGATACATTAGGTTTGATTAGTTGCCCAGTTTACCTAAGGCTTATGAAAGAAATTGTGACTTATGTTTTGGGCTGAGGAGCGTAACCACACACGGAGCCTTGTAATTATGAAGTAAGCCAAGGAGCATAACCGCACACATGATCCACCTCAATAGATTAATTAATTGCACTCCTCTCTCTCTTTTCACAGCGAGATTTAGATTAATCTATAACACATTTCACTCCCTCTCAATTATAAGATCACACCCAAAATTGATCTGGGCCTTAGCGCTTACTGTCTAACTTTATTCACTCTTTTAAAAAAAATGGAGGAAACTTGAAACAAATTAAAGCATATTGTTCTCACGAATTCAACTATAAGTGAAATCCAAACAAAATATCTATATTAACATTCTATTCTATGTTTTTTGAAGAAATATAATATTTGTGAATCATTTGTACGTGTTCAAATAAATATTAACTGCACATCATATTTTAACTTAGTAGCAAATTTGGCTTGATGAAAATGACCACATGTTCATATTTTGACAAACAAAAAAAACTACGAGCCATAATGAGATTATTTTATTCTTTATCGTGTCAAATAAATAAGCATATCAATGCCTGTCAACTATAAAGCATTTAATTCCTCAACACTTTCGTTAAACTTTCGAGAATATGTCATAAACCCATTTAAACAAATATTGGAAATAAACTCAACACAAACATAGACTTGAACAAAATCATCACCCTAACATTTACTTTCAATTTACTACCCAAGATAAACATGATAATCACGGATATTAACATAGTCATTTTAAAATAAAATATCTTGCATAGCCAATTTTACTTTAAATTTAATGGTACAAATTCTTCTTTGAACACATTCCATATTATAACGTCAAAAGAAATAATCAATTAACAAATCTAAAATATGAACAACTTTGTAACCTTGGAATCATGTATCATATATAATGACATTAAACTATACAAAGAAATTGAGTGTTACCTTTGCGAGGTTAATTCACGATAAAGAAGCAACTCTAATCTATTGATTTTCAAAATTAACAACGGTTAACTTTCAAGACCACGAACTCAGAACCACAAACAAACCTCATTCTCTCCATTCACTTTTCTGCTTTGCTTATTTTTCTTTTCGACATGAGGGGTGTAAATTGGTTATTGGTGGAAGGTTTATATATTTTTATTTTTTTTCCGTATGTTCCTCATTTTTTTCTTTCTGTTTCTTCTCCTCTTATCTGTTTTCTCTTCTTACTCTTTTTCCTTTAGCTTTTCTTTCTTTCTCACTTTTTCTTTCTTTCTAACCTTTTTTTTCCGTTTCTGTACCTTTTTCCTCCTTTTCTATATTTCCCTAAGTGTAGTTTATATGGGGGGCGGGGGGGGGGGGGGGGGAATAGGGTGTGTATAGTAAGTAGTGTGCATGTGTGTGTTGTGTACGTGTGTGTGTGTTGTAGATAGTGGGGGGGATGTGTGGGAGTGGGGCGTGCAGGTGGGGGAGGGGTAGTTTAGGTTAGGACTTTCTTTTTTTAAAATAAATAAATAAATTTATAAAAATAAATAAATAACTAAAGTAGTATTAGCTAACTATTTAAAATTAATAAAAAATATAGAAAATTTAAATAGCTAGTCCTAAAATATTGACGAAGAAAATATTTAAACCACTAGATTACTTATTAAAAATTAAAAGAAAAATATATTTTTTCAAAATTTTCTGTTCTTTTGACAAGTAAAAGCAAAACTTATCCTAAAATGTGACTCATTTATTGAAACCTCTTTTTTTTTTTTTTTTTTTTTTTATAAATAAAACCTATAAAAATGAGATAAAAGCTAAAATAATAATTAGACGCAAAATAAATATTTAATGCAAAAATAGGTTAAAGCTCGGGGAGGGTCAAAAATCACGTGTCTACATTTGCCCCTCTTTGTCTGTGAACACGAAAGAGTCGTGTTCACAGACAAAGAAGTAGACAACGCAATAAATTTTGGTTCAACCATTATTTGAAATGAAAAGAAAAAGAAGGAAAAGATGTAACCGAGTCCTGGTTTTGGACAGCCTACCTATCTCGGGTTGTAAGGGAATCAGGTCACGTGTAGTTCAATGGGTAAGAAGTGATGTAGAACACACTGAGATAGAGAGTCGAGTGAGGTCCTGTCGAGTTTCCGGTTCGTGGCTCCCGTCATTACATAAACAAAATACAATAAAGGAAAAATACAATATCTTATCTACTCTACTTGTCTTGAGTCTTCCTGTAGTCCTCCCATTTGGATCTTCAATTACCATCTCACCCTCTTTTGGTGGGTACCTTGATCTTGAAACTGGGGTTTGAAACTTGAACTTGAAACTTAGATTGAGTCCTAGACACTCTTTCGAATAACAGTCATAGATAGTTCTTGAATGCTTGTTTTCTTGACCACTAGTTGAATATAAACGTCAGGATGCCGGACCGCTACATGCATTTCAAAGCTAATTCTGATTGTCATTGAGATTGAACGTCTGGTGAGAGTTGGGACTGTGTATTCAGACATCAAGATCATGTTCTACCAGGAAAAACCTGCAAGACATCACTGGAAAATTTTGTGAGTTATTAGCAATTGTAAATTTTATAAATAAACTCAAACAAGGAAAGGTATATCCTAGGAGAAAAATAAAAATAACTGCCTTCGACTAGGAAATATTTATCCTAGGAGACGAATGCGAAATAAATGTCTTCGACTAGGTAATGTTTATCCTAGGAGATGAATGAAAAATTATTGTCTGCTACTGGGAAATGTTTATTTTTTGTGCAAGGAACACGACATTGCTCCTCATGATAATCAACACTGAAAGCATACTTGACTTGTCATTCTTAAAAATTGATCAGAAGGTCTTTATTTGGACTGTAACATGGCTTTTGGAAAGGGTTAGAAAGAAAGGAATGGCATGAAGGCTCAAAGATAACACATATAACAGGGTTAACACTTATAACTTTTGGAATCGACTCTTTTGGCAAATAAAACATTTTTTTTTGGCCCCAGTTTCTGTGATTGAAAATTTTCAGGACTTTTCTTGGTTGGACCAAACCCCAATATAGGGTTAGAAAGAAAAGGCGGCATGAGGCTCGAAAGACACTTAAAATAGGGTGAGAATTACAACTTTTGGAATCAACTCACAAAGAAAATAACCTTTGCCCCAGTTTCTTTTAAACCGGATAACTTGAAATTTTTTACTTGGTTGGACCGAACCCCAGAGTAGGGCTACCTACGAATCTTGTCGTAGCAAGAATCAGGTCAAATGTAGTTCAGGACGTTTATTCTTTTGCTTGATTTTTTTTTTGACTTTAATTTTGACTTCTTTTTTTATTGGTTTCCTTTGACTCTTTTTCTTCTTTTGGACTTTTTGATTCTCTTTTTCTCTTGAAATTTTTTCTCCTTTTTTGACTCTATAGATTCCAAAAGAGGGATATGAAGAAAGAAAAATACAATTAAGGCTCAAAAGGGATAGCAAAGGATGACACAATGTTTGGATAGCAGAATAAAATGCCTTCGTCATCTCAATTCTTAACAATGACGCGTATAAGTATGCATTTAAGAAATAGCAGTGAAAATGACAACATCTACATTGATGAACATGGATGCCCCTCTCCTTTCATGATCGTCCATTAGAAATCTTCATTTTGGCAAGATCTTCTCACAACAGATGACATGTGTCGATTTAGATCGAACTTGTCCCAGAATTTGTTTTGTTTTATTGAATCAATTCAAACTGCTATTGTCAAAAATGTTTCAATTCTCCAATTTCCTCAATTTTTTTCTTTTTTAACTCTCTTGGCGTATTCATTCCATGACTAGATAGGATTTTAAGATTTGGCCAAAAAATCTGCATGCATGTCACATCAGTAAAGCTAAAATGAAAAGAAGTACATACAAAGAGTCCTAAATGGAATATAGAAGTTGCATTTCATTGAGTAAAGATAGAAAGGTCTGAAAACAAGATAACCAAACTGGACTCTAGGCTACGACCCTGAAATAACCCAAACAACCAACTACGACAAGACTCACTAAACCAATAAAATAAAAGATGGGATGGTTTGACTCAACAAACAAACAAAACCTAAATTGCATAATAGCAATGACAACAAAATAAACTACCAATACACTCCTTCCTAGAGAAGAAATGAGTGATTTTCAATTGCCAAGCTTGACATCTCAGCCACTAGTTTATACATCCGCCTTAGTGGAGCCTCCATCAATTTTAGTTGCCTTTTCTTGAGAATTGAGAGGATTGCTACATTCTGTGTCATCACATATCATCTCAATGAAGTGTACATCATTATTTACTGGCAGAGGATTCTTAGTAATGTTTGGGGAAACACTGTCTTGAACTACAATCATCTTTGCCTAAATCATCCCCTCAACTTTTCTTTTCAAAGATCGACATTCTTCAGTACTGTGCCCTGGAACATCAGAATAGTATTCGCAACATGCAGCAGGATTGAAACCTTTTGAATATGGATCTGCATGATTCTGAGGGATAGCTTCTATCATGTTCAAACTTTTTAATTGCTGGAACAAGCTTTCATAAGACTCCCCAATTGGTGTGAATTTATCCCTAGGCTCGTTATTTTCTCCATATTCCTGCCTTAAACCGGGGTTATAGGTGGCTCGAACATTTGGAGAATAGGGACGAGGATTTTGATGTGTTGGTGCACGCCATTGGGGATAGATTGATGGCTGGACATATAGTTGTGCACTATAGACTGGATATTGAGATGGGACGATAGAGTATTGAAGGTATTGCGCGATCATTGCTTCATCAACATTTTTCTTCTTGACCCCAAAGTGTCCTGAACCATTCTGAATTGCTTGAGTTGTAGCCTTAAGGGCTACTTGACTTATAATTTTTTCAGACTTGATGCCATTTTCAACCATTTCTCCAATTTTTATTACTTCAGCAAATGTTTTACGTGCTGCAGAAAGCAGGTGGTTAAAGTAATCAGACTCTTGTGCTTGAAGAAAAACATCAATCGTCTCTGTCTCTTTCATTGGTGGCTTGACCCTAGCAGCTTTCTCTCTCCACCTAATAGCATATTCACGAAAATTTTCAATGGTCTTTTTCCTCATGTTGGCAAGTGTGGTACGATCGGGAAATATGTCAATATTCTATTGAAACTGCTGGATAAAATCTTGAGCCATGTCATCCCAAACATGCCAACGAGAGATATCTTGATCGATAAACCATTCTGAGCTATCCCCGCCAGACTCTCTCCAAAGTAAGCCATAAGTAGCTCTTCTTTTCCCCCCTACTCCTCTTAGTTGATTACAAAACCTTTTCAAATGAGCCAATGGATCACCATGGCCTTCGTACTTGTCAAACTTTGGGGTTTTGAACCCTAGAGGCAAGTGGACATTAGGGAACATGCACAAATCCTTATAAGAAACACTTTTTTGCCCTCCTAGTCCTTGCATGTTTCTCATGCTTTGCTCCAAACTTCTCATTTTTTTTGGCCATCTCCTCTTGTTCCTAGTTCTTGGTCGTCTTTTCGATCACAATAGGGGAACTGTGAGTAGGATTAGAGGATTCTGGGACCTTAAAAGTTACTCCAGGGGAGTAAAATTGATCATGGGGTAGCTCACCAACAGACTTCTGTATCAGCTTTTGTCAAGGATCTACAGAAGTTTGTACTGCGGGAATGAAAAGTGGGTTATTAGTGAGAGCTGGATTTGGAGGGTGCACGGTAGAGGTCCCAGCCGTGCTAGGCACGTTAGTATATGGGCCGAATCCTGGTGGGTAAAGTGGATCATCAGTTTGGGCCCGAGTGGAAATTGGGACAGTCATGTTCAAAAGTCCAGGAATTGAGGAAGGTGGTGCTTGCCCATTTATCCAGGCTTGATAAATTTCTGTCATCTGTTGTTTCAATAACCTATTCTCTTCTATCGATGCAAATTCTTGTTGAATCCATTGATTTTGGTCTTCTTCGTTGTTAGACTCTATCCCTTCTTTGCGTGTCATTTTGCCTTTTTCTTTGGATCTGGTATTGTACGGATGAGATGTCAGTGTAACCACAAACCAACCACCTTACAAAATTTTAACCTTTTTTGTGACAAGTGACAAATGGGTAAGTGTTGCACACTTAAAATTATATAATACATTGTATGTTACGCCTCTAAATGCATTTCCCATCTTAATGTGGGAGGCCTTATATTTCATCCCGGCTTATCTAGGCGCATTTTCTTTTTCTATATACATATATATATTTTTATTTATTATTATTATTATTATTATTATTATTATTATTATTATTTATTTATTTATTTATTATTTTTAGGGCCTGACTCTCGTCTATACCAACTCTACATAGACATTTTTCAAAAATAGACCTCTATATAATTTCAACAAGGAGTTAGGGGGGAATAAGATGTAACCAAGTGTTTTTTTTTTACAAAATAATAATAATAATAGTAACGTAGAAGAAAAATACAATTATTTTATATATTTTTTGCAAAACTCAACTTCATGACCCCTAAAGGTTCAGGGTTATTGAGGTACACGCATATGAAAATTTTCTTTAAAACTCAACCTCACGACCTCTAAAGGTTCATGGTTATTAGGATATATATATATATATATATATATTATTTTTATTTTTATTATTATTATTATCATTAGTTTTTATTATTATTTTTTATATAAAAACTTAGCCTCACGACCCCTAAAGGTCAGGGCTATTAAGATATATGTATAAATAATAAATTTGAGGATAAGAAAATAGTAGTCATATTTTTAAAATGACCCTCAATCGACGGGTGATCTTTTTTCCGTTTTATTCCTCAAAAATATATATTTTTTAAGAAGACGGTTATAAAAGTTAAGAGGAAAAATTACTTTTTCTATTTCATTAAGTTGCCTAAAGCCGGTCAACAATCGAACAGGCCTTCCAAGTAAATGTCAAAGAGCACATAGGATGCACATGGTGGTCATATAAAGAGGGACATTTGTCCTAGACGGATCCGGCCCCTGTGCCGAGTCCCGCTAAGTCAATTGCATATGATGTAGATAAAGCGAAGCCTAATAGGGATAGCCACGTTTGAGTTTCAGTTCTACTAGGTTTAATCTGATGGAGATAGGTGTCTAGACTGGCTTACCCGAGCAGACACTCGAGTCGGGGAGGGGCAGCTTGTTCGGTAGCAGTGCTACTTCGCCTTCGTTGCTGGTCCAAACTCCGCCTAACATGTGTGACTAATAATCCTTCACCAGGTGCCTTGGCACTCTGGCTTTATCTCAAAAAGAAATTAAGATGCATATTTTGCATTCCTTCTATCCTATATTTCAGAGACTCAGAGGGGTGCTTAAGAGAAGACAGTTTATAATATAATTCAACAATATCAAAGCGGTAAACAAGCAAGCAAAGAGCACATTAGGCCAGCAAACACAATATATATCCAACAATTAAAGAAAGTCAAAAATAAGTCAATATACAAAGCTCGAATTCTAGTTGAGGTCCCCAGCAGAGTCGCCAGAGATGTCACATCCCTTTTTCGTTTGGGTCGAAGGGTTTTTCCAATTAAAGTGACGGTTTTGAATAGGGATTTTTTTATTTATTTACAGAGTCGCCACTTGAAAATGATTTATGGTGTTCCAAGTCATCGTTATTGAATCCCTAATCAAAAGGAGGTTGACTCTTTATTATTTGTCTATGAACCAGAAATCCGGGTAAGAAATTCTGTTGACCGAGGGGAAGGTGTTAGGCATCCCTCGAGTTCCGTGGTTCTAGCATGGTTGCTTTATTGACTTATATTTGGCTTAAGTTATTTTCTTTTGGATACATTAGGTTTGATTAGTTGCTCAGTTTACCTAAGGCTTATGAAAGAAATTGTGACTTAATGTTTTTGGCTGAGGAGCGTAACCACACACGGAGCCTTGTAATTATGAAGTAAGCCAAGGAGCATAACCGCACACATGATCCACCTCAATAGATTAATTAATTGCACTCCTCTCTCTCTCTTTTCACAACGAGATTTAGATTAATCTATAACACATTTCACTCCTCTCAATTATATGATCACACCCAAAATTGATCTGGGCCTTAGCGCTTACTGTCTAACTTTATTCACTCTTTTAAAAAAAGTGGAGGAAACTTGAAACAAATTAAAGCATATTGTTCTCACGAATTCAACTATAAGTGAAATCCAAACAAAATATCTATATTAACATTCTATTCTATGTTTTTTGAAGAAATATAATATTTGTGAATTATTTGTCCGTGTTCAAATAACTATTAACTGCACATCATATTTTAACTTAGTAGCAAATTTGGCTTGATGAAAATGACCGCATGTTCATATTTTGACAAACAAAAAAAACTACGAGCCATAATGAGATTATTTTATTCTTTATCGTGTCAAATAAATAAGCATATCAATGCCTGTCAACTATAAAGCATTTAATTCCTCAACACTTTCGTTAAACTTTCTGTAACACCCCGTACCTTCCCAACCCTATTTGACGACGTGGAACAATGATTACCTAGGTGTCGATAGCTATAAGTATGCATTTGGTAATGTTAATGAAGAGGAAAAATTGACATTTTGGACTTGTACATGTGGTTAGCCCTTCGTAAGAGGTGTTTTGTGATTTTTGTGGCGCAGTTGTGGGGTTCAAAATGAGGCTAAGAGGACCTCTAAACAAAGCATATTAAGGCTAAGAAGTAAGTTAAAGAATAGGACTTGAAGTGTCTACTCAAACCCGCGAAGAAAAGTCGAAAAATGAAATTTTCGGAAAGTTTAAGTGTGGGGCGCGTTTGGGACCGTGCCGGGCCGCTTCTGGCTGAAATTTTCAGTCCCCAGGCAGTGTTGGGGCGCGCCCAAGGGCGTGCCGGGCTGCTTGTGCGCACCTTTCATTTTTCTTAAGTCCCAATGGTATCCGGGGACGTATTGAGCCGATTTTTGCTACGTTTCTTCTACAATCATGATCATATATATGAAATGAGTCAAATATTATATTGGTATGATAAAATTACTCGAGAACGAATTTGGCGTCAAAATGATGCCGAACCATAGGTTGTTGTATTTCTGGATCGGTTAGAGGCTTTGTAGACATATGTGGGTTGTGGATGTAAACGACAAATGTCCGTTTTGACTTGATGGCTCCAACGGCCAAGTTTCCTACATATAATTATATAGTGTATGTTTCCATGTTCAGGTTTTCCGCATAGTTGCATAAGATATCATAAGTTACTTTATAATTTTCAGTATGGTTACTTTAACATTATTTTATAATATTACTTTATGGTTACTTATGACTCTTTGAGTGCGGGTGATAGCTTTGGGGGAAAAAGCCAAACTTGATGCCGAACCTGCTTCCTTGTTTTCCGAGTGGTAGCAGGGGGAAAGCTCAGTGGGGCAAAAGCCAAGCTTGACGCCGAACTTTATTATATTCACTGGATCAAGGGGGAAGCTCAGTGAGGTAAAAGCCAAACTTGATGCCGAACCTGCTTCCTTGTTTTCCTGGTGGTAGCAGGGGGGAAGCTCAGTGGGGCAAAAGCCTAGCTTGATGCCGAACTTGAGACGGTTGCATATTGACGGTTGCATATTGACGGATGCATTGCATATTGACGGTTGCATATTGACGGATGCATTGCATATTAACGGTTGCATATTGACGGATGCATTGCATATTGACGGTTGCATATTAACGGTTATACATTATTGATGGTTCTAACTGTTAACGGTAACGGGCATAAAGGCAAATGGAGTAATGAACATAAAGTACCTATTTCCACACATACTAAACGATGATTGATCCACATTGACTATTCTCTTGAAATAGAGTTCATTGAGGTTTTTAAGTTTCATGAAGCTTCTTATAGCCTTGCATACTCAGTACATTCTTCGTACTGACCCCTTTGGGGAACTTACTTTATCTGCTGCAGGCACAGGTGTTAGTAGACCTCCACAATAGGCTACGGGTTATCCGCGGATCATTGGTGAGCTCCCAGTTGGTTCGGGGCTTTCCGAGTCACATGTGTATATTGTTTTGGTTTTGTAATTATTGTATAAAGTAGGGACTTGTCCCGACCATAGGTTGTTGTATTTCTGGATCGGTTAGAGGCTTTGTAGACATATGTGGGTTGTGGATGTAAACGACAAATGTCCGTTTTGACTTGATGGCTCCAACGGCCAAGTTTCCTACATATAATTATATAGTGTATGTTTCCATGTTCAGGTTTTCCGCATAGTTGCATAAGATATCATAAAATTCATACGAGGATATGCATACGGAGGTTCATAAGCAAAGATTGGTTCTCTCGGGCCATATCGGCTTCGGGTGCCAGTCCGGCCCGAATGGGATTTCGGGTCGTGACACTTTCTAGAATATGTCATAAACCCATTTAAACAAATATTGGAAATAAACTCATCACAAACATAGACTTGAACAAAATCATCACCCTAACATTTAATTTCAATTTACTACCCAAGATAAACATGATAATCATGGATATTAACATAGTCATTTTTAAATAAAATATCTTGCATAGCCAATTTTACTTTAAATTTAATGGTACAAATTCTTCTTTGAACATATTCCATATTATAACATCAAAAGAAATAATCAATTAACACATCTAAAATATGAACAACTTTGTAACCTTGGAATCATGTATCATATATAATGACATTAAACTATACAAAGAAATTGAGTGTTACCTTTCTGTTTCTTCTCCTCTTTTCTGTTTTCTCTTCTTACTCTTTTTCCTTTAATTTTTCTTTCTTTCTCACTTTTTCTTTCTTTCTAACCTTTTTTTTTCCGTTTCTGTACCTTTTTCCTCCTTTTCTATATTTCCCCAAGTGTAGTTTATATGGGGGGGGGGGGGGGGGGGATTGGGGGTGTATAGTAAGTAGTGTGTATGTGTGTTGTAGATAGTGGGGGGGATGTGTGGGAGTGGGGCGTGCAGGTGGGTAGGGGTAGTTTAGGTTAGGACTTGTTTTAAACAAATAAATAAATTTATAAAAATAAATAAATAACTAAAGTACTATTAGCTAACTATTTAAAATTAATAAAAAATATTGAAAAGTTAAATAGCTAGTCCTAAAATATTGATGAAGAAAATATTTAAACCACTAGATTATTTATTAAAAATTAAAAGAAAAATATATTTTTTGAAAATTTTCTTTTCTTTTGACAAGTAAAAGCAAAACTTATCCTAAAATGTGACTCATTTATTGAAACCTCTTTTTCTTTTCTTTTTTTTTTTTTTTTTTTACAAATAAAACCTATAAAAATGAGATAAAAGCTAAAATAATAATTAGACGCAAAATAAATATTTAATGCAAAAATAGGTTAAAGCTCGGGGAGGGTCAAAAATCACGTGTCTACATTCATGACATTAGCAGTGCAGTAAATTTTATTTTTTAAGTTTTTAGCGAGAGACAGTAGAACTTTGTTTGATATTTTATAACTTTTAACTAAACTAATTTAAGCTTATTATCTATCAATAAGAGTTTTTATAACAAGAACTAATGTATTGTATTGGAACAAATGGATGAAGTTTTATTAACTTGAAAGAATTTTCTCAAGTTATATGATAAGATATACTAAATTTTTGCATACAAAATTATAAACTATAAAAATGTAGGAACGACTAGTTATATAATAAAAACAATGTTTTTGAGGCCTTCGACTTTAGTGGCTTTGCCCTCGAGCCACCCATGTTCCCTGGTCCAAAACTTGAAGTCCCGGTAAAGAAATACCATTAGAACTCCTATAGTTGAATCTAAGAGACCAAAACCAGTATTCATCGGACTTATTATTATTTGAAAAAAAAAAAAGTCAAAAACCAGACAAGATATTAGCGTCAATAACTGGCGGGAAATCGGTATAGCAATTTTATAGCTAAATAGACACCCCATTAACACCGCCAAAAATGGTCCAACATAGTCATAAAGTTACCATTTCCAGCTGATATCAAAGAAAAATTTCCTCCGATCACATGAGTCTTTGCTTTACATTATAAAACGACGAATAGACCACCAAAGACACCCACAACAGCCCCAGCCCAAAGTAACCCAAAACGATGAACTTTTTGGGGGTGGGTTTTGAAAGTGTGATCCAAACAAAAACCAAAACACGCAAGGAAGAATCCAACAGAGACGGAAGTAAAAAAAAGTTCCTATTGCAATGTTTTCTCTATTAACAAGATGTCCGAACATTCTCGGGAAAAAGTTTTTGATGTGCTCAATAGCCATAGACGAATTTTGAAAGTTAGCAGTGTGAGAGCAACAGGAAAAAATTGGAAGTGGGAGAGAGAGAAATTGGAAGGTAAGGTGTGAGACGAGAGACTGAGAGAGAGGAAGTGGGAATGTGTGTGAGACAAAAAATTGTTGCGGGAAGAATTTGAGATTGAAAATGGATTATAATTACTCCCTCCGTCCTTTTTAATTGCTCCCCTCATTTTTCATAAGTTAATTTAATTAAATTTCAAAGTTAAATTAGATTAAATTAATTAAGCTTGTTTAAATTAAAATTTAGATATTTAAAAACTACATGAAAAATATTATATATTTTAACTTAATTTGATTAAGAAATACATCTTAAAATATTGGTGAAACTTTATATCGTTTGACTCTAAAAAAAATGAAGCAATTAAAAAGGAATGGAGGGAGTATAATGAAAATCTTGTACATATCAGTAATTGCTAATTTCATACTCCCTCTGTCCCAATTTTATATGACATATTTTGTTTCTCGAGATTCAAACATGTCTATGTTTGATCATAATTTTTTCATATATGTTTTAAATACTTTGAATAGTCAATTATTGTGACTTATAATATTTTTTACGTCGTTTTCAAATATATTAATTTTTATTTCAAATGGATTGAAGATTTCATATCCAAATTCATGGTCAAACTTACCTTGTTTGAATCTCGAAATATGTCATATAAATTGGGACACATGAAGTATTTTATATGGGTTCGGGAATGATTTGGAAGAAGTTTAGGTTTTTAGAGGCTTTAAAAGTCACATAGTTGACTTCATTCAACATTTGATGTTCTGAGTACCGGATGGAGATTTGAACAGTTCCATTGGATTTACAATGTTTAATTTGGGTTAGTAGCGAGGTTGGTTCGAATTCGGAACCTTTATTTTACATTTCGACCCTTCAATTGAAAATTTGTGAAAAGAGAGTCCCGGGGGTTAGATTATTGAAAAAATCCTTTTTCAAATATTTGACGTCGTCATTGAGTTCAGAATGTCGAAAATAACCTAGTAGCATATATGATTTATTTCTGTGGGGTCCCGAACAAATTCCTAGAATCCATTCAGAAACTTATCAATTTGCATTTTTCAGCTGAATTGCTGAAATCTAGTGCAAGCCGATTTTTTTCCTCGAACACGAGTCTCTGACCTCGAACTCGGAGAAAGATATCGTTCTTCATTGCGATCGCAAAGAGCAAATAGGGTCCGGGTCCGGTCAAGCCTTTTTCATGAACACGACAAGGTTGTCGCGAATGTGAGGGTTCGGATCGTGGACCTCCTCGAATGCGAAGGCCATTTATTGGCCGAGTCAACGTTGACCCTCTCGATCACAAGGTAGGGTCTGCGATTGCGAGGTACTGTTCACAGAACAATATAAATTGTCCATTTCACAATTTTTTCACAATTTTTGGAGTTTCAAGCTTCGAGAATAGGCGATTTCTAGGGTTTTCTTCACCATTTGAGCTTAGGTATGCTCCAAACTCTTGTTTTCATTGATTCCCATTGATTATAACTTCGAAAACACTCTTTAATCTCGATTTAAAAATGGATTTTGGGGGCTTTACCGATAAAGCTTATAAATAGTTTTTCTTCAATTTAAGCCTCGTTTTTAACTCGTTTTTGTGTGGGTTTTCAACTTTGGACTCCTATAACTCTAGGGAATGTGTTTCTAAAATAAAATTTTGATTTTACCCCTTTCATTTTCAAACTTTTCGAGTCCATTTTGAATCCGTCTTAAATATGGTCAATATGGGTATTGTTAGCTTACTTTTAACACGAAGATGCTATATTTTAATATTTTAGTTGATTTTGAGGCCATTCAAAAAGGAAAAGCTCCGTGTTGAAAAACTTTAGGCTCGGCTTTCGTCATTTCGAGGTAGATTATGGCTTAACTTTCTTCAGACTGGGCTGGGAAGTTAATAAATAAGTAAAGCATGCTATGAGTTTTGGGAAAATAACTATGAAAATTGTAATTTGAGATTAATATTATTATTGCATGCCTGTGTAGAGGTTTATACTCTTGTTGTTGTTGACTTGTGATATCATTTATTGTTTGTTGCTCGTGTGGGGCTTTATTTGACGTCATTGGCCTTACTTGTACATTTATATGCTTTATTCTTAATGTGATGCCCGTGCGGGGGCTTGAATATATATTATAAACCTTATTGAGTATTGTTTGCCTTATCACGATAAAACACCCGAATTATGGGATGATATGATATTAATGATGTCCTACATGCATGCTTATTCCAATGGTAATAAGGAACCAAACTAGAACTGATATCATAAATTATTGACAAATTGAGTCGATTTCTAAACCCGTCAACCGGTCCGGTCCGGGTCAACCCGGCTCCGGTTCGGTATTTTTTACCGGGTACGGTTTGGTCGCGAGTAGTACTGGGTCGGGCCGGTCCGGGCCCAAAAGTAATAAAACCCCAAACGATCCAGCACCGGCCCATGTAAAATGCTTTACCGGTTGTAATGGGTCGGATCGGGTCCCGACTAAAAAAAAATTTTGAACTTTGATTGTTTTTTGATATAATACTACTTAGAATACGAGTTTAAAGAATATACATATGTATGTACATTCAATATATACTACTTTAAAGAATATACATACATATATACATTCAATATATACTACTTTAAAGAATATACATACATATATACATTCAATATATACTATTTTAAAGAATATACATATATATATATATATATATACATTCAATATATACTACTTTAAAGAACATACATATGTATGTACATTCAAAATATAGTATTTTAAAGAATATACATACATATATACATTCAATATATACTATTTTAAAAAATATACACATGTATTTACATTCAATATATACTACTTAAAGAGCACACACATGTATTTACATTCAATATATACTACTTTAAAGAACACACACATGTATTTACATTCAATATATACTACTTTAAAGAACACACACATGTATTTACATTCAATATATACTACTTTAAAGAATATACATACATATATACATTCAATATATACTACTTTAAAGAACATACACATGTATTTACATTCAATATATACTATTTTAAAGAATATACATACATATATACATTCAATATATACTACTTTAAAGAACATACACATGTATTTACATTCAATATATACTACTTTAAAGAACACACACATGTATTTACATTCAATATATACTACTTTAAAGAACACACACATGTATTTACATTCAATATATACTACTTTAAAGAACACACACATGTATTTACATTCAATATATACTACTTTAAAGAATATACATACATATATACATTCAATATATACTATTTTAAAGGATATACATACATATATACATTCAATATATACTATTTTAAAGAATATACATACATATATACATTCAATATATACTACTTTAAAGAACACACACATGTATTTACATTCAATATATACTACTTTAAAGAATATACATACATATATACATTCAATATATACTACTTTAAAGAATATACATACATATATACATTCAATATATACTACTTTAAAGAACATACACATGTATTTACATTCAATATATACTATTTTAAAGAATATACATACATATATACATTCAATATATACTATTTTAAAGAATATACATACATATATACATTCAATATATACTACTTTAAAGAACATACATATGTATGTACATTCAATATATTTAAAGTATTACTTAATATAATATAATGAAATATATTCAACATCATAAACTACTATTTAAAAGAATATGCATACAATATTCAATAACATATACTTTTATACTATTATATTAAAAGTATTGAATTCATACAAGATATTCAATTTAAATTTTAAATGAAAAAAATATGTAAAGAGTAAATGAACTTAATATTTGATTGATTGAAAAATGTTTGAAAACTTACAAGTTACAAGGTTGCAATTACATTTCACTAATTTCACAAAGTTAAATTGAAAAATGAAAATTCAATTGATTAATTGTAAATTCTACAAATTTTTCATCATTTTTTTCAATTCACCCATGTTAACATTAACCGGAATTGGTTGTGGATTGTCAAAATCAATGGCACTAAAGCCATGCATTGGACTTGATTGTGCTGAATTCTCTCTTGAAGTCATTATTTCTTCAAGATCTTCTTCGTCTTCCGGCTCCACGAACATTCCTTGATTTCTTCGTTCTGCTCTAATCCAATCGCTAAGGCAAACTAAAACATTCATGGCATTGCCTCCCAATGAGTGTCGGTTGTCTCCAATCTGCTACCGTCCTTGACTAAAAGCGCTCTCTAATGCAACGGTTGACATTGGAACATTCAATATATCTCTAGCTAATCTTGAAAGTACAGGGTATTGTCTTTCATTATTCTTCCACTATTCCAGCGTGTTGATTCTACCTCTAGGATCCTCTGTAGGCTGCATAAGATAATACTTAAGCTCTTCTCGACTTACGGTTCTTTGCGATGAAGGCTACAATCTATTCCAAACAGATAGATCAGAAACACAATAAGCAAGCATATTATGTGCCTGTCTTTTAGAAGATGATGGTTCCTCAGAAGGATGGGGAGCGGGGGTCGGTGTAATGTGTGACGGTAAAATATTGTCGGGGGTCGGTGTAATGTGTGACGGTAAAACATTGTCAAGTAAATCAGCATAATGATTGTATAATGTGTTCATGTAACTATTCGCATCAGACATAGCCGTAAACAAAGAAGGTTCTTCATTAGCTTTTACTTCTAAAATAGAATAAATAAGAGAAGTAAATTCGGACATAGTATTATATTTCATACATGGATTTATTATAGCACCAACTAAGAAAATAGAGGGAAGCAAAAAAAAATATTTTTTAAATTTATCAACCATTGCATCAATAGCATATTTGTAACCTGATTTAGACTTATATTCGTTAAGCAATAAAGAAATGTCGGCTAAATAAGCTAAAATATTACAAACAGTAGGATAATAAGCACCAGAAAATTCAACCGTAGCTAGATAAAATTTTTGCAAAAAATTAACAATATCATCAATTTCAGCCCAATCTGAATTTTGTAACATACAATCGGAAAAAACACTAGCAAATTGGTTAAAAGTGATAGTAATAGGAACTTTATAAATATTGCAAGTATTTAAGAAATCATACGTAGAATTCCATCTAACATTTATTTCTTCAGGCATTAATCTCGGTCTAAGTCCATTTTCCTTACATTTTCTTTTAAATTCGGTAAGTCTAATTTTTCTATTATTTCCTTGAATAAAGCCAACTGCAAATATAACTTTTTCAATAGCAGGCTCAAAAAAAGCAAGACTATCTTTTACAATTAAATTATATATATGGCAAGCACACTTGACATGAAATATTTTGGGTAACGGTGGAGAAAGTTCAGTTTTTAACAACTCAATAGCAGCGTTGTTGTTAGATGCATTATCAAAAGATATACATAAAACTTTACGGTCAATACCATAATATCTTGCAACTTGTGTAATAGATTCAGAAATAAATTTTTCACTGTGTCTACGGTATTCATCATACAAAAATGTTAAAATACGTTTTTGCATAACAAAATTACTATCTACCCAATGACAAGTAATTGTTAAATAATCATTTTTATTAATAGCACGACCAAGATCAGAAGTTAAAGCAACTCTACATGAAAGATTTTTTAATAATGCAGATAAATAGTAAACATATTGTGCATGGAGTCCAAAAATATCGAACCGACAAGTACTTCTAGGAATACCCTCAAACATAGGATTATAAATTGCCTGAATATAATGAATAAAAGCTTCAGAAGAAGCAAAAAAGACAGTCAAACAACCCACAACTATCATTTTGGCTAATTCTTCACGATCCTTCATTTTATTATAATTCTTAACTAATTTACCGATTTTTGGGTTCAATCTAGTTTGACTTGGGCCCCCAACTGTCCCACCACCAGTTACCTGAGCTAGCTCTATTGGGTGTTTCTCCTTCAAATGTCTCGACAACTGACCCGTACCTCCTTTATTACCCCCGGTCTTATGCTCGTATTTTGACTGACAAAGATCGCATTCAACCTGAGTGGTTCCTTCTATTCGAGTATAAAAATTTCACACACCACTAGTTTTTTACGAGATCTTACAGGGGGGCGGGGAGGAAGATTAACTGATTCAGATTGAACATTAACATTACCAAATTCGGGTGTAACATCAACATCATCATCATTTTCATCTACATCAACAGAGTCTAGTTCATTCTCTTCTTCTATATCATAATTTTCTTGGGCCTCAAAATAATTCATATCGTGAGCACCTATACGTATTTCATTCTCAGATGGTTCGCTAATTGGAACCGAAGGCACACGAGTATATCGAGTATTTGAACTACCTCTACCGGAATCAATTTGTTTCTTACTACCACTACCACTACCACTTCCGGGATAAAAGTTTCTAACACTTTTACCGATTTTTCTTAATTTATCCATATTACAAATTAAACTAACAATTATTCAAAAAACACAAAAACAATCCAAATAAATATTCAACAAATAATACACTAATTAATAATTAAAAGTAAGAGATGGAACGATAATAGCAAATTTTTGAAGTATTCGAAAGTTGGTCAATTGAGTACTTTTGAAAACTTCCACGTAGTATTTGTAATTGCAAAATAATAAAATATAATAGAACACTTTATGAGATAATTTTAGCAAATTTGAGAGAGAATGAGAATTGAGATTGTAGGAAATATTTTTTGAAATGACATGTATTTATAGGAAAAAAAAAATTGAATTTTTTTTTTTTTTTTAATTAAAGCCTAAAAGGCTGTTTGGCCGTTGGGCCTCAACGGACCAAAACAGCCTTTGCAGGCTTGGGGCCCAACAACTCTTTAATTAAAAAAATAAAATAAAATTTTGTTATCGGGTCGGGCTGGTCCGGTGCACCGATGGACCTGGTCCGGTTTCCTAACTGGGCCGATCTACCGATCTCAATACCGTGTCCGGCCCAGCCCCCTAAAAACCCCCCAAGCCCACTACCTATACCGGGTCCGATCCGGTCCGGTCCGATCGCTAAGTGGGCCGGTCTAAATGGACCGATACCGGGTCAACCCGGCCCAGTTGACGGGTGTATCGATTTCTCAACTCACTTACACAATACACATAGTTGGCTAAATCAAACAAGACTAATGGCAAATGCATGTAATTGCTCATTGCTACTTTTTCTCTGTTACGAATCATAATGTCACGTTTGAAAAAAATTAAATGGATAAAGCACATGCATATCATTAAAATAATTATATAAGATAGTATTAGATTAATAATCAAATTTAAATTTTAAAATGTAATTAATGATATTTATTTACTAAAAGTAAATATTTTTTAAGAAAAGTATCATATAAATAAAATGGAGTGAATATTTAATTTGTTGTCAAGTACACATAGACCTAGATCAATAAACCACCCAAATCATGTGAGGGCTCAATTATTCTAGACAAAACCCCCAAATCAGTTTTTGGATAGAACACTTGACTTTTAGTATTTTAAACAAAACTCCATTGCAACAACAACAACAACAAAAAACACTCCAATTCGCTTTGGACCACACTAGAAAATAACATGTGCTACTCCAATTTCGCTTTGGACTTTTATAATCCATCTCCTTTGCAGGTATTTTGGCGACATTTTGAATGGTTATGTTTTTCCCACTATAATTTTCCAAACGTGAGAAAATTGTTAAATTGGCATATTCAAAAAATATGTAACAAGTATAATAAATCATAATTATTGAAGATTAAAAGAGGTAATGTGATAATATAGCGGTCAAATAATGAATTTTGAATGTCAAAATATAAAAGATGTCACATAATTGAAATGTAGAGTCTAACTTTTTTAACCAAAAAATAGTTAAATAGTTATAGATAGTATTATTATACTATTCGTGACATAAAAATAGTACGTTTATTTTGTTTTACTTGATCCTTATACCAAAAATAAATACTTTAACAAGCACTGGTTTATTCCACCATTTAATAGTTCTTCCGTTTTACTTTTATTTGTTAGTGATTCATTTCTCGAGGTCAATTTGTATGAACTTTGATTAATATTTTGAGATATATTTTTTCATCATATTAATATGAGAAGGATTGCAACTTATAACATTTTTTTTTATAGTTTTCGACCATCTAAATTTTAAATTTAAATTATTAAATGAGTCTACTTTAATTTAGATTTGAAGTTTAGTCAAAATGACATGGTGAAGCGAAACATCGGCACTTGGCATGACTTGCTTTTTCGTCAAGGAAAATCAGTTTTGCAGAATATCCTATCGTTTCGTATTACATGACCCTCAAATTAAAAATAGATATTTTAATTTCTTATCCAATTTATAAATTTTTTTAAAAAATTCTTTTTGGAGGGGAGGGGTAGGGGTAAGAATTTTTTTTTAAAAAAACTTAATTCTTTTGGGGTGGGGGGAAGGAGGTATGGGGTAGGGTTTGCAGGGGGGGGGATAGGGGGATGTGGGGGGGGGGCAAGAATTTTTTTTTAAAAAAACCTTTTTAAAAAATAAAAATAGTTTAATTAAGGGAGGCGGGGTGGGGGTGGGGTAAGCTGGGGGTGTGATGGGGTTGGGGTGAGGTGGGTGATTTTGAGAGTGATATAAGACACATTGTCAATTATTTTCCCTACTTTCATTAAGGAAATTATTTTCCTATTAAATGGGTTGAAGTGGAGATTGAATTGGGCTCAGTTGAACCCAATTTAAAAAGGGAAAAATAAAACAACAACATACTCAGTGTATTCCCACAATGTGGGGTCTGGAAAAAAAGAAGAAGGGAAAAATACATAGACTAGAAAATTTAAGTCCATAATTAAGCTAAATAACAACACTTTAAAAAAATTAAGTGGGATAGCAAAATAACAATATTTTAGCGACTCTTCTCATTATGGGCAATATAACTTGGTCCCTATTCTCGAATCTCCTCTCAAAAAAATCACAACTGGGTCCGCTTTGATGTGCTATTATAGGATCCTCACCAGCTTGTATTAATACATTTATTTTAACACTCAGAATTATAACATGTTTCAATTGAGCACCTAATCACATAATAATATGTTCAAATTAAATATTTTCGATTTAAATTTTGAAAAAACTTTTGTACATATTCTCAAGCGTCTTTAGGTAGTTAAATTAACCACATAACTATGCCGTCTCCATTAATTATATACTAAAACCTCAATTGAAACATGCATGAACCAAAAGTGTCTTATATAAATACTTTATCATGTATTCAGATGCTCAATTGAAACAAATCATAATTCGAGTCTAAATGAAATTTGCTGACAAATTTAAGAGTCTATCAATATATTAAACCTAACTAATACTGTATAAGGTTTTCATGAAGCACGCCATGTGGTGCAGTAATATTTTCATGTCATACTATAGTTAAATTATTTAATTTGATATATTTTGCCTAAGCAACATACATAGAATCCTTCTTTAAAAACTGGTGAAAGAAGTATTTCACACACGAGTTACTTCATAGTTTATTATTCACTTACACCGAAGTGTACAAATCCCTCTGTTTCTTAGATAAAAAAATGACATACTATTAAAGGGTGGAAATACGCTGGGTATATTGTTGTATACTTATGTAGTGAAACTTTAAATAAATATACATGATTCGACCCAAAGCTATGACTTTTTATGTGAGCTTACCTTCCAATCAACTTCATTTTTTTGTCCTCACCATACTTTCCAACCCTTAAAACCTATCTACCTCATTTCCAACATCATATTTACACACACATAACACACATCTTCTTGGATAGCCTTGAGTATAGAGTCAAAAGAGACAGCACTAGAAAATGGATGGGTACACCAAGATCAATGGAACCAGCAAACAATTTCTTAGATCTCCAATCTTTCACTCAACACCACAAAACCAATGAGAATCTTAGCCCAAATCACACTATTTTTCATGATGTTATAGATCTTGAATCCATAACCAAAAGCCAACAACAAAGCAAGAACCAAGAAACCTATGATGAGCATGAGAATGAGAATGAGAAAGAGAATGAAGATGTCATTGAGAATGAAGAAAAAACCAAAAATAAATAAATTAATGGAGGCAAGTATAAATCTCTTCTTGTGTAAATTTTGACTAAACTCTTATTGGTTCAAGACCTCTTTCTAGTTACGTTAATCCAAAAATTAAATATGGATTAAGACAATTAAGAAATAAATTTAATCCTAAATCGACTTTGTCAATTATTAAAATAAATAAATTACATCGTATGATGGAAAAGGGTCCCTATATAAAATTAAAAAATAAAAGAAAATACTTCCTTCGTTTTTTTAGTTGACGTGTTTTGTTGGTTAGTATATTAAATTTGATTAATTATAAAGTAAAATTAATTTAATATTTTAAAAATAAAATTTAGATATTTAAAAACTAATAAAAAGTATTATAAATTACAATATTCCTTTTCTTCAATATAATTAAAAAAATATATCTTAAAATATAATCAAAACTTATACTCTAAGGGTGTTGTTTGGTAGGAGGTATAAGGTGGGATATCCCTGGAAAAGTTTGAGATATCTCATTGATAAAATTTATACCATAATTGATTGATGCTATAAATTTTATCCCCGGGACTAATCTATATCATCAACCAAACATGGTATAAAGCTCATAGCAAACTTATATCAAACTTAATCTCAAAATAACCTATTTTATTCCATCAATTATGAGACTACTTTATACTACCTTTCATCAGGAATTATAAAGTAGTATCATAATTGATGAAATAAAATAGGTTATTTCGAGATTAAGTTTGATAAGGAATGGAGTAATAAAAAATGGTTACAAGGTAGAGTATGAGTATTCCCATATACAACCAGGGAAACCGAAAAAGCTACATGAAAACCTAACGACCTCTTAACCATTAATACTACTAGTATTTATCAACATAGTATAATTTAATCAATTATAACACATTATCTTAAGTATAAAAGTGTTTTAACAATAAAAGTAACAAAATGTCTGGATAAATAAGACGAGAAAAATATTCTGGACTTAGAGAGACATTAGTTGGAACATTGGAAATTGAGAACTGATGCAATTAAATTAATCAAAAGGTGAATCATGTCATATACTCCCAAATCAAATACAACTACAGAATGTTTCATTATCTTTATGTACTTATTTGGTTTGAAGGGAAGGGGAGCCTTGGAGTAACTGATAAAGTTGCTGTCATGTGATCAGGAGGTCACGAGTTCAAGCCTTGGAAACAATCCCTTATAGAAATGTAAGATGAGGCTGCGTACAATAGATCCTTGTAATCGGGTCCTTCCTCGAACCCTATATATAACGGGAGTTTAGTGCACCGGGCTGTCCCTTTTACTTATTTGGTTGAAGGGATAGGAGTAATTATAGTCTTTGAAAATTTTAGAAGAAAAGGGTGTCACTATAATAATGAGGTATCTAAACCATCATGATGATTTGTCACTATGCTTTTCACGCACTCACAAAAACCCCATTATAAATTGGGACAGAGGGAGTATTGAAAAATAGTAGTATGAAATTAGACATTTAAGGTACATATTATTTCTTCAAAATATATTACTGTGAGATTATACAAAAATTTAAATAAAATTGATAATTTTCACAATTTGTGAGATTTTCAACTTAGAAAAAAATTCAAATTATATATTCAAACAAACCGTCAATTTTAAATCAATTTGAATTTGGATAATAATTCGGTATCATATGTCTAAATGGACCATTTCAGTGTAACACCCCGTATCTTACGTGTACTAGTTTCACTTATCTGTCGCTTAATACAGCCTTATGGTACAGGTAATGGACTCGGTTTACTATATGACTAGTGACTATAAGATGGGTTGGAAGGAACTGCCTGTACATTTTAATGTGACACGACTAAGTTAACGTCGATGTAACTATTTAAACTTGGGATCGTGAGTAGGTATTTGGATCTAAAGTTTAAAAGTGATTAAGTGTACACGAGTTGTAAGTTAAATTAAAGGGATTAAGAACCGAAAATAAAATTAACTATTGAGGTGCTTGCTTGACTTAATTAAGCTAGTGGGTGACTCACCTAATTGAGATATATGGACCAAGTTAATGGACCCAAGATTATGGATCAGATTTGGGTCAAGATTAAATGTTCTAAAGAGGTGTATTACCTACTTAGACTATTGGGCCGAATTAAGATATATGTTAATGGACTCAATGGAGACCCAAGTTAAGTAATGAATAGGGGAGGGATAATCAACCCAACTCCAAGTTTAATTTAGGCCCAAACTAAGTACATAAAATGGGGAAGATGACCAGCCCAGCACCTAAATATAATTTAGGCCCAACATGACATGATCCAACTAAAAATGACCCTAGTAGATGGGTTGTTTTTGGCAGGTTAAATAAACCAAGTAGGTGCATCACCTACTTGGACTTTTTGGACAGCTTGTATAGCCAAGTAGGTGCATCACCTACTTGGACTATTTTTGACCAAAAATTGGATAAGAATGAGCTAAAGGAGGTGGCTCAGAGGGAGTATAAAGAGCTGAAATTCATCTCATTTATCCATTCACTTCACTTGCAAATTCCAGCTTTAAACAAAACACTCCCAACCCCCCAAAAAAATCAGCCACCCCTAATTTCTCTTTAGGGTTCTTGGGTGAATCCTCTACGTTGCAAGCCTTGGTAAGTGTTTAACCTTGTAGATTAATATAATATATGTATAAGAAGGTGTGGAAATCATGTTGGTTGTGTTTAAAATGTATAGGGCAGTCCCTTAATTAGTTGGCAGTCCACTTGTGTTAGTTTTGATGAATTTGTCTTCCTTGTGGTTTGGACTTGTATAGGGGCTTAAGGTGTTGAAGAAATTAAGTTAGGAGGATGAAATTTCAGTATATTAAAGTATGGTTCTGCCCCTAAATCGTTCCTTTTATGTATGGCTTGATGGGAATGTTTATACGTGTTTATAAATGGAACTTTTGGTGTAGTGAAAAGAGAATACTCTCTTGGTATGTTAAACTGAATTTTGGAACTATTGTGGACTGTTTCTGGTATGTTATTGTGGAAGGCAGTAGGGTGATCTTATGGGATGAATATATGGAGTTTCGTTGGAGTGGAAATGTAAAGGATGAACCAGGTAGGTAATCCTATCGGTTTGTAATGTTTATGTCAACATATGGGCTGTTTTGGTAGCATTGTCATTGTGAAGCAGTGGGCTGCCGTGTAGGAGCTGGAATAGAGTTACATGGAAGTATAAAGGAGGTTGGAATGAGCTATCATGTGTTGGGGTTGTCGGACAGATTTTATTTTCCATTAAGTAGTTAGTTACCGCCTTGTAAACCTATAATGTGATTAGCTTTTAATGTAGCTCAACTATGTACTTATATTGTAGAGTAATACATAAGGAAGGAGCTGAATTGTTGTAGTCACATGGTGTGAAGTTAAGGTATGTAAAGTTACTCTTTTTCGTATCCTTTGGCATCGTATACTGTCCACATAGTTAATGACCTTGTTCCCACTCCGAAATGTTCTAAAGTACCTCAATACATATGTACTATCAAATTTCAGATGTTCTCTTTTGTTGTTCCAAAAAGGATCCATAATGTTATAACCACCACTATAACAACTTCAAAGATTAAATAAAGTAAGCAACTCAATATGGTAATGTTCGGGTGGCAGCTCGAGGGGGCTTATAGCCCAGCATAGAGACGATCCTGATTTATTATATATGGGTGGCAGCTCGAGGGGGCTTAAAGCCCAACATAGAGACGATCCCAGATTATGCTATCACTGATCAGTTGGGTATATGTATGACATGCCTTACAAAGACAAGAAAAGTAAAGAAAGAAAAAGGAAAGTAATGAATGTAATGTGTAACGGTTCCATGATTACAGTAAAGGTGGTTTATCAGTATTATCTATTCACTTGTATCTGATTTCTTTTGAGTTCTTATATTTTATACAGTTACTTTTAGCCTTATATACTCAGTACATTCTTTCGTACTGACGTCCCTCTTGCTGGACCCACCTTTCATGCTACAGGTACGGGAGCTAGTAGGTCTCTCCAATAGGAGCACAGGATATCTAAAGGCTATTGGTGAGCTCCAGATTGATTCGGGGCTTTCCGGGTCAGTTGTATGTATTTTTGGTACTGTATAGCAGTGACGTGTAAGGCGGGGGGTTTTCCCGACCTTAACTAAGTCCATGTGTTTTGTTTTAGAGGCTTTGTAGACATTATAAAGTTCAGCATGGTAGTGGTTCGTCTTTTAGATGTTGTGGCCCCAACTTGTATATCTATTTGGTATCCACCTACCCGGTTTACTTTACCGATCTATCATGTCCTTACACTGCAGCATATTGTTAGCTTAATTACATGCATAAGAAATACATGAACGTAGGTTGGTTCTCTCGGGCCATAACGGCTCTGGGTGCCAGTCCGCCCCAATGGGATTTGAGGCGTGACATTCAGTGTCAGCATTGCCAACACTAAACCACATAAGAAGCGATTGAAGCTTCCAAAGTTCCTCTTCGTTTAAAAGGATTTGATTAAAATGGATTATCCAGTACTTTGATTTGTTCATAACTACGAACCAAATGCGGATTATAACTTTAGATTTTATGTACTAGTACTAGTGAATTTTTACCCTTGTTAAAACTATTAATAAATTCAAAAGTAATAATTTTATAAAATTAAGTGAGACAAAATAGATATTTTTATAATTTTAGTATATTGATTAACTCCATATAGATAATATTCTTATTGAAATTTATTAGAGTTTAGATTAACAGTATTTCTTATTACCAGTATTTTTTTTTTAAAAAAAAAGACAACTAACTTTTCAATTTAAATAAAAGAAACACCAATAAAAACTAACAAAACGATAAATAAACAAACAAAGAGGAAACAAAACAGCCAACTTTGGTTATCTTTTTCCTAATATAATTTCCAATCGTGAGAAAACTGTTAAATTGGCATATTCAAAAACTATCTAACAAGTATAATAAGTATAGTCAAAGTTATTGAAGTAATATGATAATATAACGGTTATATAAAGAGTTTTGAATGTCAAAATTTAAAAGGTGGCACATAAAATGAAATAGAAAATGTAACTTTTTTAACCAAAAATAGTTAAATAATTATGGAAAGTATTATTATGTTATTAGTGACGTAAAAAGAGTACGTTAATTTTATTTTATGTGACCCTTATATCAAATTTAGATATCGATGCCCGTGCTTCGCACGGGTCCAATATTATCTAAATAACTTCTAATTATATCACATTAGTATATGAAGAAGATAAAACAGTATAAGGTATGATAAAGGTAAAAGAAAAATTCGCTCTTACAATATCTAATCTTCAAATAGTTTGTTTCATTTTCTATTCTCCCTCTATTTAAAAAAGAATTACATATTTTGACTTGGCACGGAGTTTAAGAAAATAAAGAAGACTTGTGAATCTTGTGGTCTAAAATTAAAGTTATGTCAAATTTACTAAAATATCCTTTAATCTTGTGGTTTTAAACATGCCATGTGAAAAGTTGGAATTAAAGTGTTGCCAAAAATAAGGAAAGGGTCATTCTTTTTGAAACGGACAAAAAAAGAAAGTAGGTCTTTTTTTTAAACAAAGGAAGTATTACTTTGCTGACGTTTTGGAATACGTGGAAACCAAAAACTGTGACTGGTGGAGAGCATTGAAAAGATATTGAAAAGACAATTAGTTATTTACGATTGTACCCTTAGTAAAGTTAGCAAATTCAATGTGAAGGAATGAATGTGGACCGTCAGATCACAGGCACGGAAAAATATTATTTTCTCTGTCTCAATTTATGTGATGCAAATGAAATTTAGTAAATCAATTAATTTTTTATATGATTTGAAAATGTTTTAAGTTGTTAATTATTGTTATTTGTAATACTTTTACATAATTTTCTGATTTATTCATTTTACGTGACATAGATGAAATTTAGATAGTTGATCAAACTTTTGTATGATTTTAAAATATTTTAAGTTGTTGATTATTATGATTTATAGTACTAATTTTATGTCTTTCAAATAATATATATTTCTGTTGTCCCAATTTATGCGACACCGATATAATTTTGAGAGTCGATCAAATTTTTTATGTTATTTAAATATTTGAAGCTGTTAATTATATTACTTTTTAACGTAATACAATTTATCATTTTGTGTCTATTTTACTTTTTTAATTAAATATTATTAATTTTTTAATACTTAAACGACTTATAATAATTAATTAGGGGTGATATAGTAAAATCACGGGGTTGAAGCAGGTGGGTTCGTCCCTTAATTCATCATTTTGTATTTATTCACTTTTTTTAATTAAATATTATTAATTTTCTAATTCTTAAATGAGTTAAAATAATTAATTAAGACCAAGAGGTGGAGGAACGGATAAGATCCATCGGATCAACGGATGAGGTGGACGAAGGGGATCGTTTTGGTCGACCAAAACGACCCACGCTTATTAAAAGGGAATAAATATTTTAAGAAATACTAGTTTATTTCACCATTTAATACTTGGAGCAATAAAGCAGCCTACCACCCATAAACTGAGTAGGCGTTTGACCATAAAAATTAAATTTTTTGAAGTTGGAGTGGAAGTTGGAGTTGGAGTTATGTTTGGCCATAAAAAAAATTAGAGTTCTTTTTGACTTTTTGTGAGAGAAGTAAAACTTGTTTTCACTTTTCCGGAAACAAATTTCACTTTAGTGAAATAAATTTTATGGTCAAACACCATAAAATTTCACTTTTTTCACTAAAGTGAAATAAATTTCCGGAAAAAAGTAAATTTTTTGTATTGCCAAACGGGTCCTAACTGCTAGTCAGGCCATAAAAAATAAAAAAAATTAATATATATATATATATATATATATACCAAAAATAAACACTTAGATGTAATTGTTTCAATGCTTGGATTGTTGGAGTTGATTGATTTGTATTCTTATAGTTGTAAAATCTTACTCGGTACTTCCTCTTCCTTTGGTCTACTTATGTAATTTAGCTAGGGTTTTCCTAGATATCTAAGTATATTCCCCAGAAATTTAACTCTTTTTTTTTTTTTTTTTTGACTTTTGGTGTCTAAGTTCTACTTGCTATTTAGTTCGTAGATACATATATCCCTTTCATCTCTTTCTCTTAAATTTTTTCAGTTCTTTAAGCAATGGCTTCTCTGACTACACCCCTGAGGAAACCTTCGTCCTTTGGCTCTCTGGCCCTGATGGACTTTAACATCTCCTAGGAATTTACAAGTCAATTCATCGGCACTGCTTAAACATTTAAGAGACTAACAATTTACTAAGGATATAGGTGGACAACTAAACATAGGGTTTGAACATAGACATGTTTAAAGAAAGCAAACATTTATATTAACATAGAAATTCAAACATACATAACTAGTTACATAGTTATATGCATACTAGTTAACACATACATAGTTACTGTACATACGTGGGGAAAATACCTAGTTCTAAGAAAGTCATAACTTATTTACATAATGTAGAGGAGAGAGGGTTCCCTTTCGGGAGTCCCCGAAGTGCTCCTGTCTGAACTGGAAAATAAACTAAGCACACCTTTTACAAATACTCTAACTCACAAACAATCTTATTTTTTCACACTCTTACAAGTATTAAATGGAAAATATTTGCTAGTAGCTTGCTCTCAATATTGTTTCTTGCTCTTGCTCTCTATTGTTGCTGATGATTCTGTCTGAATGAAATGAGGGGTATATATAGGTGTCTGGCGGATTTCAAATCTGCGGACTTCAAATGAAAATTCAGAAGGAATATGAATTATTGTAGTTATATCATTGTCTTGGGGCATTTGAGACTGTGCGTCTGTTGAAAATTTCTGAAAATATTGAAGTGGTTGTCGCTTTCAGTCTTCTTTTTCCTGTGCATTTTACGACTTTTCTTTCTTTCTTTTGAAATTTTGATGCCTTGTGTCTGTTATAAATCGTCATTGCTTACGTTTGTAGTAGAGTCTGAATTAGTTGATGTCATTGCTGATGTCTTTTAACAAATTGTGTCTAAATTATGTAGAGCTTCTTCATCAAATTCCATGCCTGAGTCATCACTGACATTGGGATCTTGTGCAAATTGATCTAAGGCTGGATCGTAGTCTCTGTCTGAACTAGGGACATCTGAATCTTCATTGTCTGGACTTAGTTCTGGCTTAATCATATCTTTAGTTTCTTCTTTAGCAGTATTTGGTGTAGCATCTTTCAATAGTCTCATCAAAGTTTGTCCAACAATATTTTCAATTGTCTTTGTACTGGTCTTGTCATGTCTTTTGATTTTAGTAGTTCGTGTCTTTGAACTCGAAGCTTCTAAATTAAAACTGGCAGGGAGTCTTCTTCCACTTTTTGGCAAAGTGTCAGCCATTAACGGACTTGATGAGTCTATACCGCTTGCCGTTTGAACCGGACTAGCTGTACCTTCACCTGATACAGTAGGTCTTTCTACATTCACTGGGGAATGTACACCCATCTGATCCATTTTTTGTGGAGTTGGAGAACTCATTTGTGTCTGAAATTCTATCTAAAAATCTGTTTGAGTTGTAGAGTCTTTAAAAGATTTCAAAATATTTTGAGAAAGATTTAACTCTAAATTTCTTATATATTCTTGTAGCATCATGTTTTGTCTAAGTAAATCGTCTCGTTCTTTTTCTAAAAGTTTATTTTTACGATTTAATCTTTTAAATCCTTCAGTCATAGAGCTACAATGATCACAAAAAATAATTTTATTAGAGTCTTTTTGAATATTATACTGAGGAAAATTTGTCTGATTTCTAAGTTCTGGGGTTATGAAAAAGTTTGGTCCTAAATTTCCTCTAGCATAGTCTAAAGCTTCATTAAAATTGTTAAAACCTTTATATAAGGGGTCTTTAAAACCTTTAATGGCGTCTATTACCTGTATCCATGTCTGAAATATTTCAGGTGTCTTTCCCTGTATAATCACATAAAATTTAAACTTGTTGGTTAGATTTTTGTCTGTAAAGTACTGGGTCAGGGCATTCATAACAGCTAAAAAATAGCTAACATCCCTTGGTGTCTTATTATAAGAAATCCATAAATTGTCTAATAAGCACTTCTGATTTCTGTCAACCAGTGCTTCGGGCCTTGTCTTGAAACTGAAATTAGATTTTGGATAATAAATTAAATTTTGTCTGCCAAAGTGTATTCTTTCGATAGTCTAATCATTAGATGTCTGAGAAGTAGTTAACATGGTCTGTGGCCTGAAATGAGTATTGCTTAATAATGTCTTTAAGTAATTGTCTGCTTTGGAGTCTGAAGTGGAAACCTTAGCTTTCCCTTTGTCAGTCATGCTGCAGAAAAATCTAGTTAGTAGTTTTTGAAATTAATCTACTAAGTTTATCAGCTAAAGAATTTTCTTTCCCTTTAATATGCTCAAATTTAATATTGTATATAGAAGTAGCATCAATAAAATTTAGCCATCTTCTTTTACTACTATTTTTCTCACTAATTTTTTCATGAAATTTAACTATTGCTTTTGTCATACCCCGAGTTCCAACGAAACGGACATGGCATCCAAAGCCGATAAGGCCCGAGAGAACCAATTTACATCCATAAACACCCATACACATACCACGCAATAGTCATCACCACCACAATTAGAAATAAAAAGCCAATAGCGGAAATTATGAAAAATATATAAGAAATAAGAAACTTGGCCGTCAGGGCCATCAAGACAAAACATACGTTCATCACCTTCCCTTCATCTATCCCACAACATCTACAAAGCATCTACAGATGCACAACCAAAACCAACCTAGAGTCGGGACACACCCCGCTCTATACATAAGACCAAAACAAATGTACATATAAGACTCGGAAAGCCCCGAACCAACTGGAGCTCACCAAATGTCCGCAAACGATCCACAACCTACAGTGGAGGCCTACTAGTACCTGTGCCTGCAACAAGTAAGGTAAATTCCCCCGAGGGGGTCAATACGAAGAATTTACTGAGTATGTAAGGCTATAAGAAACTGTACCAATAAGTGAGAACATCAAAGTAACTCAAAGATAAGAGAATAAACAATATAGATAAACCAACATTCCATACGTGTGGAATCATGTACATTACATTCTTTATTTCCTGTATCATCTCAATATCAACAATAATCATATCATGCCCGGGACCAACTGATCAGTGGTAAAAGAGGATGACCCATGCTAGGCATTTCAACCCCTGGGATACGGTCCTCATCAATATATATATCGGGATCGACCCATGCTAGGCTTTCCTTTCACCCCTGGGATACCACCCGTAATATTGGGATCGACCCATGCTAGGTGTTCCTTCCACCCCTGGGATACCACCCAAGAACACATAACTTCTCTTTACAACATTACTTTAATCTTTAGTTATGAAATTGAAACATTGTTGGTTATCGCATTATTGGAATTTTGGGACAATGTTCAATGTACAAGAGACACATGAATAAATATATATATAGGTAACCAACCTGACATGAGATACTTTGGAACATTTCGACATAGGTACAAGTACAATGGCAAAGGGAGCAATATGTGCTGCAGAAAGATACGGACAAAAATAACCTTACATACCTTGGCTTCTCAATAAGAATCCACAATCCTATTGAATATAATGATCCAGCCCCTTACTCTACAACACAAGCACATAACGGAGTTTACGTCAACATCTAACACCTTACAAGTGCAAAAGACGACAAAAGGTACATAATTGCCTATAACGTCATTTCCCCCTTTATAATGAAATTTCGGCATGACCATTCCAAAAATACTACAACATGCCATACATTGACCAAACATCATAACCAATAGCATTTCGCAACAAAGCTTCTTCTTTACACTTTCTCACTCACACCATATCACAAAGAATTCATTAAGTCACCTTAATACACCTCATAGCACATATCGGCCAAGATCCCATAATTTACACTTATGGAAAATAACAAGTTTAATAACAAAATCACACCATACACGTTGATATTTCATCCATACCATGCTCTTTCATCAAAACCACAAGTCACCTTTCAAGTTTAATTCACAAAATGGCACATCTTTTACCAAAGGGAAAAAGTGTCCTATTCAACCTTTCCAACACAACCATCATGATCTACACAATACTTCATGCATATAATATGCTAAATCACAAGAATAAATACTTACCCAAGCTTGAAAAGTGAGGCTCTTGCTCCAAAATTGCCTTTGAGTGCTTAGGGTTTGAAAAGAAGAGAAATAGTTTCAAGAAATGTTTAGAAAGGCATGGAACATTAGAATGACTAAAAACATCTGATTTTTCCTCTTTATATAGTCCCCCATGTCTCCCTTATCTTTTCTTTAGCATTTAATGCAATGTTGTTTGGTCAAATGGATCAAATTTTGGAAGAATGGGTCAAAAATCCCTTATTGGGCCATGTCTTCTAGTTCTTTTGGGCTTTATTTTTTTGGGCCCAATATTATGAGACCTATTAAATGCCCACAATTCAATACAAAATTCATCAATTCTCTCATGTTGTCATTTTTCCCTAAATGTTACGATTGTCAGCTAAGCATAGAAACGTACGGGGTGTTACAGCTTCACAGTCTGTTCTTACTAATATTTCTGATTTGTTTAGAATGTATATTTTAAAACTATTGAGGCCATATATTACTGCTAATATCTCAGCATCTATACTACTCATATTTCCTTGTTCTTTATATTTTCCACTTTGATAAGCACATATATATTCTTCTTTTTTATCACTATACTTATTTTTTCGAGTTTTTAGGACGGCTCTCAATCCTTCAAAACTTTCGTCTGTTTCTATTATTAAATAGTCTGTTTCTAAAGGTAAGGTTAGGTCAGGTATATTTTTTACCATTTCTTTTAATTTTTGAACTAATTTTATATCTTCTGTATTAAAAGTCTTTTGTCCTTTACTTCCAGTCTTAGCGTAAAGTGGTCCTGCTACCTTTCCTAGATTTTTAATAAATTGTCTAGCATAATTTAGTATTCCTAGAAATTTCTGTAGATCTTTAGTCTTTTCTAATTTATCAGGCATTTCTAAAACCCTTTGTGCTATATGTGGTTGCAACTTAATTTTTCTGTCTCCTATAAATCGCTGGACACACAGCGACTTATAAATCGCTGGACACACAGCAATTTCTAAGCTTCCTGTTTTTAGGGTTACGATTAAGTTGAACTAGTTCATTGGGTTTTTTTTTGTAGGGTTACGATTAAGTTAGAAACATAACGATGAGTTACAAATGAAATAGCTCGGTGATATTATAGTTCTAAATGAAAAAAAAATTAATTTTATTCTCTAACTATCCACTTGAAATTTTCGTTAGTTGCATAAAGGAGTCTCATTCAAACTACTTTAGCTAACCTTTTACCCTTTTGGGAGTTAGAAATGGACTAGATAGTCCGTTAATTTTTCAACGTAAATATTATAACTTCTATGTGTTGTTATGGAATTATTCAAAAGGCAAATGACTTCAAATTCAAGAATTCTATAGCAATTTTTATACACATAAAACAGAAAGGTAATACATTAAACATACTAATATAAATCAAGAAAATAAAAAATATTCTTCATCAGTGTTCCACAACGTCATTGTGATGACTACCCGTGCCACAATAAGTTGGTACGTGTGGCCTGGTTGATCTTCGAAGTCCATTTTCTCTAATAACAACCTATACAACCACCACAACAACAACAAACCCAGTATATTCCCACAAAGTGGACTAATAACAACTTATAAAAATCATTTTTAATGGTAAGATTATTTACGACCATAAATTCAATGAAGTATGTAAATCAAAAAATGACATCTTACATGTTGTTGGGAAGTTCCTGCAGAGGACATTATTGCCTATAATAACATGAAATATAATTAAACAAAGATTAATTAATTAATTAATAATAAATTATTAAATACACTACATAGATTAACGACTCACATCGGGAAAACTCAACACCCCAGCAAATGGAGAGTTATTCATGGAAAATTCACGCATTTCGGGCTGCGGAGCATGATGGAATCCACTAAATTGAGCAAAACCATATTTCGCAGTGGGTGGAGTTATAAAAAATTTTTAGAAACCTATATCTTGTTTACAAATATTTTGCATTTCATCACAATGTTTTGCACTTGTGTGAAAATCTATGGAGGATTTATATAGTGAACACTTTATGTACTCTTTAGGCTTCACGAGTTGCATGAATACAAAAAATACTCACATGCAAATACACATGTTGCATACAACCAAATATTGCATGCAACCAAATTTCTGCATACACTGTCAATCTAAAATGAATCAAATGGCATGCAACCAAATTTCTACATACACTGTCAATCAAAAAATGAATCTGTAAGAGGCGTGCTTGGAAAACGCTGGGCGTCCAACGATTTATAAGTCGTTGTGTGTCCAGCGATTTACAAATCACTGTGTGTCCAGCGACTTCCAAGTCGCTGTGTGTCCAGCGTTTTGTCCCCTTTGGTTTCTTTCGGAATCCATTGTCTCCTTTGGAATTTTTGGCCAAAATATTGGCCCTTTATGCTCCGGACTCGATAAAATTGGTTGCTAGTTGAGAGTAGAGGGACATTTTTTACCTTTTTTCGAATTTTGAAATTACTAAAGGGACAACTCGAATTTAAAAAGGGAGTATTTTCGTGGAGACGTGTATGAGAAAGTTAGTTGGAAATAAGAAAATGGGCAGAGAGAGTCGAGCTTCTATGGTTTGGTTTAGTGAATGAGTAATAGATTGTATCCCATCTTCTTCTTCTTCTTCTTTTTTCATGTCATTCTTTTAGATTCACATCATCTTTCTCTTTGGTAGATTCCAAGCAGTCACACGTTTCCCATGGCTTCCCAGAAATGTAAATGTGATGTGTTCTTGAGCTTCGGTGGAAGACAAGATGCGGGAAGTGAGGTTGCGATGGTTCGGGCATGTGATGAGGAGGTGCACGGATGCTCCAGTACGGAGGTGTGAGAGGCTGACTATCGATGGTTTTAGACGGGGTAGAGGTAGGCCGAAGAAATATTGGAGGGAGGTGATTAGGCATGACATGGAGCGGTTATAGCTTACGGAGGACATGACCCCTGATAGAAAGGTGGGGAGGAAGCGAATTAGGCTAGAGGGTTAGTGGGTAGTAGTGCGTCCGTAATAGTAGGGAGGAGTGTTTTGTTTGTATTGGTGCTTGCAATTTCTTGTTCGTAGTGTTTTGATGAGGTTTGTGATTTCGAATCGATAGTTTATAGTATTACTCTCTGGATGTCTTGTTTTTTTTATTTTCTAGCGGTGTATTATCCCATTATGTTGTTTATTTTTATGTTTTTTTATTTGTTATACTGTTATCTGTCCTGAGTCGGGGGTCTATCGGAAACAGCCTCTCTACTTCATCTGAGGTAGTGGTACCCCACTTTGTGGTAATACACTGGGTATGTTGTTGTTGTACTTCGTCACCATTCATTATTTTTAGATGTTTATTTTTCTATTGTATTTCTATTTAATATAGGGACAAGACAGAATGTACTGAGCTGATTGTCAACAAGATCAGGTTTCTAATTAGTGTGAGTGGGACGGTTTCAAGCTTTGCTTAAGTTAAACATCTAGTTGGAATCAAATCTCGTGTAAAGGAAGTAACATCATTGTTGAATGTTGAATTAGGTGGTGTTTATTTTGTTGGGATATGGGGAATAAGTGGCTCAGGGAAGACAACTGTTGCAAGAGCAATTTTTGATGAGATCTCTGATCAATTTGAAGGGTCTTGTTTTCTGGCAAATGTTGCAGAAATTTCAAAGAGGCATGAACCGGAAGGCCCGGCCCAAAACATTTGCAAAAGAAGCTTCTTTCACAAATCTTGAAGCAACAATCACGGAATATAGCAAGTTCTAATGAAGGGACTCAAAAGATAAGTAGTGCTCTATGTTTTAAGAAGGTTTTGATTGTTCTTGATGACGTGGATAATGATAACCTATTGGAATACTTAGTTGGAAGACGTGACTGGTTTGGTGATGGGAGTAGGATCATTACAACATCTAGAAACATTGATTTACTTCAAAAACATGATGAGTTATATCGTGTCCCTGAACTGACTATCGATGAGGCTTTTGAACTTTTCAGTTGACACGCCTTTCAGAAAGAGACTCCTGATACGGAGTTTGAAAACCTTTCGATTTTTCTAGTAATTTATGCTAATGGTTTACCCTTAGCTCTTGAGGTATTGGGTTCTTTTCTCTACAAAGGAGGCATGAATGAGTGGGAAAGTGCATTAGATACACTCAAAGACATTGGAGAGGGGGAAATTATTAAGCAACTTAGCTTAAGTCTAGATGGATTGAGCCACAAAGACAAGGAGCTCTTTCTTCGTGTTGCATGCTTCTTCAGAGGAAAACAGAAAGAAGATGTGATTAAAATACTGAATAGCTCTGGATTTTACTCAGGAATTGGAATTAACAACCTTATTAGAAAATCACTTTTATATATTTCAGAAGGAATGGTTGAGATGCATGATTTAATAGAACAAATGGGTCAACAAGTGGCACATGATACTAATCAGCACCGCTCATGGAAACACAGTATATTATGGCATGGCAAATATATAAAAACTGTTTTTTCTGAAAACCGGGTATGTATGTCCTCTAATGACTGAGAAGCTGGAGCATTTCCATTTTCCCTTTTGAGTTGCACAGCATAGTCATTCCAGTATATTTTCTAAATTGAAACTGCTATCCGTAGGATAGTTTCTTAATTGACCTTATCAAAAAAGGAAAGAAGTGGATAGTATGTTATTAATTCAATAGCAAAGTATACCTCTTTAACTTTGAATATGGACTTTTGTATCACTTCGCAAGCATGTTTGTCATCGATGACTATTTTTGTGATCTTGTTAACTTATGCCTCTGGAAGATGTTAATTGGAATAGCTTACCCAACATACAATTAGTAGATCTTTAGTTTCAGTCACAACACATGCTTTTAGATTCTTATGCTCTAGATCCTTTTATTGTTGAATACGACGACAACAATGTCAATTTTTTATTGTCTATCATGCAGTAAAGTAATAGTAAGTCGATAAACCTACTCATAGGTCCTGTTTTTTTTCCTCAAACATATAATAAATATGTGCACCAATTGTTACTGCTCGGTCCTGTTTGTCTTCATGATGAACTTTCATTTCCTATTGAAATTGTTAGGGACCATAAAGTCTTATGCCTTCTATTTTTGTGATTTATTTACTTCACATCTTCCTTCTCTTTTGTAGATTCCAAGTACTCATACGTTTCCAGTGGCTTCCCATAGAGAATTGATCCAAAATGGAAATATGAGGCTTTCTTGAGGTTTAGAGGAGAAGATACCCGCAATAACTTTGTTGCGCATCTTTACAAACGAATGGAAGACATAGGAATTTACACATTCAAAGATGATGTCAAACTTGAAAGAGGAAAAAGTATTTCAGCAGAGCTCTTGAAAGCCATTGAGGAGTAGAAATTTGCAATTATTATCTTCTGTGTGAACTATGCTTCATCCACTTGGTGCTTGGAGGAGCTCACCAAAATTATGGAGTGTGCTGAAAAGAAGGGGCAGGAAGCTATCCCAATATTCTACAATGTTGACCCATCAGATGTACGCATGCAAAGAAATAGCTTCGCTGAAGCCATGTCCATACACAAGGAAAATCTCAAAGGTAACAATCTGGAGAAGGTGCAGAGGTGGAAGGACGCTCTACATAAAGCAGCAAATATAGCAGGATGGGATGTTCGTAAAACTGCCCATGGGTGAGTAATGTCTCAAATGATCCCTTGTCGAGTTTGAATCAAACAATGTGGGAACTGTTTATCATATCTGCTGAAAATTGACAATATTTTGAATTTTTTTTAAAAAAATATACAGACTTCTCGAGATTATAATGAAAGAATGAGGTTAAGAAAAAATCACGAGGCCATCTATTTAATAATTTTCTAAGTAAAGAAATAAATGATCAATTCCACGTACTTTAATTCTAAGTTTGGAGTCCACGTACTTTAAGAAGGTTAAATTAGCTCATGTTAAAACCATTCAGCTAGGTATTTGTATTAAAGCTTTTGGACCATATCACTCGGTGGATGAATTCCTTAAGATGTTCATTTGGTACGGGTATTGGTAATGGGGAGAAGATGATTATGACTGGCAAAATACTTGACAAGATTTGTTGTCAATTCTAAGGGTGTTTTCTTCTGCGAATATGTAACACCCCGAAAATTTCGACTAGGATTTGAATTATTCTTTGTATGAGTAAAGGCCCAAAACCCAATGTTTTCAATTAAATATAAGTGTTAGGATCAATTCCCTAGTGTAATGAGTTCTTTTGATGTAAATTATGGTCATAAGAAACATTTAGTGCAAAGTTGAGTTGAGAGCATTTCGATCAATCGAGTTTTAGTAAGTGATTTTACTTGGGTCAACTTCAAACGAGCATAACTCTTGAAATATGCAGAATTTTGTGACCCAAGACCTACCAAATGAAAGTTCTTCGAGTCTTCTTTCCAACTCCACCAACCGTTCATCCATCCGAGTCCCGAGTAAAAAGTTATGATCATTTTACTAACATGACGCAGTGCAGTGAACTGGGCCGCGTTTTGGCCTACGGAAATTTAGTAAAAAGGGGCGTTTTTGTCCTTTCCACATCCCATAACCCTAATCAAGTCTATTAACTTCCCCTAAAAGCCAAATTCAATCATATTTCATAAGTCACGATAAACTCTTCTCCTCTCTTATTCTCTCAAGCTTTCAACCTTCAAGTTGCAAGGAAAATCAAGCTAGGGCTCCAAATCCAAAGGATTCTTCTCCATAGTTCATCTCCGAGGTACGTAAGAGAAATACGTTTCGTGGGGAACCCTGTTCATCCCCATAAGTGAGTCATAATTCCATATTAAGTCATGATTTCAAGTTAGGATTTTAAGATTCAAATATTTTAAGTGTTGTTCTTGAGTTTTCTCATAATTTCCTTCTATATGCTTTAAGTATTGTGAATTATTCCCCGAGTTAAGGTCATTCTTGAACTTGAATTTAATTTCTATAACCAAGAGATTGTTTTCATATAAAGCTTATGACTTGGAAATTTGTATTGAAAGTTGATTTGATGCTCCAATGGGTTTAACTATAGTCTTGCTATAAAGTATATTCAAAAGTAGTTAATTTATGAAAAGTTTATGAAAAACCCTTATGCATAATTTCATGACTTGAAAAGTGAAAAGAAGTTAGCGTATCTTGAAAAGTAAAGCAAAGTTATAAAGATTTAGAGCCAAGGCTCGCAGAGAAAGATATGTTTCTTGATACGATATTTTAGATACTAATATGGTTACAAGAATGTTTTTAAGACTATATTATGAGCAGCTAGTATGTTTTGGGAGGATTATTTAGCACCGAGTTGGGTATGAGTCCGAGGTCACATGCCCCAAAACTACTTTGCCACCGTAGGATAGGATCGCCTGCAGATAGGGTGACTCCTCTATTATTTATAGCCTTCGGGCTCAGCTTTGGGATCCCCATATTATGTTTCGTCTTATATCCCGGCAAGGTATAGGATGGCTCGGCCAACGTGGGCAAGACGTTGGGTTCTGGCAACGTGGATAAGACGTTGTACTCCATGTTGCTCTCATGATTTATGTCGGTTAAGAGAAACTCCCCAAAACAAAACTAACTTATTTTGTGAGAATATATGATTGGCCAAGGCCACTAGTTTAAAGAAAGTTTTATGAAGAATTATTTTCAAAAAAAAATATTCATACTTCAGTCATTTATTCTCTATTCTCAGTTTTAGTTGATGAATTGAATTAAAGTTGTTTTATTACAATATTGTAATTATTGTTATCGGGCTTATATTTCACGAAGTTTACTATTTAAGTTTTTACATGCTTGTAGTGTTTTTAAATAACTTATTCAATTGCACTACGTTAGTCCCGATAGTTTTTGCAAGAAAAGGCCAGTAGATTTTTTGTCCCATATCTCCTTACTCATGTCATATGTTATGATTTAATTCAAAAGTTTATTCAGTTCAGTTTTCATTTCGCTATTATGTACTAATACATTCAAAGTAAAACCGAGCAGCAAATTGCAGACGTGTTCACAAAAGGCTTAAGTATCAGTAAGTTTGAAAGTTTATGTCAGCAGTTGGGCATGGTTAAGACAGGTGCTGATGTCGAAAGGGAGTGTTAAAGTTGTACAACATCAGCCGCTACTTTCTATTTTGACTAAGTCTGTAGTATAGCTATATTTTAGCGTTCAGTTAGTACTTTGTTATTTTTAGCTCGTAATATTTTTCCCTGTTTTGTAGTACTGCAGATATGTGTTCCTTAAGTTTAGGAGAACTTGTTTAGTGGTTGTTTAGTGGAACTACAATAGTGGTTTAGTGGGATAATGACTCTATGAAATATGTAAGACTATATAAGGCCACTAATCGAAATTGAATAAAGCATCCAGCCACATTCTCTGCAAAAAGTTATACGTTTATCTTTTCTTCTGTTCTTCCTGTTATTTTTCTTTTCAATTATTGAGCTTCCAGTTGTGCTGAGTTCATCAATTGGTATCAAGAGCAAGGTTGTTCTTTGGGAAACCATTTACTGTAGTTTTCCTTTTTGAGATTTTTATTGTCGACACTATGACAGACCTACAAGCTGTCGTCGGAATGAAAAAGCTCAACAACAACAACTACAGTACATGGTCAACTTGCATAATGTCTTATATGCAAGGGCAAGATCTGTGGGAGGTTGTCAACGGCAGCGACGTGACACAACCAGAAGCAGAAGATGCAAACGGCACACTGCGAAAGTGGAAGATAAAAGCGGGAAAGGCTATGTTTGCCTTGAAGACAACGGCTGAAGAGGATGTGCTAGAGCACATACGAGATGCCACCACCCCGAAGCAGGCTTGGGATACATTCGCCAAGCTATTTTCAAAGAAAAATGATACGAGGCTCCAACTCTTAGAGAGTGAATTACTCTCAATAGGACAACACAACATGACAATCGCACAATACTTTCATAAGGTGAAGATGCTATGTCGAGAGATTTCAGAGTTAGATCCACAAGCTCCAATTGGAGAGACGAGGATGAAGCGGATCATCATCCATGGTCTAAAGCATGAATATAGAGGTTTTATTGCTGCTGTACAAGGATGGCAAAATCAGCCGTCACTTGTAGAATTTGAGAATTTGCTAGCAGGTCAGGAAGCCTTGGCCAAGCAAATGGGTGGAGCTTCACTGAAGAGTCAAGAGGAAGCACTCTACGTCAATAAAGAAAGCTGGAATTTCAAGCAGCATGGTGCCAGTGGATCTAAGAAGAACAATGACAAGTTGGAAGGTCTTCAAGGTAAAGGGAGCACTCGTGGAGGCGGTGGTTGGAAGAATCAAAATCGTAGCAAAAAGTTTGAAGGGAAGTGCTACAATTGCGATAAGAAGGGACATATGGCCAAAGATTGAAGGTCAAAGAAAAAGAATGTGGAAAGTAATGCTGCCACTTCCCAGGGTGAAGAGTCGTGGGATGCTGAAGCTTTCTTTGCTATAGAAGATGAGGATCTAGCCCTTACAGCTATAACAGTCCAATCGAAAAATAATGCTGCCACTTTCCAGGTTGAAAAGGAGTGGGATGCTGAAGTCTTTGTTGTAGAACATGAGGAGTTAGCTCTTACAGTAACAACCTCTAAACAAATTGACTATCAGAATGACTGGATTGTTGACTCCGAATGCTCAAACCATATGACTGGTGACAAAGAGAAGCTGCAAAATTTGTCCGAGTACAAGGGAAGTCGAGAGGTGGTGACAGCCGACAACACAAAATTATCGATAGCTCATGTTGGTAATGCTGTAGTATCTCCAAATAATAGTGCTGATTTGATACTGCTTCAGAATGTTTACCATGTCCCAGGTATGAAGAAAAATCTTCTTTCAGTAGCACAGTTGACATCTTCGGGTCACTTTGTTCTGTTTGGTCCGCAAGATGTAAGGATATTTCATGATCTTGAGACTAAAGAAGAGCCAGTAATGAAGGGACAAAGATTGAATTCCGTCTATGTAATGTCGGCAGAAACCGCATACATAGACAAGACAAGGAAGAATGAAACTGCAGACTTATGGCATATGCGGTTGAGTCACGTTAGCTACTCTAAACTTAGTGTCATGATGGAGAATTCAATGTTGAAGGGACTTCCCAAACTGTCAGTAAGGACAGATGTGATATGTGCAGGCTGCCAGTATGGTAAAGCGCATCAGCTTCCGTATGAGGAGTCAAAATATAAGGCTAAGGAACCATTAGAGTTAATTCACTCGGATGTGTTTGGACCTGTCAAGCAAGTCTCTGTTGGCGGGATAAAATATATGTTGACCTTCATTGATGATTTTTCCAGGTATGTGTGGGTTTATTTTTTTAAGGAAAAATCTGATGCATTTTCAAAATTCAAAGAATTCAAAAAGGTTGCTGAAGCAGAAGTTGGCAAGAAAATTCTTTGCCTGCGAACTGACAATGGTGGGGAATATACCTCATATGAATTTTCAAACTTCCTTCGGGAGTGTCGAATACGTTAGCAGTTCACATGTCCAAATACGCCGCAGCAGAATGGCATAGCAGAAAGGAGGAACAGACACCTAGCAGAAATTTGTCGGAGCATGCTTCACGCTAAAAATATTCCGGGACAATTTTGGGCGGAAGCTATGAAAACTGCAGCTTTTGTGATCAATAGACTTCCTCAACAAAGGTTAAGTTTTCTTTCACCTTTTGAGAAGTTGTGGAACATGAAACCTTCAGTTAGCTATTTTCGTGTTTTCGGATGTGTATGTTATGTATTTGTGCCTAATCATTTACGTAGCAAGATGGACAAAAAGGCTGTTAGGTGTATTTTTGTAGGGTATGACAGTCAGCGAAAAGGGTGGCAATGTTGTGATCCAACAACGGGAAAGTGTTACACTTCGCGGAATGTGATATTTGATGAAGCCTCTTCATGGTGGTCTTCAAATAAAGAACTGCTGCCAGATTCAGATGTTCTCAAAGATATATTGGACTCATCTCATATCCAGTTGACTCTAGATGAAGGTGAAGATGACACTAATAAAGATAATGCTGAAGAAGGTGTGACTCAAAATCCTTGGCAAACTGGTCTGTACCAACAACCAAGTGAAAAAGGCGAGCTAAATGGAGAAAACACACCACCTTCACTTAGAAGGTCAACAAGGATCAGAAAGCAAAATCCCAAGTATGCCAATGCTGCCATAGTAGAAGAAGAAAATGAAAAAGAACCGGAGACTTTTGAGGAAGCATTCCAGAATCCAAAGTGGATTAAAGCTATGGAGGAGGAAATTGTTGCGCTAGAATTGAATCAAACTTGGGAGCTTGTGGCAAAGCCAAGGGATGTCAAACCTATTTCTTGCAAATGGATTTACAAGATAAAGCACCACACAAATGGATCAATTGAAAGGCACAAAGCTCGTCTTGTAGCCCGGGGGTTTTCTCAGCAATATGGACTAGATTATGATGAAACATTTAGTCCAGTGGCAAAGCTTACTACTGTCCGGGTTCTACTTGCATTCGCAGCTAGTAAAGATTGGAACCTATGGCAGATGGACGTAAAGAATGCCTTTTTGCATGGAGAGTTGGATCGGGAGATCTATATGTGTCAACCAATGGGTTTTCAGAGTCAAGATTATCCTGAGTATGTGTGTAAGCTTCGAAAGGCGCTATATGGATTAAAGCAAGCGCCAAGGGCATGGTATGGTAAGATTTCTGAATTTCTTACTTATAGTGGTTATTCTGTAGCACCGACAGATTCCAGCTTGTTTGTGAAAAATGTTGGAAGAAAACTAGCTATTGTTCTAGTTTATGTGGATGATCTAATCCTAACAGGAGATTGTGAAGAAGAAATTCACCGAACCAAGAAGAATCTGTCAGTACGCTTCCAGATGAAGGAACTTGGACAGCTCAACCATTTTCTTGGCTTGGAGGTTGATCGTAATGAAGAAGGAATTTGTTTGCATCAGAAAAAATATTCCAAAGATTTGTTGAAGAAGTTTGGGATGTTTAATTGCAAACCAATTTCAACACCATTGGAGCCAAATGCTAAGATCTGTGCACATGAAGGAAAAGATTTAGAAGATGTGACAATGTATCGACAATTGGTAGGTAGTCTGATTTATTTAACTCAGACTCGACCGGATATTTCTTTTGCAGTTGGTGTGATGAGTCGCTACATGCACAATCCAAAGAAGCACCATATGGAGGCCGTTCAGCGAATACTAAGATATGTGAAAAGTACAATTGATTATGGACTTTTGTACAAGAAAGGTGAAAAATGCAAGTTGGTCGGATACTGTGACTCTGACTATGGAGGGGACCATGATACCCATCGTTCAACTACGGGCTTTGTGTTTAAGCTCGGAGCTGGAGCAATTTCTTGGTGCAGCAAAAGGCAGCCAACAGTATCGTTGTCAACAACTGAAGCAGAGTATCGGGCAACAGCAGTTGCAGCTCAAGAAAGTACATGGCTTATGCAGTTAATGAAGGATTTACAACAACCAGTTGGCTATGCAGTTCCCTTGTACTGTGACAATCAGTCAGCGATATGCTTGGCTGAAAATCCTGCCTTTCATGCAAGGACAAAGCATGTGGAAATACACTACCACTTCATTAGAGAAAAAGTGTTGCAAGGAGAGATTGACTTGGAGCATATTAAAACCGAGCAGCAAATTGCAGACGTGTTCACAAAAGGCTTAAGTATCAGTAAGTTTGAAAGTTTATGTCAGCAGTTGGGCATGGTTAAGACAGGTGCTGATGTCGAAAGGGAGTGTTAAAGTTGTACAACATCAGCCGCTACTTTCTATTTTGACTAAGTCTGTAGTATAGCTATATTTTAGCGTTCAGTTAGTACTTTGTTATTTTTAGCTCGTAATATTTTTCCCTGTTTTGTAGTACTGCAGATATGTGTTCCTTAAGTTTAGGAGAACTTGTTTAGTGGTTGTTTAGTGGAACTACAATAGTGGTTTAGTGGGATAATGACTCTATGAAATATGTAAGACTATATAAGGCCACTAATCGAAATTGAATAAAGCATCCAGCCACATTCTCTGCAAAAAGTTATACGTTTATCTTTTCTTCTGTTCTTCCTGTTATTTTTCTTTTCAATTATTGAGCTTCCAGTTGTGCTGAGTTCATCAATAACAATACTGAGTAGCTTTGGCTTTAAGTCAGAAATTGGAATAGATATCCTTATTAGAAAATCAGTTTTATATATTTCAGAAGGAATGGTTGAGATGCATGATTTAATAGAACAAATGGGTCAACAAGTGGCATGCGACATTGAACAGGAGCAGCCATGGAAGCACAGTCGATTATGGCATGGCAAAGATATAGAAACAGTTTTTTCTGAAAATCGGGTATGTATGTCCTCCAGCGATGGAGAATGCTGGAGTTTTTCCATTTTCTTTTTGCATTATCATTTGGGCTTCACAAAATGTAGACTCCTTTGTATAGCATGGTCTAGTCCCACCATCTTTTTCAAGTGAAGAAACAAAATGGATTATAGTTTTTAAATTTAAATATATGGATAGAAGGCTGGAGAATGCATATTTTCTTAGGTAATGACTGAAGGGTAGTAAAGATGAGAATTGCATGCGATCTTTAAGCGATGCATGGAATAGTTTGATTGTACTGCTAACTGAGAGCCAGATGTAAAATTTTACATTAGAGTCTATTATAGTTAGTTTCCTAAAGCCTTAGTCTTTAATCAATTGATGGAACTATTTGAATTAACTCTGGATTGAAATCTAGATGTCTATACTAGTAGTATTATTTTCCTAACCCCACTATAATTTTGTTAGATGTGAATTATGGTTAACATAGTTCTGTTTCTTCTTTTCAGGGGACAGAATCAGTTAAAGGCATAATGATACTAATTGTCTCAGAACAACATATATGCAAGTGGAGTAATGCTTTCATAAATATGCCTTGTCTTAGGTTACTCATTGTCAAAGGGGAGGAGGTCCGACATTGTGAACCAGTTTCTAACACAATTGAATATCTCCCCAGTAGCTTGAAATAGATTGATTGGTCTTTCTATAGTTTTGAATCTTTACCAGTAAATTTTCAACCACGAAACCTTGTTGGGCTCAACATGACTTTTAGTTCTCTTGTTGAATTTTGCAAAGAACCAAAGGTATTGGTTTATCCCTTCTGTAACAGTGTCTTAAGCATTGATTTTCCTTTACAGAGAAAGAGTTAGTGAAATCTGACGTTTCTAATCCACTTATTATAAACAGGCATTTATTAAGTTGACAATTCTCAACTTAAGTTCTTCAGAAAATTTACTCCGAATTCCCATTTTTTCCAGGACTCCAAACCTAAAGAGGATTATATTGAAAAATTGTTTAGGCTTGGTTGAGGTTCATCTGTCCATTGGCAATCTCAAAAAAACTTATTTCTCTGAACATGGAGAACTGTAAAAGTCTCAAGTTTTTACCGAGCAGCATTCAAATGGAATTACTTGAAAGCCTCAACCTCTCTGGTTGAGAGAAATTAGGAAGATTTCCAGAAATTGGGGGAACATGGAATTGCTGTCGGAGCTTCTTTTGGGACGTACTGCAATCTGGGAGTTACCCTCATCAATAGGACTGCTCATTGGCATCAGCTTGCTTGATTTGCGTTCATGTAAAAATCTTTTGAAACTTCCAGCCAGCATTACTAAGATGAAAAAGCTGAAAATTTTGATCCTTAAAGGCTGCTCGAAACTTGTAACCTTTCCTGAAAACTTGGGTGATCTAGAAGAGTTGGAGGAGCTCTATGCTGTAACACCGCAATTTGGCAACTACCAGATTCTGTTCAACAATTAAGCAGACTTAAAGTCCTGTCATTAAGAAGAGGGTGGAAGGTGAGGTGTCAATCTTATGGGAGTTTGATGCTCCCGATCTCATTAAATGGTTTGTCGGAATTGAAAAGATTAGATCTCAGTGGATGCAATATATCTTGCGAAGAAGTTTATGCTCTTAGATACTTGTCTTCTTTATTGGAGCTAAACTTAAGCAGAAACAAACTTACTTCTTTACCATTTATCATTGAATTTTGCCAACTCCTCTCAACATAACACTCTGTCAGGAACTAAAGGAACTTCCCCAACTTCCTCCAAGTATAAAGGAACTGTATGCAGAAGATTTTCTGGGCATACAGAGTATTGTCGCTCTGCGGACTTGCCCGTTGTTATATTTGGTCTCATTCACCAATTATTCTTTTGATCAGCAGCCTTATACGGAAAAGAGCGTTGATAGCTCAGTTTTGGATCAAATTCTCAGTTTTTTCCTCTCAGATGCTAAGGTTAATGTGGGCTACCTGCCTAACTATGGCCAGAATGGGATTTCAATTGTTTTTCCTGGATGTGCAATTCCCACGTGGTTTAAGCATCAAAGTATTGAGGAAAAGATGTCGTTTGAACTACCTAAGGATTGGTTCAATTATAATTTTCAGGGAGCGGGTGCTATGATCCTGGTTTGGGTTTATCAGGGAAGTATGACTATACTTCCATAACAGCCAAATTGATATGCAATAATAATCTGGAGAAGCTTAAAGTGCTGGATAAAGAATGTAAAGTGGGCACTGCATCCAGAAATTATGGCTGGTGTGTTTGCTTTGCCTACATACCATTGTATTTTCTTCTGCAGGCGTCTGGCGCAGATGCTAGAAACCTTAGCCAGTATTGCCTATTTGAGGCATCTATCAACAACCGCATCTATCAGAAGCAGAATAGATGAAGCATCGCTTGGACCCTACCTTCTTTGAGCCATGCGAAACCGAGTCTAACTCAAACTTTCTGTCACATGGCGCTAGACCTGAGCTTGAGGCATTGCTGAAACTAGCTCTATATGCTGGTGTCTTCAGGGGAATTTCCAAGAGTTTAAGGTAACTAGATAAGTCTATATCTGTAAATGAAAATTCGAATACTCTTGGGGGTCCTTTGGTACGCAGATTAAATTATCCTGGGATTTTAGTTCTGGGATTACAATCCCTGAACTAATTTATCTCACCTGAGAGATGTGATAAAATAATCCCAAGTTGAATGAGGTACGGTGGGATATCCTAGGATTAAGCATGTGATAAGATTTATCATGCGTGTGGTAGACGGTATAAATTATCCTGGGATAAATCTTATCTCAACCTTAATCCTAGGATACCCACCTTATCTCGTATACCAAACGACAATTCGATTCAAAATATCATTGAATGTGAATCAATGTGACTTAAAATTAGCTTAAATAAACTTTCAAAAAACATTACATCCAGAATTAACAAATTGCCTGACACAATAACTGAATTAAAAAGTTAAATAAAAAATAAATTTTTGAAAGAAATTTAAGTGTATGACGCTTGCTACAAAAAAAGATCAGAATTCGTTTTTCTCTGTTAATTTTCTTCACTGTATTGCATCTTGATGATGTCAATAGCAGTTATTATGATGCACTTCGCCTACAACAAAGTGGGTTGAATGATCATTGGATTATTTTGGGTAAGGAATTTTCACTCAATGGGAAGTTTGTTTAATTTCTCCATTAGATTTAAAATCAGGTTGATTTGAAGTTGCAATTTTGCTTGGACATTCAATTTGGATATCAAAAGTTGTATTTTTTTTTTCCTCATAAACATGAAAACCCAACAATTTGTTATAACTATTAGAACTTTCCCAACTCTTATACAATCTTTCCAAATGAGCAAACCATAGTTCACCAACAAAGTATCGGAATAACCAAAGGCCCCGCATTATTAATCACATATCTTTAGGTCAGGGACTCACATTTCAATTTAAATCTTAAGGTTGATATTAGGCGCCTATGTGCCACCTGCATAGGTTATTTTTCCCAATACAATATAATGTTGTGTGCTAGGAATTGGAGAGCATGCAGTAACAGAGATGTGAGTCTTCTCTGTCACAGAAGACATTGTATTGATTAGCTGTAGGTGTAATAGAAGACATTAACAAAATTTGCACAATTGATGCTCCACAATATATCTATATTAAAAAATAGGTGCTCCTTATAGGTTGGCTATATTTTCTCGTACATGGAAGGTTTCAACGTTTTGGCAGTGAAATTGGATATGAAATCCATGATCCTTAAATCAGTACTTATTTAATTTCTAGTAAGATTAAGTGGGTCAAATTGGGCGGGTCATGACCTAACTCAGTTTTTAGTTCAACCCATTTAAGCTCTCCAATTTCAATCCAACTCACTCATTTGACACCCCTACGTGAGATGTATTAAAATAATGGATTAGCTATCCTATATAAGTAGCTCTACATTATTGAATCCAAATCTAAATATCAAAAACAGAGAAGGTTCAAATATATCTCCGTACTATTAAAATGGTAAATATACCCCTTGTTATATATACCCTTTTCATTATACTTTCTGTCCAAAAAAGAGTTGTGGGGCCCGAAGGAATGAAAGAATTACTACTAGGTTTAGTATTTGGTGTGTCTACCTCTAGCTCGATTTTACTTATCAAGCGTCACAGAAACAGATTGTTTGTTGAGATCCCAAGTCACCAAAAGGAGAATAATGGTGTTAGATGGGAAATTGATTCGTGAATTGCCCTCTAATTACGAGAATTGGTCATCCACAGTAATCTTCTTTATAGAATATTTTGATTTTGTCCATGCCTTCGCTAAGGATACTGCTGCTTCTAGAATCAACAATACTTACTTCCTTGTCTCCTACAAACGGCCGTCCTTTCTTAGAAGGAGATTGGGATGTACCACTGGTGACCGTAAATTGTACTTTGTTGGGGACGCCAAATTAGATGAGGATGGTGATTTATTTTATCCTCTGTAAATCAAAGTTTATGATATTCCCAATTTATATCAGGCACCCCTTTAGGGAAAACTATCGCAGTTGCAGACAATTTGGGTATGGAAGGATTGGAGCGAGCATGTTTTGGAGCACTTACCTATTTGCCTACCCTCCTTCATTTCGCTTTGTTTTGCTAGAGGGATAGTTCTTAAGACTATATTTGTTAGAAAAACTACTGCTACTGGTGATATTTTCGCTCGCTTTAAGAACTTATTTGCTCTAAGGAGCTCTGCTATTTGTAATGCAACAACAACAATGTACCCAGTATCTGCTATCTGTAGTGACGTTCCTTAATTATTAACATAAATGTACTTCTTTAACCAGAAAAAAGAAGTGCATTTGATGTGACTTGATCGGTTTGTTTGATTGTGGTTGATGCAGAGGTGCTTATTTCTAGCAGATTTGTCAATCATGCAGCTGATATAGATTGTTAATGAGTTAAATCTACTAATAATTAGCTCAACAAAATTGAATCAGATTAATCTCTCGAACTAAAAGCTATGTCGCAAACTATTTGTGTGTTTGAATCTGCTTGTTGAAGAGTCAGTTTGTCCAAAGCTGGTTACTGTTGGGAGTTAGCGGAAATAATTGAGTTATTTGTGTAAATAGATATAATCCATGTAATCGCAGAAACTATCAAAATCTATGAGAATTTGGAGCTAAAATTTCAAAAAAAGGGACAATAAATTTGGAATAGACGAAAAGGAACAAAGCACTCAACTCTCAGTGACAAACTGTTTTGACGGCTGCAACTCCGCACAATTTGTTTTTTATTTTTATTTACTTCTAATCGTGATGAGTCACACAGACTCATTTGAAATTATCACTGTCTTGTAGGGCTTTCTGAAGCATTCACTGTCATAGCGCAAGTTGAATTTTGTACCAGCAATTCCCAGAAAACATTGCAGGGTCATTCTTGTTTTGTGGATTTGCATTGGCTAATTACATGAGTAGCTTGTTGATATCAATACTTCACAGGAAACAAGAACATCAGATACCGAGAATTTGTTAGCAGAGGATCTAAACAAGGGCAGATTGGATTATTTTTACTACTTAGTTGCTGACTTTAAAATGACAGAGTCCGGGGCAACAAAAAATTGAAAGAAACCAAACCTTTGTTAAAATTTTTTGGATAACGCGTGACAGGGAACGCACCTTATAAGGTGTGCCACCCCACACGCCTCATTTTCATCATTAAAGTGAAATTAGAGGGATCTATTACTATTACACCCTAAGAAACTTTTAGCTATGGACGAAATTGATCTATTCAGCATATATTTGTTGCTAAACAGGTTTCGCGACAGAATGGGCTGTCTTTATTTTGCTTGTTGCTAACCTTTTCGCAACACTCTACTTCATAATGACCTTCGACCCTAATCAGTATCCTCCGCCAGGGCAGACCTATGTGTAAATTTATGGTGCTCTGAACATATTAAATTCAACGCAGACTAGGTATAATTATTTGAAAAATGAATTGAAATTGGCATAAGATTTAGAAAAGCACCTTAAAAACCAATAAGATAATTGAATGCTTTAGCTTTCGAGCTAAACCCTAAATCCTAGGTCCGCCACTGTCCTATGTAAGTTCATAAACTTAAAACCCATCATATCTTATGTAATCGATCTCTCTCCAATACTTTAACACTACTGCCTCTGTTCCCTTTTACTTGTCACCTTTTTGCTTTTTGAGGTCAAGTTGCATTAATTTTGACCAACACTTAATACATTTTTTCATCATATTAATATGAAATGGATTGCAACCTATATCATTTTTCGTATAGTTTTCGACCATCTAAAATTTTAATTTTAAATTATCCATCTTGAAGTATTGGTCAAAGTTAATATAATTTGATCTCGAAAAACGAAAAGGTGACAAGTTAATACTAGTTGATCTCGAAAAGCAAAAATGTGACAAGTTAATATAAGTTAACCTCGAAAAACAAAAATGTGACAAGCAAAAAGTAACGGTGGGAGTATATCCTAGTCAACTTGTGACACTATCTCATCTTCACGTGTTGGGCAAAGTTGACAGGTTGACTCTGTTCGTTGGTTTAGTCAACGGATCATTGGTCTTATTGCATCTTTTTTACCTCGTTACTTTTTTGCTTCACATCTTCTTTTTCTTCGTTAGATTCCAACTACGCATAAATTCCCAGAAAGAATTGAACCAAGAATGGAAATATGATGTTTTCTTGAGCTTTAGAGGTGAAGATACCCGCAACAATTTTGTTCCCATCTCCACAAACGTTTAGAAAACTCAGGGATCAATGTATTCAAAGATGATGTAGAACTTGAAAGAGGAAAACACATTTCAACCGAACTATTAAATCACAAATTGCCATAATCATATTCTCGAAGAACTATGCTTCATCCGAATGATGTTTGGAAGAACTGACCAAAATTATGGAGTGTGTTGAGAAGAAGGGACAGGAAGCTATCCCAATATTCTACAATGTTGATCCATCAGATGTACGCACGCAAAGCAATAGCTTTGCTGTAGCATTGGCTAAACACGAGGAGGATAACAAGGGTAGAGATTTGGGGAAGGTGCAGAGGTGGAAGGCCGCTCTCCATAAAGCAGCTAATATAGCAGGATGGGATGTCAGGAAAACTGCTGGTAATAGGTAAGTAAATTAAAATCTACTTCTAACACTGTGTTTGGATGGTTGTTCCATATTGTATTGTTGTATATTCTTGTACTAGATTTATGAGTTTTGAGTTTTATGGTCATCATCAATTTGGAAAAATAAAAACCATAACAGTGTTGTCCCATACCTAAATAATGGTGTTCAAGATAAACGGAAAAGCCAAACTCAATTAAAAAGAGCTATTATATTTTTACTTAGCACAGGAATGAAGCAGAATGTATTGACCAGATTATAAACGAGAAATTTCAAAATCTGCACCATACAGTTTCAGCTAATGAGAAGTATTTAGTGGGAATCGAATCTCGTACTGATGGACTGGAATCATTGTTGAAAGTTGGATTAGGTGGTGTCCATTTTTTGGGAATGTGGGGGATGGGTGGCGTGGGGAAGACAACAGTTGCAAGAAAAATCTTTGACAATATTTCTAACCAGTTTCAAGGGTCTTGTTTTCTTGCAAATGTTAGAGAAGATTCCAAGATTTATGGGATGAAACACTTGCAAATGACTCTTCTTTCAAGAATCCTAAATGAAAAATCTATGAATATAGCAAGTTTCTATGAAGGAGCTGACATTATACAAAGAAAGCTTTGTCTCACGAAGGTTTTAATTGTTTTTGATGATGTGGATGATGATCACCAGTTGGAGTATTTAATTGGAAAGCATGATTGGTTTGGTAATGGCAGTAGAATCATTACAACAACCAGAAATGCAGATTTACTTCGTTGCCACGACGAGTTATATTCTGTTCCTGAATTGGCTAAATGTGAGGCTCTTGAACTTTTTAGTTGGCACGCCTTTCCGAAGGACTCCGGATAAAGAGTTTCTTAAACTCTTCAAGTCTGTAGAAGATTATGCTAAAGTCTTACCGGTAGCTCTTACGTTCTTGGGTCCTTTTCTCTACAAACGAGGCATAACCGACTGGAGAAGTGCATTGGATAGACTCAAAGATACTGGATACCAAGAAATTGTTAAGCAGCTCAGCTTAAGTCTTGATGGATTGGCCTATGAAGACAAGAATAAATTTCTTGATATTGCATGCTTCTTCAGGGGAAAACGGAGAGATGACGTGATAACAATACTAAATAGTTTTGGTAAAAATCTCCCCAGTAGCTTGAAAAGGCTTGATTGGTCTTACTACAGTTTTGAATCTTTACCAGCAAGTTTTCAACCACGAGACCTTGTTGGGCTCAACATGACCTTTAGTTCTCTTGTTGAAATTTGCAAGGAACCAAAGGTATTGGATGATCTCTTTCTTGACATTGCTCTAACCATTGATTTTCTTTTACAGAAAGAGTTAGTTAAAGCTGACTTTTTTTATTCTTCACCTTTTTATAAGCAGGCATTTGACAAGTTGACAATTCTCAATTTAAGTTTTTCAGAAAATTTAATCCGAACACCCAATTTTTCTGAGATTCCAAATCTGAGGAGAATTTTACTGAAAAGTTGTTTAAGCTTGGTTGAGGTTCATCCATCCATTGGCAATCTCAAAAAGCTTATTTCTCTGAACATGAAGAACTGTAGAAATTTCAAGTTCTTAGTGAGCAGTATTCAAATAGAATCTCTTGAGAGTCTCAACCTGTCTGCTTGTGATAAATTAGAAGCTCTTCCAGAAATTCAGGGGAATATGGAATCACTATCAGAGCTTCTTTTGGGATGTACTGCAATTCGGGAACTGCCATCATCAATAGGACGACTATTTGGCATCAACTTGCTTGATTTGCATTCATGTGAAAATCTTGTAAGACTTCCAGCCAGTGTTAGCAAGATGAAAAAACTGAAAGTTTTGATTCTTAAAGGCTGCTCAAATCTGGCCACTTTTCCAGAAAGGCTGGGTGATCTAAAAGAGTTGGAGGAGCTCTACGCTGGAAACACTGCCATTTGGAAACTACCAGATTCTATGGAAAAGTTAAGCAAACTTAAAATCCTCTCATTAAAAAGTAGACGGGAGATAAAATTTCAATTTGCTTCAGGTGTGAAATGCTGTAGTTCATTTCATGGTTTGAGGGTATTGAAAAGTTTGGATCTCAGTGGATGCAATTTATCTGGTGATGAGATTCATTTTCTTACATGCTTGACTTTTTTATTGGAACTAAATCTTAGCAGAAACAAGTTTATTTCTCTATCTGATAGCACCAGTCAGCTTTCTCAACTTCAATATTTCAACATAACACACTGTAATGAACTTAAGAATCTTCCCAAACTTCCTGGAAGTATACAGGAATTGTACGCAGAAGATTTTATGGCCGAACAAAGTATTCTAGCTCTGTCGATATACCCAAGGTTGTATTTGGTCTCATTCACCAACTATAGTTTTAATCAACAACCATATACAGAAAAGAGCAATGATGACTCAGTTTTGGATCAGATTCTCAGTATGTTGTCTTTCTGATAGGATGACTTATTCTATTATCTTTCCTGAACGTGCTATTCCCACATGGTTTAAGCATCAGAGTATTGAGCAACAGATCTTGTTTAAACTACCTGAGAATTGGTATGATGATAAGTTCCAGGGTTTTGCTATCTGCTGTGTAACTTGCATGGGGCCAGGTGTCTACGATCCTTGTTCAGGGTTATCAGGGAAGTACGATTATACTTTCATCAAAGCCAAATTGATAAGCAATAATAATCCAGAAGAGCTTAAATTTCTGGAGAAAGAATGTAAAGTCAGTACAACATCTAAAACTTATAGCTGGTGTGTTTGCTTTGCCTACATATCATTATATTCTTTGCTGCAGATGTCTGGCACAGAAGTTGGAAACCTAAACCAGTATGGCCTATTCGAGGCATCTATCCACGGGCATATTGCAAGACAGTGGGGAGTTCATTTAATCTATAAGTCTGAAAGGCAATTTTTTGGGAGCAGAATCGAGAAAGGGTTGCTCCCAGAAGGCGAGACAGGCCAAGCCAATTTGAGTCAACTGAGAATCCGTCTCTTCGAATTTTTGAAACAAATAGTTGACGAGGAGACAAGTTATTTATTGCAGACCAAAGATTTATTGCGACAGCTGCGGAAACCCCTATCTAAGTGATGTCCCTAGCCCACCTGATCTTTGAGGCCCCAATGAAGTAGCTTCATTAGCTGGCGTCTTTAGGGATTACCATGAGTTCAAATTTAAGGTAACTTGATAAATGCTTATTATTTCTTGTGGAAAACTAAGGTGCCTCTCCAGGACTCTAGGTTGGCTCTTTTTGGATGGATTGCTTTGAATAAAGTTGCAAAATATATCTTAGTGAGAAGAATGTCCAAGGTGCAATAGTTGTCTGTGTAAAGGGGACCTAGAAAGTATCTGTTGAAAATTAAGATAATATCTGTCAAGATTTATACTGATCTAGTTTCATCTAACTTGAATAAGAAAATATTATAATCTTCTATAGGGATTTCTGTTATTAATTATAGAATATTTACTTACCTTTATTGTTCATTAGGTAAAGTCAATCAGAAGTTTCCTATTTTCACGTGGTATCGGAGCCTTTACAATCTTAGTAGACTTAACTAGCGTCTGGTTGTAGTTCCAGATCAGATTTTAAACTCAGCATGCATGAGGAGCACCAATATCAGATATTAATGATTTTCACAATAGAAACAGTAAGAAATTTTAATATCAATGCCTTGATTAAAAAAAAAAAAGTAGCCTCTGCTAACTAGTATGACGCCTTACACCGCCTGCCCGGCCAATGTTTTTCTTCTTCTTTCCTCTTTCAGGAGACAGGTGCTGCCTATCTCTCTCACAACCGGCACCAATTCCTCTCTATGACGACCAATGCCCCTCCTATAAACCTCAAAGTTTTCCATTGTTCTGCCAATTCAAGTTACACCAATGATATCTTGCTGCACTGTTCCTCTTTCTGATGACTGATAATAATTCCTTTCCATTGTAGTGCAAGAAACATTTTCTTTCGCAGTGCACTTCCTTTGAAACCAAAGAAAGTTACATTACCATTTTTGTCACATCCCAAAATACCCCCTAGACGTGACTGGCACCAGCTAACACCACTTGTCGGGCGAACCAAACATCCATTCACTTATCCAATCATATAAGCACTAAGATAGGATATGTATATAACTCCAAACGCTTCAATAAATAACGAATAATAATCCAACAAAAATTCATAATCAAACTATTTATTCAACAATCACTTGAGACCTAACTCTCTAGCCCAAATCCCACACTAAGACCATGGAGCATCTAAATAGAGTTACATGAGTTCAACTTTCAAGCATACAAACCTAATGAAAGGAAATATAAGCTAAAAATAGCTAGAGCTGAAACAATAGCCTCCACGAACAATGTGAAGGCTTACCTTAGCAACAAAATACTCACGAACGAACCGTCAGCCACTAGCCTCACTGTCGGCAACAGTAGCTGCAGACATGCAAGTAAGGAGTGAGCTATATATAAATATAACCCAGTAAGATCCTCGACCCGCTACTTTAATACCCCTGGAACAAGTGTTAGAAAATACAAAACACAACGATCACATAAATGATAGGCACCACATATATCTTATAATATAATGCACAATAAGGTACAATAAATGTTTCAAAAATCACTATGTATCTCAACTCAATCCACTCTCCCGACTTGTCATAAACGGCAGTGAAGGTGATCAGCCTAGCACCCCGACAAGCCCACGGCAGCATACACAATGCCCCAAAGTATACTACGGCAGCATTTACAAGGCCCCTAACATATATGGCAGCATACACAATGCCCCTAACATATTACGGCAGCTATGTATGCCCTAGTAACCATATCACGGCAGCGAAGAAAATATAATCAACGCCCCAACGTCACCTCACATATTACCATTAAGTAATTCTCAGTATACTTCACTAAATACATATACACGGCTAGTCAAAGACCACCGATTCTGCCAAGCACACGCTTGTCCCAACACATGGACTAGGCAGAAAAATACATTTTATAAAACAGGTTTGAAAAGTAAGCACCAAAGCTTAAAGTCTCACTTACCTTGATGATGACAAGTTCCCCATAGATTACCAACCAAACAACTCCAATGGCTTCAATCTATGCAAAAATATAGATTAACGATATTAATTAAATTAATCGGGATCAAGTCTCATAATTCCAAATTTTCAAGCTTAGAGCTTGTAACACCCCGTACTTTTATAACCTCACTTGATACCTTGGGATCATATCTACATAGGTGTTGAGATGCCATGCATATGTGTTTTATAGTGTCATTGGTGAAACATTTGATATCGGACTTAACATGTGCGATTAGATCTTTGTAGGAGGTGTGTTGTGATTTCGTGGAGCATTTGGGTAAGAACCCGTACACATTCTAACCTCATTTGGTGACTTTAAGTCATGTTTACTTGATGGTTAAGATCACTAAGTAAGTATTTTTTAGTGTTTTGATAAGGGATTGGACGATACGTAAACATTGGATAAGTGGCCGAAAATTTCAGCAAAGTGCTGAAACTTGCGCCACTACCCTGTTTCAGGGGTGTGGCGCAAGCCACCTGCAGGCTGAAGATTCAGAGGGCAGTGGATTCTTGCGCCACTGCCTTGTTTTCAGCAGTGGCGCAAGGCACAAAAGATGTGCCTTTCCGGACTCGTTTTGTAACGCAATTCGACGACGCTTCTTGAATGGTTTCTTTTGGTTCTTTGGGGTTATTTGAGCATTGTTAAAGATTCAAACACTTCAATACACTCCTACATACTCCTACATGATCAAATCATGAAATGTATGTGAATGTGTATAGGTATGTTAAAGTAAAGATGCATTTGTTGTATATAAGACAATGTTGTTAACATTCGAGGACGAATGTTTCTAAGGGGGGAAGAATGTAACACCCTGTAATTTTATAACCTCGCTTGATACCTTGGGATCATATCTACATAGGTGTTGAGATGCCATGCATATGTGTTTTATAGTGTCATTGGTGAAACATTTGATATCGGACTTAACATGTGCGATTAGATCTTCGTAGGAGGTGTGTTGTGATTTCGTGGAGCATTTGGGTAAGAACCCATACACATTCTAACCTCATTTGGTGACTTTAAGTCATGTTTAATTGATGGTTAAGATCACTAAGTAAGTATTTTTTTAGTGTTTTGATAAGGGATTGGACGATACGTAAACATTGGATAAGTGGCCGAAAATTTCAGCAAAGTGCTGAAACTTGCGCCACTACCCTGTTTCAGGGGTGTGGCGCAAGCCACCTGCAGGCTGAAGATTCAGAGGGCAGTGGATTCTTGCGCCACTGCCTTGTTTTTCAGCAGTGGCGCAAGGCACAAAAGATGTGCCTTTCCGGACTCGTTTTGTAACGCAATTCGACGACGCTTCTTGGATGGTTTCTTTTGGTTCTTTGGGGTTATTTGAGCATTGTTAAAGATTCAAACACTTCAATACACTCCTACATACTCCTACATGATCAAATCATGAAATGTATGTGAATGTGTATAGGTATGTTAAAGTAAAGATGCATTTGTTGTATATAAGACAATGTTGTTAACATTCGAGGACGAATGTTTCTAAGGGGGGAAGAATGTAACACCCCGTAATTTTATAAGCTCGCTTGATACCTTGGTATCATATCTACATAGGTGTTGAGATGCCATGCATATGTGTTTTATAGTGTCATTGGTGAAACATTTGATATCGGACTTAACATGTGCGATTAGATCTTCGTAGGAGGTGTGTTGTGATTTCGTGGAGCATTTGGGTAAGAACCCATACACATTATAACCTCATTTGGTGACTTTAAGTCATGTTTAATTGATGGTTAAGATCACTAAGTAAGTATTTTTTAGTGTTTTGATAAGGGATTGGACGATACGTAAACATTGGATAAGTGGCCGAAAATTTCAGCAAAGTGCTGAAACTTGCGCCACTACCCTGTTTCAGGGGTGTGGCGCAAGCCACCTGCAGGCTGAAGATTCAGAGGGCAGTGGATTCTTGCGCCACTGCCTTGTTTTTCAGCAGTGGCGCAAGGCACAAAAGATGTGCCTTTCCGGACTCGTTTTGTAATGCAATTCGACGACGCTTCTTGGATGGTTTCTTTTGGTTCTTTGGGGTTATTTGAGCATTGTTAAAGATTCAAACACTTCAATACACTCCTACATACTCCTACATGATCAAATCATGAAATGTGAATAGTGATCCAAAATGTCCAATGAAACCAAGGGCGACTAGAATGCCTCTTTTTGCGATCGAAAGGACGAATGAGAATCTTTTAAGAGAATATTGTCGTGACATTATGGAATTATGTAAACATGAGATATAAGGTGAATAATACATGAAAATTAATGGGTTAAATGGATATGTCTTATTGGGCCCAAATTAAAGCCCAAAAGTGGAAGAAAGACATGGCCCAAATGGGTCAAATGACCCATTCCTCCATTTGACCTTCTAGAACACTATATTAAGTGGCTAAGGATGGACTCAAAAGCTTATAAAAGGGACCAAAAATCTGATTTTTTATCCATTATACACACACATGTATTTCTATGTTTTCCAAAACATTTCAAGAAACCCCTTTTGGCTCTCAAAACCCTAAGTCCACTTTTGGAGAAGATCATCACTATTCAAGCTTGGGTAAGTGTTTATTATTATGGTTTAACATATTATATGCATGGGATATTATGTATATTATACTAGTTGTGTTGGCAAGGTGATGAAAGTGAATTTTTGCTTTTGGTGAAGGATGTGCTATCATGGTAATTTGAACTTGAATTAGGCCTTATGCCTTTGATGAAAAAGCATGGTATGGACAAAATATGAACATGTATGGTGTTATTTTTGGTATTAAACTTGTTCTTGTCTATAAGTGAAAATTATGGGATTTTGGCCGATATGTGTTATGAGTTGTATTAAGGTACTTTGATGGATTATTTGTGATGTGTTATGGATAAGAAAGTGTAAAGGAGAAGTATTGTGGTGAAATGTATTGATTTTCATGTATTGGTCAATGTTGGGAATAGTATGGAATTTTGGAATAATAGTATGATCCATGGTTTTGTCGAGGGGAAATGACATGTTTAAAGGCAAACATGTAACTCATTGACATTGTATACATTTGTAACGTAATTGGTGGTTAATGTGAATTTCGTTATGTATTTATGTTGTAGAGTGACACATAAAGAAGGAGAGGAATTATTGTTGTCTATGCATCGAAGGTTGTATATTCGTATTGCGAATCCAAGTTATGTAAGGTTACTTTGTCCGTATCTCTCTACGGCAAATAGTATTCACATTGACATTTCACTAGTCCTACCCGAAATGTGCTAAGGTATCCGATATCCGTATATCACTAGTCATTGTCATATATTTTATACTCATGGACCATTTGTGAATCTCATGTCTCATATTCATGGTTAATGTTCCGAAAGCCCAAATAAAGTTACGTTCCAATATTCCAATAGTGCCTATACTTGTGTCTCTTGTTCATGGATTATTGTCCAATGGTTCCAATGGTATCATGGTGCTAGTAATGTTATATTTCTCATGATGTTTATTCACATGTCTTTCACTCATTGGTTAATGATTCAAAGCTTCCAACAATGTTATGTTCCAAAGTTCCAAAGTAATGTTATGACTATCCAAGTATCAATCTCAAAGGAAAGATCAAAGTAATGCAAATGTGGTCAATGATCAAGTATGGGTGGCAAGTCTAGGGGCATAAGCCTAGCTCGACTCGATCCCGATGTATTGATTTATGGGTGGCAAGTCTAGGGGCATAAGCCTAGCTCGACTCGATCCCGGTGTATTGATTTATGGGTGGCAAGTCTAGGGGCGTAAGCCTAGCTCGACTCGATCCCGATGTATTGATTTATGGGTGGCAAGTCTAGGGGCATAAGCCTAGCTCAACTCAATCCCAACATGATGTTATGATATGAAAAGACCCACTGATCAGTAGGGGGGCCCGGGTACATTGTTATCATTGAGCATTGAGATAAAGAAAGCAAAGAAAGTAATGAAAGCAATCCACATGGTTTCCCATAATACCAAATGGTGACTTATTCACATTGATTATTCATATGTTTTGAGTTCATTGAAATATTCATGTATTGTACAGTTTCATCTGAGCCTTGCATACTCAGTACTTATTTCGTACTGACCCTTTTTGGGGAATTTACCTTACTTGTTGCAGGCGCAGGTCCCAGTAGGCCTCCCCAGTAGAGTGCCAGTGTTAGCGGTTCTTTGGTGAGCTCCAGCTCATTCGGAGCTTCTCCGAGTCCGAGTGTATATATGGTTTGGTGATGTACATATTGTGTAAAGCGGGGACATGTCCCGACTTATGGTTCATTTTGGTCAATGCTCTTGTTAGAGGCTTTTGTAGACGGATGTGGGTGTATCAGTGTAAAAGACATATGTTGTTTTGACTGGATGGCCTCAACGGCCAAGTTTCATATGTATGTATAAATATGTCACATGTTTTCCTTTATTCGTCTTTCATGTTCTTATGCAATGGTGGTTATGATTATGAGATGCATATGAATGATTGAACATAGGCAAAGGTTGGTTCTCTCGGGCCTTATCGGCTACGGGTGCCAATCATGTCTCGATCGAATTCGGGGCGTGACAGAGCTAACCCTTAATATCTCAACCTTAAACCATGAGTTAAGAGTAAAAATAATCTGGATCTCACTATTGAAACTTAAAAGATGAAAATTCTATCCAACATATTAACACCCATGTCTCAAAAATAGTACCCAACTATGTACAACCAAAAACTCAATTCCCCAAAGTTTTGCTGGAAACATATAAGAACCGATGGCTTCAAAATGAGGACAAATCGTGACCTGAGCCTTTCAATTCTTTAAGATGTATTCTTTAAGATGTTAAGTAATCATTACCAAATCATGTGCTTCTAAGTCATTATAATCCCAATGATTAGTAATCATTTGACCAATCATTGATAGGATATTTTAAAAGTATAAAGAATTCACCACTTCATGCAAATCCAAAATAATACTCATATATATGCTACTGTAGATAGTAAACAATTCTCCAATGTTATTACCTTAAGCTTATCCTTGCAAAGTGGCCAAAGAATTTTTCTAACGATCTCTTTTTTTTTTTTCCTCTCTTTCTCCGTGAGTTCTTGCTCTTCCAGAAGTAACAAATTGTGCACCCTAATTTTCTACTGCTCAACTCACGTAAGATGTGCTATTAACAGATGAGGGAATGGGCTTGGGCCCACTCTTTTTAATTCTCTCTATTATTATAATTATTTTATTAAAATTAAAATTAATCCTCTATTAAAAAGTTGGGTTATTACATTCTTCCCCACTTAAAATAGCGTTCGTCCTCGAACGAGTCTAGAATTTTACCTGAAGTGTCAAATAAGTGAGGATATCTAACTCGCATCTCTTCTTCGGACTCCCAAATATCCTCCTCGGTTGGATGGTTACGTCAAATTACTTTTACTGAAGCTACCTTTTTTGACCTCAATTGTAGCACTTGGATATCAAGGATAGATATCGAACCTTCTTCATAAGTCAAATTCTTAGCAAACTCCCCTTCCTCGGGTTGAATTAAATGAATCTCAACAAGAACATTAATAGCATATACAAGCATAGAATGTACAATTGAAATCCCATAATACGAAGCAAGTTTATATGCCACCAATTTGATGCAATTCTAACACAAAAGTCTTTTCACCTTTCACGATCTGCATGCTACCAATTTCCTTATCTCTTTTGGACTTTTATTTACTTTAAGCAGTCCAAAGTCATTTTAGCATCAACACGACTCTTTTTATTCAAAGCTTGCTTGATCATCTTTGAACCCAATAATTATAACTCACCAAGTTTAAAATACTAACTAGCGAACGACATCGAGATCCATGTAGAGCCTAAATCAACAAAAATTTTCAAACCAAGTTAGTAACTAATAATAGGTAAAACCTCGGTCAAAAGTAATTAATCCTTAATATCCATTTGGCTAGTGTTGAGGCTAGATACCCATACTCTTTTATGCTTTTGTTGCGCAAGAACACCTCCAAATGCCACAACCACAATCCAACCATTCTTACATATGATAGTTTTGAAACACGCTCAAACATTTCTACATAATGCTCTCATGCAAGGTAAGCTGGAACACATACTTATTCATCTACATCTCGATTACACGTAAAGCCTCCTACATGACACTCTCACATACGGCAACACCGAAATACATACATACCCCACCGTGAATATTTCATGAACTATTACCATTGTCACATATGGCAATATGAGCATCTCGTGCCGCTACACTAACTCTTGAACATGTTGCTACATGGCCAGAATATTGTATAAGGCACAAAATCTTAATGAGCTTATCACAATCACCCTAACTAGAATAACAACGTCCTCAACACACATGATTATAAGTCAACCACAACTCTTACGTGGTCTATCTTCACTTCCCTCAATGACAACCATGCTTAGAACACTCACATTTAACATGTAAATATTTTAAATCAGAGGAACAACATTCCTGACACCTCGTCATCCTCTTCCATCGTTAGCTCTTATTTTTTTTTCTTCCCAATCCATATTAATGGATCTCCAAAGTACTGAATATCTTAAATGTTAATTATCTTCGAGTATACATTTTCTTAAGTGAACCACAACAAATGCACACACATTGGACCCTTTAACAGTAACGTTCCCACTTTATTCACTATAACAAAAAACTATCAGTAATACCAATAAGGCCAGGACTTTTGCACCAATCAACTTTTCCTGCTCCAACAAAGACAACTGTAACTTAACATATGATAGCACCCTAGTGTGCATAATACTATAATTTGTCACCCCTTCACTAGACAATCCAATGCAAAGAATATAAACATCACGACATAAATATTAAAATTCACACTTATGACCTCATGTATTTAATAGTATTAGCTCGATGTTCATAAAACCCTCTTCAACATCTGCACATGCTTCTATCACAAAATAATTCTCATATCTCCTAATGAATATAAGAACAAAAATTTGAATATTTTGAATACTCGGTACATCTAGTCCATGACGATTAGTATTGACTCCAACTATTTCATAGATGTCACTATTTTTTTTTCTTTTTTTCTTTTCCACTAACCATAACAAATCCTGATACATGTCTTCAGATTATCCATCCTTTTCTCCTTTTACTCACGAATCAATATCACAAGACTATTTTAGAATAACATATAACACCATATAACTGAAGGCATAAATCATGTAATTATGGAGAGGAAAAAAAGATATTAGCTCCTCACAAAGGTCCAAGTCATTTGTTTATTATCAATTACCATTTGCATAGATTCATTATTCTTTCCAATGACCAAAATTATTCACTTTAAGGCGTTATACTTTATATGTTGCTCTCTTAATCCCAAAGTTCTATTGTAAATAGAGCTCACCCAAATGGTATAACCTGTCCAATCTCAACTATAACCATACACATAATATCTCATATGCTCAATTTCACTCTCAGTCATATATATATATATTATAAAAAATATCCAAGTCAATTGTGTCATCTAGCAGAGGCAAATATGCGTCTCCTAGTTGTCTGCAAAAAGGAACATTTCAAGGTTCAACTTGATTCAACTCAACGCACGAATAAGGAAAAGAAGAAGGGAAAACATCCTACATGTTCGATAGACTCAAGGTCATAAGTATGGACGTCTACATACCCATGAACAAGTCTCTATCAAACACTGCTCCATGACCCGGGACTTAAAGCCTAAGCTCTGATACCAACTTTGTCACGTCCCAAAATACCCCCTAGACGTGACTGGCACCCGCTAACACCACTTGTCGGGCGAACCAAACATCCATTCACTTATCCAATCATATAAGCACTAAGATAGGATATGTATATAACTCCAAACGCTTCAATAAATAACGAATAATAATCCAACAAAAATTCATAATCAAACTATTTATTCAACAATCACTTGAGAACTAACTCTCTAGCCCAAATCCCACACTAAGACCATGGAGCATCTAAATAGAGTTACATCAGTTCAACTTTCAGGCATACAAACCTAATGAAAGGAAATATAAGCTAAAAATAGCTAGAGCTGAAACAATAGCCTCCACGAACAATGTGAAGGCTTACCTTAGCAACAGAATACTCACGAACGAACCGTCAGCCACTAGCCTCACTGTCGGCAACAGTATCTGCAGACATGCAAGTAAGGAGTGAGCTATATATAAATATAACCCAGTAAGATCCTCGACCCGCTACTTTAATACCCCTGGAACAAGTGTTAGAAAATACAAAACACAACGATCACATAAATGATAGGCACCACATATATCTTATAATATAATGCACAATAAGGTACAATAAATGTTTCAAAAATCACTATGTATCTCAACTCAATCCACTCTCCCGACTTGTCATAAATGGCTGTGAAGGTGATCAGCCTAGCACCCCGACAAGCCCACGGCATCATACACAATGCCCCAAAGTATACTACGGCAGCATGTACAAGGCCCCTAACATATTATGGCAGCATACACAATGCCCCTAACATATTACGGCAGCTATGTATGCCCCTAGTAACCATATCACGGCAGCGAAGAAAATATAATCAACGCCCCAACGTCACCTCACATATTACCATTAAGTAATTCTCAGTATACTTCACTAAATACATATCCACGGCTAGTCAAAGACCACCGATTCTGCCAAGCACACGCTTGTCCCAACACATGGACTAGGCAGAAAAATACATTTTATAAAACAGGTTTGAAAAGCAAGCACCAAAGCTTAAAGTCTCACTTACCTTGATGATGTCAAGTTCCCCATAGATTACCAACCAAACAACTCCAATGGCTTCAATCTATGCAAAAATATAGATTAACGATATCAATTAAATTAATCGGGGTCAAGTCTCATAATTCCAAATTTTCAAGCTTAGAGCTAACCCTTAATATCTCAACCTTAAACCATGAGTTAAGAGTAAAAATAATCTGGATCTCACTATTGAAACTTAAAAGATGAAAATTCTATCCAACATATTAACACCCATGTCCCAAAAACAGTACCCAACTATGTACAACCAAAAACTCAATTCCCCAAAGTTTTGCTGGAAACATATAAGAACCGATGGCTTCAAAATGAGGACAAATCGTGACCTGAGCCTTTCAATTCTTTAAGATGTATTCTTTAAGATGTTAAGTAATCATTACCAAATCATGTGCTTCTAAGTCATTATAATCCCAATGATTAGTAATCATTTGACCAATCATTGATAGGATATTTTAAAAGTATAAAGAATTCACCACTTCATGCAAATCCAAAATAATACTCATATATATGCTACTGTAGATAGTAAACAATTCTCCAATGTTATTACCTTAAGCTTATCCCTGCAAAGTGGCCAAAGAATTTTTCTAACGATCTCTTCTTTTTTTTCCTCTCTTTCTCCGTGAGTTCTTGCTCTTCCAGAAGTAACAAATTGTGCACCCTAATTTTCTACTGCTCAACTCACGTAAGATGTGCTATTAACATATGAGGGAATGTGCTTGGGCCCACTCTTTTTAATTCTCTCTATTATTATGATTATTTTATTAAAATTAAAATTAATCCTCTATTAAAAAGTTGGGTTATTACAATTTTATTGTTGTTTCTTTTGCTTTTGCCATGCTAACGCGAGGTATGTCGAGCATTTCTTGACTGCTGAAGGTTTCTCCTTTTTTTTTTTGGTCTGTTGATGCACACCTTATCTGATTTGGCTTTTGCTTAGTGTTTAGATTCTTGCTGTTTAACAAATTGATTGTTGCTCCATCAGTTTATAATGACACTAATTACTGAACACTTTTATTCTAATTTTGCAGTCTGATTAGTGTTCCTCTTGTCCAGTCTGCATTATGTATCACCTATATGATAAACTCTCCTAATTCCATTTAGAAATTATGGATTTTAGATAGTATCATAGTACAATGTTCTGCCTAAATTTGCTTAGTCGTTTTGGTGTTGTATAATTATAACGTGACTTAGCATCAAGTGTAAATCTTGCATGCTTATTTTTTATCAGTAAGGTAAAAAAATTTAAGGCTTAATACACAGTTTACCCCCTCAGCTTGTAACTAAACCCTTTTACAAGTGTCCTAAACGCGAGGGCACAAGTGTCCTAGTGTAAGGACGGAGGCATAGTTGCTGGGTATTTAGAATTCACCATCAGTTGCTTTTTCTCTCCTTTTACCAACTCTTTCTTTTGTCAATGAAGATTCCCTCTCCAGGTCCAGCTTCTTTGCCACAAAATCAATCCATTTAACATCTACTTTGTGCAAGAACTGATTTCACGGTGGAGGGAAAAGGTAAAGGAGGAGAAGAAAAATATGAATATTCTTTGATAATTTTTTCGACAACTTTTCAAGTCATTTTGTAATATATGTTGTGACATGTTTCAGGTTGTGATTGATGCGCAAAGTATACTTATCAAAGAAAAGTGGTGTGTAATAGTGGATAACGTTTGGTGTGTTTAAGGTTTCCTGTGTAGTAGGAGTGTAAAAAAGATATGGCTACAAGCTGGAGGGGCTAAACTGTATAGTACGACCTTTTCTTTTGTTAATAAAAAGCACTAAGATGGTGCTGATTAATTTAGGGGTGTCACTAGTTTTTAAAAAAGGAAAATTCTGCAAAATGTCCATTGGGAAAAACAATTACACAAAAATTAACTCACTTTTCTTTTTTAACTAAAATGGCCAATCGGCCAAAGTTATTACTAAAAATGGCCGGTCGGCCAATTGATACCAAAACTTTGGTACATCATTACGTGAATGTTTGGCCGTTTGGCCATTGGAGCATTTGGCCATTTTATTTTTAATTAAAAATAAATAAATTTGATGTGTTATTTAAAAAAAAAAAAAGTTTTTCGTTGTTTAAAGTTTTTCTGTTATTCTTTTTTAAATCTTTTTTTCTTTTCTAATTGTTTCACTTTTTTTGTGGAAAAAATGAATATTTATGTTGTTTTGTTATTTTTTGTTTATATTTTTATTTATTAAGGTGGGAATGCATGATAGTCAAATAAATATTGACATCGATACATTACATAATTGTGTATATAATATTGATACATGATTATACACCATTCATATAATGTCAATACTTTACATACCATTTACATAATATCGATACACGTCTAAATATTATTTATACAATATTAATACACGCTTGTACACCATTATACAATGTCGATATGTTACATAACTATTTATACAATATCGACTTGTTACATATACATTACAAGATTATTTTTTACAATATTAAAACACGCTTGTACACCATTTATACAATGTCGATACGTTACATAACTATTTATACAATATCGATATGTTACATATACATTACAAGATTATTTTATACAATATCGATATTTGTTTTATACACCATTTGTACAATAACAATACATTACATAACTATTTATATAATATCGATACATGTTTATACACATTTATACAATACCGATACATTACATAATTATTTATACAATATCGATACAAGTTTATCGATACATTACATATACACTACATTACTATTTCTGCAATATTGATACATTACATATACACTACATAATTATTTGCACATCATATATACATGTTTATACACCATGTATACAATATTGATACATGAAAAAAAAATTGCACAGAAAAAGTTTGAAAGAAAAAAAATAGTTTTTTTAAAAAAAAATTATCGTTGAAAAAAAAAAAAGAAGCAAAAATGGCCTAATGGCCTTGGGCCAAATTGAGTTTTGTTGAACTCATGACCCCTTTTGGCTATTTTTTCTGTAAATAGAAAATGGGCTACTTTTTTTGTAAACTTTTTATTTTTATGTATATAAATGAAATTATCCCTTTTAAAAACCCGACCGAACTGATCGAACCAATTTTTAGTTTCTTTTAAAAAATTGATGGTTTTTATATAAATTTATAACCGTACCGAATAATTAGGTCGATTTTTTAGTTTGTAAAAATTAACCGAAAAAATACGAACCGTACCAAATAATACATGTGTAAATATATTTTATATATTAAGTCTAGAAATAATAAAATATTAAATTTTTCTTTGGACTTGGAGTGATGGAAAGCGACAAACATAAGTAACACTCTAAATGCTAATATTGAAACTTATTATACTAGTACTATGATCGAAACTAAATTAGTTCTAGCATCTCGACTCTCGAGTAGTAATTAGTAAGCTAAAGGGTATTCCAATGATCTTGGATAACAACCTACAAGCTATTACATATTTTTCATCTCGTATGATTTAAGTTTCTCTTATTCGATAATAAATTTAAGTGGACTGTTCTTGAGTTTCATCTTGATTGATTTCTTTCTGCTTGTGTTATCTACATTATATTTTTTGTTTAGATATGTTTTACACAATCGTAAAATAATGGGATGAATTTCTATTCTTGTTTTCTTGATTCATCATCTTTTAAATAATAAAAATACCTAAAGATTATTGCTAAAGTCATACACAAGTATACAACACCCAAGGGTGTAGCCTAGTGGCTCAATGAAGTTGGGTTGAGTATCATGAGGTCTCAGGTTCAACTCCCAACAGAGACAAACACTAGGTGATTTCTTCCCATTACCTGTTGCTGGTGGGAGATGACAGGTATCCCGTGGAATTAGTCGAGCGGTTATCAAAAAAAAAAATGTTAATACATGGTAGGATGTTATAACTTAATTTTTTTTAAAAAAAGATACCGAAAATTAACCGCACCGATACCAAAGAAAAAACCGAGATGATGAGACGGTTTCAAAAAGTCTAATTTTGATTATATAAAATAAAATAACCAAAAAATTAGCGTGGTATAGATTTTATAAAATAATCATCCGAACCGTACCATTTACACCCCCTACTAATGATTATTACAGGGTATAATTCATTTTGAGACAAGTATAGGATGACTATAGTGTTTGAGTCGGCAAATTGTAATTTAAAGACTTTATGTAATGAAACATCTCCGTAGAGTAATATGACTGGATTTTTTTTCTCTGTTTAGGAGTGCCAATATAGCATTGACATTGCTCCATTCGCAATTCTTAAGGTACCTTATAGCTGAGCTTTAACACTAGAATTTACAGGTTTGACATACATCAAATGAGGGGGAAAAGAGAAGACCCTAGAAGTCATGCTAATAGTCAGTGGTTGCAATCTGCTTGATGAAGATATTTAGGATCTTAGGCTGTTGCCTTCTTGTCTGACTTAAATCTGAGCAGAAATTTGGAGGACATCCATCTTCTGTCTCAATTTCGATACCTTAACATGACATAATGTGAGAAGCTCAGGGCGCATCATAGACTTCCTAGCTCGAAGTCTTTGGTAATTATATGCCAATGATTTTCTAGCCAAAGGTTGTAACTTTATTCTGTCAAGTTTCGAAGAGTTGCATTTGATCTCATTTGCAAATTCTAGCTACGAACAACATTATTTAGACAAGGGTTATGATAGCTCACTGATGGTTGACTATGGCCAGCAATAAAATGTGATCGTTACTAAATATCTTCCAAAATCTTACAAATTCTATCAGGCGCATTCAGGTCTCTGTCTCCCTCTTTCTTGAATTGTTACCCATTGCGCACACAAATACGCACACTTGAACATGACTTCCATGGTTTCATACAGAGGATTTTCCTTTCTGAAAGATGTGCCTTATGCAATTGTCTATCCCGGGATGTGAGATTCCCAAGTGGTTCAGTTACTGTAGCAGAGAGTTAACAATTTCGGTTATTTTGCCCAAAGATAGGTAATAATGACAACTTCCTTGGGTTTATTGTATGCTGCTACACTTACATGGCAGATGGTGTTTGTGATCCTGATATAAGTGTGCAGGAAAATATGAATTATACTTTCATCAAAACCAAATTGGTACGCAAAGATAATTGCACAGGAACTCAAAGTCCTGAAGAAAAGATGTAAAATGGGCACACCTTTGTGCATTTACAGTTTCTATCTGTGAATTGCCTACATTCCATTTTATATTCTGTGGCAGGAGGCTTATGAGACGTTGGAAATACCAAAACTAAACCAGGATTGGTTGTGCGATCCATCTATGGATTTATGCATTCCAAATGATTGGGGAGTCCGTTCGGTCTATGGCAAACGTGAAGAAATATTTGTTATGGGGAAAATCTGTGATATATTTATATTTGAGCAATTTGTGAGAGAGTTCAAAACTGATATCTTATTTGGAGAATATTATAGCTAGCAATTTAAGAGGAAAAAGATAAGGAAGATTCAGAAGGAAGAAGTTTGTAATAACTGAAAATTACAAAATTCTTTACTGTACCTTCTTTTGGCCTACATTCCTCTTAGCTGCACTATTCTTATTCTTCTTGATGCTTTTCCTTTGCAGGATTATTACATATTGCTTAGAAAATGCATGCTAGCTGGCTGCAGTGTCTGGTGAATTAAGTTGTGAGCATTTCTCAGTGGCGTCTTTGAACCTTTTTAGAGTTTAAACAGTAGTCTTGTATGAGTAAATATGGTAAGAGTTGTCATTTACAATATTTTCTGTGTCATGTTATTTCCTGGAAAGTGGAGATCAGTAACAGAAACGATGTCTTCTCTCTGTCATTGAGGTTCTTTTATTTGTTCTCAACAGCCATATGGCGTAAGACATTAATTATCAATGTATGGTGATAGTTGAGATAAGTAATACAGTAGCATATTTTCTCTACAAAGTTCTACTTTTAATCTTGAAAACATTTGCAGAATATGTCATTTTTTGGTGGTGTAATGCCCAGTCTTTGTTTCATTCTTTATGTTTCAATATGATGCTAGGCTTCTATACTACAACAACAACAACAACATATCCGGTGAAATCCCACACAGTGGGATCTGAGAAAGGTAGAGTGTACGCAGACCTTATCCTCTTGAAGGTCGCGAGGCTGTTTTCGGAAGACCCTCGGCTCAAGTGAGATGCTAGGCTTCTATGGTTGAAAAAAATTGATAGTAGTGGCTCCAATATGAGGAATCTTTTTCTTTATTTTCATGGATTTTCCTGCGTACACTTTACCTTTTGATGGACAATGGCTCCAAAACGAAACATATCCAATTCGTCTCTTCTTCTCTTACTTCTCCATACAAATCATAATTTGTTCTTTATAAAAAATTCGAGTTAATTCCTGAAAACTCGAATTTTATTGGTTTAAAAAAAAGAAGATTGGCTTTAAAAAAAAAAATCTTTAAGGACGGCGACCATACTATCAAAACTAGTTTATTTATTCCCTGTTTCTGAAATTTATTTTCCTAACAAAAATTAGTAACAACAACATTTTAAAATAACTTATAAGATTAATATTAACATGAAAACAAATCCTGTCATTCCATTGTTTCATCCTTTCTGGACATATCTCATCAACACCACATAAAAAATTATTACTCTCATAAATATTTTGATGCAATTATGGAAGCTACTGATAAATGGAAACTTCATTGGTAGCTCAAAATTGTACCTACTCATTCAATTATGTCACAAGAATTTGAATTCTTCATATTAGTTATACTTCAATTTACATTGTATCCATCAACGAAATTGTCTTGTAATTAATTTCCACATAGACTTATGTATTTTATAATATGAATATATGATATTCGAAATATTACACCAAGCGAAGGCAACCCAATATTTAATGAAGCTATGGATAAGTTGTCTGCTTGACATCATATTAATAAACTGGGAATAAAACAATAACAACTTATATAATTGGGCAAAAAAATAAAGATACAATGTATATGCACTTCGTAGGAAGGTCCACTTTAAAGTGTAGCGTACTCAGTAAAGTAAAACTTCTTCAACTATAGTTTACGTTTTTTAATCTCTATTTCATCGACAAAACTTGTTACTCAAACTATATGTAGGGTGCTAGCCTGGAAAGTCCAGCAAAATTCAGTAACTTTAGTATACGTAAGGAGCTAGCATGGGAAGTACGAGTTCAACAGAACTCGACAACTTTGATTCAAAACTTAAGAGTGTTTTTGTTGAGAAATTTTATAAATATGTATATATAAGTTTCAGAACTCATAAACTTCAAATCTTTGATGTGTATATACCTACATGTCTAAATGCATCAAGAATTTGATAAATATGGAACATGTTAAACCTCTACACGCAACTAATTATCTTGGTAAACGGTTGCAAAAAACTCTAAATAATAAGTTCTAAAGTTACATATACTTGGCTAATTCATCCGAAAACTATGGTCCAAAATAACTCCAAAATTGTAAAACTATTTAAGGTTCCACCAAATATTGGTTGCTTGTCCACTTCATTGGAACAGTATATACATAATTAAACATTCTTTTGGGAGGGGGGAAAAACAAAATTCAATAAAATGGCTCCCCAAACTTTTCAAAAAATGCATCAACACCCCGCAATATCTTGTAGATTTCTTTTTCTCTTTTTCCTGTTTCATTCATCCTGGCCCAATCAATTATGTGCATTATTAAAAAGGACAAAACAAAACTAAAGGACCTACTAGTGTACATGTCATTCACTCATCTACCTAACAATTTCAATCTAAAATCAATTCAATAACAAATAAACACTATTATCTTCTTTTCCTATTTTAAATTATATAACAAACGATTGGAGGTTGATGGGGAGCCTTGAACCCCGGAGTTTATTGGTTCAACCAATGAAAATAGTCTTTTGCAGAAATATAAGATAAGATTGCATACAATAAATACTTATGATTCGGCCATTCCTCAAACCTTACGCATAGCAGGAGCTTTAGTATACCAAACTGTCCTTTTAACAAATAATTAGAAATAGATTTAAATTTAACGTTTATGAGCTCCTATATCTATTTTAAATTAATACTACAATTATAACTCAAAAAATTATTGAGTTCACATCAATTCGTAACTAAAACTTTAAATTCGCTCCTCAAACAGCCCATCACCCATTTAGTTTCATTCATTATCCAAAGGAAGATAAACATATGAATCTTTAGGTGAAAAAGCTTATCCAAAAGGGTTGACACAAACACAAATTTAATTTCACAATCCTTTTCATTTAATAGGAAGAAAAGCAGAAGCAGCCAACTTTGGTAGGTATGAATAACATGGGCTCTTTGCCCTTTTTATGGGCCATGTTCTACAATTGGAAAATGTCCTCTTATCCATTTCATTGTTTCATCTCAATTCTCAACAAAGAATTTAAATATTCACATTATAAATCATGTCCATTCTTGACTTCATCATCAATAATATCTCAAAAGTTTAAAAAGAGTACATTTTCTTTATCCCCCTTGAAGTTTTGATAATTATAGAGGCTACCTTGATGGTATTGAAAATTGCAAAATCAGCCTTCTTTTGTCATTAAAAGTTGAAGGAAGAGTCCAACAAGACCTAACCAGCATTATATATCTATAACCTTTTTGAGATATCATAATATTAGGAAGAGCAAAGGGTATACTTTAGTTCCTTAAATATGTATTGTCTTACAAAGTAACTTTCCTCCCCTTGTATATTTTGTTTTGTTTGGATTGGCCGATCATGTATATGGAACAAAAAAAGTAACTTGATCCTTCACAATTTGTTTTGCTCAAAGTTAGTCCCTCATATTTTTCCGATAAAGTAAATTAAGACCCATTTGTTTCTATCACTCCCTCTGTTCACTTTTACTCTTTCACTTTTAACATATCAAGAAAAGACATTATTATTTTTTCATATTTTACCCTTTACTTATTGTCCCGATCATTTTTCAAGATCTAATACGAAACATCAATTAATAGGGGTAGTGTAGTAAATAGCTGTGTCAATCATTATTTTCTTAGAGACGTGTCAAGTGTACGTAAAAGTAAAAGTGAATGAAGGGAGTATCATACAAGATCAATTTTGTAATTATCTAAAGCCTTGAGTGTGGAACTAAAATTATTTCAACCAAGACCCCCACCCCCACTCCCACCCCGCCAAAAAACAAAGGAAGAAAAACCATATTGACGTGAAGGACTTAATAGAGAAGTAGTAGACCCCAGGAATGGATGAGAAGAGACATTGGTAGTTGTAATATCTAAGCTCACTTACTTACCAACCACTGCCTATCTGTCCTGTAATTTGTCTCTGTCTTCTCTTTTCATTTGTTCCTTTCTTATTATACTTGCATTGATTGCGATTAAATTTGAATTGTATCTAACCATTTTATACTAGGTTAAAATATTCTCTAGTATACATGATTTTATATTTAACGTTCAAAACTCAAAATATTTAATTAAAAATGAAGTATTTACTATTTCACCACGCAAAATTCTTATTGTCCTTTTTTAGTATTTCAAACCATGGCCATTTGGTGGGGTGGGGGTGGGGTTGGGGGTTGGTAATCATGTACATAACAATTGATCAGTACAAGTGATGGCCTTTGCCAACTTTTTATCACACTCTAGTTGCCTTCATATTCTTTTGAATTGTATAGTTGCCTTCACTCGGCGCATAGCGGGAGCTTAATGCATTAGCTGCGTTTCTTTAAAAAAATAATAAAACTGTTTAATAGGGTTGATCTGTTAATAGTGAATATTAAGGGGAAAAAGTAGGGAAAGGTCAACATAACTAATCCGATATGATAAGAAATACCATTTTCGTGCTTATAAGGTAACTAGTTAGTAAACAATTTCAAGAACATAAGCAAAATATTTTCGATATATAGTTGAAAAGCTTATGAGTTGAGACGTATGATGAAATTCATTGAAGTGAACAAATATTCTCAGCCAACATTTGTGTAAATCACATAAAAATATTGAATTTTGAGAAAAAGTCGGTAAAAGATTGTGGAGTATGTTAAAAATATTAGTTTGATCTTCTAGAAGAAAAATAAAGAAATAACAATTAATCACTACGTGTTAGTGAAAGAATTTGGTAGGATAGAAATCTAATTAAGCAGCTCAATATAATAGTGTAGGTGCAGGTTGACACTCAAAAGTTGTTTGTCTAAGTTAAAAATGATGATTTCATTTGACAAAGACGGAAAATAAAAAAAAACTAACATTATTAAACTTTATTCAAGTTTGCTATGGTCAATAATGGATATGATGAAATTGACTCCATCTCTAGATCACAATATCTTCTTTTTTTAAAAAATAAAAATTAATAAAGTTTCAATCATATGATGTTTTTCGGTTAATTAGGTGGTGACCTAATTGGTATTATCCTGTTTTTGTTTACGTAAGAACCATTAATGATAATTATTCCTTCTATCCCAATTTATATAACATAATTTGGATTTTGAGAGTCAAACAAGAAAATTTTTAACCACAGTTTATTCGTATGTCTTTTTTAATATTTTAAATTGTTAATTCTTGCTATTTATTGTGCTTTTATATAGTTTAGAAATATGTAAATTATTTTTCAAAAACCTTAAAAATTGTACGTCCGAATACATGGTCAAATTTTTTTTATAAAAATGACTTTCGAAATCTGAACTATCTCATATAAATTGGGATGGAGTGAGTATTAGTTTTACAACATCTCTGAACTTCTATGCTACACATGACATCCTATTCTGCAAAAACTGATTGAAATAGTCTAAAAGATTTTTAAAAAAAAAAGATTAATACACCTACTCAAATATCAATAGACAATTAATAATTTCTTAATTAACTTATAGAAGCTGCAAAATACTTGCGTTTCATGAAATGCTACACATGTCGTTTATATTAAGCAAAACTAATTGAACCTGGCCAAAAAGAAGTACCTATACAGTCAATCTTGAGAAATAATTTATTAAAATGTGGTGCAAAATACTAAAATAGTTTTTAATATAGTTGGATTTTGTACATTAGAAGGTATAGATTTTGAATGGAACACTCAATTATTTATTTATTTCTTATGTATCTGAAAGTCCCAAACAATTGTTCGATCATGATTGAACAAGTTAGTAGTAGTACAATAACACAATTTATATGGTCAAACCATAGAAAGAGTCATAGGATTATTTTTAATTTGAAAATTGTTTAAAACATACGACTGACCTGAGGGCATTGTAATTTTCTTGGTATAATTTAAGCTACAGTTTTATTAATTTAAATGATCGTTTGAGTGATCTATAAAATTTGGACTTAGCAAAGATTTTCCTAGCGCCGTGCGAGAATTGGCTATCGAGCGCAAAGGCAGAAGGAAATTTGACAGCAAGATCCATCAAGCATGCTTAGTCGAAACAGCATGCTACTGACTAACTTGAGTTTAGGGTGCGTTTGATATATGGAAAAAATAGGAATACTGATTCTCTAGTGAAAACCGAAAAAACAAATCCCATAAGTAGCAGTCAGTATTATCTCCTTCCAACAATCCAACACACTCCACCCCCACTCCCCACCGAGCATAAAAACATTCTTTTTATAGGAAAATAAGTTTCCTTAAAGATGAAAAAAAAAAATGACTTTTCTAGTGAAAACAGATAAAACAAATCTCATAAGTGAAAATCGACACTTATCATCTCCTCCCAACAATACGACACACTCCACCCCACCCAGTATAGCCCCCATCCCCACTGCTGTCTCAACTTCATATACTAGTGTACATTCGAATAGATTACATACCAAAATTTATTGGACAATAATAATTTTTATTTACTTACTAATTATATATCAAAAAAAATAAGTGAAGAAAATTATTTTTCATCAAAAGATATTTTATTTTATACCAAACACAGCCTTAGAGTTGAAATTACTTCTAAGCAGACGGATAAACATGTTGCTTGCCCATTTGATTTGTACCCCCAAATATCTCACAATCACAAGGTGGGCCAAATTGACAATCATCTCTTAACATTTTGACGAAGGAATTAGACAATTCATATGATGAGATTTCGTTAATTAGCTGATTACTTGTAGAACCAGGAAAGCATAAGGGAATTTATTTTTCTATAATATAATGGCAACTTAATTTGAACAACTATACAGAGAGTGCAATAGCCAATAATATTACAATGGATGTTGAAAGTCGTAGATTGAATAAAGAGGACTTTTAGGTGGGACAAAAAACTAAGAAGCAAAAACAAATAATACTAAACGTGGAAAAGATGTGAATATATCAGAAATATGACTCAACAGATAAGATATAGGGAAAAGACTTAAATATGTCATCGAACTATTAAAAATGGCTCATTTATGCCATCCGTTAAAAGTTTGGCTCATTTATGCAATCGCCGTTACAAAAAAGGCTCATTCATGCCATTTTTTTAACGATGGTTTTTTAGAAAGGGAAAAGGCTCAAATATGCCATCGAACTATTGAAAATGACTCATTTATGACATTAATTAAAAGTTTGACTCATTTATGCCATCGCCGTTACAAAAAATTCACCCATTATAGAATTTTTCTGATTTTTACTTTAAGTACAATTTTTTAAGAATTTAAAAATTTGTGTTTCGGTAACTAATTGATTCGTTGTTTGAAATAGTTGATGTTTGTTTCGGACTTGAATTGGTCTTGAGATTTGCAGAATTGTGTTCGGTGATTCCGAAGAAATTGAAAATGGATGAACTCTTTACAGTGCCTATGAAGGAGTTACAAAATGCATAGAAATATTTTGGCCGGAGAAATTGATATTTTCTTATTATGAATTTTAAAATTTCTTTGGTTGATTTAATTAATGATGTGGAAGAATTATTGTTGGCCACGTGTACAAAATGGTTTGGCAAAACCCCCCCAAATTGGACTGTTAAAAAAAATGGCATGAATGAGCCAAACTTTTAACGGATGATATAGATGAGCCTTTTTTTAAAGTTTGATGGCATATTTGAGTCTTTTTCCTTTAATTAATGATGTGGACGAATTATTGTTGGCCACGTGTACAAAATGGTTTTGCAAAAAACCATCAAACCGGACTGTTAAAAAAAAAGCATGAATGAGCCTTTTTTGTAACGGCGATGGCATAAATGAGCCAAACTTTTAACGGATGACATAAATGAGCCATTTTCAATAGTTTGATGGCATATTTGAGCTTTTTCCCTTTTTAAAAAATCACCATTAAATAAAATGGCATGAATGAGCCTTTTTTGTAACGGCGATGACATAAATGAGCCAAACTTTTAACGGATGGCATAAATGAGTCATTTTCAATAGTTCGATGGCATATTTGAGTCTTTTCCCTAAGATATATTTACTAATTACAAAAGGTTAAGCTCGTGAAAGTCCTTTGTAAAAGAGAAAAAAAAAACACAAAGTGGACTGACTCTGCGTGACAATTCAAATTGAAGATTTATTTATTGATTTAATTTAATATAAAAACATTATTGTAAAGAAATTTTGGTTATTTGCCTAATTTTTTAGGCTATAATTGTTAGGGTTTTTGTCCTAATTTTCTTATCAAATTTAAATTTTACTTTTTTTGGAAGGAAAATAAAAGTAATACCATAATTATTTTTACTTTTCCTAAAAGAAAAATATAAAACTCTACGATATTTGGTTTATTTCTTGCTTGGAGGAAAGGTTTTAAACCTCTATAAATAGAAGACCCCTCTTCTCATACTATAACACAATAGCATCCACAATGTAGTCATCAAAGAGTCTCGTTTAGGGGGACATTTCTCCCAATAGATTTTTATGTTTTTTCAATATTAGGTTTTTATATGTAGGTCAATTGGTCAAACCCTATCAATAATATATTTTTAGTATTGTAACACCCCGTACGTTTCTGGACCTATGTTATTACCGTAACATTTATGGACTTATTTAAACATGAGACTTGTTGGGGTTTTACATATTAATGTGGTTGGGCTGAATTCACATGTGATCATGGGCTCAATTTGAGGCCCAAAATTTACAAGAAAGACATGGCCCAAAATGAAAAAAATGATTCATTCTTGTTGTGACCAAAGACAACCCTCACTTATTGACTAAGTGGGTGGCTAAGGATGACTTTCAAGGGCCTATATAAAGGGCAATACATCAGATTTTATTCACACAAAAGCCACATGACCTTTCTAGATTTTTCTAAACTTTTCTCTCAACACTCAAACCCTAAGCTATCTTCCTCTTGGGACAAGATCACTCCTTGGAAAGCTTTGGTAAGTGTTTACTCTCATGGTTTAATATATTATATGCATGGAATATGGTGTAGATCATGTTGGTTATGTTGGTGAAGTGTGAGAAGTTCACTATGTGTGAAACAATTTATGTTTGCTTAATTGGTGAAGGTTTTTGCCTTGTAAACTTGAAAATGGACTTGTGGTCTTGAAGGAAGTGAACTTGATGGGTTCAATATTGACATGTGAGATGTGATTATAGCCTTAACTTGTTTTATTCTTGTACATAATGTTTGAAATTGTTATTGTAAAATTGTGCATGGATTTGGTGGTGTATTGAAGGAAAAGTGTGGTTTTGGTGATGTTCATGTGTGTTGTGAAACCATGGCTATGTGGTTTTGGTGATGTTCATGTGTGTTGTGAAACCATGGCTGATTGTTGGCATCCAAGATGATCTAAAATATGTCAAGAGAAGTTTAGTCATGATCATGGACCATTCATTGCATAAAAGGACCCAAAAGAGACCCTTTTTGGCCGAAACGGACACCCGCCCTCGCAGACAAAGGCACCTGCGGGCGCAGGTGACTTCGCAGGTGCCTCTGGCTACTGCCAAAGGTCACCTGCGGGCGCAGGTGGTTCGCAGGTCGGCCCAGAAGTTTGTTTCGATTGTTTTCGCATCTCTTTGATCCCCGAAGACCCCTATACCCTTTATGGATGTAATTATCAACTTATGATACCTTTTAAATGACGTTAAGGGATTGTATGGAGGCATGTTGGATTATATTAATTATGGGTTGTTGTTCATATGTTGTTATGAGGCAATTTGATGGAATAGTTGTGACGGAATGATAATGAGGAAGCGTAAAGGGTAAATGTGGTGTGAAATGTTATTGGTTTATGATGTCTTGGTCAATCTGTGGTATGTTATGGTATTCTTGGTTTGGTGATGCACTAAATGGTAACGTACGAGGGCGAAATGACGTTATACGGCAGTCACGTAACTCATTATCGTCGTATGCACTTGTAAGGTAGTTGGTTGTTAACATGAGCTTCGTTATGTACTTGTGTTGTAGAGTAACACGTAAGGAAGGAGCTGGATTATTGTATTCACATATAGGACTGTGTATTCATATTGAGAAGATAAGGTATGTAAGGTTACTCTTTCCGTATCCTTCTGCAGCAGATATTGTTCACATTGTCATAGTAGTTGTTCCATTCCGAAATATTCTAAGGTATCTCATTCAGGTTTGATATATTGTTACCCATATGATTCCTGTTCATTGAACAAATGGCATTCACATGTCTCTTATCCATTGACTGAAGTTCCTAAGCTCTCATAATATTGTAACTACTAAAAGAAACTAGCTCAAGGAAAGTGATGAAATAAGGAGAATCTATTCATTCTTGAGTAGCATATCCAATAATGTTGTGTTCCAAAGCTCCAATAATGTTGCGACTATTAACATATCAATCTCTCCCAAGGAAAAGGTATCAATCTCATGAAAGTAAAGGAATGAAGTAATGTATATATGTGTTCTCAATAATGTTTCAATCACCAATGTATCACTCCCATAACAAATGAAAAGGAAAGAAGTATGCAAAGAAGTAATGTACACATGGTTACTTTAAGTTTCATTGAGTATGGATCAAATCAAAAGGGCATAAGCTCGGATGGAACAATCCCAATATTATGCTACGTTATTATTATTATATATACGACTATAGCCCACTAATTAGCTGGATGTCCGGTTTATATTATAGCCCACTGATCAGCTGGATGTCCGGTATTATATTATAACCCACCTATAAGGTGATGATCGGTATTATATTATAACCCACGTATAAGGTGATGATCGGTATTATATTATAACCCACCTATAAGGTGATGATCGGTATTATATTATAACCATGTTATTATTATTATATATACGACTATAGCTCACTAATCAGCTGGATGTCCGGTTTATATTATAGTCCACTGATCAACTGGATGTCTGGTATTATATTATAACCCACCTATAAGGTGATGATCGGTATTATATTATAACTCACCTATAAGGTGATGATCGGTATTATATTATAACCTACCTATAAGGTGATGATCGGGAATATATTATAACTCACCTATAAGGTGATGATCGATATTATATTATAACCCACCTATAAGGTGATGATCGATATTATATTATATTCCACTAACTAGTTGGATGAACAATAATGAAGATAGTTGTAAAAGAAATGAGAGTATATCCCTTGCATGAATATATAAATATGAAGGTTATTATAAGAATGATGATGATAAGAATGAATGATCAAGTAATGAAAATAATGAAAGTAATGAACATGGTTCCACATATTCAGAACGGAGGTCTATCCATATTGATTATTCTCTTACGCTTAATTTCTTGGAAGTACTTATGTATTATACAGTTTCATATGACCTTACCTACTCAGTACTTTCTTCGTACTGACCCCTCTTAGGGGACTTACCTTACTTGTTGCAGGCACAGGTGCTAGTAGACCTCTACAGTAGGTTGCAGATTATTTACGGATCGTTGGTGAGCTCCAGTTGCTTTGGGGCTTTCCGAGTCATTATGCACATTTGTTTGGTATTGTACATGAGTATAGAGCGGGGTACTGTCCCGAATCTAGGTTTGATATGGTTATGTATCTGTAGAGGCTTTGTAGACTTATGTGGGAGAATGATTGTAAGAGATGTGTGTCCATTTTGACGTGATGGCCCTAACGGCCAAGTTTCATATATATATATATATATATATCGCACATGGTTCCATAACTTCCTTTATTATCATCTAGTATGTATACGTGATGATGATGTTTATTGAATGACATGCATATGACTGGACATGAGCAAAGATTGGTTCTCTCGGGCCTTATCGACTTTTGGTGCCAGTCTGTCCCGAATGGGATTCGGGGTGTGACAAGTATGTTTTTATTTGTCACCCGATTTGTCATCTACATGGTTTGCAACTATAAGCTTCCGTATGATGCTCACTCGATTTCGAACCCAATAAGTGGTATCAGAGCCTACGGTTCAAAGGTCCAATGGTTCAATGATCCTATGGCTGAACGAGGTTGAGAAACATGTTTAAGGCGAGTTCAAAAATTGCAACCAATTTGATGATAATGAGAATTTTTGTCAAAATTAAAGTCCAAAATACTACATGTGGAGCCAATTATAAATTATATTTTCAAAATCCTGTTGTTACAACTTTGAAAATAAAGCTCACTTTTAACCCTACAAAGGGCTCCAATATTTTCAACCCGAAAGAGCTCATATATTCTTAACCCCAAAAGCTCCATTTTTAAAGCATGCCAAGTAGCAGTGATGAAGATTATGTGAAGAACGAAGATTATGCATATGAAGAAGGCGGATCAAATTTTGTCTAGAAAATCAAGCCAAAAAGGAGAGATTTGTTAGGGTTTTTGCCCTGATTTTATTACCAAATTTACGTTTTACTTTTCTTGGAAGGAAATAAAAGTAATACCATAATTACTTTTACTTTTCCTAAAAGAAAAATATAAAACTCTACCATATTTGATTTATTTCTTGCTGGGAGGAAAGGTTTTAGACCTCTATAAATAGAAGACCCCTCTTCTCATGTATATTAGGGAAAAGGCTCAAATATGCCATCGAACTATTGAAAATGGCTCATTTATGCCATCCATTAAAAGTTTGGCTCATTTATGCAATCGCCGTTACAAAAAGGCTCATTCATGCCATTTTTTTTAACGGTGGTTTTTTAAAAAGGAAAAAGGCTCAAATATGCCATCGAACTATTGAAAATGGCTCATTTATGCCATTCGTTAAAAGTTTGGCTCATTTATGCCATCGCCGTTACAAAAAATTCACCCATTATAGAATTTTTCTGATTTTTACTTCAAGTATAATTTTTTAAGAATTTAAAAATTTGTGTTTCGGTAACTAATTGATTCGTTGTTTGAAATAGTTGATGTTTGTTTCGGACTTGAATTGGTCTTGAGATTTGTAGAATTGTGTTCGGTGATTCCGAAGAAATTGAAAATGGATGAACTCTTTACAGTGCCTATGAATGAGTTACAAAATGCATAGAAATATTTTGGCCGGAGAAATCGATATTTTCTTATAAGGAATTTTAAAATTTTTTTGGTTGATTTAATTAATGATGTGGAAGAATTATTGTTGGTCACGTGTACAAAATGGTTTTGCAAAACCCCCCCAAATTGGACTGTTAAAAAAAATGGCATGAATGAGCCAAACTTTTAACAGATGACATAGATGAGCCTTTTTTTAAAGTTCGATGGCATATTTGAGTCTTTTTCCTTTAATTAATGATGTGGACGAATTATTGTTGGCCACGTGTACAAAATGGTTTTGCAAAAAACCATCAAACCGGACTGTTAAAAAAAATAGCATGAATGAGCCTTTTTTGTAACTGCGATGGCATAAATGAGCCAAACTTTTAACGAATGGCATAAATGAGCCATTTTCAATAGTTCGATGGCATATTTGAGCATTATCCCTATATACTATAACACAATAGCATCCACAATGTAGTCATCAAAGAATCTTATTTAGGGGGAGATTTCTCCTAATAGATTTTTATGTTTTTTCAATATTAGGTTTTCATATGTAGGCCAATTGGTCAAACCCTATCAATAATATATTTTTAGTATGTTTTTATTTGTCACCCGATTTGTCATCTACATGGTTTGCAACTATAAGCTTCCGCATGACGCCCACTCGATTTCGAACCCAACAATAATTCAACTTATTATAAATAAGTACTTATTAGTATACTGTACATTAAATTCTATCTGTATACAAAAATAAAATCCATTTATTTAGTAGAAAAAGCCTTCAAATATTTAAAGGAAGTTTGGGAAGGTAAAAGTACATTAAACATGATCGTAAATTTTAATTTAACCAGTTAGAGAGTGACAATATCTCAAAGAATGCAACTAGTAGGAGGGTATAATGGTAGTTAACACTTAAAAATAGGCTAGGTGATGTGTTTTCCTCCTTTTTTTTTTTTGAACAAAATTTTGACCTATTTCTCGTGAATCATCTATCCAGTCAAATTAATTACTCCCTCCGTCCCAAATTATGTGATGTAGTTTGACTTGACACGGAGTTTAAGAAAGAAAGGAAGACTTTTGAAACTTGTGGTCTAAAATGAGTCATAGATGATTGAGTGGTTGTAAATCATTTCATTAAGGGTAAAGTGGGTATTTTAAAGTTAAATTGTTACCAAATATAGAAATATGTCATTTTTTTGGAGACTGATTAAAAAGGAAAGTGTGTCATATAAATTGGGACAGAGGGAGTACCAAATTTTAGCTAGTTCTTTAGGGAAAATAAAAGGTCAGAAGCAAGATATTAGTGATATGACATTAGCCACACCTAAAATGTTAACATCACCAAAGTCTTCTAAGATGAAAAAAAGTGAGCTCAAAGTAGCACTTAGAAGCAATCGGACCACCAAGGAATATTTTTTAAGTCCTACATTTCCGGATGAGTAAATTACAGACTCCTTATATGAACCTCGGTAATTTTCCTTCATGAGCTGATTTTTGAGATTGGATTAAGTCTAACATTTATTATCCATTGTCATCACTATAAGGATTCCCTTTTTTACTTGATTGAGACTGAAAGTCAGGGCATTAGTGTCACGATCCAAATCCGCCGTGGGTGGCACCCACATTAAAACCCCAGTGGGAGAATCAATCAAAACCATAAGTCAACCACACTTAGCCTAAAAAATAGGCAACTAAACCCAATTTTATTAAATAAGACCAATATTTAATAAACTAACGAAATAATGTGGAAAATAATCCCCTAAGAACTGAAAGTCATCGTACCAAAACTCTAAATAATATCAAAAGAAAGGGGATGTAACCCCAAAAACCAAAGTAATGTCAAGTCCGAAACAACTGGACCAGAAAACTATAGAAGAACCCATGGTAGCCCAAAAGATGCAGCTCACCCTTGGGTTCGAATACTGTCTGCCTCACAAGTGAGGTCTCGAAACAGTAGCTGGAATATGTTCTGCACTCAACAAAAGAAGAGCACGTGTAGTATCAGCACACAAGAACAATGGTGTGCCGGTAGGGTCATCGGCCAACCCAAACTGAGAAATATGGACAGTTAACTAAAATATAGTACAACAAGACAACCATGAACCCTATCATGCAACTATCTTTCAAGTTCGTAATACACCACCTTGTAAATAAGTAGTACAACATGAAGTTTAGTCAATAGAGTCAACAAGGATTACTAGTCAAGTCAAATCAAGACCAACAACAAGACTCCAAGTCAACAACCTTGACACAGCTATCTTAAAGGTCATTTCCCGTTTATGCAAGTAATAAACAATATAGAACCATGTCACAACTTGCAAACAACCCAAACCTCTCAAGGATCCTTAATAAAAACAATAATAGCAATATTATGTATTCTGATTTCCACAAGAAATCACCTTAGCAATTAAGCATAGAAATTCGATTCACTCAAGGAACCAATAAAATCAAGAAACACATAATCTCCGATTCACTCAAGGAACCGTCACACTCACATGTACCTTGTTCGCACATGCTATGGGTCTTATGTGCGCACCGACTAGTCATGACCTGCAGGGGACAAGTCCTTGTCCATATACCCAATCCCAGATATCAAGTGCCTTCCAACCTTACATCACCAATCCCGCGGAGATGTCTAAATGTCGGTACATTCCACAATAATGACAGATATCACAACAATCACAACCACAATGATAAAGAACAACACTTGTAAAGTCCGATAAGCTTCATATAAGTTCATTGCATGCAATTAACCTTCATGATATCAAACAATCATTCATTTTCCTTGAACATGCATTTTACAAGTAATACTACAAATTAGTTATCATGCACATATAACACACATTGGGTTTCAACTACATTAAACCATCACCCACCTCAATTCAAGCTTGCACCACTCAATTAAGCCTTAGCCTTGCCTTTTTGTGCAATTTCCGCTAATTCAAGCTTAAACCCTCCCCAAAATTTATAAATTAGTTATTCTAAGATTAATTAATCAAAAAACTAGTTAATGGGGATGGAATACTTACCTTTACGAAGAAAAACGATGAAAAACAAGAAAAAAATTGTCCAAATCGTCTATGCCCTTCCCCATAAATGAGTTTAGACTAATAAACTGTTTTTAAAGAAATTTCTGCATTTACAGTGATTTACCCCAGCTATAGCGGCATGATCCCGCTATAGTTGGATTGACCTGCATTGACTTCCGCTATAGCAGGAATTTTTCCGCTATAGCGACGTGTCACCCGCTCTAGCGGGAGTGGCTAGGCAAAAACTCTAGAATCCTCTCAATTTTGTCTTTTTTCGCAACACACCCTCAAACCATGACATTCCGAACTAATCCCCTTGCGTCAAGTTCGATATTGGGAGTTCTACTCGCCCGAATTCACTTCCAAAAAGTCCTACGAATTCCTTATCGTGTTAGCTAACATAAAATTAAGCTTAACTTTATTATATTTACCCAATTCATTCCCAAATTTCCCTAAAACATACCTCGTTTCGATTTCATTCGAAACTAGTCTAGTCTGAAATTTTTAACTTTCATTTTGGGGGAAAACTTAACCCAAAATTTTGCACGCTTGACTTACCCGTAACAACAGAGAAGGGTCGTTACAACTAGAGGTCTTAGAAATCCCATCCATAAACTTCTTTATATGGTACCACAGTCAAATTCATTCCAATTTATAATTTATCGATGTTGGGTTCGGCCCTATATTAAACTGTCCACACATCAAATGTTGCGTGAGGCGGTCCTATATTGTTGGAGGAAATTATGGACTCCTTATATGAATTTGTACAATTCTCCCCATATGAATTGACTTTTGGGACTGAGTTAGGCCTGAAATTCATTTCTTTACAAATATGGTCTGATTACTGATGCAACTAGACTTTTCAGTAAAAAAAAACAATCAAAATATATGAAAATAAGCACATAAGAAACAAAAAATCAAAGGAATACATAATTTCTTTTTATTTATCTACATAATATATACTTTCTATGTCTCAATGTGCCACCTTTTTTTTTTTTAGTCTGTCCAAAAAAATGTCATTTTATCATAATTAGAAATATATTAACTTTAAAATTCTTTTTATATCCTTAATGAAATGATTTATAGCTACACAAATATATAGAATTATTTTAGACTACAAGCTTTAAGAATATTCTTTTTTAAAAAAATTTTGTATCTAATCAAACAGTGTAACATAAATTAAGACGAAAAGAGTAGTATCTTAGTAAAAGGGTGTCAATTCAATAAAAGTGGCTTCGTATGTCATTGGGGCGATGATTGAAATCTCTTCAGTTAAATTAACTTGAGATTTTTGAGTTCAAGTTTAGTAGATATAAAATTTCTTCATCGAAAAAACACTTGTTCTTTTATAGAGTATATATTTATTACTCGTAATTCTTTTCAAATTTGAATTAGTTGAAAGCTATCCATTTACACTGAATAATTAAATTTAAAAAAGAAGTAAGGATCAAAATAAATGAAAAGAGAAGATCAGAGAGTCAGAAAGAAAAGACAAAGGAGAGCCTCATCACATGGAAAAGAGTGTTATCTACATCAACAAATCATGTTGTTCTTTTCCAGAAATGACGCAGCAAAGTAGTGCATGAGAGGGGTTAGGTAGGTAAGAAAACAATGACTATCCAAGAATAAAGTGACGATTGGAAATAGTTTTGGCTCAGGTCTATTCATAAGAG